>CM019822.1:117854874-118454874 GCA_009763385.1 Coix lacryma-jobi var. lacryma-jobi
TCTAATAGATTCATTAAGTTATTATTTGTTGCTTGTTTTAATTAATTTTGTAACACTCCTTTGCCCAATCTAGATTGATTTTTGTTCGACCTTTCTTTACATGTTTATTTATGCTCCAAAAATCGTTATTTTCGTGACATCTCTTATAGATTGCATGATCATAATGGCCGAATTAGCTTCTAATCTAGATTGTTACATGTTGTGGGTTCATACATGTCAATCATGCTTGGGCTTTGATAAAACTAGGTATCGTGCGGCAGATGCAAGTTTTAGATTAGTTTGATCGTGTTTATGTGCATGTTCCTTCTTCATGGACCCCAATTCGGCTGGTTTGCTGAACTTGGTTATACTTCGATTCGTAATTTATTCTTATTCGTTCAAGCATGTATTTTCCTATACGTGTATTCGGCAATCAATGCTTTCATATGCTCTCTTCTATATTAGCCGAATAATTCTATAAACATGCTTGGCAGACAGCTTCTATAGCTGTATGTCGTCGAAAGTGGCTTCAGAGCCGTAAATATGGAACTGTCTGGTCTCACCCAGCATGTTCCAGTTTTATTCTCACAGTTTTATCCCTTGTTGGTTTTCAGGTCAAACCGACTGGCACGTTTCCGGATTTTGAATCGCCTGGGCACCCGATTGAAGCCACGCTTTCCGGCTTGCTGTGTGTGAGGCACAATGCGCCACATTTTGTGCCAACACACTTTTTGGCACGCCCGGTGGGACCAACAGCCGATCCAAGCAGTCGGCTCTCAGAGCAATTCCTAAATGGATAGTCCAATTGATGGTAACGAAGGAAAGTTGGGACGAGGTTTTATGTCGGCTGATAAATTAGAGGAAATAAATGTTGGTGATGAAGCCGAAACAAGACCAGTATATGTCAGTACAAATTTGGATCCAGAGTATAGATTGAAATTGATAAACCTTTTGAAACAATTCAAGGATTGTTTTGCTTGGGATTACACAGAGATGCCCGAGTTAGTCCGTTCTATTGTTGAGCATCGATTACCGATCAAACCTGGGTATCGCCCCTACAAAAACAACCTCCTCAAAAGATTTTTAAAGAGGAGGTACTGGCCGACGTGAAAAAAGAAGTTGAGAGATTATTGAAAGAAGATTTCATTCGGCCATGTAGGTATGCAGAGTGGATTTCAAACATAGTTCTAGTATATAAGAAGAATGGAAAGATGAGGGTTTGCATTGATTTTAGAAACCTCAATAAAGCTACTCCGATGGACAGTTACCCGATGCCGGTAGCTGAATTGCTTGTTGACGCAGCGGCTGGTTACAAAGTCATCAGTTTTATGGATGGTAATGCTGGATACAATCAAATCTTTATGGCAGTGAAAGATATTTCAAAGACAGCTTTTAGATGCCCTGGTCATATTGGTTTGTTTGAATGGATTGTTATGACGTTCGGATTAAAGAATGCCGGCGCCACTTATCAAAGAGCTATGAATTATATCTTCCATGAGTTGATCGGCAAACTTGTAGAAATCAATATTGATGATGTGGTCATGAAGTCTAGGAACCATGAAGAACATTTGGATGATTTGAGGAGGACTTTGGAATGCACAAGGAGACATGGCTTGAGGATGAATCCAAACAAGTGTGCTTTTGGAGTTGCGGCAGGTGAATTTTTGGGGTTTCTGATCCATAAAGGAGGGATTGAAGTCAGAAAGAAAAGCATGGAAGCAATAGACAAAGTTGTCCCTCCAACCAACCTTACGGAGTTGCAATTGCTGCTTGGCAAAATTAATTTTGTAAGAAGATTTATATCTAACTTATCGGAAAGAGTTCTGCCTTTTTCTCCGTTGCTGAAGCTTAAGAAAGATTAAAAGTTCATGTGGGGTGACGTACAACAGAAAGCTTTTGATGAAATTAAAGAATACATGAAGGCACCACCAGTGTTGGTACCTCCACAGCTTGGTAAATCTTTCAAGTTGTACGTGGCGGCCGATAGCCTAACAGTAGGATCGGCCCTCATACAAGAATTCGAAGGAAAAGAAAGAGTAATAACTTACCTTAGCCGAAAGCTGTTAGACCCAGAGACGAGGTATTCGGCTACGGAGAAACTTTGTTTATGTGTGTATTACTCGTGTACCAAGCTTCGACACTACTTACTAAATGCCAAATGTGTAATAGTTTCCGAATTTGACGTAATAAAGCATATGTTGTCAATGCCTATTCTAAGTGGAAGGATCGTCAAGTGGATTTTAGCACTATCGGAGTTTGATTTAAGGTACGAATCGGCAAAGGCAGTAAAAGGTCAAGCTATTGCCGATTTTGTTACTCATCATCGTGATCATTCTGCTAATATGGTAAATATCGCACCTTGGACTTTGTTTTTTGATGGCTCATCTTGCAGTAAAGGTGGTGGTGCTGGTATTTTCTTGATTTCTCCACGAGGGTTGACTTTTAAATATGCCATCCCCATTGAGTTTTATGTTACTAACAATCAAGCGGAGTATGAGGCCTTGCTCAGAGGACTTCGGCTTCTTGTGGAAATAAGAGCTGTTGCTGTCGAAATCTTTGGGGATTCTGAGTTGGTCATCAACCAATTAACCGGCCAATATGAATGTAAAAGTGATGTATTGAGAGAATATTATGAAGAATGTCGAGAGCTTTTAAAATGTTTTCTGATGACAACTTTACATCATATCCCTAGGGGGCACAACGAAGAAGCAAATAAATTAGCTAAGGCTGCTTCTGGTTACCGGGAAGATCAAGAAGTTTTCTCTTTGGATGAAGATCGTATGGCTGATGATTGGAGAAAAGAAATTGCTGATTACTTGAAAAATCCATCATAAAAGGTTTCCCGAAAACTGAGGTATAAGGCTCTCAAGTTTACACTTCTTGATGATCAGTTGTACTATAAATCTATAGATGGAGTGCTCCTCAAGTGTTTAAGTCAAGGAGAAGCCAAAAAGCTGATGTATGAAGTGCATGAAGGGCTGTGTGGCGCACATCAATCGGCTTACCGAATGAAATGGATAATAAGAAGGACTGGGTATTTTTGGCCGACTATGCTCGAAGATTGTTTTGAGTATTATAAAGGATGCCAAGATTGTCTGAGATTCGGCAATATTCAAAGAGTTCCGGCGTCGGTTATGAATCCAATTATCAAACCATGGCCGTTTAGGGGATGGGCCATAGATTTGATTGGTCAGATCCATCCTCCTTCTAGCAAAGGACATAAGTTCATACTATTGGCTACAGATTACTTTACCAAATGGGTTGAGGCTATGCCTTTGAAAAAGGTTACGTCAGAAAATGTGATCAATTTTGTTAAGGAGCATATAGTTCATAGATTCGGGATCCCTCAGACTATAACAACAGATCAAGGGACTCAGTTTACATCATTCGAATTTTGTGATTTTGCTGAAGAAATGGGAATCCAGTTGTATAATTCTTCTCCTTACTATGCGCAAGCCAATGGTCAAGCTGAAGCATCAAATAAAATTATGATTAAGATTATCCAGAAGAAGATTGATGAAAAGCCGAAAAAATGGCATTTGGTTCTTAATGAGGCATTGTGGGCTTAACGAATGGCATGTCATGGGTCTACTCAAGCGTCTCCCTATGAGTTGGTTTATGGGCATTGTGTTGTGTTGCCATGGGAGTTACAGTCGAGTTCAAGATGAGTTACATTGCAGAATGATTTAAGGAAAGAAGATTATGCAAGTCTAATGATGGATGAACTAGAAGATTTGCACTTGGTTCGTCTTAAGGCATTGGAAAACATAGAGAAAAATAAACTACGTGTTGCCAAATATTACAATAAGAAAGTTAAAGAGAAACACTTTGTAGAAGGGGATTTGGTTTGGAAGGTTATATTGCCGATCGGGATGAAGGATAAAGCGTTCGGTAAATGGTCTCAAAATTGGGAAGGTCCCTTTCGGATAGTAAGACATGTGCCTGGCAATGCATATATTTTGAAGACTTTATTGGGAGAAGATTTTTCTAGAGCTATTAATGGGAGATTTCTTAAGAAATTTCATCCCAGTATGGAAGTCGGTACATGAGCAGATTCAAGAATATTCATGTGCAAAAATAGCCGACATGACATGTGTCGCCTTTAGAGCAAAAATATCAATCTAACCGAATAAGGATAATATCATGCAGGAGTCCTGCTTTAGGCGATTTAGAGAAGAAAAAGCAGGGGTCACAGACCAATATTTCACATATGCAAAGTGTTTCACAAAAGAAGGCAGTCTTGTTACGGGAACTCCTAAGTACAGTCTATTCATCAAATAATCTGTTCAAGACAGATTGGGCGTCAGTAGCCTGGGCAAGGACGGTTGCATGATCATCGTAGCTTTCCAGAAGTTCTTCAATGTCTTCGACATCTTCTGGGAGTTCGCCGCAGAGGAAGCCTGTTGGCATGGTGGAGAAATCCTCACGCGCTTGGGTGGACATCGCCGCTAGCCCTAAGGCAACACCGTGGTGTACGCCGTGAATGACGGCCTGATCGACATGGCTGTTTGCATCATCAAGGCGCGCCTCCGCGGTTTCCCCTGGGCATTCACCTTGTCGGCCACCTTAGTTGCCGCAATCTTCAGGCGGTCGACCTCCGCGGACAATGCTGGCAAGAGAAAAGATGCGTCAGGCAAGCAAGTTCAATTAAAAGAAGGGGAATCGGGCGAGGATTTCACCAACCTGTGATGGCATTGCAGAGTTGCTTCCACTGATCCTCCCATTCAAGCTGGTCAATGTCGTATTGTCTAGAAACTTCGCCCAGTTCCTCTCGGGCCTTGTCCCTCTCTTCCTTGAAGCGGCAAGCATCGCGGTTAATCCACCAGTCGGAGTAGTAGGAGTCTGATGAAGGGTCCAAAGAATCAGAGGGGCTGGAGGAACCAGACGACGGAGTTCCTGGTTGAGGATGTGGATGACTTTGGCTGCTGGAGATGAATCTTATCCTGATGAGTAAGAAGAAAATCAAAATCCAGGCGAAAGAAGGGCAAGAACGAAGAACTGCAAGGGGGCAAAGGAACCGATTCTCACCCGTGGCGTCGGCGTTGCGGAGGCCTGCTTCCCTCTGCTTCCTCTTCGGCAGGACGCTTGCCGCGGTCATCACCACTCGCCATTGCTATGGAGGTTAGGGTTTGCTTCTGGATTGAGTCGAGCGAAAGATGAACAGGCGGAGGCAGGAATGCTTGACTATAGGTGGCAATCGAGACTGATGAAAGGGATTTATTTATAAGCCAAAAAGAGTCGTGGCGAGTTCCGCGGAGCAGTGAGAATGCCAAGCGACGAAGTAGGGTTTTTTCCCTCTCAAATGGGCTGTTACTGGACTGGGCCAGGCTCGGTTAAGTCGAACGCCGTTCGGCTATATCCTTGGTTCTTTGAGTCAGGTTTCGTTCGGCTATCGAAAAAATAAGGACAATCGGCTACATCTTAATAGGAAAAATTTAAAGAAAAAAGTCGATTGTTTTCTCAGACAAATAAAGGCGTGGAAGAACAAAGGTGGTTTTGCGGAGACAGAGTACATTACACTTAGTTTATTACAAGCTCAATGTCTATTCATTTAGAAGCTGATTAATTGCCTTTAAGGCCTCGGTCCTGATTCGGCTAACGTTGTCTAGTACTTTCTGATCTTCATCTTCAGAGCTTTGAATCTTGGATAGCTTGGCTTTGATTTGCCGATCTTCTTCGAGGGCCGAAGTCATCCTTAGTGAAGCCGCTTCTATGTTCTTCGGCAAATCAGCCATATGGGTCCTGTGAGACTGAATTTTGGCATTTAGTTCGGTTAGCTGAGCTTCTAACTTGCCTTTTTCCTCCTCCATGGCCTTCAACTCGGGTTCTAGGGTTGCCAGGGAATTTCTTGCAGTTTGGATATGAGAATGCAAATCTTTGAGTTCCAGCTTCTTTGAAGACCTGTCATTCTGCAAGACGGCCCTGGATGATGTGTTCTTGGTCGCCCTTCTCACCATGCTGACGAAGTTGTCAAGGCAGGCTGCGGACTCTAAGGGAGTTAAAAGAGCAGATGGGATATCTTCATCAATAAGTTCAAGGATGTCTCTGATTTGATCTGCATCCTGAACCAAATTGACGGTGTCCTTGTTCAACAGGACGGTCATCTCCCTCAGCCGAGCTTGATTTTCTGTTGACAGAGTACGGTGAGAAGTATTTTCTTCACCCTTCTCAGTGATATAATCTTCAGTGGGGAAGGAATAACTCATGGTCGGTTCATTGGTTTTCTTCTAAGAGAGGGGAAAGAAGCGTTAGCTGATTGAACAAATTTGTTGAAAAAATATAGTTTGAAACGAAACTTTACCTGCTGAGCTGATTGATCTTGGCCTGTTTGAGGGCTTGGCTGAGTATTCAAAGGAGGTGAACTTGGAGCATGATAAGGGGAAGGTTCTTCTGCCACTTCGTTTAAAATTTCATCTATTTCAAATAATAGTGTGAGCATCGAAAGAGGTGTAGCAGCAGAAAGGAGTTTAGTCGAATGTATTACCTATGGTCTCATCGGCTTCTTGACTTTTTGAACCTTCAGGATTTGTTGGATCTTCAGTTGATGAGGTACCACCTAATTTGAGAGTTTTAACCTGTGGCTGCAATAGAAGGGATGAAATATGGAGGTGGTCAGGTTTATTGCCGAATGAAGTTACTAACTTAACACAGGACGAAGGATTCATACCTTAGGGGATAATTGAGCCCTTTTGGTCCTTGGTTTCCTAGGTAAAGAGATACTCTCAAGTGCTTTTATTTTACCCTCTCCTCTTGAAGATGCAGTAGTTGAAGTTGCAGGAATTTTCATAAAAGTTTTCAAGTTTGGAGCATTGAAACCCAAGGTAGGATTGGGTCCAGCCAGATAATATTCAATTGCCTTGGCAGGGGGTGTAGGCTCCAAATCCTGTGTATAGCCGAATTTTAAGGTGGGGATTGAATTCAAGAGCAGAAAGTGATAAGTATAATGAAATTACCTCGCTGTCAGAAGCAAAATCAGGTTGCAAGTTTTGACATAAAGGGTGGACTGATACATTGAAGATATGAGCGCGCCATTCTTCCCACCAAGAAGTGAAGAAAGGATGAGCAGTGTCTACTATCCCAAATGGAGATGGTTCATATGTTGGCATCTCCCATCCTAATTCAAAGACTTTTTTGGTCACTATCCCTTCTGTGATTACTTCCCTAGGCTTTATTATTGTTGAGAAAAAGGGTTTTGGGGGTAATTGACCACATCCTAATTGTCTGGCCACCATGTTTGGATAATAAAATTCATAGGTGGACTGCACTAATCTTCCATGATGAAATTCGTCTGGCAGAGTGCAAGGTTTGATGAAAGAGTTAAAGATATCAATGGATACTTTGTCTACACAGCCGAATTCATAACTAAACTTGCAAGGAAAAGTTAGATTTTCATTCACTCTGTAAGGAAACAAAAGTACATTGTTGAAACCTTTGAAGAACAGCTTAAAGAGATGAGAAATGTCTATGTCGATACTGATAGATGATGCTGCTTCTCCATAAGTCTGACAAGCTTTAACCTTCGCTGCTTTGCCTTCAGCATAGTTAATTGAAGGGAAACTCAGGTTAAGAAGGCTCACAGAAACTATCTGATGCATATATAGTTGGAGCCACATCTGAACCAACCACTAGGGACCATTCACACAGGAGATTTCTCCACATAGGTGGATCTGGAGAGTAATCTGGTGCATCATATGATAAATAGACCCCAAGAGGTATTTGCCTAGAGGGATTTGAGTACCTGCAGATAAGTCTTCAGCCATCACTACATGGTTCAGGGTGGGTTCATTGGATTTTTCACAGAAGATGAATCTGCATAGCCACATATTCATGAAGGCTTTTAGTTCTTTGTCAGAGACAGTGCCAGACGACTCCATGTAAGTCTGGATGTATTTGGCCCATCCACATCCAGAACTGACGGCTCTTTGATTACTTTTGTTCTTGTACTTGTAAGGATATACTGGTAGTGCCACATTCAGGCCAGTCATCATGAAAACATCAGCTAAAGTGATAGTCATCATACCATGGCCGAAGATGAAAGCATTGGTGGCGTCGGACAAAAAGTGGGAAGCTGCTATTAGGAGGGAGTCGTTTCTGGGCGTTTCTGATAAAGATAATTCCAAGCAATGGACAATGTCTTGACTCTCCCAGTGACTGCTACTTTTTTCCAATATCCTCCTGTACCAATTTTGCCATCCAACAATTGGGGGAAATGGCTAGTTCTTGAAGGTGCTTGGCCATTGCCTCAGCGGGGTGATCCCAGATTTAAAAGGAATTCTTTGGGTTTCCTTCCCAATAATCTCTGTTGGGTCGGGAATTCCCATTGGGCCAAGAAGGTAGGAATCAGGATTGGCAGCATAAGGAATCAGAATCTGGTTCTTGTATTCCTTCAAAGAATGGCAAATTTGGAGAAGGAAGTGAACCGAAAGAGAGACGAAACTAGCGGGAAACACCAAATGTGTGAGAATGAATGAAGTTTACCTCCGGGATCTCGTCCTGAGTCGCCATTAGGGATTCGAGGTGGATTCGGAGTTACGCTGAGGATTGAGTTTCTTGAGCGGCGGCTACGGTGTCGAAAGGTGTAAACCTAGAAGAGGGAAGAAGTTTACGGACAATTTCGAAATAAAATGACTTTTATCCCGAAATTGAGGGGGCATGTGTTAACACCAGATTTTTGCACGCATAAGGAGATGACAGATGGGCCAGTGTGTGGAGATGAGCGTATGAGGCATTCGGCAAGTATCCATGCGGTCGGCTAGTTTCCAAGGATTCAGCAACTGCTTATGCGATCGGCTATTCTGAGAAAAAGGGAGTTTCCATTGAAACGATGGAAGCAAGAGCCTATCGGGCAACAAAATTGCGATAATGTTGGGTATTTTAAACGCACACAGAATAATCCGCAAGCGCACGGATACCGATGTAGCTTTCACCCAAGAGTATTCCAGGGTATCGATTTCCACGGGGAACGTGAAGTGTACTAGAAGAATTAAGAACGTCCAAGAAAAGAATGATAATGTGGTTAGAGAGGGATATAAGGTTTCTAAGCTGGTCTATCTAATTAGAGGCTTATTATACTTTACTTACTTCGGAGCAGCAGGTCCTTTCCAACTCTCGAGAAAGACTGGGAAAAAGGTAGTTGGGGGAAGGCTGCCAAAAGCTCTACGAGAACACCAACCCTGACGTGGTGGATTACAAAGACCTAACTGAGCTGTCACCTCTGGGGCTACCACAACTATCTGGACGATTGGGCGCAAACTCAAGTAAACCCTAGTCTAGACACCGTGTGTACACTAACGCTTACTACTCTAATTACCGCGGATAACTAGAGCACTCAATACGAGCAGAGATCCAGTAAATAAAATAAAGTAAAAACTGAAATTGAATATAAGACTTAGAAATAGTAAATGAAGAACCTGGAGATTACTTGAAGACGAACCAGATACTGCACCAATACAATGTCGAGGAAGATCCGACAGATCCGGCTCCTCCTCAGCTCTCTCCTTCTCCTGTCTCTAATCCGATCTCTAATTACAACTAGATGAACTAGACAACTAGAACAAGAACTAGAACTAGAAGAACTAGAACTAGAACTAGATCTAGATGAACTAGAAGACATTCATCTAGAGGGACCTCTACTTCTAATTGAAACCCTAGTTTCTGATGTGGAGATGAATAATGATGATGGAGATGCCTGGAGAGGGGGGTCTGGGTCTGGTTTTATAGCCCGGAGCGTGGAACGTGAGACCTTGGATCAAACCGACTTCGGGGACAGTGGAGATGCATCCTAGGAGGCGGTGGAAGAAGGTTCCAGAAGGCGGAGGCGAAACCGGCTCTGTGGCCGACCGGTCGGTCTCCATGTGGGACCGGTCGGTCTGGCCCAGTGGGCCCACGTGGTGGGCCGCCTCGTGGTGTCTTCTGGTGTCTTCTAGATCCTTCTTTTGCACATTTCGTTGCGAAATTCATATCTTTTCATCTGGGACTCCGAATATAGCAAATGATATGTCCGTTTCGATCGTCTCGACGAGCCCTTCGCAATGGTGCACTCCAATTCATCACTTGAGATACATTTATATGGTGAAATATTGATGTCCTACAAAACAAGTGAGAGCACCAAAACTCATGGAACTTGTTAGTTTCAAACCCTACAACTATGCTTTGTAATTCATTTAGTGTCATTTCATGCAATAGTTGATGGTTAATTATGAGCATTAGTGAGCGTCAACAAGTTCCCCCAAGCTTAACCTTTGCTAGTCCCGAGCAAAGCCAATATCAACAATGGATCAGGAGTTGCTACAATGGTAAAGTACACATGCATCCAAACAAAAGCTCTCATATGGAATAAAAAAAAGTATCATATTATTCATTACGGGGCTTAGTACTTTACCTTGAATCTTGAGTAATTGAAAGATAGAACGATCAAATCAAGCACATGTCTCTAGTTCTGTCACTTCACCATTATGCCGGAGTTTTTATGAATTTTCAAAAAGTTTAAAAATATATTTTGTCAAATTAAACAATGGATCCAAAGAGAAAGTCAACCACACTATTGAGTCGAGAAGTGCATGTGTATGGAAAATGGAGGCGGATGCTCTTTTGAAATATATCACTCTCTTTTGTTTATCAGAGACACATGGCTATGAGGCTAATTCTACTGACGGGCACAGGCCCATTTTTTCTGATATTCTTTTTTTTCATTTTTTTTCGAGGTTCCGGACACTTGTCCCTTTTTATTTCCTCGGGATCTATCTTTTTGAGGTTTCGGACACTTGTCCCTTTTTATTTCCTAAGATTTTTTTTCTTTTATTTCTCTCATTTTTTTAATAGCCACATGCTTCCAACAAACTTTTGAGAGGATAACAATAGATAATCATGAGCATTTATGCGGAAGATGGATGAAATGTGTAAGTGATCTCAATTCAATAGTATGATAACTTCTCACAGGGTCAACAGAGCTTAATTTAACTCAATGCAATTATTTTTAATATTAATATTGGAAAATCTCCGGAACTCTAGTGTTGTTTAGAACAAGATAATAGCAACTCAGATCATCACATGTCATATCTGTCAACTACCTAGACTCTAGATCAAGCATTTGATACCCATGCATTTAATTTCATTTTTAAGCATCATTATTAATTAGGAGAACACATGCTTTGAAGGCTAGGTACTTGAAAGAAATTAGATAGAGCAACTATTCATCATTTCCATGTAACAGATTAGAGAGAGAGTTCTTCTTTTATTATTAACTTATTAAAACAAACTAAGCAAACTTAACACGCTATTATTTAACCTAACACACTATTTATTATAAGTAACTAAGATAGTGAATAAGACATACCTGGATCACGAAGATAACGGGGGTGTGTCTCCCCCAAGCCGGTTCCATTAATAGCGTTGAGCTTTCATGTGCCCATATATTTTTTTTTTCTTTTTAATTAATGGTGAGCCTTCATGTGCCCACATTTTTTTTGTTTTGTTTTATTTATGTATAGAAAGAAAACTTAAGAGTATAAGGATACTTACCTGCATACACGGGGGTGCTTTCCCCCAAGCTGAATGCTGACGTAGTCGTTCGATCTTGCAATGTAGCAGACTTGCTGTGAAAATGTTCTACCCCTTATCAGAGCATTGACTGATGTTGATGGTTGTTGAAACAGTGCTCTAATAGTAGATGGAACCTCCACATGCTTGTCAGCTTTTCTTGGTTTTTCAGATCCTGTGGAACTCAAATAGACAACAAAACTTGTGGAACAAATTAAACGTTAGTGGTTGGCCACTTAAGCCTTAGTTGTCCAGAGTTTCAGTAAGCTCTTCTCAATATTTTTTGTAGTTTAATTTTTTCGATGCAATGACAATTTAATAAAATGAATGCATTTTTTATGCCACCACGTTGAATACTTCATGTGGGTTTTTACACACCACAAAATTATTCACATGGGGCTTTTGGTTTTACGATGAAGTGCAATAAGTAAAACATTTTTATTTTCTTTTTTTTTATGCAATGCTAATGCAGAAAAGTAAATATGCTATGGAGAGATGATGATGGAAACTAAATATGCAAAATGGATACTAATGCAGAAAAGATAAATATGGATAACTACCGATTTACCTTTCGGCGAGGGTTCAATGTTTTAAGTCCTCTGAACAGGACTTCTCACCATGTTCATTCCTGAGGTGCATCATTTGATCTTGATGTGTAGACCTTGATAACTACACCTCTTGATATGGTGTCACTCATGTTCTTCGTTTGCCCAGTAATTTGAAGTGAAGCATTAGTTGTGGAAGCTGGCAGCATCTTGATTAGTGCACATCTTCTTGTAGATCTAGGACCTTCTCTCTGTAGAATTTGGGAGTTGACAAACTCCTCCATGTTTTGCTCAAGAGTGTGTCCTGCTCATAAAGACAAGGTAGAGATCAAGTGCATGGGCTCTGTTGGTGGAAAAACACCAATAGAACCAAAAGTTTTGTTCATTCCTCTCTAACCTTAGGCACATTGAACAAGATGAACTTGTTGTTTATGTGTTCTATTCAATCTTAACATGAGTGATAGGATCAAAAGATGAGCATGGAAGTAGCATCTTAAAATATTTAACAGATCAAATTGTTTAACCCAAGGAAGGATAATCTATAATGTGTCGATCTTTTTATTTATTGTGATGTATCATTTTCCAAAGGTTAGATGCATAACATTTTAGCTCATTGGTTAAGATAGTGAGATTCAAGAGAGTAAAGAGTAAAGAACTGAACATGTTGAGTTGTTTAGGTTAGATTAAGTGAGGTACAACTTAAACATGTTTGGTTTTTATTTATGCACATACCAGAATTAAAGAGAAGCTTTTAAAGTGATGGTCACTTACCTCGAAATGTTGCTTTATCATTGAAAAGTGATTGTGTCGAACCACCTTGTGGAAGCTTCTCTTGTCTAGCTGGTTGTTGTTCAGAAAGCTTGTCTTCTCTTGACTATCTCACAGTGGGCCAACTGAGTCTTGTTCTCAACAGATCCAGAAGATGGAGACTTTGTCAACTATTTTCTTTATTTGTAGGCTCGGGTACTATCTCTACATCTTCTAATTCTTGTGGTGTAGTAGCTTCATCCTTTATGATATCCCCTGTATTCCTGGTAGTTGGTTCTTCCTTTGTCGGTTGAGTTAACGTCTTCTCTTGGTTTTCTTTGGCTGCTCATAAATGGTGCAGTTGTTGAAGAAGCAGCGATCCTTTTGGTCAAAGATCCAAAAATGGATTTCTCTAGTTCCAACATAGATGACAACATTGAAGGTTTTCAAGAACGATCTTCCAAGAATGAGTGGCGAATCATATTCTTCTTCTTGATTGGGATAGCGTCCAGTGGCCTGTACTGATCAAAGTGTTGAAGTTGGATTTCTCCGTCCTCCCCTTTAAGCAGATCTAGACAACGGAATTGTGTCTCCCCCAAGTTGGCTTGTGAGGAAGGTGGATGCCCAAATTTCTTTAACAACATGTTCATGTGTTGAATTTGTAGACCTTGGTATTGTTGAAGTCCTTCCACTTCATCCCCCAAGCTAGCTCTTGTGTTAGAAGACAGGATAAGTTCTCACTGCTTGTGTTTGTACTGTTTGATCTGAGGGTTTAGAGACGAGTGCCCCCATGATGGTGTTTGTCTTCTAGTGGACCAGCTTAGACTTGTTCATCTATTCCCATGGAGTGAGTGCTTTGATTGTAGGTATTGTTTTGTGGCACTCATCATCTGTCTTGTTCTACAGATCTCACTTCTCCATGATCAGTGAGTTCTGTCTCCCTTGCGCAAGTTGTTATAATTCATGTGTCTCTTCATCTCCAGTGTGAGTTCATCTAAGGACTTTCCCAAATTCATATTGAATGTTTTCCTGCAGGGGTTAGTCCAACAAACTAACCAACATCCACTATAGCATACTATCGGCTCAAAAACCAACCTAGACACCACATCTAATTTGATTTAGGAAGGCATTTTAACCTAAGCACCATGCTTAATTTAAAAACCTTTGAAAGCAAGATCATCACTCCTAAACTAGGTACCATGCTCAATTTAAGAGATGTATGAAAGCACTTCAAACCTAAACATATACTATAGCAAATGAAGGTAGTATTAAAGCATTAAAGAGATTTACTCAAATGGTAATGAGAGAGCATGATTAGTGTATAGCACATGAGCATGTCTTAAAGGTAGGGGCAACCAATATTGAAACATGGTAAGAGATGTTCTTACAAAGTGTATCCCCAAGCTTAGATTTACAAAAATCAAGATTGGATGAATGTAATTTAATGTTGCATGATGATTGGTTGGACATACCTTGTGTTTGTCATTCCTTCAAACTTTTTGCTCCAGACCTGCAAAGGTTAGTGACAAGAATACCCGAAGGAATATTTTAACAATTATATCCTTATGTTCATTACGCAAGGGCAGTGTAGCAGGAAGGTGAACACTGATCTGAAAGGTGCTTGTTTTAGGACACTTAGCTTGTCCTGGGGAAACCTTCAAGATGTGATTTGGTGAAGTGGTTTCCCCTCCAACATCAACTTAAGAGCACTACGAGATCTACAAAATTTGTGATAAACATATACATCGACAACCACCCTTTTGAAGTTTTTGTAAACAGAAAGTGTGAGGGGGTTGAAAATCTCGAGTGTGGCAATGTTAGACATACCAATTGAATCAGGAGATGTTTCATATGAGCATGGATTTAAAGAGGTGTTTATAAAGTAGCTTCCATGCTCTTTGATATCATCTTCCTCGAATTCAGAGAAGAACACCGAAGGATGGGGTTCATAATTTTCTAAAGTGTGGGGTGTTTTCTCTATGGGAGGTTCTACGACAACCAAATTGTTAGAAGGATTTGAAGGAATTTCAAATTTGGTTGGGTGTTCCTCCTCGTGTTGGTCGGGGTTAGGCTCGACTTCTTCTTCTGGGAATTCATCAAAAATGCCAGTGTAAGGAGTGTTTTCAAGGATTTTATTTAGGATGTCTCCTCCTTCACTAACAAGTTTATGTGAGAATGATCCTCCAGAAGCTAAATTGAGATGTAGAGCAGCTTCCTTGTTAAGACCACAATAAAAGTGAAAGTGTAGCACATGGTCTGGCAAGGAAAGGTTTGGGCTAGAATTGGTAAGGTGTTTGAACCTAGCCCAAGCTGCTCCTAGCGTCTCCTTCTCTTTTTGTTTGAATGTATGAATTTCGATTCTAAGATCAGAGATTCGAAAAAGAGAGAAGAAAACAAGACAAAAGTTGTCCCGAAGTTCATCCCAATTTCCATTTATGCCCCTTACGGAATGATCATACCATTTTCTGGCTCTTCCCAAAAGGGAGAACGGTAATAGTTTCCATTTTATGGTCTCTTGTGTCATGCCAGCAATAGTCCGACAAGAACACAATTGCTCAAATTCCCTAAGGTGGGTGTATGGATCTTCGTCTTCTGATCCAGAGAAGGATTTTTCCCGAACCATGGCTATAAGAGCAGGGCGAAGCTCATAGCCATCTATATGAATGGGGTGTGAATATGGTGGAGGCTCCAACAAGTCACCCTTTGGAGTAAAGAATTTTAAGATAGGAGTGAAATCCATGTGGTAAGAAGTGTGGTGGTGAGGTAAACATGGTGATAATAAAAAGGTGGTAAAAGAAAAGAAACACGGACAATCCTGGTTCCCCGGCAACGGTGCCAGAAAGCTTGTTGGGTATTTTAAACGCACACAGAATAATCCGCAAGCGCATGGATACCGATGTAGCTTTCAACCGAGAGTATTCCAGGGTATCAATTTCCACGGGGAACGTGAAGTGTACAAGAAGAATTAAGAACGTCCAAGAAAAGAATGATAATGTGGTTAGAGAGGGATATAAGGTTTCTAAGATGGTCTATCTAATTAGAGGCTTATTATACTTTACTTACTTCGGAGCAGCAGGTCCTTTCCAACACTCAAGAAAGACTGGGAAGAAGGTAGTTGGGGGAAGGCTGCCAAAAGCTCTACGAGAACACCAACCCTAACGTGGTGGATTACAAAGACCTAACAGAGCTCTCACCTCTGGGGCTACCACAACTATCCGGAGGATTGGGCGCAAACTCAAGTAAACCCTAGTCTAGACACTGTGTCTACACTAACGCTTACTACTCTAATTACCGCAGATAACTAGAGCACTCAATACGAGTAGAGATCCAGTAAATAAAATAATGTAAGAACTGAAATTGAATATAAGACTTAGAAATAGTAAATGAAGAACCTGGAGATTACTTGAAGACGAACCAGATACTGCACCAATACAATGTGGAGGAAGATCCGACAGATCCTGCTCCTCCTCAGCTCTCTCCTTCTCCTCTCTCTAATCCGATCTCTAATTACAACTAGATGAACTAGACAACTAGAACAAGAACTAGAACTAGAACTAGATCTAGATGAACTAGAAGAGATTCATCTAGAGGGACCTCTACTTCAAATTGAAACCCTAGTTTCTGATGTGGAGATGAATAATGAAGATGGAGATGCCTGGAGAGGGGGGTCTGGGTCTGGTTTTATAGCCCGGAGCGTGGAACGTGAGCCCTTGGATCAAACCGACTTCAGGGACAATGGAGATGCATCCTAGGAGGTGGTGGAAGAAGGTTCCAGAAGGCGGAGGCGAAACGGGCTCCGTGGCCGACCGGTCGGTCTCCATGTGGGACCGGTCGGTCTGGCCCAGTGGGCCCACGTGGTGGGCTGCCTCGTGGTGTCTTCTGGTGTCTTCTAGATCCTTCTTTTGCACATTTCGTTGCGAAATTAATATCTTTTCATCCGGGACTCCGAATATAGCAAATGATATGTCCGTTTCGATCGTCTCGACGAGCCCTTCGCAATGGTGCACTCCAATTCATCACTTGAGATACTTTTATATGGTGAAATATTGATGTCCTACAAAACAAGTGAGAGCACCAAAACTCGTGGAACTTGTTAGTTTCAAACCCTACAACTATGCTTTGTAATTCATTTAGTGTCATTTCATGCAATAGTTGATGGTTAATTATGAGCATTAGTGAGCGTCAACAGATAATTAAGGCAATGAAGATTCCGAGGGGAGTCGAAGGCCAAAAAATATTGTATTTTCCTTTAATATTTCATAGTCGTGTCCTCTTAGGACTTGTATTGCGTCCAGGGTATAAATATAAACCCTTGGCTATTGTAAAAAGGGTTCACAACCATATCAATACAAATCGGCCCCGTGCCACCTTCGAGTCATTTGTCGTGTCGTCGAGTTCTTCGAGAGGAATCATCGATCCGTCGACCTCCGTAAGTCCCGGCAACCTTGTTATCATGTCTAGTATCATGCGGTGGATTTAGATATGATGCAAGTAGTCTTGTTTGTTTTCAAAGATCATGTGGCGGATCTATGTCAACAATCAGGAAGTCTTTGCTTATGCTATGCTTATGAGTAAATACCGTGCGGCAGGCGTTTATTTGATATGTTTAGCAAAAGCGAGATAGTTATCGGCTCTATTAGATTTGGCAAGATCTAATAGATTCATTAAGTTATTATGTGTTGCATGTTTTAATTAATTTTGTAACACTCCTTTGCCCAATCTAGATTGATTTTTGTTCGGCCTTTCTTTACAAGTTTATTTATGCTCCAATAATCATTATTTTCGTGACATCTCTTATAGATTGCATGATCATAATGGACAAATTAGCTTCCAATCTAGATTGTTACATGTTGTGGGTTCATACATGTGAATCATGCTTGGGCTTTGATAAAACTAGGTATCGTGCGGCAGATTCAGGTTTTAGATTAGTTTGATCGTGTTTATGTGCATGTTCCTTCTTCATGGACCCCAATTCGGCTGGTTTGCCGAACTTGATTATACTTCGATTCATAATTTATTCTTATTCGTTTAAGCATGTATTTTCCTATACGTGTATTCGGCAATCAATGCTTTCATATGCTCTCTTCTATATTAGCCGAATAATTCTATAAACATGCTTGACAGACAGCTTCTATAACTGTATGTCGTCGAAAGTGGCTTCAGAGCCGTAAATATGGAACTGTCTGGTCTCACCCAGCATGTTCCAGTTTTATTCTCACAGTTTTATCCCTTGTTGGTTTTCAGGTCAAACCGACTGGCACGTTTCCGGATTTCGAATCGCCCGGGCACCCGATTGAACCCACGCTTTCCGGCTTGCTGTGTGTGAGGCACAGTGCGCCACATTTTGTGCCAACACTATTCTTTGTCCTTCCTACCTTAAGCTCCATATAAACTTTTTTAGAAGTAAGATGAATTAGAGAAGGAAACACTTACCATATGCCTTGGTGAGGAATCATACACCCTTTGAGTGACATGAGAGAACCATATGAGAAACATTAAGATTTATTTTGAAAATATTGCAAAAACCTTCGGTATGAAACTTGCAAAGAATGAGAAAGTAGTGCTCAAGTTTAACTATTCTGTCTCTCAACTTCCCAAGACAAAGGAAAGGCCATAAGCCCCATGAAAGACTAAGGTAATATGGGTGAGTTTTACTTAGCTAAATTTTCCATGCTTAAGAGAAATATCTTGTTGCATACATGGTACTCTTGAAATATGAACATTGTAGCTACTCCTGATCCATCGAGACTAAGTTTAATTATTTGCTTGGGACGAGCAAATGTTAAGCTTGGGGGATCTTGTTGACGATAATTATAGCATAAAAATACATATCAAAATATCGTCAACAGGCTCGAAAATAGAGAAGAATGACATGACATAGACATGTTTTATCAATAAAAGGTTCCACTTGTACTCTTAGTATTTGATTTGCATGTATAACAGAATAAGAAGGAAATGGACACCTGGACCCACCCAAGGTGGGGTCGGCCGACCCCACCATGGGAGCTCCTCGGGCTTGGTGACGTGGCACTATCCAAGTGAAGCTTCACCAAGCTACTTTCCACCATCAGATCAAACATGTGTTTGCATTCAACGGTGAAAGATGAGAAGCACATGGATCCATGGGCCCACACAAGAAAGCAAATGCAACCAACATATGACACCATGCTCCATGACATGTGGGGACACCAGGGGAGACAAAACAGTGGGCCAGCCCGGTCATAGGTGGTCGGCCGACCCCGCCATGGTGGGCCCTGGCTACACTGTTCAGCCTGGTGACATCAGCACCTTCTAGAAGCAAAGTGGTGGGCCCTCCTGTCATTGGCCGGGGTCGGCCGACCCCAGGGTGAACCCCATCCAATGTCGGTTGTTTGCACATGTTTCACACGTGAAGAAATCAAGACCCTCCACCCATGGCGGTTGCAATGGCGGTGGATCCAAGGGATGAGAGATGGGGAGCACGCGGATTGATGACGTGGCGCGGAGTAGCCCCTACTCCACCTTCCCCTATAAATAGAGGCTGCATCCACCATCATGATCATCAGATGGCTCACCAGAGGATTCACTTCATATGAGATACAAGTGTTAGCCTTCTAGTTGTAGAGTAGTCTAGTGTGGGAGTTAGAGTGAGTCGAGCAAGCTCGAAGTCTCTGGAGTTGTCTACTGGGGAGTCTGGTATTGCTCTTGTATCTTTCTCTTTCCAGAATTATTTATAATATATATTCTTCTTCTGCATTACAAGGTGTTATCCTTTGTGCAATATTATTCTTGCAATAGTATTTTAGTGCTCTAGTTAGTCTTGTAGTAGTTACGTACTAGATTATGATCCTTACACAAACATCTTGGTTGTTTATCATCGCCCGTAAAACGGTGCTTTAGTTAATCGTATATTAGCTAGAGTAATAAGGATTAGCATAAGTGTGGTGCTTAGGCTAAGGTTTATCTTTGGTTGCCGCTGGCTTGCACGGATAGTAGGGGCGCATGGGCAAAAGGTGACAGATTTTGCCTGGCTACCTAGATCCCCTCACGTGAACTCAGGCTAGTTTTTAAAAGGTAAGGAGTCCATAAGCCAAATATCCGCTTGAGTAGTGGGTTAGGTGAAAAACCTTCTATCGCACTACTCTCTCGTTTATCCCTGGCAACCAAGTTGAAGGTAATCAATCCTAGTTGTATCTACTATTTGATTAATTAGAACACCAGAGTGGATTAAGAAATTCACAGGAACCTTCCTCACTCGTTATCCTCCCACCTAGCTATACTACACTAGTTACCTTTAATTATCTCATTTGATTATCCTGGATCATCACCTTCCTTTACCCTTCGTTTATCACCCTCTACAATAGTTGTAGCTATATTAAGATAGGATTTCTTTCTTATTAGTCTTTCTAGTCATCGCTTCCTTTGGGATAAAATAAATACGATACCTTGGAATACTCCCGGGCGAAGTGCTACATCGGTAATTTCTGTGCGCTTGCGGAATTATCCAATAGTCATTAGTTTTACCAATCAAGACACTTCTAGCGCCGTTGCTGGGGTTAGGCTCCATAGTCTACTTTTAGTGATTGTGTTAAGAAGTGTCAACACGCAGCCACTGAACCGGGTCAGCCCCGACGCGCGGACTGTCCGCGCCCTGAGTGGCGTACTGTCCGCGACCACTCAGAGAGGGCGATTTCAATCGCCCTTCTCCCAAATCTCCCCAATTTCGATCCAAATCAAAATCCCTTGGGGAGAAGATGATCACGAGGTAGTTGGGAGACTATCCCCCAAGAAATCATCTGCTCAAATCAACTAAAACTCTGGGAAATCAAAAGGGAAGGTGTAGGAACAAAAAATTTGCCATGAAACTTGAATCGACCCGATCTACTTGTTCGTGAGGGTAGAGATGAATTCCTTCGGTGGAAATGTTCTCCTCACATCAAAGAACAAGTTGATTCAAGTTGATTTAAAAAAGACGCAGCGAGGAGGGAGATCGAGTGACGGGAGAATCGTGAAGAAAAGAAGAACGAGAAGAACAAGTTCAAAACACGAATCTCAATCACGATTGCCAGCCGAAATTGGTCCCCACGAGGAGACAATGGGAATCCGGTCCCGTTTCCGCAAAATCCAAATACACAGAGGTATTGTTCACTGTCTCTGTGGATCTCAGTAGCTACAGCAGGGATTGGGAGAGTAGGAACCCTAGAATGAAAATAGCAATGGCTGAGATAGTCTGGAGGGAGGGATGGCCTCTCCTTATATAGCCTAATACAATTATTCCCCTTCTACCCTTACAGCTAATGAGCGAGCAAGCTAAACCTAAGGGTATTCCTGACCCACTCGAGGTTGATGTTGATCCAACGGCCATGCCCGCACATCAGGTAGCTTCGCATCGACGCGACCAAACCGGATGCCGCCACTGCGCCGCTCGTCCTTTTTACGGACCTCACCCCGGTTTTGAGGCCGAAACTGGGAAACCTGGGCCACCCCCGGTTTTGAGGCTGAAACCGGGAAACCTGACGTCCATCGCCTGAGTTTTGTGGCAAAAACTCAGAAACCTGCCAGCACCCAGGTTTTGAGGCCCAAACCTGGAAACCGTCCTCAGCCCGATTTTTGTGGCCCAAACTCTGAAACCGGCCGCACCCAGGTTTTGAGGCCCAAACCTGGAAACCGTTCACTCGGTGGTTTCTCTGTGGCTCAACCTCCAAACCGACGTCGTAGAGGGATGCACCGCCCGTGCACCCCGTCCACCCGCAAGTCTTCACTTGTCGCTGTCCCAGGCTGTCAGCCACCACGACCGATCCTTAGGCCACTGGTCCGTCAGTCCAAGCCTCACGTCCGCCCTTCACCGTTCCAGGTCCATCGGCACGGCACGTCTCTACTTGACCTTCACCTTGCCTTCGATCACCGTCTCTGTGCTCGACACCTGCACAACACAAGCCAAAGAACATGCGCATCATACCAGTTGACAATCACTAATCATCTCAAGATCCGGCATAGACCCATGTATCCGTAGAACAAGAACTAGAAGATGAATAAGAACTAGAAGAACAATTAGAAGTAGATTATAAACACAAAGATGAACTAGAAGAGTAATTAGAACTAGATTAGAACACAAAGATGAACTAGAAGGGTGATTAGAACTAGGTTAGAACACAGAGATGAACTAGAAGATGAACTAGAACACAATTAGAACACAAAGATGATGAACTAGAAGACAATTAGACAAATAAAAGAACAATGATGATACAAGAGAGAATTTACAAGGCTAATTACCTAGCCCCTCCTCACTAGATCCGGAATCCGAGCTTTCTCGACTCTTCTAATTCTATTCTAACTATGCCCTAGGATGGTGGAGCTCTTTGGTTGTCTAGGCTATCTCTGAACTAAATGATTGATCTCTTGATCTGAAGGTTGATCTGGTGATTGATTGCTCAGGAGGGTCTGGGGTTTCTTTTATAGCCCGGTGGGATGAATCGTAGCCCTTGGATCAAACCGACCTTGAACAACAGCTTAAATGCGTCGAAGAGGTCGATTAGGTCACGTTCCACGAAGATGGGCCCTGCCTTCGGTGTGGTGTCTTCTGGTATCTTCTAGATCCTTCTAGAGCCCTTTCCCAATTGGTTTGCAAAACGAGTCGTGGCATGGTTGGATTCCTTGTCATCATCTTCCTGTCTGGTCCCTAGATAAATCTTGTATTCTCTAGCTGTTGGAATCTTGTTTGTTACACCCCTGATCTTCATATGGATAATGCTTCTAGAGGGTTCCAGAGTCTTCCTGGTCGTATTCATCGAGGAGTCTGTTGACGGTCATTAACTTAGAAGCCGACCGTCAATTACTATCAAAAATAGGTGAATGTGGCAAACCAACATCGCATATGCATTTACTTCTGATATAATTCCACATGTATTTGGAGAATTATATTTTTACAGGACACATACACAAATACATGAAGACATACCCAAAAAGGTGCTTCTCGACAAACATTTGCGCAACCAAATAAACAAGGATGGTAGGAAAATGGGCTCCAACGCAACTCCCCCTGGTCCAGCAGTCATCAGGGGCCCCTAGTGCCCACCTCACAAAGGCAGAGGCCAAGAGGCCTCACCAAGGTACCGGTCGGTCCCATGGGTCGGACGGTCTACCACCAGCCCCAAATGGAACCAGCTTTCTCGTGCTGTTGCATGGCAGTGCATGGAGCAGGCCTAAGGGAGGGAGGAGGCCCAAGGACGTGATTCAGCGCAGGCATTCATAGAAGATGGTGGATTAGTACCACTTTGGTTAGCTAGGAGTGGTTCTCTCCACTCCTAAGCTATAAAATGAGGCCTCCACCCTCTCAATTGAAATCACTCAAAGGATCATACACACCACAAGGAGTCCCCTTCACCATATTGCCAAGATGTAATAGTAGAACAACTCTAGTTGAGAGTGAGGGAGAGATGCTCAAGTTCCAGAGGAGTCATCGGAGGATTGGTATAATCTTGTATCGCTTCTTTGTAAGACTCGAGTATTAAATATATTTATCTTCTCTAATTACTTGAATCACATACATGGTTAGTTCTTACCTTGTGTTTTAGCTAAAGCATGGTTAGTCTAATGTTTTGGACCTTGACATATCTCCACTAGACCATGTGCTCTAGTTATCATATGTGGCTAGACTAGTAATCGGTAGAATGGACGTGGTGTCCAGAGTATCGGTTACCTAAGGTTGCGCCCAACCCCATGGATAGTTGTGGTAGCCCCGGGGGTGACAGCTTCGACCAGGCCTTTGTAGTCCTCCACATTTGGGTTGGTGTTTCGTAGAGCTTTTGGCAGCCTTCTCCCGGTTACCCCTTCCCAGTCTCTTCGAGAACTGGAAAGGAACTGCTGCTCAGTGCCGTGGTGTGATTGTTATGTTTGGCCTTTGCTTTAGTTAATCCCTTTGGTTTGATCTAGATTAGAACCACAGTAATGGAGAAGTAATTTGGAACTTTGAACTCTTCCCAGGACCTCCCAACTTGGCTTGTCTGCTCTTTATCTTTTTATGGATTTCTCTTGTGTATCAATTACCTATCAACCTTATATGTCACCACTTATCCCCACTTTAGTCTAGTTGGTACACTAAGCTAGTAGATACATGATCGTCAATTATTAAACTTTGTACACATTGCTTCCCTGAGGATATAATTACGATACCCCAGAATACTCCTGGGTGAAAGCTACAATGGTATCCGTGCGCTTGCGGATTTGTCTATATGTGTTACACATACCAACTGGCTTTCTGGCGCCGTTGTCGGGGAAAGGGTTTGTCTCTACTCCTGGTGGTGACGCTAGGATGTACCAACAGACTCTCACTCCAGGACACCAAATATGACAAATGATATGTCCGTTTTGATCGTCTCGACGAGCGCATCACAATGGTGTGCTCTGATTATTCACTTGAGATACTTTCTTATGATGAAATATTGAATATTCTGCAAAACAAGTGAGAACAACACAACTCATGGAACTTGTCAGAATCAAACCCCATAGCTAAAATCTTTGGATCATTTTAGGTCATTTATGTGGTTAGATGATGGTTTAAAATAGGAGTTAACTACCGTCAACAAGCACCGGGTGGTAAGATGTATGCAAACCTCACTAATCACTAGTTATCATACCTAGAGCAAGGGCAAAGCGGTGGTCTAACTAGCCTAAGCACTTCATAAAGCACCTACACTATTCACCTAGTATTTCACTAAGCACTTTGGTGGCTAGAGCAACTAAACATGTGTATCAACACTTGGTATACTTCCTTGAGCTCCAACCATATTGTTTTTATCGGCCATGAGGGTATTTATAGAGCCCCGAGAAAATAGAGTCGTTGGAGCGTGAATTGTATTTCACAGCGTAGCATCAAAGCTAGAGTCAGGGTCATTGAACGCCCATCCAATGCTCCATAACGGCTAGATGCCAGCCTGGCTCTCAGTCACATCAGATCATGTCAGCGTCTGATGTGGCACCATCGGACGCGTTCGATGTCGCTAGAGCCACTCTAGAACCTATCTGTAAATGCATCGGAGGCACGTGACATCAGCGTCTGATGCATTATTGTGCATGATGCACAGTGTTACCGTCGCGTCCGATGTGTTCGTCCTCAGCGTCCGATGCTTCTACTAGCACTGGCTTGAGCTAGGGTTTACCATCAGTGTGTCCGATGCCTGTACGGTAAGCGTCCAATGTACCTTTTTCTTTGTTTCATCGTGATTTCTTGCGTTGTCTTGGTTCCAATCTTGTGCCTTGGACTTTACTTGATCTTGAGAGTCTTCAATACATCCTGTATGGTCTTGCTTGAGGTGTTGATCATTTGATCACCATATTTTCATCGTCCAAGTCACATTTGCACCCTATTGGACTATAAAACAAACACTTGAAAACACATTAGTCCAATTTGGTTTTGTTGATCATTAAACACCAGAATCCAAAGTTAAATAGATTGAGGTCCATTTTCCTTATAGCTATGTTGCTACTATCTACATGGCATCCGCTTGTTCACTTTCACTGACTTGAACTGCTTCGATTTATTCACCTGCATCTTCAATGCCACTGAAATCATCATCAGTAACATCAAGCATAACATGATTAGTCTGGGGATCTCCTGTACCATATTTGTTCCCTCATCAACCATATTCAGCACATTTGCATGCACTAGGTTGCCTATTTCATAAGGCGCCGAACTACCCTCTACATGTTCTGCCCTAATCAAGTAATCCTTCATAAAACCTCTGTGAACCAAATGAGAACTGATTTGATCTATGTCCTCAATACAACAATATTTTTGTAGTTAGTGAACCACATATTATATGTGCTTTGTCATCTCTCTGTACACCTGCCTCCTAGCGGCATTAACAAATTAACCTACGAACCTCCAACCAATATGATGAGTCTAATCTTGATAAGTTATACATCGAGACCTTCCCATCTGAAGTTGTACAAAAATTATGATGGTTATATATAACTAAGTATGTTTGTTTAAAATTACTGTAATTATTTAAATAAACATAAATTTATTGCAATTTCAAACAATCTAGCAATACTTTTAGAAAGTATATAAATTTTGAAACCCAACATCTAAGAAAATACTACAATTTTTCTCTCCCCCCTTCAATGAAACCTTTGGTCTAATTTTGAATCAAATTTATAATGCAAAAAAGGGACATGAGAGGCATGACTAATCGAAACCTTTTAAGATAACATTAAAACCGTAGACTAAAACTCTACTACATTCTCTCTCTCTCAAAACACAACCTTGAAAATCTCTAGATCTAGTTTCAACTCAAATTGAAAAATGCTAATGCAAAAAAGCTTTGGGAGGTATTAACTAACCTTTTTGAGCGACCTACTCCAAAGAAATAAAGTATTCCACTTGTATTTTGTGATTTCTGGACCTCCAAATTCGCCACCTTTGGAAGATAGCTTGGCTGAACAGTTCTTGTCGGGAAGGAAGAAGCCGTATTTATAGTAGTGTTATTATAGACGTTTCTTTTAGATAACCAACACTATAAACGACACAGTACGTTTCCTTAAACTAACCGCTATTATAAATTATTTACTCTGGCGCTTGGCTTATGCAAGCGCTAGTGTTTAAACATCCGGTTATTTTTCCGGCCATTTACACTTGTGTTTGGCCTAATGATACCGTCAGTGTACATTAACAGGAGAAAAAAAATTAGTGCAACTATATGTTGTAAAAAAAGAGAGAGAATGTAACAATATATTGTCGCATCGAGCATCAGCCTCATATATTGTCGCAACTATAGGGTTTGTTTGGACGAAAATATAATTAAAGAACCTATAGCTTGTTAGAAAATAATTTATTTTTTATTTGATTTTTAACTCTCATCAAAGTCAACGTAATTTCCATGGAAAATGTTCAAAAATATTGACCGGTATAGATAACAAGTCTTAGAAATAATTAGAAAAAATTAGAGTTGTTATGTGGAAAAAACTTTAGAAATAAACTATTTCGAATATATAAATAAAACACACTATAACAAAGACCATAGAAATAAAATTACATATACGAAAACAAATACATATACGATAATGAAGACCTTTTTTCCAAATAGGTTGATGCTAGCGTCCAATAGTATAAACACATTATAAACATAACCACCTCAAAAAAAAACTTCTAGTAACAAGAGTGGGATCTCAAAGGTACCGGTGATGGCTTCGAGGAACGGTAGATGCAGGTCATGATGAACCCATGCCTCTGGCACTCGTTCAAGAACAGCCCGATGACCAATTCAATTATTGAGGCAGACCATGTAACAATTACGATGCATAGACATCGACACATCGGCATCCAGTTTCCACAAGTTTCAGAATCACTCCATGTTAAAAAAAATATTATTTTAGTACATCTCACTAGTACACAAAATGTTTTCAGCATCGCCACCCATTTTTAACAGAGGTGGTTAAAATAGCACAACGCCTCTAACCATTCTGTTGGGCACTGCAACTTATCAACTAGCCCTGAAAAAAGATCTTTAGAGGCGGTTCACTTAAGAAAACCGCCTCTGAAAATGCTCCCATTTTCTGGGGCGGTTTCCTTAAGTTAACCGCCTCTAAAGATCCTTTTTCAGGTGCGGTCGTCCTTGGTGAACCGACACTGAAGAGCCTTGTTTTCAAAAACGGTTTCTTACGCGTAAATGAGTTATCAGAGGTGGTTTCTTTAGTCAACCGCCCCGCAAAAAACCGTGCTCCAAGACCCTTTCCTCCTTCTCGCGACAAAAGCAACTGACACTGCTATTTATTCAGCTCACTTGGAGGCAAGAAATAGGAAGAATAGAGGGGAGGGGGAGGTTTTGCCCTTTAAACCTTCAAACGAGTTGGGATTGTCGGGTGAGCTTCTGTAAACCGTAAGCCCTTTTTGATTTTTGTAGAAACATTTATTTGACTTTGCAGCACACCGAGATCTATAGAAAAAACATGGTATGCATGTCGTTTTTTTATATATAGAAGCAATTTGGTCACTAATTTTTGTTTAGCTTCATATATATATATATATGTAATTGATACCTTTTGTAATATTTGTATAAAGAATTTACATTAAATGCTTCATCGTATATGTAAATGATATATATGTTTTCTCATGCATATTTTTATCTTTTCTTTATATATATATATATATATATATATATATATATATATATATATATATATATATATACACGATAAATATATGGACCGATCATGGAACGAAGATTCAAAGCTTCCTACATACAAGATGTGAATGGTTTCATTGAGGCTGCTAAAAGACATTCTTTGATTAAGCAGACAAAGGATATATATTGCTCTTGTTGTGACTGTAGAAACCGTATAGTGTGTCAGGATCCAAATAAGAAGGGGTTTCATGGAGAACTACGAGATTTGGGATCATCATGGTGAGAGAAGTATAGAGGCAAGAGCAGCAAATGCAGCAAAAGTAAGGGGAGATGACGATGATGTCATGATACACGATGTCATGATAAACGATGGCACTTCATATACCAAAACATGTGGCTTTAGTGACGGCCTAAGAGGCTGGCCTGGTAAACCAATTCGTTTACGGACAGGGTCCGCAAGCGCATGGGATTACCGTTATAGCATTTCACCAGGAGTATTCCAGGTATCATTATTTATATTTTACCACTGGGAAGGCTAGGTGCGAAAGGATTCAAGATATATCGATGACAAGAACATAATAAGTGCATAGTTGACTAAGTAACCATAGCAGGAGGATAAACAATAATTTGGATAGTGAGATTAACACACACATTGCCTAAGATATATAGAGCTTCTACGGGGATAGAAGAAAGAATATCCTACGGAGCATGGATCTTAACAAGGTTGTGTAAATGAATTAAGTATACATGGTTATGATCAAGTTAACGTTAGTGCTAAGTACTGGATGGATTAGGAGACCCGGGAACACTGGCCTGCCAGCAGGATACACCGGGGAATTTAGACTCCTACCCCAAAGCCGAACATGGAGGATTACAAGGGACGGATAGGGCTGTCACCACCTGCCGCCTACCCCTCAACCGTGGACTAAGCCAGGCATTCACCCATCTCCATATACCCGAGAACCACTCTCGCGCACATGAAGAACACTTACACCTCCCCGATAAAGATGTAAGCGCATCCGAATGCACGACAACACACCACTCAACACGTATCACTAAGTTATTAGGATCTAAGCATGTTGAATGAAAAACAACACTCATGCTCATGATGAACAAGGGTCTAAGACTATGAACTAGTTCTAGAACAATGAACAATGAACATGAACATAGCTCTAATTTAAGAACACAACAATGTTGATCATAAGAGAACAAGAACAAGTATGAAAATAGGAACTTAGTATTCATACCAAGTAGATCTTTACAACTCCTCCTCCACTCTTGCAAGTAGTACTTGCTCCAACTACTAGAAGATCTAAACTAAGGTAGAGAGCTCCAAATACTAAGTGGAATGAAAGACAAATGTGTTGAATGTGTGATTGATGTTGAAGAGGGAGCTCTACCCCTTTATTTATACTAATACATGGTCGGTTTGGAGGAGCTAAGTATGGTAACCACCTAAACCGATGTATGCATGTCGTCATGCAACCGCCTGAGGAGGTCGGTGGCCAGTGGGGCCAGGGGCGGTGCGCCCGCACCCCTGGTGGGCCCACTGGCCACCGCCTTTGCGTGGTGGGCCCTTGACGTGGTGCATGTTGCATCTTCGGTGGTTTCCGTCCCAAATGCTTTCTTTAGGTGGGCCTCTTCCTTGTTTGTTGGAATTACGCTTTGTCGGAAAGCGTATTCTTCTCGCATTTTCCACTGTTTTCATGTTTGATACCTAAAAAGCAATGATTCTCCAATACAAGTGAAAATAGGTCGAGATGATAACATATGTATGCAAGTATGCCTTGTTTTGTCCTTGGTTGGCTTATAAAAGTTGTCGGTAAGCACCGCCAACAAACCCCCCAAGCTTACCCCTTGCTCATCCCGAGCAAGCAATACAACTTTAGGTTGTTGATCAGGAGTTGCTGCAATGCCGATCATTTTTTTCAATGTTGCTATATTTATAATTGAGAATTCTTCTTTGATTTAAAAAAATGGCATTTTACTCACCCTTTTACCTTGTCACTTGCGGGGCGTTGTAGCAATCTCCGAGTCTTTTGGCGGTTGCGAGACTGACCGATTTTAATAGACCTGCTTATCCTTCATTCTTTGATCTACATTCAATCCAGAGGTTTTAAAATATTTTGAAATTCAAAAGATAGTTCCTCAAATGATACACTCGGTCGCTCTTTGTGTATTTTGATCCTTACCAAAGGCTTCGAAAGTTGCCTTCATTTTCCCTACCAACTGTTAAGGTTTATGTTGAGTTTTAGGTAGAGGATAAAGTGGGGCATACTTGTATTTACATATTTTTCTATGTCAAAGACCGAACCACATGGAGATTCAAGTCATATACCTTGATCGAGATGTGCAAGTGTGTGAGAATGTTCTTAATTTGAGCTCCCTATTCAAATCTCTCCTTCTTTTGGATTTTTTAGAGTACAGGCTATCTTTCTCTTCTCCTTTTTTCAAGTGGGTATTAAGTATACCCCTAATTCTACATCGGGCACTTGCCCATTTTTTGCAACATGCCTTTTGGCATGGATTATTTTATTCTCTTTTTTTCATAGTCCGTAACTCTTTTATGGACTTTTTGTGTGAGAGAGAAGTGACAAGTGGATGGAGCTTTATTTGATGGATGAATGGATGGCATGTTGTGCGTAACTCTTGGTATAAGAGTTAGCGGTTTTTGTAGAGTGTACGTGAATCTCAGATCATGGGTGTATGACAAGAATCTCAACATAGGTCACAAAGAATTTGACAAGGCTCAATGTAATTACAAGTAGCATATGAGTGGAAGGTTTTCAAATGAATAACTCATATGGCTCTGGCAGGATATATGATCATTGAGGAACTTGTAATTTTAATATTGTCAAAATGAAAACTTCGGATGTCAAGTATCACTTTAGAACAAAGTTATAGAAAAGTCTATTTCATCGAATCAAAAAAAGAAACAACTTTAGACAAGGATCATGCTTATGCTACCCATAAGTTTCAAGTTTCATAGGATGAATAGTTTTCGCAAATAAACTTAAATGTCAGGGAATTCAAAATCATAAACTAAGCAAGATTTGAAATATGAAACAGAGCAACTATTCATCATTTCAACAAGGACGTAAAAGAAGCATGCTTAGCATACAGATGTGGGTGGAGTCATTTTATTTGTATTTTTATTATTATATATATTTATTTATTTTGGAATTGTAAATTCAAATTTTAAATATGCAATGCAAGGTTTAGAAAAGGGAAATATGGAGTGCAGATACAAGATACAAGGTACCTGAGGGGGCTCCTCCCCAGCTAGCTTGCAGCTACGGACCCCGGGGATAGTACCCCAGCGACGCCCAATACGCTAGCTGCTGCTCTTGCTGCTGTCGGAGCAGTGCATGGACTTGGCGCATTTCTTCAAGTGATTCTGCTCGCTAGCGGTGTTGACTGCTTTACTTTGCTTGGTTGCGTCGAGCCGTTGCCCATGTCTTTAGGAACCAAGTTGTCTTGCTCACTTCATTCGACTTATTTTGGCTTTGCTTCGCTTCTGGTCGTTTGGTTGAGTTCACTTCTTCCTTCTTCGTTTCTTCTATTCCATATGATTTGTGTTAGTAGTTGACAATGCACTCATCAAGGGGGAGATTGCGGATACATGGGTGTATGCCGGATCTTGAGATGATGAGTGATTGTCAACTAGTTTGATGTGCATGTTCTTTGGCTTGTGTTTTGCAGGTGTCGATCTCATAGACGGTGATCAAAGGCAAGGTGAAGGTCAAGTAGAGACGTGCCGTGCCATTGGACCCAGAGCGGTTAAGGGCGGACGTGAGGCTTGGACTGACGGACCGGTGGCCTGTGGATCAGTTGTGGTGGCTGACAGCCTGGGACAGCGACAAGTGAAGACTTGCAGGTGGACGGGGTGCGCGGGCGGTGCATCCCTCTACGGCTTCGGTTTGGTGGTAGAGCCCCAGAAAAACCACCGAGTTGATGGTTTCCAGGTTTGGGCCTCAAAACCTGGGTGCTGGCCGGTTTCCGAGTTTGGGCCTCAAAACTCGGGCTGAGGATGGTTTCCAGGTTCGGGCCATAAAACCTGGGCGATGGCGGGTTTCTGAGTTTGGGCCATAAAACTCAGCCTGAGGACTAGTTTCCCGGTTTCAGCCTCAAAACTGGGGGAGGTCCAGGAAAATGGACGGAGAGCGAGTGGCAGCACGTGGCGGCATCGGGTGAGGTCGCGTCGAGGCGAAGCTACCAGATGTGCGGGCGTGGCCGTCGGATCGACTACACTTCGAGTTGGACAAGAATACCCTTAGGGTTAGCCTGCTCGCTCATTAGCAGTAAGGGTAGAAGCGGAATAATTGTATTAGGCTATATTAGGAGAGGCAACCCCTCCCTCCAAACTATCTCAGTCATTTGCTATTCTATTCTGGTTTCCTGTTCCCATTCTCTGTTGTAGTTACTGAGATCCGCAGAGATGGCTAATCATACCTCTCTGTATTTGGATTTTGCGGAAATGGGACCGGATTCCCGTTGTCTCCTCGTGGGGACGATTTTTGACTGGAATTCGTGGTAGTGATTCGCGTTCTTCAGTTGTTCTTCGTGTTCATCTTTTCTCCACATTTTTCCCATCGATCGATCTCTCTCTGCGTTGCTCTGTTTGCAAAACCATTTGAATCAACTTTTTCTTTACTGTGAGGGGATCATTTCCACTGAAGGAATTCAACTCAAACCTTACGAACAAGTAGATCGGTTGGTTTTCGTTTTAGATCGACTTATCCCTTCTCTTCCCTCGAACTTCTTTGATTCGTCGATTTAGGGATAGGTTCGAGCAATGATCTCCTATGAGTAGCTCACTATCCTCCTTGTGACTCCCCTCACCAAGTTTGAGCCTTACTGGTTTCGATTCAAGGGAGATCGAGTGAAATCGGTGAATGAGCAGTGCCGTATCGGGGGGACCGGACGCACAGCTCGAAGCGATCGGACTCTGATCAGTGAGTCCGGTCGTTGAAGGCCCCGCTGTCCACTCTGCATAAAGTTGACCGGATGCTCCTTCTCTTTGTGACCGCACTCTACGTTCGCACTATTCATCATTCGATTCTTCTGACCGGACGCTTCGTACCATGAGTATGGTCCAACACAGAGAAGTCCTAGATTAGACTTTTCCTAACCGGATGCGCCCGGTCGTCTCTGATCGGACGCAGGGCAGAGTCCGGTCGAGTGTAGTCTGCGCTGATCTGTCCACAGTTCGTTTGTCCGACTTCCGATTTGCTTTTGGGGTTTTGTGTTGTGTCTCTAGAGTTGTGTAGTGTCCCGCTGTGCTTCTTGGAAGCATTCACCCTACATCTAGGGTCGTGGATACTACCAAGCTCTAGGAGTCGCTCTCGGGGTTGATTTTTCGGACAGAGGCTAAAAGTTTCTGAAAAGTAATTTGAAACTCCCATTCACCCCCTCTGGTCGCCTTTGTGCAGCACCTTCGGTCCTTCAATTGGTATCAGAGCAGGTTAAGGATCTTCCACCTTAGCCGGTTCTAGATCCACAGAAGGCGACATGGATCGCGGCGTGGGCAAACGACCATTTTTCGATGGGACGAACTATGCGTATTGGAAGATACGTATGTCGGTCTATCTTCAGAGCATGGCTGCTTCAGTTTGGGAAATTTGCAACTCTGCCGATTACGTGGTCTTGGCTGCTCAGGTGACTCTACAGCAGATCGATGAGCACGATGCCAATAGCCGAGCCCGTAATGCTCTTTTCATCTGTTTGAGCATGTCTGAGTTCGATCGCGTTTCTCACCTCGCCACAGCTCAGGAGATTTGGGCGACTCTCATGCGTTTTCGTGAGGGATTCACTCAAGTCAAAACCCGTCTCTACGAGTCGCACAAGCGTGAGTATGAGAACTTCCGACACATGCCTGGCGAGAGCATAGAAAGTTTATTCGCTCGCTTTCCGGTGATTGTCAACAGGATGACAGCTAACAGAGAGCTTTTGCCATAGACGATCATGAGAGAGCTCTCAAGCTTCTTCACACTCTCGATCGGTCCGTGTGGGATTCAAAAGTTCAGGCGATCATCGAATCGTCTAACTATGAGACTCTCACTTGCGACAAGCTCTTCAGTAAGCTCAAGTCTAGTGAGATTGATGCCATGGCGAGGGCTTCTTATGAAAATCCTTCTGGCCCGTCAATGGCTTTGGTTTCTGGCTCTTCTGCTATCCCCTCTGGAGGCTTTGCACTTTCCTCTCTTCTATCTGTTACAGAGGACCAGCTGGAGTTCATGGGAGACGACGAGTTGGCTCTGCTTGCCAACCGGTTCTTGCGGTTCCACAACAACCGCATGAACCATCACCGCGGAGGAAGTCGAGCTGGATGCCACCAGTGCGGCGACTCGAACCACTTCATTGCCAACTATCCGAAGAAGAACAACCAAGCTTTTGGCAAGGGTGATCGTGGCTACAAGTACGACTCCAGCAAGCACAAGGAGAAGTACGTCCCCGCAAAGCACAAGCGGAAGGGCGGCTTCAACAAGGAGTACATCAAGGAAAAGTACTTGGAGAAAGCCCAAGCTGAGCAGCATGCTTTCTTCGCCATGCTCAGCGACGTCGACGACTCGGACAACGACTCCACTACATCAAGCGATGATGAGTCCGAGAAGAAGAAGATCGAGGACAAGCTGAACGGTCTCTGCTTCTTCGCCGACGACGAGGGCGTCTGCACCATGGCCCTCGGCGATGAGGTCAACAACGAGCTGGAGGAGATCCCTCGGAACGACGACGATGACGATGACTCCTCCCAGGTATCTCAGACCCCCGATGAACTCTCTGCTGAGGTCGAGAAACTTACTGCTGCTCTTCTTAGTCAAGACAAGTTGCTTAGGCTTGCTGCTAGAGAGAGGAAGGAGTTTAGACAGAAGTGGGAGGATGCAGTGAAGGAGCTTGAGTCTGTCAAGTCCACCGTTGTAGTCACCGAGGAGGATGAGTGTGAGATGTGCTCCAAGCACATGAATGACCTTCTCACTTTGAGGGGGAAGTATGCTGCTTTGGTTGGAGAGGCGGATGAGCTGAGAGCTAGACCCATTTTGCTTGGTGGGTGCAAGTCTTGTGCAGGCCTGCGATCTGAGTTGGCAGAGAAGGATGCCAAGATTGAGTCTCTTGAGAAGGCCAACTCAGGTAGCACTAGTGTGTCCAGATGTGCTTTGTGTGAGGGTCTAAAGATGGAGATAGCCAATGTGAAGCATGGTAAGATGCAAACCGAGGAAGAAAACACATGCCTTTGGACCATCTTGTCATGGGTTTCTAGTGGTGAGCCGCAGCTTGGCATGATGATTGCCCAATTCAAGCGTGCTACTGGAGGTCCTGGTGTTGGTTTTGCTCAGGGTGTGTGTAAGGAAAATGGACCTCAGCCCATTTAACTTTGGATTTTGGTGTTTGATGATCAACATAACCATATAGGACTAATGTGTTTGCAAGTGTTTGTTTTATAGTTCAATAGGATGTAAATGTGACTTGGACAAAGGCAATGTGGTTATCCGATGATCAACACCTCAAGCATGACATTTGAAGCTCAGTAGAAGACTCTCAAGATCAAGCAAAGTCCAAGGCACAATAATGGAACCAAGACGGCGCAAAGAAATCACGAAGAAACGAAGCAAATGGGACATCGGACGCTGCATACGCTGGCGTCAGATGCACCATTGGCAAACCCTAGCTCGTGTTAGCGCCAGCAGAAGCTTCAGACGCTGAAGACCGGGGCCATCAGACGCGATGGTAACACTGTGCATCGTGCACAGTCTTACATCGGACGCACCGATGAAGCATCAGACGCTACAGGACCTTGCGTTCGATGCCTAAGCAGAGAGGTTCCAGAGAGGCTCTGTAAGCATCGGACGCGTAAGGTGATCGAGCATCGGACGCTGAGGTAGCCATTGCGACATAGTGCCAGGCTAGCATCTAGCCGTTAAAGGAGCATCAGACACGCGTCCGATGGTCATGACTCCAGCGTCCGATGCTACGCTGTGAAGTCCAAGACATTCTCCTACGGCTCTATTTGGTTGGGGCTCTATATTTACCCCCATGGCTGGCCAAAACAAGTTGGTTGGAGCTCAAGGAAGTGATCATAGTGCATAGACACATATTTAGTTGCTCTAGCCACCAAAGTGCTTAGTGAATATTGTTGATGTTTGTTAACACAAATAGAATATGAATGATTCCGCAAGCGCACAGAACACCATTGTAGCATTTTACCAGGAGTATTCTAGGATCGTTATTTATATTTTACCACTGGGAAGCTAGGGTCAAGAATCTGATAATTCACTATCATGCATCTACTAACTCAGAGTACTAGTTAGACTAGAGCAGGAGTAATTGATATATGATATGATAATGAAAGCACATAAAAGAGAATTCAATGATAAATGTAAAGATAACTTTAGTGGGAGGACAACGGGAGAGATCAAGGTTCCTATTCACTTCTCTATTACATGGGTACTAAGGTAACAATGATGAAAAGATATAGCGGTCATATAATAACACTTCGGGACATCAGAACACCAAACATAGAAAAGGATGAGAAGGGGGTTGGGAAGCTCTGACTACGGTCCTACGAACATGAACCCGAACATGGTGGAATACGTCGGCCATCAGGGCTGTCACCACCTGGGGCTACCACAACTATCCGTGGGGTTGAGCGCAACATCAGGTAACCTATAGACTAAACACCAAGTCTAATCTATCGATTACTACTCTAATTATGGCCTATAACTAGAGCACTCGATACGAGCAGAGATCCTATGCTAGAACATAACAACTATACTAATCATAATATGAAAGGCATAAAGTAAATAGAGAAGATAAATATATTAAAGTATAAGTCTCACAAAGAAAAGATACAAAGGCATACCGAATCTCTGAAGACTCCTACGGAACTGGAGCGCAGCTCCGCTCTCCCTAACTCCCGACTAGAGCTAAGCTATTACTTTGGAAAATCTAAACCTAATTACATAGAGAGGAGAGGTTGTCCTTCGAGGGATGCCTCTACAAATACTCCCTAATGATGTTGTGTTGCCTCAGGGGGGTCCTCGGTTTATTATATAGGGGCTCCTGGCCTCCCCTCCACCTTGGGCAAGCTATGTGGGACTAAATCCTTCGCCAAATGCACATGGGCCTTAATGGGCCAAAACGCGTTGGAGAGGTCAGTTGGAGTGCGCCATGCGAAGGGGTGCAAGATTGGGCCCTATAGCAGACCGGTCGGCCCAAGGGGGAGACCGGTCGGTCTGCCTCTATGACAGGTGGGCCTCGCCTTCTGTGGGTCGCCTTCTCATGTCTTCTGGATTGTTTTGGAATGTTCTAGAATCTTCCAAGTCGTATCCATCGAGGACTCTCACTCCGGGACTCCAAATATAGCAAATCATATGTCCGTTTCGATCGTCTCGACGAGGTCTTTGCAATGGTGTGCTCTGTTTCATCACTTGACATACTTTTATATGGTAAAAACATGGATGTCCTACAAAACAAGTGAGAGCACCAAAACTCGTGGAACTTGTTAGTTTCAAACCCTACAACTATGCTTTGTGATTCATTTAGTGTCATTTCATAAAATAGTTTATGGTGTAATATTGACATTAAGGACCGTGAACAAGTTCCCCAAGCTTACCCTTTGCTAGTCCCTTAGCAAAGTCAAACTCAACAATGGATCAGGAGTTGCTGCAATATCTGCACTTCTGACAAGTACTCATGCATTCAAACAAAAGTTCTCATTTGGATTAGAAAAACATATCATATTATTCATCACGAGGCTTATTACTTTACCTTGAATCTTGAGTAATTGGCAGACAGAACGATCAAATCAAGCACTATGTCTCTAGCTCTTTCACTTCACCATTATCCCAGAGTTTTTATGAATTTTCAAAAAGCTTAAGAACATATGTTGTCAAATTAAACAATGGATCCAAAGAGAAAGTCAACCACACCATTGAATCGAGAAGTGCATGTTTATGGAAAATGGAGGCAGATGCTCTTTTGAATATATCACTCTCTTTTGTCTATTAGAAACACATGGCTATCCGGCTAATTCTACTGGCGGGCACGTGCCCATTTTTTTCTGGTATTCATATATTTTTTTCGAGGTTCCGGACACTTGTCCCTTTTTATTTCCTCGGGATCTATCTTTTTGAGGTATCGGACACTTGTCCCTTTTTATTACCTCAGATTTTTTTTCTTTTTTTCTTTTTCAATAGCCACATGCTTCCAACAAACTTTTGAGAGGATAGCAACAGATAATCATGAGCATTTATGCGAAAGATGGATGAAATGTGTAAGTGATCTCAATTCAATAGTATGATAACTTCTCACAGGGTTAACAAAGCTTAATTTACCTCAATGCAATTATTGGTCATATTAATATTGGAAACACTCCAGAACTCTAGTGTTGTTTATAACAATATAACAGTAGCTCAAATCATCACATATCATATCTATCAATTACTTAGACTCTGGATCAAGCATTTGCTACCCATATATTTAATTTCATTTTAAGGCATCATTAATTTTTTAAAAAAACTTAGGAGAACTCATGCTTAAAGGCTAGGTACTAGAAAGAAATACAATAGAGCAACTATACATCATTTCCATTTTAAGAAATTAGGGAGAGAGTTCTTCAGATTAGACATGCTTAATTCATTTAATCTAACACACATTATAATATATTACTTAAAAATATTAAGATAGTAGTAAGACATACCTGAATCATGAAGATAACGGGGGTGCGTCTCCCCCAAGCTAATCCCTTCGATCGCATCGAGCCTTCATGTGCCCGACTATTTTTGTTCTTTTATTTTCTTTTTAAGGGTGAGCCTTCATGTGCTCATATTTTTTTGTATTTTGAATTTATTTATAAAAAGAAAAACTTAAGAGGATAAAGATACTTACCTGGATACACGGGGATGCTTTCCCCCAAGCTGAATGTTGACGTAGTCGTTCGATCTTGTAATGTAGCAGACTAGCGGTGAAAATGTTCTTCCTCCATCGGAGCATTGATTGATGTTGATGGTTGTTGAAATAGTGCTCCAACAGTGGGTGGAACATCCACTTGCTCGTCAGCTTTTCTTGGTCCTTCAAATCCTGTGAAACTCAAATAGACAACAAAACTTGTGGAACAGATTAAGCATCAGTGGTTGGTCACTTAGCCTTAGTTGTCCAGAGTTTCAGTAAGATCTCTTTCTCAAATTTTTTGTATTTCTATATATTTTTTTATGATGTAAAAATGCAATAGGATGAATGCATATTTATTTTAATTTTTATGCCACCACGATGAATATTTCATTTGGGTTTTTACACACCACAAAATTATTCACATGGGGCTTTAGGTTTTATGATGAAGTGCAATAAGTAAAACATTTTTATTTTCTTTTTTATGCAATGCTTATGTAGAAAAGTAAATATGCTATGAGGGAATAATTATGGGAAGTAAAACTGCAAAAAGAGAAACTAATGTAGAAAAGATAAATATGGATAACTACCGATTTTACCTTTCGGCGAGGGTTCAATGTTTTAAGTCCTCTGAACCGGACTTCTCACCATGTTCATTCCTGAGGTGCGTCATTTGATCCCATTATGTGGACCTTGATAAGTACACCTCTTGATATGGTGTCACCCATGTTCTTCGTTCGCCAAGTATTTGAAGTGAAACATTAATTGTGGAAGTTGGCGACATCTTGCTCAGTGTGCAAGTTCTTGTAGATCCAGGACCTTCACTCTGTAGAATTTGGGAGTTGACAAACCCCTCCATGTTTTGCTCAAGAGTGTGTCCTGCTCATAAAGACAAGGTAGAGATCAAGTGCATGGGCTCTGTTGGTGGAAAAACACCAACAGAACCAAAAGTTTTGTTCATTCTTCTCTAACGTTAGACATATTGAACAAGATAAACTTGTTGTTTATGTGTTGTATTCAATCTTAACATGAGTGATAGGATCAGAAGATGAGCATGAAAGTAGCATCTTAAAAATATTTAACAGATCATATTACTTAACCCAAGGAAGGACAATCTATGTATAGTGTGTTGATCCTTTCATGATTGTGATATATCATCTTCCAAAGGTTGGATGCACAACATTTTAGCTCATTTAATTAAGATAGTGAGATTCAAAAGAGTAAAGCTAAGAACAAAGAGTAAAGAACTGAACATGTTGAGTTGATTAGGTAGGATCAAGTGAGGTGCAACTTAAACATGTTTGGTTCTTTATTTATGTGCATACCAGAATCAAGGAGAAGCTTTTAATGTGATGGTCACTTACCTTGAGATGTTACCTTTATCATTGAAGAGTGATGGTGTCGAACCACCTTGTGGAAGCTTCTCTTGTTTATCTCGTTGTTGTTCATGAATGGCTTGTCTTCTCTTGTCTATCTCACAATGGGTCAGTTGAGTCTTGTTCTCAACAGGTCTAGACGATGGAGACTTTGTCAGTTATTCTCTTGATTTGTAGGATCAGGTACTATCTCTCCATCTTCTAATTCTTGCAGTGCAGTGGCTTGTACTAATCAAAGTGGTGAGTAGGAGGTCAAAGTGTCTTGAAGCTGGATTTCTCCTTCCTACCCTTGATCATGAAACAAATCTAGACAACAGAATTGTGTCTCCCCCAAGCTGGCTTGTGAAGTAGGTGGATATTTCTTCAACAACATGTTCATGAGTTGAAATTGTAGACCTTGTTGTTGTTGAAGTTGTTCCACCTCATCCCTCAAACTAGCTCCTATGTTGCATTGTTTAGAAGTGAGGAGAACTTCCACTACTTGTCTTCATAGTGAACCACCAACAGACTTCCTTCGGATGACACATAAATGTTATAATGTAGTGGCATATCGTCACCCTAATATTTGTTGTTGGTGTCGGTGTTGATGTCTTTGACAATGATGAGCGTAGGCACAGATTGACCCATATGGGGTGAGTTGCATCCTGCTCATCATCAGTGTCCTGGCTTAGACCTTTGGATGGCTCAAAGCTTGGCTGTCATCGACATCACTAGTGACTTGTCTGATGATGAGTTTTGTCTATCCACGGGTTGAATTTTAGATCTTTAAGTTCACACCATGAGCAAGCAAACCTCATCTCCTACAAAATGTTAGTGGACATATACCCGAAGGATTGCACTGAATTTGAAACATGGGTTGTTATCCACAACTTATGTGTTATTTATCCATGCTAATGAAAAGATGATTTTAAGATTACTTTAGCATAGACTAGCATTTTATGTGTTGGCTGCATTTTAACATGGTTCAAGGCAAAAGATACTTGTAGTAGAAGATATATTGAAATAAACTTTAATACTCACAGTTCTTTCATCCATGATGACTGAGCTGAGTCTTCATTATGCAGTTCACCGTATGCCTCGCTTTATCTCTGATGTGAATTTATCTCAGGACTTCCCCAAAGTGTATTTAGAGTTCTGTGCAGGGGTTAGTCCTACAAAATATTCAATGTCTACACAAGCTAATTTCAGATCAATAATCAAACCAAACTCCGTGTCTAATTTGATTAAGGTAGACTATTTAACCTAAGCACCATGCTTAATTTAAAAAGCCTATGAAAGTATTTGCAGTACTTCCAAACTAAAACTTGCTTGAGTAAACAAATGTGGCATTGAACCATCTAGAGATTTATCCAAAAAGAGATGAAAGAGTATGATCATAGTGAGATTTTTTTATATTTATTTTTTAGATGCAGATGACATGTATGCATATAAGGAACTAAACATGATGTGGATTTGATAAAAGAAAACCTAAACTAAATGGAATGGATACAAGGATGATTCAAAGTAAACATGCAGTGGAATGCAAGAAATTAAAAAGATAACTACTCATAAAGTTTAAAGTCCATGAGCAAGACTATCTCAGCTTGATCATACTTATCATGACTCACAACTGGGATTTGCGAGTGGCGCAGCGTAAATATCCAACACATGGGATGAGAGTTGAATTGTTGTGACGATGACCTTTTCTTCAATCTACGCATGGTTAGAATAAATAATATATATGTATGCATACACAAACCTGTGAGATGGCAGGGTTCCAGAATTAATGATGGATCTTAAATGTTCAGGCACCCTGGGTTCTTCATTCTTGTGGAAACTTGCCATAAGGTCAAAACGGCATCTGATGTCCTGTCTATTCCACACTCAACAGAACAAGGGGTAATCCTACTAAAGCTAGTGGTACACTAAATTAGCAGACATCAAGATCATTATCAAAATCTTTACACCAATTGCTTCCGCGGCAACGGCTCCAAAAATGCTTGTTGACGTTTGTTAACGTAAATAGAATATGAAAGATTCCGGAACCGCACAGAACACCATTGTAGCATTTTACCGAGAGTATTCCAGGATCGTTATTTATATTTTACCACTGGGAAGCTAGGGTCAAGAATCTAATAATTCACTATCATGCATCTACTAACTCAGAGTACTAATTAGACTAGAGCAGGAGTAATTGATACGGTATATGATATGATAATGAAAGCACATAAAAGAGAATTCAATGATAAATGTAAAGATAACTATAGTGGGAGGACAACGGGAGAGATCAAGGTTCCTATTCACTTTTCTATTACTTGGGTTCTAAGGTAACAATGATGAAAAGATATAGCGGTTATATAATAACACTTCAGGACATCAGAACACCAACCACAGAAAAGGATGAGAAGGGGGTTGGGAAGCTCTGACTACGGTCCTACGAACATCAACCCGAACGTGGTGGAATACATCGGCCAGCAAGGCTATCACCACCTGGGGCTACCACAACTATCCATGGGGTTGAGCGCAACCTCAGGTAACCTATAGACTAAACACCAAGTCTAATCTTTCGATTACTACTCTAATTATGGCCTATAACTAGAGCACTCGATACGAGCGGAGATCCTATGCTAGAACATAACAACTATACTAATCATAATATGAAAGGCATAAAGTAAATAGAGAAGATAAATATATTAAAGTATAAGTCTTACAAAGAAAAGATACAAAGGCATACCGAATCTCTGAAGACTCCTCCGAAACCGGAGCGCATCTCCGCTCTCCCTAACTCCCGACTAGAGCTAAGCTATTACATTGGAAAATTTAAACCTAATTACATAGAGAGGAGAGGTTGTCCTTCGAGGGACGCCTCTACAAATACTCCCTAATGATATTGTGTTGCCTCAGGGGGGTCCTCGGTTTATTATATAGGGGCTCCTGGCCTCCCCTCCACCTTGGGCAAGCGATGTGGGACTAAATCCTTCGCCATATGCACATGGGCCTTAATGGGCCAAAATGCGTTGGAGAGGTCGGTTGGAGTGCGCCACACGAAGGGGGGCGAGATTGGGCCCTATAGCACACCGGTCGGCCCAAGGGGGAGACCGGTCGGTCTGCCTCTATGACAGGTGGATCCCGCCTTCTGTGGGTTGCCTTCTCGTGTCTTCAGGAATGTTCTAGAATCTTTCAAGTCGTATCCATCGAGGACTCTAGCTCCGGGACTCCGAATATAGCAAATCATATGTCCGTTTCGATCGTCTCGATGATGTCTTCGCAATGGTGTGCTCTATTTCATCACTTGAGATACTTTTATATGGTAAAAACATGGATGTCCTACAAAACAAGTGAGAGCACCAAAACTCTTGGAACTTGTTAGTTTCAAACCCTACAACTATGCTTTGTGATTAATTTAGTGTCATTTCATACAATAGTTGATGATGTAATATTGACATTAAGGGCCGCCAACAAATATACTAGGTGATTAGTGTAGGTGCTTTGCGAAGTGCTTAGGCTAGTTAGACCATCGGTTTGCGCTTGCTCTAGGTGTTAGGCCTGGTGTTTAGTGAGGTTTAAACACCTCTTGTCTAGTGGTGCTTAGGCTAGTTAGACCATCGCTTTGCGCACTGTTGTTGTACATCGGAGGGGCTTCTAGTCTTGCGAGACCACACGAACTGAGTTTGTGGTGTGGCCGCCACCATGTACCGAAGGGAACAAGGCCCGCGGCGGTTTGGCCGGAAGCTTGATAGTGAAGACGGCAGGGAGCATCCGAGAGAGGCTTTGCCACGAGTGGCTGAACCGGAGACCCACTTGCGCGTGGGGAAGGCCCGGAGCTATCCATGGAGTTACCCGACCATGAGCTTGGCCCTTGCGAGGGATTCCTTGCGAGGGGCTCCAACGAGGACTGGGGGAAGCTTGTGCGCTGCTCGATACCTCGGTAAAAATACCGGAGTCGTCGAGGGAGTTTGCATCTCTACCACACTCTTAGCTTCCACATTTACTTGCTACCTTTTTTATGTGCTTTACCTTTCCTAGCTTAGTTGATAGGCTAGTTGATAGGTTTGGATCATAGGTTGCAAAACTCTTTTGCGGTAGAGATAGCAACACACCTAGCAAAACCTTAGATGCACATTGGATAGTTTACTTTCTTGCATAGGGTTTGACTAGGTGGAAATTAGAGGCCATAGTTTAGAGTAGAAGTTTTAAGTTGCCTAATTCACCCCCCCCCCTCTTAGGTGTCACGGTCCTTTCAATTGGTATCGGAGCAAGGTTGGCTCATTTGTGGACTCTTGGCTTCACCGCCTTCGAGCCGACGCCCCTAAGAGTGGTTGGGATGGATGCCTCTAGGCCTCCGCACTTTGATGGCACTAACTTCCCTTACTATAGTGCTAGAATGGCTTGCTACCTAGAAGCAGTTGATCTAGGTGTTTGGAGAGTCACTCGCGATTGAATGAAACCCCCTAAGAATCCCATCAAGTTAACCGCGGGTGATGAAAAAGAAATTCATCTAAATGCTAGAGCTAAAAATTGCTTGTTTGAATCTCTTAGCATGGATGACTTTAACCAAGTTTTTACTTTACAAACATCTCATGAAATTTGGTTAAAGTTACATGAGCTTCATGATGGTACAAGTTATGTACGTGAGCAAAAACATCACCTAATAAAAACAAGTTATAATTCCTTTAAAATGAATGATAATGAGCTTGTTCGTGATATGTATTCTCGTTTGAATCTAATTATCAATGAGCTCAATTCTATAGGAATCACAAAGCTAGGTGATGCGGATATTGTGAGGAAGATCATCTCCGTGCTTCCAAAGAACAAATATGCAACCATCATCACAATCCTCCACAACATGGAGGACTTGAGCACCATGACCCCGGCCATTGTTATTGGCAAATTGGTGGCATTTGAGATTGTTGGGGGAAGGGACCCTCGGCAGAAGCGCCGCCGGAACCGGTGGCGAAGTTAGCCCTCGCGTAACGCCTTGTGTGCTTGCGAGGTCCCTCTCCTATTGGAGACCGTTACCCTGACCCCCGGATGCGGGGTCAACCCTCGTCGCTTTGTTGTGCTTCCGTGCAGGTCTAAGGTGACGGTCGCACTGCAGGAAACCTTCGCTGAACCACGACGCCACCTTCGCTTGAAGCGAAGGTCCGGGCAAGCGGCAAGTGTGCGTCGCCCCGTAGGCAAGCAGAGCCGGAGGTCCGGCAGATGGCGAAGGTGCGCGGGCCCAAAGGCGAGCGCGGCCGAAGGTCAAGACCGCCGCACCACTCCCCGAAGGCGAACAAGGGCCAGGTGGCGGCGCGCTGGAGTGTGGCCGATTAGGGTTTCCGCTTCAGCTATGTATTTACGCTTTTGCCCTTCCCCCCTGCGCGGAGGCGAGGAATCTTTGCTGTACCCTTTTGTAATTTGGCCCATACCCCTTGGCATTCCCTATAAATACCAAGGGGATGAGCAGTGTAAGGGACGATCTTTTTTGGAATTCGAGCACCTTCCACTTCCGATTCACCTTCGCTACTGCATCTGACGCTTTGGCCGCCTCCGCTCCTTCCCCTGCACAAGTGCGGAGGGTGGGCGAGTGCGTTCCAACAGTTTGGCGCCGTCCGTGGGGATCGAAATGGCGGGAAACAGGAGGGCACTTTCGACGAGGGACCAGCGTGTCGCTAGGGAGGCGGCAGCGGTGGTCCCGCCTGCTGAGGAAATTGCACAGCCCTCGGGAGGAGAGAATGTCACCTCGGAACCCCAACTCCTGGGCCCCCAGGCCCGAGTGGCGACACAGCCGCACCCACACACTTCGGGAGAAGGAGAAGGAGAAGAAGAAGAGGTGGGCCTCGAGGCCCTTGAAAGGCCCGAGGCTGAGCTGCAAGAGAAGAAGAGGCGCCTGGAACAGCTTGAGAGGCATAACCGACTGCGCTCGATCAGACAGAGGGCAGACGAGGCCAGGGAGCAGCTTCGCCGCATGGAGGAATCCCTCGCCGCGGCAGAAGCCGAAGCCGAGGGCTGGGACAACGAGGAGATACCCCCGTTGCGGGAGGGGAATGAGGAGCCAAATCAAGACAACCTTCGCCACCATCCACCACCCCCACCACCACCAGTACACCCAGAGCCATATCTTGCGAGACACCCAAACCTCCGCCAACTCTACCCAGATGAGAGAGAGCAAAACCTTCGCATTCAGCGAAGGCATCAACAACACCAAATGCCATACGATCCAAAGTCACCACTCTCCCAAATACTCCAAACCCAGCCCTGGCCACCATGCTATAATCCACAAAACCTACCTCGCTATGATGGACTTTCCGACCCTCGCTAGTTCATCATGAGCTATGAAGCAGCGGTTGCCGCAGCAGGCGGTGACGAATCAACAATGGCCAAATCCTTTGTCATCATTCTGCGAGACATCGCACAAACTTGGTACAGCAACCTTCGCCCCGGAACTGTGGATTCCTGGGCCTCCCTCAGAGACAAGCTGTGTACAAACTTCAAGGGCATCACTCCAGCCCCGTTAAACCCCATCGAGCTATTCAATTGCAAGCAAGAGGAACGCGAGCCGCTCCAAGATTACTGGCGAAGGTTCATTCAAATCAGAGCAAGGACCCCTGGGATATCTGACGAGGCTGTCATCCTCGCTGCAGTCAGTGGCCTGCGCCCAGGACCATGCTCCTCCAAATTTGCTAGAAAACCGGCAAACTCAATCGAGGAGTTGCATGAAACAATGGAAAGATACTGTAGAGCTGATATGGATTTCAGAGCGAAGTCCGACGCTCGGAGGTCTCAGCAGAGGCCACAGCCGAGGCCTCAACCGAGAGAAAGCAACCTTCGCCAAGAGCAAAGCAACGTCGGTGCGATCAACAAAGCAACAAACTATGAACATCAAACACGGGACGCTCAACACCCGAGCAGCCAAGCCCCACAGGTTTTGCCACCTCCGCCGAACCAGCGCTACCAGCAGCGAGATCCTGCCAAAATGTATTGTCACTTCTGCGGAATGGGAAAGGGGCACACAACAAAGCAATGCGAATGCTTCGCCAAAGGAAAAGAATTCCAAGAATCCAGGAAACCTGCCATGTCAGACCCCCGAACCATAAACCACACAAGGAAACCAAGCTTCCACCCACCAAATCCAACATACCACTATACCCCCATAAACTACGGCCTACCTTCGCAACAACCCCCCTACACCCACCAACCACTCTACAACCAAACCCATTATCAGCCAACCACCACCCCGCAACGCCAAAACCCACCTTACACAGTCACATACCCAACCACCCCCCAAAACCAAATTCCAACAGCCCACCAAGCCACCAGCGCTCTGCCACCACCACCGCCAATCCCTGCGTTACCAGCACCACAACCTGTGAAAGCCGAAGCCTCGAACCAAACGACCATCAACAACCCAACATCGACCTTCGGTGTGATTCTAGCTATCACCGGAGGTTCAAATGAAGACCATGGTAACAAACGGCAGAGGAAGGAACATGCCAGACGCGTTCACCACGTGGCCGTCGAAGGACCACATAAATTCGGCCGGTGGTCTCACATCCCCATAACCTTCGATTCCAACGACATGAAGCTAAGAGATTACCCTCACACAGACGCCATGGTGATCGAAACCAACCTCGCTGGGTGGACTGTCACCAAAATACTGGTCGATACAGGAAGCTCCGCTGACATCTTGTTCGCTTCAACCTTCGACAGCATGAAGCTTGACAGAAATCTTCTGCAACCGGCCGACAACCCCCTGTACGGTTTCGGTGGTCAACAAGTGAGAGCCATCGGGAAAATTTCCCTGCCCGTGACCTTCGGCGACCAAATCAACTACAGGACGGAACATATAACATTTGATGTCGTGGACATGTTCTACCCATACAACGCCATTTTCGGCCGAGGGGTCACAAACGCGTTCAATGCGGTCATCCATCCCGCCTACCTATGCATGAAACTTCCCGCTCCGAAGGGTGTGGTCGCGGTATTTGGGGACCAGGACATTGCAAGGACAGCTGAAGGGAACGTAGCCCCGGGGCAACGTAACGTACACAATTTGTCAAAACCTCAAACCCCCGGTATCAGCGTCGAGGGCGATGTCCGCAATGACAGAGTGAAGGCGGCGCCAAAGGACGAAACCAAACAAGTCCAACTCTTCGAGGGTAATGCCGAAAGAAAGGTGATCATCTCAGCCAATCTAGACCCTCAATCAGAAGGCAACCTCGTCACCTTCCTCAGAGAAAATCCCGACACTTTCGCTTGGTCGGCAGAAGACCTAAAAGGAGTCAACAGATCAATGATCGAGCATAGCCTGAACATCAAAACAGGTTATCGCCCAATCAAACAAAAGCTTCGCAAGATGTCAGAAGAAAGAAAGGAGGCAGCGAAGGCTGAGGTAAAAAGGCTTCTGGACGCAGGCGTCATCCGCCCAGTCAAATACCCGACTTGGCTCTCAAATGTGGTCCTAGTCCAAAAGAAGAATAAAAAATGGCGAATGTGCGTCGACTTCACTTGCTTGAACAAAGCCTGCCCGAAGGATGATTTCCCCCTCCCAAACATAAGCACCCTGGTCGACAGAGCGGCAGGTTGCCAAATGCTATCCCTCCTTGATTGCTTCTCAGGCTATCACCAAATCTGGATGAATGAAGAAGACGAAGAAAAAACAAGCTTTATCACACCCTCGGGCACCTTTTGCTTCCGAAGGATGGCAGAAGGTTTGAAAAATGCAGGATCAACCTTCGCTCGCATGACCTCCGAAGTGTTCAAGGATGAGCATGCTGTCTCCGCCTATGTCGACGACTTAGTCGTTCAAAGTGAACTAAAAGAGAACCACATACCAGACTTATCGAGGGTATTCAGCAACCTCCGGTCCGCCGGACTGAAACTAAACCCAGAAAAATGCGTTTTCGGGGTAAGCGAAGGTAAATTGCTAGGTTGCATCGTCTCAGCCAGAGGAATCGAAGCCAACCCTGAGAAGATTGATGCCATCATGAACATGGAACCCCCGACGACCAAGAAAGCAGCTCAGCGTCTGACCGGTCGTTTGGCAGCACTTAGCAGATTCATCTCAAGATCCGCAGAGCGAGGGTTACCATTTTTCGAAACACTCAGAAGCAACGCTCCCTTCAACTGGGGTCCCCAGCAGCAAAAGGCCTTCGAGGAGTTGAAAAAGTATCTGACCAGCTTGACTGCCCTAACCAGCCCAAGCAAGGGAGACTTGTTGTTACTCTACGTCGCAGCTTCGCCACACACTGCAAGCGCAGTCCTCATCAAGGAGCTCCACGAAAACAACAAAACCAGGCAAGCCCCAATCTACTACGTTTCAGAAACCCTCGAAGGCCCGAAGAGAAATTATTCGGAGCTTGAGAAAATAGCATACGCCGTCGTCATGGCATCAAGAAAGCTCAAGCACTATTTCCAGGCTCACGAGATACATGTACCTTCGATGTACCCTCTCGAGAACATTTTTAAAAATAACGAAGCCGTTTGAAGAATAGCAAAATGGGCAGTCGAGCTTAATAGTTATGCTGTAACCTTTGTTGGCAGAACAGCGATCAAATCACAGGTGCTGGCTGATTTCATAGCAGAATGGACACCCGACCCTCGCCCAGGCGAGCTGCAGCAGGACCAGTTTTGGATCGTTTACGTCGACGGGGCCTGGGGCGCAACTGGAGCCGGTGCCTCGGCTATTCTAATCTCGCCCTCCGGGTCGAAGCTGAGATACGCACGAAGGCTGAACTTCAAGTGCACAAACAACTCCGCTGAATATGAGGCTGTGATTCTGGCACTTTCAAGGTTGCGCTCGCTATCAGTCCGAAGGGCACTCATCAACACAGACTCTCAAGTCATTGCAGGGCACATTGAAAAGAACTACAAAGCAAAAGATCCAGAGCTTCAAAAGTATTTTCAATATGTGCGAAGGTTAGAATCCTTCTTCCTCGGCATAACCGTAAAAGCGATATCGAGGACTGAAAACAGCGAAGCAGATTGCTTAGCCAAAGCAGCCGCGCAGCAGCTACAGCTCCCTCCGGACGTGTTCTACGAGGTTTCCACTCGGTCAGCTTTCGAAGCTTCCGAAATCAGCATCAAGCTGATCAACACAATTCAGTGCGAGGATTGGAGAGCACCTATCATGGCCTACATCAAAGGACTCCATGAACCCAGCTCCAAACAAGAAGAGAACAGACTAAAGCAAAGAGTGCGAGGGTACAAGATTGTGGATAACACCTTGTTCAAAGCTTCGGTAACCTCACCTTGGCTCAAGTGCGTGTCACAGTCCGAAGGTAACGACATCCTCAAACTCATCCACGAAGGTATATGTGGTTCACACAACGGCCCAAGAGCACTAGTAGGAAAGGCTTTCCGGCAAGGTTTCTACTGGCCAACTGCGCTGAGAGACGCTGAAACCATCGTCAAGAAGTGCGAAGGTTGTCAACTGACAGCAAAAAACCAAAACACCCCAGGGGCTCCCACAACCCTCATATGCCCAACCTGGCCCCTACAAAGGTGGGCAATGGATCTCGTGGGCCCACTACCGACGGCTCCGGGGAACCTTCGCTATGCGGTGGTGGCCGTGGAATATTTCACCAAATGGACCGAAACAAGACCGCTGTCCTCCATAACCTCCCTCGCAGTAAAAAGGTTTTTCTGGCAGCAGATAGTTTGTCGCTTCGGAGTCCCACAACATCTAACCGTCGACAACGGCACCCAGTTTGACAGCGAGGTTTTCAGAGAGTTCTGTGCACAAATCGGAACAATACTATGCTTCGCCTCAGTCCGACACCCGCAGTCCAACGGCCTAGTCGAAAGAGCCAACGCAACAATCTTCCAATCCATATCCAAAAAATTGCAAGGCAGACCCAAAGGCAAATGGGCAGACGAGCTAACTGCAGTCACCTGGTCTCACAACACCTCTGAATGCAGAGCAACCAAGTTCACACCCTTCAAACTGCTGTTCGGCAAAGAAGCCGTGTTACCAGAGGAGCTAAAATTCGTTTCACCAAGAACAACCCTCGCAAGTGATGAGCCAGCCATACTAACTGACAAGGACTTGCTAGAAGAAACAAGATGCAGCGCAGTTCACAACCTTCGCAAGTATCAGGAAGAGACCAAGAAGTGGAGAGATAAAAAGGTCAGAATCAAGAACCTGCAGAAGGGTGACCTCGTCCTCATCCGCAAACAAAACGCCAGCTTGGCCGGAAAATTCCAGCCTAAGTGGACAGGCCCGTTCCTGATCGTAGAATGCAATTGCCCAGGCTCTTTCCACCTCTCCGACAGCGAAGGTAATATCCTACCACACACCTGGAACATCGACGACCTTCGCAAATTCTACCCATAGCGGAGCCTTAGCGAGCCCTCGCGTTATGTAATCTTTGTCACATACTATGTTATCTACACTCATGTACTTGACAAAAAACAGGAGCTGCACTCTTTTTCCTTACGAAGGGGCGTAAGGTTTTTTAATGAGGCAGTATCCAAAGCATTAATACAGGCTAGAACCCCCAAAAAAGCAAAATCTCCAACCTTCTACTCCCAAGCATCGAAAAAGCGGATCTTTTTCAAAGAGCGCTACATTCGATGGAAACCTGCTAAGATTGCTTTGAAAAACATTCCTTTTCTTTTCAAAGCAAACTTCACCTCCGCCTAAGATAAGGGGAGGAAAGTCGAGCACCCTGGCACAAACGACAGGGGCTCGCAAAAGCAAACTCACCTCCGCCTAAGATAAGGGGAGGAAAGTCGAGCACCCTGGCACAAACGACAGGGGCTCGCAAAAGCAAACTCACCTCCGCCTAAGATAAGGGGAGGAAAGTCGAGCACCCTGGCACAAACGACAGGGGCTCGCAAAAGCAAACTCACCTCCGCCTAAGATAAGGGGAGGAAAGTCGAGCACCCTGGCACAAACGACAGGGGCTCGCAAAAGCAAACTCACCTCCGCCTAAGATAAGGGGAGGAAAGTCGAGCACCCTGGCACAAACGACAGGGGCTCGCAAAAGCAAACTCACCTCCGCCTAAGATAACGGGAGGAAAGTCGAGCACCCTGGCACAAACGACAGGGGCTCGCGAAAGCAAACTCACCTCCGCCTAAGATAAGGGGAGGAAAGTCGAGCACCCTGGCACAAACGACAGGGGCTCGCAAAAGCAAACTCACCTCCGCCTAAGATAAGGGGAGGAAAGTCGAGCACCCTGGCACAAACGACAGGGGCTCGCAAAAGCAAACTCACCTCCGCCTAAGATAAGGGGAGGAAAGTCGAGCACCCTGGCACAAACGACAGGGGCTCGCAAAAGCAAACTCACCTCCGCCTAAGATAAGGGGAGGAAAGTCGAGCACCCTGGCACAAACGACAGGGGCTCGCAAAAGCAAACTCACCTCCGCCTAAGATAAGGGGAGGAAAGTCGAGCACCTCGCAAAAAGCAAACTTACCTCCAAGCCAAGCCTCGGGCGGGCCCACATTCTCTGTCTCGCCCGAGCCCTCCAAGCCAGGCCTCGGGCGGACCCACATTCTCCGTCTCGCCCGAGCCCTCCAAGCCAGGCCTCGGCGCGGGCCCACTTTCTCCGTCTCGCCCGAGCCCTCCAAGCCAGGCCTCGGCGCGGGCCCACTTTCTCCGTCTCGCCCGAGCCCTCCAAGCCAGGTCTCGGCGCGGGCCCCACTTTCTCCGTCTCGCCCGAGCCCTCCAAGCCAGGCCTCGGGCGGGCCCACATTCTCCGTCTCGCCCGAGCCCTCCAAGCCAGGCCTCGGCGCAGGCCCACTTTCTCCGTCTCGCCCGAGCCCTCCAAGCCAGGCCTCGGCGCGGGCCCACTTTCTCCATCTCGCCCGAGCCCTCCAAGCCAGGTCTCGGCGCGGGCCCCACTTTCTCCGTCTCGCCCGAGCCCTCCAAGCCAGGCTTCGGCGCGAGCCCCGCTAAAAGAAAAAGGGGGCGTCGCTGTTTTTTCAAAACAAGCTTACACGAGCAAGTGCGCGAGCCTCGCTAAAAGAAAAAGGGGGCGTCGCTGTTTTTTCAAAACAAGCTTACACGAGCAAGTGCGCGAGCCCCGCTAAAAGAAAAAGGGGGCGTCGCTGTTTTTTCAAAACAAGCTTACACGAGCAAGTGCGCGAGCCTCGCTAAAAGAAAAAGGGGGCGTCGCTGTTTTTTCAAAACAAGCTTACACGAGAAAGTGCGCGAGCCTCGCTAAAAGAAAAAGGGGGCGTCGCCGTTAAAACAACATAAGAAACGTCAAAATAGCACAGCAAATATGGCACACAACCCATACGCTTTTTTCATACCGTTACAAAACAATGTTACAACAACAAACATATCCCAAAATAAAAAATCTTTACAAGGGACCACCGCTCCCCTCAACTAACTCCAAATCATCACAACCTTCGGCCTCCATCTCAAAACCCCCCTCCACTGGAACCAGGGGTCCCCACAACAAAGGAGCTGCAGGGACAATTGGCAGCTCCCCGGGCAAAACCCTCGCCCTATACATGTACCTATGCCTCGTCTCAACTTCCGAAGGTTCCTCCTTCGGGATCACAAGCGCCCCATCCGAACCAACTTCAAGCTCCCTTCGACCGAACAAATATTCCAAAGCTGTGTTCTCGTCAATATCATCATCACCGCCAACTTGCGAAGTCGAAGACGACCCAAACAAATAACGATCGGCTTGGCGGTCTGTATAGTCTGTCTCGCGCCAAAATCGACTCGACCTACTATTCTTTAAATCATATCTCCGCACCTTCGACCACCAAAAACGTTCAAAGGAAAGCGAAGGATTTTTAAACCTAGCGCGAGCCCATGATTCACCAGTTATAAAAACGTCTTGGTAGTTCAACATCAGTGGGGTCACGTCGAATACGTCTAGCACGGTTCCGTCAGGAAACTGCATGTTGCACAAAAATACGAGATGTCTCAGCCTCGCCAAGTCTTTACAAACAACCATAGTATCTACAAAAAGGCCTCCCTCGCCCCAACAAACCCAGGCATCACACCTGCCCAGCTTCCCCTCGATTGACGTCCACACCCTCGCCAGCGGCGGCAGTCGAGGTCCCAGCTGACGCCTCCTCCGCCGTGGATTCCTTCGCAGCAGCCTCGACGTCCGCCGCAGCCTCCTCTTCCATCGCCGTCGCCCGCGCAGCATCTCCTTCCACGATCGGCCCGCTCCCGGTCAACGCCTCGATCTCGGCGAGCGTAACCCCCGCACAGCTTGGCTCAGGGGCGGTTTCGGGGTCACCCCTCGCTGCATTCCCCGCAGGCGGCGAGGGCATTGCATCTCGTCGAGCCTACAAGCAAAACAAAAGACAAACCTCGCCAAAATCAACAAACAACCCCTCCAAAACAAAATCAACACAGACCAAAAAACTTAAACAAAGGTGCGAACCTGGCGCGTAGCCTCGGCAGCTTCTTCGAAGGCGAGAGCCCGGCCACCTCCGGAGATCCAAAACTTGCGAAGCAAACGCATCGCACAGTTCCGGACTTCTGCGTCGTCAACCTTCATCTGGCGAACCTCTTCAACCGTCGGAAAGACATGGCTCGGCCTTTTGACCTTGCGAAGATGATCACAATCCGCCAGTCGAAGCGTGCTCGCCATTGCCAAGGCCCCGGCGTAGCCACCAAAATCGGCTGCGTTGGAAACTAGCGAGCTAAACACATCAAGCTCGTTGCCCAGCCAGCCCTCGAAGGCCTCTGCATCAACCGCAGGCAATGGCTCTCCGGCTGAACCCCCAGCCTCGGTCAGACAACAATCAAGTTTACGCTTGACGTTCTCCATGCTCGTCCGCCAAGAGTTCTTCAAATCAACTAGCCGACCCTCGGCCTCGGCTAAAGCCTTGTCTTTCTCCTTTCCCGCGGCAATCAGATCAGCATTACGCTTCGCCAGCTCAACCGCCTCCTCTCGAGCCTTCGCGGCCTTCTCCGAAGCAATCCTCATTTCATTTTCTCTGTTCTCTAGGCTCCGCGCCAGTTTGCTGTTCTCTTTCTCAAGTTCAGTCATATGGTTCCTCATAAACTCCATGTCGGAGCTAACCTTCCGCCTCGCTGAGCGGTTCAAGAGCATCAGCTCTGCCAACTTGACGTCAACATCATCAAAGGTGTCGCCAACCGCTTGATCTGCAAGAAGGACCTCCGCCTCCGGAACACAAATGCGGCCAAAGATCCGGCCCAGAAAACGCTTTTCCTCCGGGCTGCACTGCAGGTGGCAATCCCGAAGGTCCGGACTGGTGAACAGTGCAGTCGCCGGATCAGAAATCCCAAGCTTCTTGGCGTACTCCGGAAGGCTCGACCGGCTAGCCTCGCCAAACGGTCTTTTTCCCCGGGACCGCGCAGAGTCAAGTTCCCCATCGAACTCAAACCCCTCCACCCAAAGGTGCGAGCCCGCGAAGCTGGGAACCGCACCTCGTCGAGGGCTGCCTGGCTCAATATCTCGTGCAAGCTCATCTGCGCCCTGGGTAACCATCGCACCAACAACCGGCGAGGCTCCACCTCCAATCGACACCTCCTCATCCGTGTCATGCCCTTCAGTAGAACCCTCGCTACCTTCATCAGACGAACCCTCGCCCGTCTCCCCCTCCTTTGCGTCCTTCTCCTCCACATCATCATCAGATTCATCCTCGTCGCCCGAAGTTTGGACCAAAGCACCGATCCCTCCAACGCGAGGCACGCGTCCCCCGACCGAACTGGCACCCCGGCCGCTCCGAGCAGCGGCCAAAGAAGTGCCCGCAGCAACAGAGCCAACAGCGACCTTCGTCGCAAGCACCTTCGCTCGTCTGCCAGCTCCTCCACGGCCTCGACCACGGCCTCTCTTCAGCCGAGACACGACCTCCGTTCCTCCCGAAGCTTTCCGCTTCCTCTTCTTCGGCGCGTCGTCGCTCGAAGGAGCGGGCCAGTCGGCGTACCGAATACCAAGAATGTCAAACATTCTGTTCACACGACCTTCGCCGCCCACCAAGCTATGGATAGCCTTCACTTCCAGCGGGGAAAGCTTCCCCACAAGTTCGTCCGTCCACTGCTGAACTCGTTTAAAAACAGCTTCGTTCCCATCCTCGCGCCTCGGAAATTTCTTAAGAGTTCTTTCCCAGACCTTCTCTAGATCCAAACTAGGCTTCTTCAAGCCCCTACCTTCGTACCTCGGGTCATTCTCCACAACGAACCAAGTCTGCCTCCGGCCAAGAGGCCAAATCTTGGCACAGCAATATTCCTCCACCAAATCACGCACGCACTGAGAACGCGCAACGACCCTCAGGCAATCAACAGCAGCATGGGCCTCGGTGCTCATCTTAGCTTCGGCGCCCACATCTCCAAGCACCGGAAGCTCGCCGCAAAGCTCGGAGCTGTCACTGAGTTTGTAATAGAACCAGAACTCCTGCCACCCGCTGCTCCACTTGTTTTTCTGCGCTTGCACCGGCAGCTCCGCGCCGGCGCGATGGCAAAAAGTGTACACCGCAAATTGTCCAAGGCTGGTCTTGCCCTCGCTGTCCGTAATCTTGCGAGGTTGCATGTGCACGCGATGAGTGCGAACAAAACCCTCGACATGAGGGACAACCCCCTGGGACCTGCAGGCCCAGACGTAGACCGACATCTTTGTGAAGCAGGAAGGCGTAAGCTGATGAAACCGCAGGTTGAACCTCCGCAGGACCGAAGTCACGAAGGAGTCAGCTGGGAAGCGAAGGCCAGCCGAAAAGAACTCCTCAAACACCACAACCTCATCTGCACCCGGCCTCGGCACGGTCTCCCCACTGCTGGCCCTCGCCTTGCTTTCCTCAACCCAGCCCCACCGCACGTAAGATGCAATCTCACTTGCACAAACCCGGCTCAGACCAAACTCGAAGGTAATCCCCTCATCCGCGGCTGTGGGAGAAACAGCGCGAGCAGTTTGCTTCAACCTAGCCATCTCTTCAACTGCTAACACTACCAAACAACGAACGCCTATCTCAACCCTCGCAGACAAGCTCAAACAAACCTTCGCTACAAGCAAATAGCAACAGCAGGGTGGCTATAGCAACAAAGAGCACAATCAACACTCCCCACCTACTCGTGCCATTTATAGGCCGGGAGACAAGCCTCTCACCCGACGAAGTCGGCGCGACAACCAAAGAACGCGGCTCAAAAAAAAAAAAAAAAAAAATTCAATAGTATAAAACAACACCACAACGGCCCAGCCCAAAGCAGCCGCGGGCGTCGCTGCCGAGGGCCCCGTTTTTGTCCCCATTAAAAAGCGCTGCTTGGGCCTAAACACGTTCTTTTAGATCCAAGGCAACGAGGGGCTACTGTTGGGGGAAGGGACCCTCGGCAGAAGCGCCGCCGGAACCGGTGGCGAAGTTAGCCCTCGCGTAACACCTTGTGTGCTTGCGAGGTCCCTCTCCTATTGGAGACCGTTACCCTGACCCCCGGATGCGGGGTCAACCCTCGTCGCTTTGTTGTGCTTCCGTGCAGGTCTAAGGTGACGGTCGCACTGCAGGAAACCTTCGCTGAACCACGACGCCACCTTCGCTTGAAGCGAAGGTCCGGGCAAGCGGCAAGTGTGCGTCGCCCCGGAGGCAAGCAGAGCCTGAGGTCCGGCAGATGGCGAAGGTGCGCGGGCCCAAAGGCGAGCGCGGCCGAAGGTCAAGACCGCCGCACCACTCCCCGAAGGCGAACAAGGGCCAGGTGGCGGCGCGCTGGAGTGTGGCCGATTAGGGTTTCCGCTTCAGCTGTGTATTTACGCTTTTGCCCTTCCCCCCTGCGCGGAGGCGAGGAATCTTTGCTGTACCCTTTTGTAATTTGGCCCATACCCCTTGGCATTCCCTATAAATACCAAGGGGATGAGCAGTGTAAGGGACGATCTTTTTTGGAATTCGAGCACCTTCCACTTCCGATTCACCTTCGCTACTGCATCTGACGCTTTGGCCGCCTCCGCTCCTTCCCCTGCACAAGTGCGGAGGGTGGGCGAGTGCGTTCCAACAGAGATGTCAAACAAGATGGGTCAAGAAGAAGCCACTTCATCAAGCAAAGGCATTGCTCTCACATGTGATGAGCACAAGAAGATGAAGGGCAAAAGCAAGTTGAGACAAGCTCAAGCTCCTCAAGTGAAGAAGAAGAAGTGGATGATGAAGATGAAGAATCAAGTGATGATGATCAAGCCTCCACCTCATTCGACTCCTCCTTGGATGAAGAAGAAACAATCACGCTTATGAAAGGAGTGAAGAGGATGATCCACAAGCTCAATGTCAAGGGTGTGCCCATCACAATTGAAGATTGCCTCTTCACCAATCAAAGAAGAGAGCAAAGAAAAAAAGGATGCTATAGATATGGCAAGAGAGGGCACTTTGTGGAGGATTGTCCAAAACAAAAGCCCACAACCAAGGACAAGAAAAAGAAGGGATGCAAGGCTAAAGCCCTCACCACCATCAAGACATGGGATGATTCATCAAGTGATGATGGAGCCCAACACAAGAGGCGCGGTCACAAGCACTCATCATCAAGCTCCTCACGTATGTGCCTTATGGCACAAGGTAACACAAGCTCTATCTCTAGTGATAGTAGTAGTGATAGTGATGATGAGCTACCTTCTTATAATGAACTTGTGCAAGATAATCTCAAATATGCTAAAGCTTGTACTAGCCAACAAAAGAAAATCAATGCTTTAAAAGAAAAATAGATAGCTCTCAACAAGCCTACAATTCTATGCTTGAACAATATGAAACTTTTTCAAATTTGAATGTTGAGCTGTCTAACAAAATTGAGAAACATGAGGCTAGTACAAGCACATGTGATAGCACAAGTAATGATGAGCAACTTGTTAAGAAAATGAAAAACTAAAAGCATTGTTAGCTAGCACACAAGATGCTTACAAAAGTTTGCTTGCTAAAATGTAAATCATGTGCAAACATTGTGCTGAGCTAACTAACAAAGTTGCTAATCTTGAAACCATCGGAGCAAACCCCACCGAGGCACCTAAAATTGAGAAATCAATCTTTGATATAACTAAAAAGGATGCCTCTACTTCTTGCATTGACTTACTTGATTTAGACTCACCCATATGCAAATAAGCTTGTGTTGAGAATGTGATTGTAGAGACATGTACACAAGAAGTTGCAATGGAGAATGAGCTACTTAGGCAAGAAGTGACTCACCTCACCAAGGACTTGACCCAAGCAAAAGGCAAGGTTAAGAAAACCTGAACTCGTCAAGATAACACCGTCAAGGGAGTGAAGAAGCTTGATGAGGATCAAACTGTGGTTTGTTACGTTTGCCACAAGGAAGGCCACAAGTCCTATGAGTGCAAGGTGAAGCACGAGGGAGAGAAAAAGAAGAAAGAGAAAAACAAAAAACAAACAAGAAAGCTCTCGATCACCTACACCAACAAGGTGAACAAGAAGGCCACCACACCTTATCTCTTGAAGAAGAAGAAAAATGACAAGGTGGTGGCCATCAAGGTGATCAAGCAAGCCAGAAATAGGGCCAAACGTATTTGGGTGCCTAAAGACATCATCTCAACCATGAAGAGCACCAAAAAGGTTTGGGTCCCAAGAGGGATGTGAGTAGTCAAGTGGACTACGGGGAATTTGGAGACTTGGCATAGTTTTGGGTGCATATCGTGGGGTGCATCTCAATGGATCATGTCATTGCCATGTATGTTAGTGGCTACTATGGACCCAAATTCCCCTACCCATGTGAGGTAACTAGGTGATGAGGGACGACCCAATCTTCCGAGAGGTAGCGATAGGTTCGATTGGTGGAGAACTCGACGTTGGTGATCCGGCTTCAAATCAGACACAATTCTGGATACACGGCCCATCGGACCAAAAGACGGTGTCGCAGCACCCTGGCAGATTCTGGATGCTGACTTGTTTCGACGATTCCTATTGACTCCGGATGTATTTTGACGTGATTCCAAATCCATTGGTTAACTTATCAAATTATGTTTCCAAGCATATCTGGTTCGTCGAAAATGGAGTCTGTATGCGTCCGGGGAGTTGATTTTACCCGGGACTGCTCCTGAATTCCGAGGGTGACGTGGTAGCTGAGTTGGAGACGGACTGCAACTTGCGGAAGACCATGGCGTCAGTGTGTCCAGTGTGGAGATGTCCTCATCACTAGGTTTAAATTCTTGCAATTTCTTTTAGCATCTAGTTCCTTCCATTGCCAAGGTTGCATTTTCATATTTAAATTCTTTGTCATGCATACACTAGGCTTATCATATGGTAGTTTTGCTCGGTACCACTCTTATCCTTGGAGCAAACCTACATGGTTTAATTTGCTTAGGAGCACGACATATAGCTTCTCTTACTTGTATTTATCTTATATGTGCCAAAGTCCAAATAGTAGATAAACTACCCCGATTACCATCTTCAATTGGTGTCACATTTCTAGTGATGTCAACTTGCAAAATGGTAGTTTGACCTTACAAGTCAATGTGCATGTCTCCTACAAGTATTTCAAACTTGTATGCACTCTTTTAGGGGGAGTTTACAATTTGGAAGCTTTGAGACTAACACTACTTTCAAGTTTATCATGTGTGTAGTAGTCTCATTGCAAGGAAAATGGAGTCCCTGGAGACAAGCATCGTGAGTAGCAATAATTCATTTGGTATCTACATGTGGTATTCCTAATCGATATCATTATGTTGATTTCTTTTTGATACCTTTATATGCTTTCTTCATGCATTATACAAATTAAACTCCTTTGTGCATTAATTTGCCGGTTATGCATATGCTTTGTCTTACACCATATGTATGCATACATTTAGGGGGAGTTTAGTTTATATAATGAGAGAGTCAAGTTGTGTGATCAATTCCACTCCACATAAAAAGGATCACAAAATTTGACCCTCCCTTGTGCTTCTAATGTCTTCCTTTTCGGTGTTTGGTTCCAAAGGGGGAGAATTTGAAGGACCAAAAGCAAGAATCAAACAAAATAACCAAAATAAAAAATTCAAAATCCTTCTATGGTTACTTATGGGATGGTCCGAGAAAGGGAGGAAGTGGATTATGGACTTAGGGGGAGGCTTAAATCCATAATGCCACAAAGGGACTCCATGGCAAGGACAAGATATGTTATTAAGTACTGTTTCAATTTAATATATTTTAACATCATATGATCTTGTCTTTGCATTGCATCCTAGCAAGTAGATTGCATTTTAAATTATGTATCTTTTATTTGCTTGCTTTGGTCACGTTGTCATCAATCACCAAAAAGGGGGACATTGTAAGGAAAATGGACCTCAGCCCATTTAACTTTGGATTTTGGTGTTTGATGATCAACATAACCATATTGGACTAATGTGTTTGCAAGTGTTTGTTTACAGTTCAATAGGATGTAAATGTGACTTGGACAAAGGCAGCGTGGTGATCCGATGATCAACACCTCAAGCAAGACATTTGAAGCTCAGTAGCAGACTCTCAAGATCAAGCAAAGTCCAAGGCACAAGAATGGAACCGAGACGTCGCAAGAAATCGTGAAGAAACGAAGCAAATGGAACATCGGACGCTGGCTACGCAGGCGTCGGACGCACCGTTGGCAAACCCTAGCTCGTGTCAGCACCAGCAGAAGCTTCGAACGCTGAAGACCGAGGCCATCGGACGCGACGGTAACACTGTGCATCGTGCACAGTCTTACATCGGACGCACCGAGGAAGCATCGGACGCTACAGGACCCTGCGTCTGATGCCTATGCAGAGAGGTTCCAGAGAGGCTCTGTAAGCATCGGACGCGTCAGGTGATCAAGCATCGGACGCTGAGGTAGCCTTTGCGACACAGTGTCAGGCCGGCATCTAGCCGTTAAAGGAGCATCGGACGAGCATCCGATGCTCACGACTCCAGCATCCGATGCTACGCTGTGAAGTCCAAGACATTCTCCAACGACTCTATTTGTTTGGGGCTCTATATTTACCCCCATGGCCGGCCAAAACAACTCGGTTGGAGCTCAAGGAAGTGATCATAGTGCATAGACACATATTTAGTTGCTCTAGCCAACAAAGTGCTTAGTGAATATACTAGGTGCTTTGCGAAGTGCTTAGGCTAGTTAGACCACCGCTTTGTTCTTGCTCTAGGTGTTAGGCCTAGTGTTTAATGAGGTTTAAACTCCTCTTGTCTGCCGGTGCTTGCGTGCACCTTTGTTGTACATCGGAGGGGCTTGTAGTTTTGCGAGACCACACCAACTGAGTTTGTGGTGTGGCCGCCACCTTGTACCGAAGGGAACAAGGCCTGCGGCGGTTTGGCCGGCCGCTTGATACTGAATACGGTGGGGAGCATCCGGGAGAGGCTTTGCCACGAGTGGCTTAATCGGAGACCCACTTGCGCGTGGGGAAGGCCCGGAGCTATCCACGGAGTAACCCGACCAGGAGTTTGGCCCTTGCGAGGGATTCCTTGCGAGGGGCTCCAATGAGGACTAGGGGGAAGCTTGCGCGCTTCTCGATACCTCAGTAAAAATACCGGAGTCGTCGATGGGAGTTTGCATCTCTACCACACTCTTAGGTTCCGTATTTACTTGCTACGTTTTTTATGTGCTTTACCTTTCCTAGCTTAGTTGATAGGCTAGTTGATAGGTTTGGATCATAGGTTGCAAAACTCTTTTGCGGTAGAGATAGCAACACACCTAGCAAAACCTTAGTTGCACATTGGATAGTTTACTTTCTTGCATAGGTTTTGACTAGGTGGAAATTAGAGGACATAGTTTAGAGTAGAAGTTTTAAGTTTCCTAATTCACCCCCCCCTCTTAGGCATCATGGTCCTTTCAGTGTGGAGAGTGCTACATCTTTTGGGAAGGTTGGAGAGTTTAGCGGTCTTAAGCCGAGTGAGAAGCCCAGCTCCACCACTACTCTCAAACTAACCAAGATTCCACCCAAAGAGCCTCTCAAGCCTAACACCAAAGATGGAGTGTTTGTGCAACCTCTGTTGATGGTGCTTAAAGCATCATTTCACCAACAACATTTCACCATCAACATTTCACCCAAAACCAAGGTAAAACAACATAAAAAGTAGAAGATTTGGTTTATAATTAACCTATTTCCACACATGCATAGTTTCTTATCTTAATGCAGGAAATAATGGAATTTGGGCCAAACAAGAGCACCAGGAGGAATGCCAAGCCACTCTGGCCCATTTGGGCCTGAGTAAGGTGGCGGCCGCCACCTATTCCTGGCGGCCGCCAGGTCATTCATGCCAAAAGTGGCCCAAGCCACGTCATCGATCCGTGGGAATCACCTCAAGCTCAAATCTTGGCCATTGCACACTAAGGCGGTTTGATCCAAGGGCTAAGAAGAGTATCACCTGGATAGTGGGCTTTCGAACCGACTTAGGAGAGCAAGTGAAGACCGTTGGATGAATGGCGATTGCAATGGACGGCAGAGAGGTGGCGGGCGCCAGGGTTTGGTGGCGGGCGCCACCCCCTAAACCCTAACCGACCTCCCCTTCACTCTATAAGTACCCCCCAAGCTTCCTAGCAATATAAATAGGCCCCTTGAGCTCTCATTCGGAGAGCCTCACATCATTCCTCACCATTTGGTTAGATTAGCACACTTGCTATGTTAGAGAGATTAAAGAGAGTGTGAGTGCCTCACTAGAAGAGGAGCTGGAGAGGAGAAGAGTAGAAGTTTGGAGAGTTCTGGAGTTGTCGGAGACCTCTGCTTCGCTCTACTCTGCGCTTCAAATTTGGTAACTTAGTATCTATTTTATCTTCAAGTATTTACTTTCAGTACTTGTGTGTTTGTTTCATTGCTTGATATTAGTTTCAAGTGCTCTAGTTCTAGTACAGGGCTAGTAGTAGTAATATATAGATTAAGTGAGGTACTTAGGATATATATTGGCAGTGAATACGGCTAGGCCCCCGGATAGCTGTGGTAGCAAGCAGGTGGTGACAGCCCTGTGCGCCTTGAATTCCACCACGTAGTTGGTCTAGTTTAACAGTAGATCTCGTTGTGCTAGCGTTCAACCTAAGTCAGTGGTAAAGGCTAGTACGCCCACAGTACAAGTTGACGGTCCTTAAACACCTGTTTTACCATCAACATTTGACCCTAAAATCCACCAAAAAGGCATGAAATGTAGTCAAATAGGTTTCAAACTAACCAAATTCCACATGTCCATAGAATTTTATTTGAATGCAGGATTTGAACCAAATTTGGACATATGGACCCACCAGAGGCCAAGCCCACTCAGCAGGGCCCAAATGGGCCTAAGGGGGGTGGCGCCCGCCACCTCTAAGTGGCGCCCGCCACTTGGGTTGGCCCAAGCTTCACTCCCTGCCACGTCACCGATCCGTGTGACCTCCCCAGGGCCAAATCTTGGCCCTTGGTCACTAGGTCAGTGGCATCGGACGGCTCAGGATGAAGTGGCGTGGATCAAGGCTAAATGGCGGTTGCTAGGACATGCAACCGACCTCCAAACCGCCTTGGACAACCACCTGGATGCCGTTGAAGCCAAGGCGGTGCATCCAACGGTGAGGGAGGTGGCGACCGCCACCTAGGGCTGGCGCCCGCCACTAGGGTTAGCCCTAGGTCGGCTGGCTGCCCCCTATAAGTACCCCCTCACTCATTTGGGCTATAAATACCCCCCTGAGGCATCAGTACCATCCCACACCATCATATCCATCACAAGAGAAGCAAAGCAAGTAGAAGCAAGCAAGTGAGAGCTCAGAGAGCTTAGGCAAGTAGGTAGCTAGTAGAGCAAGGCATCTTCGCCCTCACGGTAGCGCTGCTCAAGGGTTAGCTCAAGAGTAGAGGCGTGCGAGTGATCGGTTCTGGAGCTAGGAAGAGTCTTCCTTCATCTCCAGTTCAGGTTTTGCTCTTGTTACACAAGCACTTACTATATTCTAGTTCATCATTTCAAGTATTACTTTATTCTACTTATCAGTATTGAGTGGTATACTTGATTGATTGCTTGAGTGCCTAGCTATCCTACAGATCAATTCACTTAGCCATAGTAGTTAATCTCTAGTGAGCTTAGTGTTTGATCTTTGCCAATAGGTTGCTTAGTTAGTTTAGTGTTTATCTTATTAAGTCAAGTGTTTGCTCTGATGTCCGCAAGGGTGTCTCTATTCAAAGCTAGGGTAGAGATAGTTAGAATATAGTTAAGCGTGGTGCTTAGTTATAGACTTACCTTCAGATACGGCTGGACCCCCGGATAGTTGTGGTAGCAAGTAGGTGGTGACAGCCCTGTGCGCCTTGAATTCCACCACGTAGTTGGCCCAGTTTAACAGTAAGGCTCGTTGTGCTAGCGTTCAACCTAAGTAAGTGGTAAAGGCTAGTACGCCTCGATACTTGATAAGATAGGAATAAAACATTACTCAACTTAGTTGCTTTATTGTCTTTTGCCTGCCTTGCTTCGTAACTATCTTGCTTCGCAGTAATCTTGTTTGTAGTTATCTAGGATTAGTTATTAGTAGTAGTTAGGTATCCTTAGTTATCATATTTCCCTTCAACTATCTATCTATCTAGTTATCCACCTTACCTTAGCCTTCCATTTCATACTTACCTATCCACCCATATATTCTTTCTAGCCTTTCATCTTCCCTATCCTAGGTGTAGCTAAGAACTACCAACAAGCATTTCTGGCGCCGTTGCCGGGGAAGGCAATCGGTGTATCGGTTGAGTCTGTGTTGAATTTATCTTTGCTTAAGCTCCCGCTTAGCGAATCCCATCTTACCCCATTCTTTCTTTCCTTAGTCCTTCTTATCTTTTTCCTTCATCTTCTTCAACTTCTTTCTTTCTTATCTCGTTCTATCTTCACGATGGCCAATATGACCATTCGTGAGTTTTCTGCTCCTTCTGCCGCTAATGTAGCGATAGGACCAGACGTGATCGATGCCAACCTCAATTTCGAGTTAAAACCGGCTCTGATCACGATGGTCCAAGCTAACCCGTTCTGTGGCAAGGCTCATGAGGATGCCAATGCTCACCTCCAACAATTTTTGGAGATTTGCGGCACCTTCACCATTAAGGGGATAACCCAAGAAGCCATCCGTCTTCGTCTCTTTCCCTTCTCTTTGCTTGGAAAAGCGAAGCAATGGTTCTATACCGATCGCCACACTGTAGACACATGGGACAAGTGTTCCAATGCTTTTCTCACCAAATTCTTTCCTATGGGCAAGACGAATACTCTGCGCAACAAAATCTCCAGCTTTACGCAACAAGCCGAGGAATCTATTCCCGAGGCTTGGGAGAGGTTGCAAGAGTATGTCGCCGCTTGTCCACACCATGGTATGGAGGACTGGCTATTGATCCAGAACTTCTACCATGGCCTAACCCCTCTCTCTAGAAGCCATTTGGATGCCGCCGCCAGCGGCGCATTCTTTTCTCTGAATGTTGCAGATGCTAAGGCTCTCATAGAGAAGATGGTAGCAAACCAAGGATGGAATGATGAAAGACTACAGCCCCGTAAGCGAGGTATGCATTCCCTTAAGGAGGCCGACATGATCGTGGCCAAGATGGACCTGCTGGCAAAGAAGTTGGACAGCTGTGAGAAGATGAACCAACAAGAGAGTGTCCAATCTCTGGAATCCTACATGACTTGTGAAGTCTGTGGAGAAACCGAACATTCTGGGAGCCATTGCCCTGAGCTACATGAAGATTTGAACTTCATCAACAACAACAACGGTTTCCGTCAACAGAATCAAGGATGGAATCAGCCTGCAAACTCTCAAGATAACAATTCATTCCCCCGCTCTAATTTTCATAAATCTGATAATCTCTCATTCCTGAAGAATTTAGTTTACTCACAAGGTAAAACTACTGATTTCTTGAAAAAGAGATTAATGGCGAATGATAAAATTCTTGAGAAAATAAATGCTAAATTGGAAGATTTGTCATCTGCTCTGAAAAATCAACTTAGCTTTAATAAGATGTTAGAAACCGAATTAGCTCAACTTGCTGCTATCATACCATCTTTTGAACCTGGCAAAATTCCTACTAAACCTGACATGGAAACTACAAACATGGTTGAAATAAAATATTTTAACTATTATGAAGATCAAACCATGACTGTTAAAAAGGGTGATCCTGGTAGTCCCATAATTAGATGCTCAATCTTTGGTGAAGTCTTTAAAAATGCCATGTGTGATTTAGGATCGAGTGTAAACATTTTATCTAAAGATTTCTATGAAAACTCGTTCTTTCCACCCATGTCATCCACATCTGCCTATGTTGTGCTAGCTGATCAATCCACTTGCTATGTAGAAGGAATAGTTAATGACTTACCTGTTCATATTAGAGGTTCATATGTTCCTGCTGATTTCATAATACTAGATATGGGAAATAGGAAAGATGTGCCTCTAATCTTAGGTAGACCCTTCTTGAACACTGTTGATGCCTGCATATATGTGGGAAGTGGTAGAATTCAAATGACATTAGGAGGGAGGAAGGAAATATTCTCTTTCTCCCGAGGCCCCGCATATGCCGCTAACATGCAGGAAGCAAAACTCGTTCGTACCAAGAAGAGGCGCCCAAGAACAAGGTGGAGCAGAAAGAAAGAACCTCCTCCTCCTGAGTTGTGTAATTCACATAACAAGGGAGAGGTGCCAAAAGAAGAAGAACTAGATGGAGTACTAAGAGAAGAAGTGCCCAAGGAAGAAGATCCACCCGATAAGGATGAAACTCCATGGACATAAGGTATGGTTTTACTTTTAATTTTTCCCTTCAATTTTCCCTTTTTCAAATAAATAACATATGTCATGCATGCAACTAAAAAAAAATATCACCAGTTATCATTAGTTTTATGCATAGGTATATGTTAACTTAGTTAGAATAATAAAATATCATAATAGGATAGTTTCCCTTTTCACAGCATTAGATAGTTTCCCTTTTAATAAAATGAGAACAAGAGCTCCGACTAAGACGAAGAAGATCTTTTCACCAAGCAAGAAGCCAGCTTGGGGGAGACTCCCGCTCCGATAAGGTATGTCTCAAGCCTACACTTTACATTCAGTTCTTAAATTCTATATCTTTTGAATGTCACATGCTTGCCTAAATAACCACTCTATGAATAAAATTGATAAAATCTGCTTAAACAAGTTGAAACCTGAATAAGATTTGAAATATGTCATGCAAATGCTATTGTTATGGTTTGAATAACTGGTCTTATCTAAGTTGTAGTTTTTGTGGGTTGCACATGCTTAAAGTGAAATCATGCTTAGTAAGTAAAGTTAGTAAGAAATGGAGTAATTCTTTAAACTTGCTAAGGTGAAATTAGGACCTAATCTGGAGGATTTCTTTTAAAAATTATGAAAACCTTGCTAAAAGTTCCTCCTAGATTTTATCCCATCCCACCACCAGCCAAATATTTGTTAGTCATTAGTCAAAACCACAAAGAGCTTTGTTTGTGTTGAGCTTTGTTAGACCTCATAGATCTTAGTAGAGAAGCTTATCATATCTTTTGAATCAAGATTCACGCACACCCACCATAATTTGCCTACTTTCCACTTTGGAAGTTTGCAACCACCAAATAAATTGCTTATTCTCTACACCGGAGATACGCAATACCTTGCCAAACATCCCATTGCTATTCCTACACTGGGAATAAGCATTTCTCTCCCTTTCCCTTCTCATTTCAAAAATCCTTTCCTATAGATAACCTGGGGAAATCTAGAGCTAAAAGAGAGAGAGAGAGAAAAATGAGCAAAGTAGCTCAAGAAAGGACTATGTCCTGTGAAAAAAATGAGCAAAGTAGCTCAAAAGTGGACTATGTCCTAAGAAAATGTGAGGACACATCTTTTGTCTACTCACTATGTATCCAAAAAAAAAGAGAGAGAGAGAGTGAAATATCATTAGCTCTAGACCCCAGAAATTAACTAGGAAGGATTATGAAATATCTCTCTATACACTTCCACATAACCACACATGCACATCTTGATCAATTTTTATGATTTGGTGCTCCATATGATCTGAGTGTCTAGCTTAGCAATAAACATCAGGCAATTTGCTCATGGTTCTTAGCCTACCTATAACTCCACATATTATTCTTTAGAAATAGGAGAGGCTACATTTTGGCCTAAGTGAGGATTTAAACACCATTGAGTGATTGAGTGAATCTTGGAGGACTTAAGCAAGTTGTTTTCTTTTGAAAACCTTGAAAAACCTCCAGACAGAATCCTAGTCAAACCTAAGCAAGATAAAAGTTTCCTATCTACTGCTTTATTTCACTCTAGCATGTTTGAAGTGAAAAGCTATAAGCCCCACATTGCTATGATTAATGATATATGCTATGTTATTTCTCACTATACAATATGCACTTGCAGACATCTTAAGTTGCTATCCATTTCATGCTCCATGCTTAAACCGCATTGTTGCTCGAGGACGAGCAACAGGTTAGCTTGGGGGAGCTTGTTGACGGTCCTTAAACACCTGTTTTACCATCAAGATTTGACCCTAAAGTCCACCAAAAAGGCATGAAATGTAGTCAAATAGGTTTCAATCTAACCAAATTCCACATGTCCATAGAATTTTATTTGAATGCAGAATTTGAACCAAATTTGGACATATGGACCCACCAGAGGCCAAGCCCACTCAGCAGGGCCCAAATGGGCCTAAGGGGGGTGGCGCCCGCCACCCCTAGGTGGCGCCCGCCACCTCTAAGTGGCGCCCGCCACTTGGGTTGGCCCAAGCTTCACTCCCTGCCACGTCACCGATCCGTGTGACCTCCCCAGGGCAAAATCTTGGCCCTTGGTCACTAGGTCAGTGGCATCGGACGGCTCAGGATGAAGTGGCGTGGATCAAGGCTGAATGGCGGTTGCTAGGACATGCAACCGACCTCCAAACCGCCTTGGACAACCACCTGGATGCCGTTGAAGCCAAGGCGGTGCATCCAACGGTGAGGGAGGTGGCGACCGCCACCTAGGGCTGGCGCCCGCCACTAGGGTTAGCCCTAGGTCGGCTGGCTGCCCCCTATAAGTACCCCCCTCACTCATTTGGGCTATAAATACCCCCCTGAGGCATCAGTACCATCCCACACCATCATATCCATCACAAGAGAAGCAAAGCAAGTAGAAGCAAGCAAGTGAGAGCTCAGAGAGCTTAGGCAAGTAGGTAGCTAGTAGAGCAAGGCATCTTCGCCCTCACGGTAGCGCTGCTCAAGGGTTAGCTCAAGAGTAGAGGCGTGCGAGTGATCGGTTCTGGAGCTAGGAAGAGTCTTCCTTCATCTCCAGTTCAGGTTTTGCTCTTGTTACACAAGCACTTACTATATTCTAGTTCATCATTTCAAGTATTACTTTATTCTACTTATCAGTATTGAGTGGTATACTTGATTGATTGCTTGAGTGCCTAGCTATCCTACAGATCAATTCACTTAGCCATAGTAGTTAATCTCTAGTGAGCTTAGTGTTTGATCTTTGCCAACAGGTTGCTTAGTTAGTTTAGTGTTTATCTTATTAAGTAAAGTGTTTGCTCTGACGTCCGCAAGGGTGTCTCTATTCAAAGCTAGGGTAGAGATAGTTAGAATATAGTTAAGCGTGGTGCTTAGTTATAGACTTACCTTCAAATACGGCTGGACCCCCGGATAGCTGTGGTAGCAAGCAGGTGGTGACAGCCCTATGCGCCTTGAATTCCACCTCGTAGTTGGCCCAGTTTAACAGTAAGGCTCGTTGTGCTAGCGTTCAACCTAAGTAAGTGGTAAAGGCTAGTACGCCTCGATACTTGATAAGATAGGAATAAAACTTTACTCAACTTAGTTGCTTTATTGTCTTTTGCCTGCCTTGCTTCATAACTATCTTGCTTCGTAGTTATCTTGTTTGTTGTTATCTAGGATTAGTTATTAGTAGTAGTTAGTTATCCTTAGTTATCATATTTCCCTTCAACTATCTATCTATCTAGTTATCCACCTTACCTTAGCCTTCCATTTCATCCTTACCTATCCACCCATATATTCTTTCTAGCCTTTCATCTTCCCTTCTCCCCTTTTCCCTTTTCTCTTTTCTTCGACTCTCATCCCCTCCTTGAGTCAACTCATACACCACCCTAGCCTTCCCTTGGGATCAAATAAATCGACACCTGGTACTCCCAGGCGAAGTGCTACTACGATAGTTCTGTGCGCTTGCAGAATCTCCTCCTGGTAGATTGCATTCTCGCTAGCTAGCTCCTACTGGTGTCGGGACTGACAACACCGCTTGGCATTAGTAGATAGCTACTTTAGTTACCCTATCCTAGGTGTAGCTAAGAACTACCAACAGTACACTAGTAAAGAACTTAAATCACTAGAAGTCTAATAGAACTAGGATCTACCCCAGTAGATAGTGCCCGTTCCCTTCATCTATCCTAGATATTCTTACCCCCCTAGTTTTCTCAAAATCACTTCGCGTTCCTCGTGGATTCGATACCCCGGAATACTCTGAGGTGAAAAGCTACAACTGACAGCCGTGCGCTTGCGGTTTCTTCTGCGTGCCACCCGAGGTGTCAACAAGCTTTTCTGGTGCCGTTGCCGGGGAACGGTAGCTGATTTTTGAGACTAGAGTTAGGATCATCTTTACCCTCTCCGCATGGAGAACCAATCTATCTTACAATTCGCAGCTCCTAAGAGTTCGCGATTAGAGCCGCATATATCATCACAACCTATATATGCCGATAGTTACGAATTGCGCCCTGACTTTATTAATAAAGTTCATGAGAGCATGTTTACGGGATCAGAAAATCCCTACATACATATACGTGAGTTTGAGCAAGTCTGTGCATGCTTGAACATTTCAGGCATTTCACCTGACACTGTCAAGTGGAAGCTGTTTCCGTTCACTATGACGGGAGCAGCTAAAACATGGCATGCTCGAACCGTGGGAAGTGCCAAAGGAGACTGGGGAACTTTACGGACCAAGTTTATCTTGACGTATTTCCCTGTCCACCGAGTGGTACAACTACGAGTAGAATTATTGACCTTTAGACAAAATGATAAGGATACATTAGGGGAGGCTTGGGACCGTTTTATTGGTTTAATCAATTCAGGACCCGATTTAGCCATACCCGATCTAGTGCTCCTTCAGCATTTTTATGTCGGTCAAGAGAAAGAGAGTGTAACACCTCAGGTGTTTACATGAATAAAATGTTGTCATGTCATCATAAGCATTTCATAGCATCATGTGCTAGCTCACCTTGAGATGCATTCACTAAAATAAGTTTAATTCCTAATTTGTGAGCATCTTTGTTTATATGCTTGTGATGCATCTCATAAATCTAATTTAGAATGTCATTATGAAGTAACTTGTGTTCATTCCCATTTGACTAAAGTCATGTAAAGTCATGAATCCAAGTTCAACAATTCAAAAGGATATAAAATTTATTTAGCTTAAAAATGGGAAAATCATTAAATTCCTATATAAGTTAATTAGCCCTTTCTAGTTAACTCAAAATCTATGCTTAATTAGGGGTTGACCCTAAAAGCTTTTTGGTAGATCTTGAGGAGAGGTACAACTTTGGTATTCAAAGTTTTCAAAGTTTCTGTACAAAGTTTAAAGTAATTTTGAATTTACTCAAACCCTAGAAATGGTCACCTTTTGACTTTAAACTTGCATTTCAAAAACTATTTGAAATCTGAGTTTGAGATCTACTTCAAAGTTGTAGAGAATTTCAAAATGAACATTTCATACATTGACCATTTTTCAAGTATCAATGCAAAATCAAAAGTAATTTTGCTTTTACTATAAAACCTAACTCTGTCCCCTTTTCAAATTTCAAATTTGAGATCGGTTTGAACTGTTTTGATCAAATTGACCTATTTACAATTGAAATCAGCCAAAGAGTGTTAAAGCAAAGTTGTACAACTTTTGCAACTCTACATTTCATATTTTGACAAATCTTGAAGTGTAGTTGAATTTTCAAAAGTAATTTTGAAAATTCAGGAAAGGGGAGAGAAGCAAGGAATAGTGCCAAGGGGGGCAAGCACCTGGAGCTCGGCCAGCGAGCAGCTCCCCTGTGCAGAGCTCGCGCTGGGGCGCATGCGCGGCGCCAGCGAGCTGCCTGCTAGCTTCGCGCGCGCGTGCAACACCCCGCAACCCTCTCCTTCGTCTCTCTCGCCCCTCAGAAGCGCCACGTCTCGTCCTTCTCCTCCACTCGCTCGCCGCCGCCGTCTTCCCTCTGCTCGGCTATGCCGGCCGTGTGAGCGCTCGTCCGCTCCGTTTGACCGCACCAACAAGCTCGCCTCGTCGTTGCAGAGCTATAGAGCTAGGTCGCAGCCCCTCTCGCCCCCGCAACAGCCCGGTGTAACCGTCGTCTTCGTCTCCGGTCCCGGACGCCGCCATCAACGCCGTCACCGTGGTCAGCGGACTCGGAATCCGTTCGTCCTCACATGAACCTCGTTCTCGCTTTCTCATCCCTTCCTGATGCTCTAACACTAGGTCCTTGACCTTTTCTCCCTCTGTCGCAGCCGGAACAGACCGTCGCCGTCGAGCCGCACCGCTGGAACTCGCTGTCGTCGTCGTCCTCACTGTTCGGAGCCGCGTCAGCCTCGGAGACCTAGCCCGCTAGAGACGTGGTGAGCCTCTGGTGCGGATGCGCACGTCCGCGGGTTCGGTTGAGCTCCCAGTTGGCCGGCGTGCCGCCGCCGTGCCTTCGCGTCCGCCGGTGTCGTCGTCGGAGTAGAGAGAGGTCGAGGGAGGGAGTTTGAGGGTTCAGCAGAGTCGTGAGGGCAAGGGGAAGGTGCTGAGCCGGGTGGTTTGGCTGGAGGAGGTCCCGTTGCTCCGGCGTGCGCGAGCCGAGCTCGCCGCCGCCAGCCGCGGAGTCGGGGACTTGTCAATTGGAATTCGACTAAACCCGAGGGCCTAGGTGCAAAGTCCATGACTCAGTTGAATAGTGCTCAACAGTGTCGAGGGCTTAGTTGTAGTTTGGTTAAAGCCGGAGGGTTTTTCTGCAAAACCGGCTGTGCAACGCGGGTAGGCCTGAGTTGGGCCGGTTTGCGTGCAAGTTGGGCCGAGCTGGGCGGTTTCAGCCTAACAGGGCTGTTTTTATTTAAGTACTTTAATCTAATTTTGTTTATGTGAATGCAAATGCTGATTTTGTTAATTTTATATGAATTAATCTGTTGATCCAAAAATCATGGAAAAATTTGTACATGTTCTCTGAGATGTGTAGTTTTTATGAAAAATATAATATATGCATGTTTCTGTATACTGATCTGCACTAAAAATTGTGCCTTTTAATTCTTGAATAATTGTTCAATGATTTTTATAAAATCGAGATTAACTCCAAAAATGCTGAAATTTATTTCGTGCACTGTTTGGAATATAACCAATCTGTGTAAAAAGTTTGAACTAGTTTAAGCATAGTTTGCTTCACAACTTAATTTCATGCTAATTAAATTGCTTTCTTTATGAATAAGTAATGTTGTAAAACATGAAAACCTAAATTTCCTTATGAAAGATTTGAAGGTTAAGTTAAGTGAATTATCTTGATCTGCTGAGTGAATTATCTTGATCTGCTGCTTAATGCAGGCAAGCGTCACTCATGTAAACCATGTATGTTTATGCAAGTTGGTGTTGTTGGCTTGCAACTTTACCGTGAGGGAAAGTTAACTTAGTAATTTTCCATCTTTACCATGATCATGACATGAGCATCTTATCAGGCATGCACTCTTTTATTGTGTAGTTTCCGAAGGGGTCGATTGTCCGGTCGAGGTTGGTCCAGAGAGTTCGGAGTGTCCTGTTGATTCGGAATATCAGGAGTTCCCGACTTTTTCGGTCAACGAAGGCAAGCCCCGGTTCATTTAACCATTTCCTTGGATTTACAATTACACTTACTTTCGATAACCTGATGCATTAGATGTTTATCAAATAAATGCTTTAAACCTATTGATGCATGATCAAACTTGTTATCGATATATCATTCCTTGATACCTGCTTTATGCAAATGATAAAAATGCTTAGCCTTGCTTTATGAAGCTTTTGATAAATGTTTTCGATACTTATCGTTTTGGAATGATAATGAGAAAGAATGATGGTTAAGACCAGACGGGCACATGCATCGAACCTTGGGTTGGTGTAGGGTGACCCGGTTGTGTCGGGTTAGGGTTAACCGTTGTTGGCCTGCTAGATTGAGAAACTGTGAAGTACTGATCATATGCTACGGTAAGCCCTACTTTGGTGGTTCTTAGATGAGAACGGCTACTCGCGCACTGGGAGTAGAGAGATGGCGGGAGTACTAGCTACCCTCGTGGGTTAAAGTCCCGGATTGGAGGTGTACAAGTGCTCTCGGGTGGCGCGGACCCGGTCTTGTTTGCAGGATCCGAGGTTGGGGTTGATATATGTGTGATCGAGGGTCTACATATATCGTATGATCGTGGAAAACTCCCAGATCTGGTTTAATCGGTTCGAATCGTCGTGCTCCTCGGTTAAGGAGACTCAATCTTTCGACCCGCATTGTAGAATAAAATGGAACTTGTTTAAGAAAGAATGATAATGATATTTCACTAGTGTTCACTTTCAGTCCTTACCAAGTACTTAAATGATTAAGTAAAATTTGGATCTAGGATTACTTTAGTAAGCTTTTATGCAAATGAAAAGTACTGTTGAGCCTACCCAAACCAGCATACCTGTTCCTTCTTCTTTCTTGTCGGGTAAGCCTTGTTGAGTACCTTTGTACTCAGGGTTGTTAACCCCTGTTGCAGGTGACGTTCACGAGCAGCCTTGCTTTGAGGCTTGTTGCGTGACCGTCATTGAGGAGGACGTGTCCGGGGAGGAGTAATGCAACCCTCAGGCGGGGTTGTTTGTGTGAAATACAGTTATATTAATGTTGCTTCCACTACCTAGGGTGAAGTTTGAAACTATGGTTTGTAATAACGACGCGAGTTTGAACAACTGGTTTGGAAAACTTATGGTGTAATACTTCCGCACTTTTATATCTGATGTATATTATTTGTGAAATGTTGTAATACTGCAATGACTCTTGCAATGATCCTGGGAGTGTAAGGAAATGTGGATGAGTCGGGTTACCCGATGACACGTGATGGGTCTTTTGGGTTATTGGGCACAGTGTATGACTGTCTGAGGTCTGTAGGACAAGGACAGGTACACGTGGACCTTAATAATTCAGGAGGTTCCGTCACAGCTGGTATCAGAGCGATCATTGCAGCAGTCTTGGAGTATTGTTGCAAAACTTCAAAATGATTCGAGTCAAAACTAATTGAAATTTAGTTTGATCCAAAATGCTTTTGACTTACCATGTTCATGCTATTCGACCTATGTTCTGTCTTAAGTAGTAGATCGTAGATTGTTAAGTGGAATAGCATGTTAAGTTAAGCCTTCATTTGAAACTGTTGTTAAATTTCTACTCTTATGTAATGGAGTATAATTTAAATTTTATATGCTTTATGCGTAAGTACGTTTCATGCATCATGCTTAATCAACTTATGATAAATGGTATAGTTGGGTATGGGTTAGAATCCAATCCTTTCTTGCTATCCAAAAATTATTTCCTTTATCTACCTAATTCAAAATCCTATCTCACCAGGATGCCGCGCAGCAGGCAGACACCTCGCAAGAGTACGGGTCCTCATGGTGTACCCATGCACCAACTTGCATCCCGCAAGGAGGAAGGGTCCAGCAGCTGTCAGAGGATCAATGAGGACTTACGGGCAGAGGTCCATGCGCTGAAATCCCAGTTGGCCGCCACCTCTCGGGAGAAGAGCTTGGCACTTGCCAAAGCTGGAGGTATGAAAATCAAGCTGGAAGAGGCCAACAGAAGCGTGGTCCATGCAGAAAAAGCCATGACTAACATGCTTGGAGAAAGGAACACAGCTTGGCAGCGAGAAGATGACGCTTTAGCCCGTTTGCATGAGTTGGAGGCGTATGTGACAGATATAGAAGCATTCAATGACCTGTTGCATGAGGAAGTCCATGTGTTGTACGATCAACTCCATCCACCTCCACCTCCAGATGCAGCTGAAGATGAGATGGGTACGATCATTGATGATGGAGAGGTAGATGGGCAGAGTGAGGAAGATCCTGATATGGTTGAGTCTGCTGATGACAGCGACAGTGAGAGTGAGGGTGACGAGTGAGTCGTCTCCCACCAGAGTGTCAGGTGTGGATCTTGAACCCTAGGGGGTAGGGGCTGTGTAATAGTTTAGCTTAACATAATCCTAAGCTAGTTGAACCATGTATCAGTCCTGTTATGCATGAATAATGTAACATAAGTGTGTATGCAGTTACTGTTTTTGTACCATAACCCAGAAATCAATAAAGTTTGGTTTGGTTATGAGCAGATGCCTCGTACCCGTGCTGCTGATGGGGCTGGTTCGTCTCATGATGGGGAGGGTATCCCCAACGCACCCCCAGTTCCACCAACACTGGCAGAAGCCATTGCTGTACTCATGCATGCCACGACAGAAAATGCACGTCTCCTATAGGGCCTAGTTCAGAATGCACCACATGGGCAGCGTGGCCGACATCATCAGCAGGGCCAGGAAAGTACTTATCAGGATTTCACAGAAACCAGACCGTCGGTATTCACAAAGGCTGATGAGCCTTTAGAGGCTGCAGATTGGCTCCGTACTATGAATCAGAAGTTCAAGCTAATCCACTGCACTGAAACTCAGAAGTCATCCTTCGCAGCCCAGCAGTTGAGGGGAGCTGCGGGGACTTGGTGGGCAAACTTTGTAGCTGCCCAAGCTCCAGGACACCGCATTACCTGGGATGAGTTCTCGAGAGCTTTCAAAGCTCACTACATTCCAGCGGGTGTGATGCGGATGAAGGCCGAAGACTTCTTAGCCCTCAGGCAGGGGGATCAGCCAGTACATCAGTATATTGGCATGTTTAATCATCTGTCTCAGTATGCTCTGGATCACGCGAACACCGATGACAAGAAGCGCAGTTGCTTCATGAGGGGGCTGAATACGAAGATGCAGAAGATGATGGCAATGTGCGACGATAATATATCCTTTAATGATGCAGTGAATAAAGATATATCTGCAGAAGAGAAGCATTTCAAGCATCTTGAAGCTAAGAAGAGGAAGGGTGGGGGTTCGACCGGATCAGCTGGTGGCAATAAGAAGCGCCAGCGTATCATATACCACACAGTCCAGCATAACCATCCACCGTATCGTCCACGCCAGCAACAACAAGCCAGCTCACAGCAGTCATCTGCTAGAACTGTTGTGAACCCTAACTATCCACGACAGCCGAATGCCCCTGGCATTCGAACCCAGACTCCCCAGAACCACAACTACCCATGCTATAACTGTGGGAAACAGGGTCATTTCTCCCGTGACTGCCCGTATCCCAGGAAGAGTACTCCAAATACTCCGCAAGGACAAGGTAGTCGGAATTCCCAGCAGCGGCCACAGCAACAGCCACAGCAGAATCGAGGTCGCAATAATAATCAGAAGAATAAGACCGTCCAGAAGACTGGTCGGGTGTATTATGCACAAGCGGCAGATGTTCCTGAAGGGGAACCCGTCTTGATGGGTATGTTTTCAGTCGCTCACCATCCTGTCGTATTACTATTTGATTCTGGTGCATCGCATACCTTTATCAGTAAGAGTTTTGTTGAAAAACATCATATATCAACTGGGGAAACACAAGAAAATTTCCTTATACACACACCTGGAGGTCGTTTATGCACAAAAGAAGTGGCGCATCAGGTGCCCGTAGAGTTTGTCGGGCATACTTATCCCACTACTATGATAGTAATCAAGGATCAGGATATAGATGTGATCCTAGGGATGAACTGGATGTACCAGCATAAGGCAGTATTAGATGCCTTGCATAGAACAGTCAGGTTGATCATACCTAATAGTACTTCTGAACTCTTTATCCAACTTCCTATTCCAAAGAGAACCGTTGACCAGATATGCGGCAGCGTCCGTGCAACAACAGTTAAAGAGGTTCAGGATATTCCAGTAGTCTGTGAGTTCCCGGATGTGTTTCCTGAAGACTTGCCGGGGCTACCACCAGACCGTGATATTGAGTACAGCATAGAGCTAAAGCCAGGAACAGCACCAATATCTCGACGAGCCTATAGAATGCCACCTAAAGAACTGGCAGAATTGAAAGTTCAGTTGCAAGAATTACTTGATAAGGGTTATATCAGACCTAGTTCATCACCATGGGGCTGTCCTGCTTTGTTTGTCAAAAAGAAAGACCAAACATTAAGGCTATGTGTGGACTATTGTCCGCTCAATGAAGTAACAGTGAAGAATAAGTACCCATTACCGCGGATTGATCTTCTGTTTGATCAACTCGCGGGCGCCGAGGTGTTTTCCAAGATAGATCTGAGATTTGGGTATCACCAGATAAAAATAAGACCTGAAGATATTGCTAAAACTGCTTTCACCACCAGGTATGGCCTGTATGAGTACTTAGTCATGTCCTTTGGGTTGACCAATGCTCCAACTCACTTCATGTACCTGATGAACTCCGTATTCATGCCTGAGCTAGACAAGTTTGTAGTGGTATTCATTGATGATATTCTGATATATTCCAAGAATCCACAAGAACATGCTGAACACCTCAGAGTAGTGTTGGGCCGTCTGAGAGACCATCAGCTATATGCAAAGTTCAGTAAATGTGAGTTCTGGCTAGACAGAGTTCCATTTCTGGGTCATGTTTTATCGGCTGAAGGTGTAGCTGTGGATCCAGGCAAGGTACAATAAATCCTTGAATGGAAGTCCCCCAGGACTGTCCATCAAGTTCGCAGTTTTCTGGGTATGGCAGGTTATTACCGCAGGTTTATTCCAGACTTCTCCAAAATTGCCAAACCTATAACTGAGTTGTTAAAGAATGAAGTCAAGTTTGTCTGGTCAGATAAATGTGAAGAAGCTTTTCAGAAGCTAAAGGAATTCTTGACTACAGCTCCAGTCTTAGCCCAACCCAATATTGAGAACCCGTTCGATGTGTATTGTGATGCTTCTGGTATCGGGATTGGTTGTGTTTTGATGCAAGAGGGCAGAGTAATAGCGTATGCATCCAGGCAGTTGAAGCGTCATGAAGAACACTATCCAACTCATGACTTAGAGTTAGCAGCAGTTGTCGATGCCTTAAAGATTTGGCGTCATTACCTCTTGGGCAACACATGTCACATATACACCGACCACAAGAGTCTGAAATATATTTTCACTCAGTCAGAGCTGAATATGCGGCAACGGAGATGGTTAGAACTAATCAAAGATTATGATCTTGAAGTGCATTACCATCCCGGAAAGGCAAATGTTGTAGCCGATGCTCTTAGTCGGAAGGTTCGTTGCAACTGTACCACGGTCAGACCAGTAGATCTTGCTCTCTGTTCCGAGTTAGAAAAACTGGGTATTCAGATGATCACTCAGGGCAGTTTGTCTAATATATCAGTTCAGTGATCTATCAAAGGCCAGATTGTAGCTGCTCAGAAAGAAAACAAGAGTATTGTTCACCTCAAAGAGAAAGCCAAGGAAGACAAAGCTTCTTGCTTCCGAGTTGATGAAGCAGGAGTGGTCTGGTTCAAAGACAGACTAGTCGTTCCGAAGAATCCTGAGTTGAGAAAGCAAATTCTTGATGAAGCTCATCTTACCCCGTTTGCGATTCATCCGGGGAGTACAAAAATGTACCAGGATCTTAGGCAAAGATTCTGGTGGACTAAGATGAAGATCGAAATTGCAAAGTATGTAGCCAGATGTGTTACTTGTCAGAAAGTCAAAGCCATTCATCTTAAGTCAGCTGGTGAACTGCAGCCATTGCCAATTCCTGCTTGGAAATGGGAGGACATCAGTATGGACTTTATTGTTGGTTTGCCAAGAACATCCAAGGGCTACGACTCTATTTGGGTTATAGTAGATCGTCTGACCAAGGTTTCACACTTTATACCAGTCAAGACCGTCTACCCGGCATCAACATATGCCAAGATATACTTTCAGAGGATTATGAGTTTGCATGGAGTTCTGAAGACTATTGTCTCAGATAGGGGTACTCAGTTTGTTTCAAAATTCTGGGAAAGTCTACATGAGTCTCTGAGCACTAAACTCTTACACAGCACAGCTTACCATCCACAGACAGGGGGTCAGACTGAAAGAGTAAATCAGATATTAGAAGATATGCTCAGGGCATGTGCTCTTAACTTTCCATTTAAGTGGGATGAGTGCTTACCATTAGCGGAGTTCTCATACAACAATAGCTATCAAGAGAGTATCCGTATGGCACCATTTGAAGCTTTATATGGCAGAAGGTGTTGGACTCCTTTACATTGGTCCGAACCTGGTGAAAGATGGTTCTTTGGTGTCAATCTAGTTCAAGAGACCGAACAGAAAGTCAAACTCATACAAAGTAATCTGAAGATAACACAATCCCGACAGAAAAGCTATGCAGATAAAAGGCGTAGGCCTTTGACGTTTGCCAAAGGAGATTTTGTGTATCTGAAGGTGTCACCCATCAATGGTGTTTATCGTTTCGGGGTCAAAGGAAAGCTTGCTCCCCGTTACATCGGACCATTTCAAGTCCTGGCCAAGTGTGGCAAACTGGCATATCGTATTCAACTACTAGCTCATCTGTCAGAGGTTCATAATGTGTTTCACATCTCTCAGCTGAAGAAGTGTCTGCGAGTTCCTGACCAAGTGATTGATGTTGAAGGGGTACAACTTAAGCCTGATATGACTTACTCAGAGTATCCCATCAGAATTCTCGATCAGCGAGATAGAGTGACTCGACGACACACTAACAGGTTCTATAAAGTTCAATGGAGTCAGCATTCTGAGGAAGAAGCGACTTGGGAAACCGAAGAATTTCTTATAGAGCAGTTTCCTAAATTCTATGCATCCATACAGTCAGGACAGTGAAAGAAGTTGACAAATAGAACGTGTTCCTAGTTTTTGTAAACAGTCTGTAATCTTTATCCCCGTATCCGACAACTTTAGTAGTTGGTTTGGTTTGTGGTTAAATCTCGGGTTGAGATTTCTTTTAGGGGGAAAGGTTGTAACACCTCAGGTGTTTACATGAATAAAATGTTGTCATGTCATCATAAGCATTTCATAGCATCATGTGCTAGCTCACCTTGAGATGCATTCACTAAAATAAGTTTAATTCCTAATTTGTGAGCATCTTTGTTTATATGCTTGTGATGCAACTCAAAAATCTAATTTAGAATGTCATTATGAAGTAACTTGTGTTCATTCCCATTTGACTAAAGTCATGTAAAGGCATGAATCCAAGTTCAACAATTCAAAAGGATATAAAATTTATTTAGCTTAAAAATGGGAAAATCATTAAATTCCTATATAAGTTAATTAGCCCTTTCTAGTTAACTCAAAATCTATGCTTAATTAGGGGTTGACCGTAAAAGCTTTTTGGTAGATCTTGAGGAGAGGTACAACTTTGGTATTCAAAGTTTTCAAAGTTTCTGTACAAAGTTTAAACTAATTTTGAATTTACTCAAACCCTGGAAATGGTCACCTTTTGACTTTAAACATGCATTTCAAAAACTATTTGAAATCTGAGTTTGAGATCTACATCAAAGTTGTAGAGAATTTCAAAATGAACATTTCATACATTGACCATTTTTCAAGTGTCAATGCAAAATCAAAAGTAATTTTGCTTTTACTATAAAACCCTAACTCTGTCCCCTTTTCAAATTTCAAATTTGAGATCGGTTTGAACTATTTTGATCAAATTGATCTATTTCCAATTGAAATCAGCCAAAGAGTGTTAAAGCAAAGTTGTAAAAATTTTCAAACTCTATATTTCATATTTTGACAAATCTTGAAGTGTAGTTGAATTTTCAAAAATAATTTCGAAAATTCAGGAAAGGGGAGAGAAGCAAGGAATAGTGCCAAGGGGGGGAAGCACCTGGAGCTCGGCCAGCGAGCAGCTCCCCTGTGCAGAGCTCGCTCTGGGGCGCATGCGCGGCGCCAGCGAGCTGCCTGCTAGCTTCGCGCGCGCGTGCAACACCCCGCAACCTTCTCCTTCGTCTCTCTCGCCCCTTAGAAGCGCCGCGTCTCGTCCTTCTCCTCCACTCGCTCGCCGCCGCCGTCTTCCCTCTGCTCGGCTATGCCGGCCGTGTGAGCACTCGTCCACTCCGTTTGACCGCACCAACAAGCTCGCCTCATCGTTGTGGAGCTATAGAGCTAGGTCACAGCCCCTCTCGCCCTCGCAACAGCCCGGCATAACCGTCGTCTTTGTCTCCGGTCCCGGACGCCGCCATCGACGCCGTCACCGCGGTCAGCGGACTCGGAATCCGTTCGTCCTCACATGAACCTCGTTGTCGCTTTCTCATCCCTTCCTGATGCTCTAACACCAGGTCCTTGACCTTTTCTCCCACTGTCGCAGCCGGAACAGACCGTCGCCGTCGAGCCGCACCGCTGGAACTCGTTGTCGTCGTCGTCCTCACTGTTCGGAGCCGCGTCAGCCTCGGAGACCAAGCCCGCTAGAGTCGTGGTGAGCCTCTGGTGCTGATGCGCACGTCCGCGGGTTCGGTAGAGCTCCCAGTTGGCCGGCGTGCCGCCGCGTCCGCCGGTGTCGTCGTCGTAGTAGAGAGAGAGGTCGAGGGAGGGAGTTTGAGGGTTCAGCAGAGTCGTGAGGGCAAGGGGAAGGTGCTGAGCCGGGTGGTTTGGCTGGAGGAGGTCCCGTTGCTCCGGCGTGCGCGAGCCGATCTCGCCGCCGCCAGCCGCGGAATCGGGGACTTGTCGATTGGAATTCGACTAAACCCGAGGGCCTAGGTGCAAAGTCCATGACTCAGTTGAATAGTGCTCAACAGTGTCGAGGGCTTAGTTGTAGTTTAGTTAAAGCCGGAGGGTTTTTCTGCAAAACCGGCTGTGCAACGCGGGCATGCCTGAGTTGGGCCGGTTTGCGTGCGAGTTGGGCCGAGCTGGGCGGTTTCGGCCTAACAGGGCTATTTTTATTTAAGTACTTTAATCTAATTTTGTTTATGTGAATGCAAATGCTGATTTTGTTAATTTTATATGAATTAATCTGTTGATCCAAAAATCATGGAAAAATTTGTACATGTTCTCTGAGATGTGTAGTTTTTATGAAAAATATAATGTATGCATCTTTCTTTATACTGGTCTGCAGTAAAAATTGTGGCTTTTAATTCTTGAATAATTGTTCAATGATTTTTATAAAATCGAGATTAACTCCAAAAATGCTGAAATTTATTTTGTGCACTGTTTGGAACATAACCAATCTGTGTAAAAAGTTTGAACTAGTTTAAGCATAGTTTGCTTCATAACTTAATTTCATGCTAATTAAATTGCTTTCTTTATGAATAAGTAATGTTGTAAAACATGAAAACCTAAATTTCTTTATGAAAAATTTGAAGGTTAAGTTAAGTGAATTATCTTGATCTGCTGAGTGAATTATCTTGATCTGCTGCTTAATGCAGGCAAGTGTCACTCATGTAAACCATGTATGTTTATGCAAGTTGGTTTTGGTGGCTTGCAACTTTACCGTGAGGGAAAGTTGTTACAAGTCAAATGTTTATAACTTACTAATTTTCCATCTTTACCATGATCATGACATGAGCATCTCATCAGGCATGCACTCTTTTATCGTGAAGTTTCCGAAGGGGTCGATTTTCCGGTCGAGGTTGGTCCTGAGAGTTCGGAGTGTCCTGTTGATTCGGAATATCAGGAGTTCCCGACTTTTTCGGTCAACGAAGGCAAGCCCCAGTTCATTTAACCATTTCCTTGGATTTACAATTACACTTACTTTCGATAACCTGATGCATTAGATGTTTATCAAATAAATGCTTTAAACCTGTTGATGCATGATCAACCTTGTTATCGATATATCATTCCTTGATACCTGCTTTATGCAAATGATAGAAATGCTTAGCCTTGCTTTATGAAGCTTTTGATAAATGTTTTCGATACTTATCATTTTGGAATGATAATGAGAAAGAATGATGGTTAAGACCAGACGGGCACATGCATCGAACCTTGGGTTGGTGTAGGGTGACCCGGATGTGTCGGGTTAGGGTTAACCGTTGTTGGCCTGCTAGATTGAGAAACTGTGAAGTACTGATCATATGCTACGGTAAGCCCTACTTTGGTGGTTCTTAGATGAGAACGGCTACTCGCGGACTGGGAGTGGAGAGATGGCGGGAGTACTAGCTACCCTCGTGGGTTAAAGTCCCGGATTGGAGGTGTACATGTGCTCTCGGGTGGCGCGGACCTGGTGTTGTTTGGAGGATCCGAGGTTGGGGTTGATATATGTGTGATCGAGGGTCTACATATATCGTATGATCGTGGAAAACTCCCAGATCTGGTTTAATCGGTTCGAATCGTCGTGCTCCTCGGTTAAGGAGACTCAATCTTTCGACCCGCATCGTAGAATAAAATGGAACTTGTTTAAGAAAGAATGATAATGATATTTCACTAGTGTTTACTTTCAGTCCTTACCAAGTACTTAAATGATTAAGTAAAATTTGGATCTAGGATTACTTTCGTAAGCTTTGATGCAAATGAAAAGTACTGTTGAGCCTACCCAAACCAGCATACCTGTTCCTTCTTCTTTCTTGTCGGGTAAGCCTTGTTGAGTACCTTTGTACTCAGGGTTGTTAACCCCTGTTGCAGGTGACGTTCACGAGCAGCCTTGCTTTGAGGCTTGTTGCGTGACCGTCATTGAGGAGGACGTGTCCGGGGAGGAGTAATGCAACCCTCAGGCGGGGTTGTTTGTGTGAAATACAGTTATATTAATTTTGCTTCCACTACCTAGGGTGAAGTTTGAAACTATGGTTTGTAATAACGACGCGAGTTTGAACAACTGGTTTGTAAAACTTATGGTGTAATACTTCCGCACTTTTATCTCTGATGTATATTATTTGTGAAATGTTGTAATACTGCAATGACTCTTGCAATGATCCTGGGAGTGTAAGGAAACGTGGATGAGTCGGGTTACTCGATGACACGTGATGGGTCTTTTGGGTTATTGGGCACAGTGTATGACTGTCTGAGGTTTGTAGGACAAGGACAGGTACACGTGGGCCTTAATAATTCTGGAGGTTCCATCACAGAGAGCGCTCTTTACCTTGATCATTCATCAGGTGGAGCGTTTCTTCATCTTTCTCCACGAGGTGGAAAGGAGGTTCTTGATAGAATTCTCGAGAATACTCCTTATACTGGAGTTTTCGATGGAATCCCTGAGGAAGAAGTCGTAGAAACCCAAGTTTCGACCGTAGAACAACAAGAAGAGCCCGAGTCTAGCTCGCTGGACTTAGCGGAGCCTATTCTGTCCACATCTGGGAGAGAAATTCTTCCGGAATTTTTGGGCGAGATAGAGGATGATGTGTTTGAGGATTATGGAAATGCTATGAACTACTCCGTTCAAGCTCTCCCATCCGACAAACCACTTCCTAAGTCTTCTGATGGAATCTATAGCCGAGAGCGTCTTTTGGAACTTTCAGCTGTCATGAGTCATGAATGGACAATGGAAGCCGAAGTATCAAAAAACATCCCTCGCATAGATAAAGTACCTAGCATAATAGATTGTCGAATTAGCGGAGAAAGAGCCTTTGCCTTTTACGACCCTGTCGTGGGAATTAATGTTCTTGCTAGTAATTACGTATCCAGAACATTCCCCGACCTTCAATGACAACCAACTAAACGGTGTTTAAGAGACCCAAATGGTGACATCTTGGAAAGTGAAGGAATCCTAAAGATGGTCCCCATCCAAGTAGATGGAGCGCACATGGTCTTAGATTTCTACATTTTCGATGTAGTCCTTTTTGACGTCTTCTTAGGACAACCTTGGTCCATACTTGCCTTGCAAGGACCATGTCAAGACCACTTTAATGCTGAAATCGGTGGAAAGGAGTACTCAGTACCTTTCGTTCGTGCATTAAATTCTATTGCCGAACAACCACCAGAACCAGATCTTCTCAATCAAGCTAGAACCTCTACCCTTTATGAGTTGGCTCAGCCTGATTTTGAAGAAGATTTTGAGTTCTTCGTCGAAGAAGCCGAGACAGATGAACCGTTTCGCTTAGACGAATCGGAAAGGCCATCTCGACCTTCCATAGAGCTAAAACCTCTGCCTGAAGGCCTGAGATACATTTTTCTAAACAATAACCCCGAGACTCCCGTAATTATTAGCAGTAAGCTATCTGAAGAGGAAGTCCGTAGGTTGACCCTTGTCTTAGAAAAACACCGATCTGTCTTTGGCTATTCACTTCAAGATCTGAAGGGAATTAGTCCAAATCTCTGCACTCATCGTATCCCTCTCAATCCTGAGATACCCCCTTCAAGAGAGCCCCAAAGACGACTTAATAACACTATGCGTGAAGTCGTGAAAAAGGAGGTTCTGAAACTCTTGCACGCGGGAATTATTTATCCAGTTCCTTATAGTGAATGGGTAAGTCCCGTGCAAGTAGTTCCCAAGAAAGGAGGCATGACAGTCGTTAAGAATGAGAAAAATGAGTTAATCCCTCAACGCACTGTCACTGGATGGAGGATGTGTATAGACTATAGGAAGCTGAATAAAGCCACAAAGAAAGATCATTTCCCACTTACTTTTATAGATGAGATGCTAGAGAGATTGGCAAACCATTCCTTCTTTTGCTTCCTGGATGGATATTCTGGTTATCACCAAATCCCAATCCATCCAGATGACCAAAGTAAGACCACTTTCACATGCCCGTATGGAACTTATGCCTATAGACGCATGTCCTTTGCACTTTGCAATGCGCCGGCATCTTTCCAACGGTGTATGATGTCCATCTTTTCCGACATGATTGAACAAATCATGGAGGTATTCATGGACGACTTTTCGGTCTATGGGAAAACCTTTGACGATTGCCTAGCCAATTTAGACAAAGTCCTCCAACGCTGTGAAGAGAAGGACCTAGTTCTTAACTGGGAAGTGTCACTTCATGGTGCGGGAAGGAATTGCCCTAGGCCATCGAATTTCAGAACGTGGGATAGAAGTGGATAAAGCCAAAATCAATGTAATTGAACAATTGCCACCACCCACTAATGTAAAAGGAATCCGAAGCTTCTTGGGCCATGCCAGCTTTTATAGAAGGTTTATTAAGGATTTCTCACAAGTCGCTAGACCCTTAACGAGCCTGTTAGCAAAAGACGTCCCGTTCAAATTTGACGAGGATTGTCTACAAGCTTTCAATATTTTGAAAAAGGCTCTAACTTCGGCTCCAATCATCCAACCCCCAGATTGGAATTTGCCGTTCGAAATCATGTGTGATGCTAGTGATTATGCTGTGGGGGCCATCCTTGGTCAAACTAAAGATAAGAAGCATTATGCTATTTCTTATGCTAGTAAGACCCTGACTGACCCCCAGCTAAACTATGCAACCACAGAAATGGAACTTTTGGCCGTAGTCTTTGCCATAGACAAGTTTAGATCTTACTTAGTGGGAGCTAAGGTGATCGTTTATACCGATCACTCTGCTCTAAAATATCTCTTCACTAAGAAAGATGCTAAGCCAAGGTTGATCCGCTGGATCCTTCTCCTTCAAGAATTTGACCTGGAAATAAGAGACAAGAAAGGAGTAGAGAATTCAGTAGCTGATCACTTGTCTAGACTACAAGTCAATAATTCGGACAATCTCCCAATAAATGACTTTCATCGCGATGATACCCTTTTAAAAGTCACGTATACCAACCCTTGGTATGCAAACATCGTGAATTTTATAGTCACCGGCTATGTCCCGTCGGGGGAGAATAAAAAGAAACTGCTATATCAAAGCAGAACGCACCTATGGGATGAACCATATCTCTATAAGGTCTGTGCAGATGGACTTTTGAGAAAATGTGTCCCCATAGAAGAAGCAACAAAAATCATAGATAGATGTCACTCTGCCGAATATGGAGGACACTATGGATCTTTTCGGACACATGCTAAAATATGGCAAAGTGGTTTTTATTGGCCATCCATGTACGAGGACACAAAGAATTTTGTGAGACGTTGTCCTCGTTGCCAAAAGCATGGTAACATTAATGCCCGAGATGTTATGCCTCTCGTGAACAATCTCCAAGTTGAGTTGTTCGATGTTTGGGGTATAGACTTCATGGGCCCCTTTCCTTAATCCTATGACGACGAGTACATTCTTGTGGCTGTGGATTATGTCTCGAAATGGGTAGAAGCCATACACTGTCGAGCGGCAGATGCTAAACATTCGAAGAAAATGTTCAAAGAAAACATCTTTCCTCGTTTTGGAGTTCCTAGACTAGTCATTAGTGACGGAGGCCCTCATTTCATAGATAAGAGCTTCCGACATTTCTTAGCTAGTCAAGGAATCCAACATAATGTAGCCACTGCATACAACCCCCAGACAAGTGGACAGGCTGAAACGTCCAATAAACAAATAAAGAATATCTTGCAAAAGACGGTAGAAGAAATGGGAAAGGGATGGAAACATAAGTTACCCGAAGCTCTGTGGGCCTATCGGACCGCCTATAAGACCCCGATTGGAATGTCCCCATACCAACTAGTTTATGGGAAAACTTGTCATCTTCCTGTTGAGCTTGAGTTCAAAGCTCATTGGGCCATTAAGAAATGGAACATGGACCTTGACCAACCTGGCCAAAATAGGAAGATGCAAATTTCTGAACTATATGAATGGCGAGAGAAAGCCTATCATAGTGCCAAGCTCTATAAAGAGAAGACTAAGAGATGGCATGATAAACGAATCACAAAGAAAGAGTTCGAAGTAGGAGATAAAGTTTTAATCTTTAACTCCCGTGTTCGACTTTTCGGACATGGTAAACTTCGAAGCAAATGGGAAGGACCTTTCAAGGTTGTTGCAACCTCTTCCCATGGAGCCGTCACATTAGAAAGTGACGATGGGCAAATCTTCAAAGTCAATGGACAAAGATTAAAAATATTCTATGACTTTGATAAAAATGAGCTAAACGGAATTGATATAATTAACTTTGAAGTAGCTCAAGCCCATGACAATTAATGGATGGACCCAATTTACCCCTTGACCATTTCATGCACCTAGTCCATCCAAAACCCCGAGAAAGGCCTCGTTAGGCCCAACCAAGCCATTTCGACCTCAGAACTTTGAAATTTAGGAGGCTTACCTTCTCCCGCTCGATGCCCGGCGAAGGAGGAGTGGCGGCCGCCACTCCCAACTGGCGGCCGCCACCAAACCCTGGCGCCTGCCACGCTAGGCGGTGGTTTAGAAGCCCCTCTCCACGTGGCAGCTAATCCCGAGCTCGGGAGAGTGAAAGAAGGAGGAGATGAGGACGTGTTAGTTCATCTAAGGCTTATCCCTCCACTTCTCCCCCTTCTTAAAAGAAGAACTCCTTCTTCTCCCTCCATCCACTCACGAAGTACAGCCAAGCCTCTTCCAAAACCATGTCGTCTCCACGGAAATCCGAGTCCTATAACCCTCAAGGATCCATCTCGTCCTCCACCAAAGCCATCATCCGATCTTTGATCGACGACGACATGGAGGTACTTGACGTACCTCCTTTAGCAATGGTGCTACCTGACGGCACTTATGTCAAGGGGACACCACCGGAGGGTGCAGGGAAGGCACCAGCCACCACTCCAGTGGCGGGCGCCACCCCTGCTGGGCGGCCGCCAGGGGTGAAACGCCCCCTGGCCTCGTCTCCGCTCCGTCTTCATCCTCCTCCAGTGGCGCCACCCGAGAAGAAATTGAGGACGCCCACCAGGCCGACCACAGGGGAGATCACCCCGAGGAAGTCTCCGGCCGTCAAGGCCAGGGGTGTTGAAACGCCCACTCCATCAAGGGCGAAATCCCGGGTCAGCTTTGGCTCGGATTGCCGCACCCGGAGCTACAGCCCCAATCCTAAGAGGGCTAAACTAGAGGTGTATGGCATGAGGATGTCCGATGGGCATTATGAGAAGAGGCTGCGTGAGCGTGAGGCGAGCACTCATGACTCCAATGGGTCGCTCTCCGAGCCATCCGTGCGCCGCCGTCTCAACCCATCGCCGGCAGGAGTCCCCGGCGAGATGGAGCACAACGGTGGTGAGGAGGGGTTAACCCTCGAAAAACTCGCCGCCGAGGTGAAGAAGCTGCGCAAGGAGAAGAGCGCCTTGGAGGATCAAGTCGCAGAGATGGCCCTGTGGCGGATGGATATGGAGGATCGGTTCACCATCCTCCGCAAGGGCTGCACCTCGAAGATCAAGTGTCTCTTCAAAGAGACGGGCTTCGAGGATCTCTACGAAGCTCCTTCAATAGATTAGATTAGATTTACGGTGTTTAGTTAGATTTTTAGTTTGATTTAGTTTAAGTTTAATTTTGCTTGATTTAAATTTTAGATTGTTTAATTTTCAATTTAGAACTTTTATTTAGGAAATTTTTATATAATGAATAAAAAGACACCCATATTATTTTTCCCTTCATCAAGTTTGTTCATTTTAAAAATAAAAAGTACCAAAACTTCTAGTGTGGGGGAAATCCCCTCTCTAAACACCTCTGTAAAACGTGACAAAATGTTCAAAGCTGTAACCTGAACTTAGCAAGGTAACTACCACGCTGTTTGCAAGCCGCATGGGCCAAAGACCATGGCGGCCGCCACTTATTACTGGCGGCCGCCAGGCCACTCTGCACAGAAACACTCCCGGTGAACCCCTAAACCTGTGTTTTAAATTCTGTACAATTTGGATCACTGGATGTCTCGGTTTGAACTAAAAATGCAGCTAGGAAATAAAAAAAATGCTGAAATAATTTCTTTTGAATTGAGTGTTTACACGACATGTTATTCTACCTTTTATTCATGTGTAGTAGCCTACTTATTTTCATAGGGAAGTCAACCTAGGTTGTTGTTTGATAAGATATAGAAGTAGTAATTGAAATTACATTAGTACTCTGCTACAACCTTGGCAGTTTTTATTTTGAAAACCAAAATTACCATGGTTCATGATCTTTCTTTCCTATCCACCTACCAAAGCCAAAATATTAGAGTATAGGAAAACAGCCCATAAAGCCTTCTAAATCAATCTTTGAGCTTCCTCAAGAATAGTTGATCTAGGTAGAAGAGTTTAGTCATGCTCTAAAAGCCAAGGCAAACCATGCCTTTTTGAGAGAACTCTCACACTGAGAGTATACTCATGTAGTTCTTCTCCAAAATTTTGTTCTAAAAGAATTGAATAAATTTTCTCATTCCTTCAAAGGACATGGCTATATGGTATCTAAAAAAAAGAGCAAATGCTCTAAAAAGGACCAGTGTCCAAGTATTCAAAAAAGAGAGAGAGAGAGAGAAAGCAAATGCTCTAAAAAGGACAAGTGTCCAAGTATTCAAAAAAAAGAGAGAGAGAGAAAGATGCATATAGCCATGATCCTTGAGAAGAGAAGAGATTCAAAAAGAACAAAGGAGTTGAGTTAGTCCACCCTATACCTTGGCTAGTGCATGACTATACTCTCCCATGGTCCTAAACTTGACTTAGAAATAAAAGAGAGATAGAAGTGCCTTACATTCCTTCCTTTCCCTATAAACTCCACATAAACCATAGGATAGACTCTGGCATTTTCTTTTGCCATAAAGTGAGGATATACACCATGAGTGCCTTGAGATTTAAAGAGAGATTCAATGAACCATGATTTTCATTTTGAAAATATCCTGAAACCCCAAGGTATGTAAAAGAGGAAAGTGTGTTTCTCTTGCTTGCAAGCTATTCTATGCTTCCACCGCCATAGGTATGATTTATTAGCCACTTGGAAAGGTTACCAACATGAGTATAGGTAGTTGAACATCTTGTGTGAATGCTTAGTTCAATAAAATTGTTTCAATTCTTAAAGTCCATGCTTGCTCGGGACGAGCAAGAGGTTAGTGTGGGGGAGCTTGTTGAAGGTGCTTAAAGCATCATTTCACCATCAACATTTCACCCAAAACCAAGGTAAAACAACATAAAAAGTAGAAGATTTGGTTTATAACTAACCTATTTCCACACATGCATAGTTTCTTATCTTAATGCAGGAAATAATGGAATTTGGGCCAAACAAGAGCACCAGGAGCAATGCCAAGCCACTCTGGCCCATTTGGGCCTGAGTAAGGTGGCGGCCGCCACCTATTCTTGGCGGCCGCTAGGTCATTCGTGCCAAAAGTGGCCCAAGCCACGTCATCGATCCGTGGGAATCACCTCAAGCTCAAATCTTGGCGATTGCACACTAAGGCGGTTTGATCCAAGGGCTAAGAAGAGTATCACCTGGATAGTGGGCTTTGGACACGTGTCTAAACCCTAACCGGCCCTCAAACCGACTTAGGAGAGCAAGTGAAGACCGTTGGATGAATGGCGGTTGCAATGGACGGCAGAGAGGTGGCGGGCGCCAGGGTTTGGTGGCGGGCGCCACCCCGTAAACCCTAACCGACCTCCCCTTCACTCTATAAGTACCCCCCTAGCTTCCTAGCACTATAAATAGGCCCCTTGAGCTCTCATTCGGAGAGCCTCACATCATTCCTCACCATTTGGTTAGATTAGCACACTTGCTATGTTAGAGAGATTAGAGAGAGTGTGAGTGCCTCACTGGAAGAGGAGCTGGAGAGGAGAAGAGTAGAAGTCTGGAGAGTTCCCGAGTTGTCGGAGACCTCTGCTTCGCTCTACTCTGCGCTTCAACTTTGGTAACTTAGTGTCTATTTTATCTTGAAGTATTTACTTTCAGTACTTGTGTGTTTGTTTCATTGCTTGATATTAGTTTCAAGTGCTCTAGTTCTAGTACAGGGCTAGTAGTAGTAATATATAGATTAAGTGAGGTACTTAGGCTATATATTGCCAGTGAATACGGCTAGGCCCCCGGATAGCTGTGGTAGCAAGCAGGGGGTGACAGCCTTGTGCGCCTTGAATTCCACCACGTAGTTGGTCCAGTTTAACAGTAGGGCTCATTGTGCTAGCGTTCAACCTAAGTCAGTGGTAAAGGCTAGTACGCCCACAGTACACTAGTAAAGAACTTAAATCACTAGAAGTCTAATAGAACTAGGATCTACCCCAGTAGATAGTGCCCGTTCCCTTCATCTATCCTAGATATCCTTACCCCCCTAGTTTTCTCAAAATCACTTCGCGTTCCTCGTGGATTCGATACCCCGGTGTTGACACTGGTTATCTATCAAAATTAAAGGATAAATAAATATGAAAAGGGCATGAATTCAATCACCAACAAAGGTTTAGGGTTTTAATTGACAATATTCCACGAGTTTTGGTGAATTGTGATTCTGCAGGGACTAAACCAGGAAACCAGGACTGATTGCTTCCCCTAGAAGGAAACCGACGCGAGATAACGCAACCGGCACGTTAGGAATATTCCAGAAGGTTCTAGAGGACACCAGAGGACACCACGAGGCGGGACACCCCGAGACGCTGCCAGGTGGGACCGGTCGGTCCCACCCTTAGACCGACCGGTCTCCCCCCGGGCCCGCTGGCTTCCGTCTTCTGCAAGCTTCCTCCACCGCCTCCTAGGATGCATCTCCACCGTCCCTGAAGTCGGTTTGATCCAACGGCCGCGGTTGATCTCTCAGGGCTATAAAACCAGACCCAGATTCATCTCCACATCAGAAACTAGGGTTTCAATTAGAAGTAGAGGTCCCTCTAGATGAATTTCTTCTAGTTCATCTAGAATTAGATCTAGTTCATCTAGTTGTAATCAAGAGCCAGCTATCAAGTAGAAGACTTGTTACCCCTCTAGTTTAGGTTTATAACCTAGTCTTATATTAGAACTAGAAGAGAGAGAGAGAGAGACAGGAAGAGATCAAGAAGGAGCTCCGGCCTGTCGGATCCACTTCTTCATCTTGTACCTGTGGATTCAAGTTCATCATCAACTTCAGCGATTGTTTCGGTAATCAACGTCTATATTTAACTTTGAGCCATTGTTCTTATTATTCTTAAGGTTTATGACTCGCTTTTGAGTACTTTAATTCTAGTCATTCTAGAGTTAGAGTAGTTGGATAGTGTAAGCGTGGTGCTTAGACTTGATAGCTCATATATGCCTCCTATAACGCCGGTAGTAGTGGTTGTTCGCAAGGGTGACTCTTATAGCCTTGTTGATTCTTCTATAGTCCAACATCGGTAGAGTAGAGTGTGCTACATCGGTAGATTTTATCTGTGCGCTTGCGGATAAAGTAGAGTGTGCGTTAATTTATACCAACACCCGGAATACTCTGAGGTGAAAAGCTACAACTGACAGCCGTGCGCTTGCGGTTTCTTCTGCGTGCCACCCGAGGTGTCAACAACCTCCAAGAGCTCCACCCAAGAAACAGACATGGGCTCCAAAACCAAACCACTTGAGGAACAAGCTAGACACTATGCCACCAATCCAAGAGGAGCTCATGCCCCAAAAGAACCAAGTGATCCACACTCAATACCGTGAGTACCAACAACCCTCTATGAGAGCGGTGAGGTACCACTGTGAGCATTGTGGGAGAGATGGACACTTGAGGGAGTTTTGCTTTCGGCGCAAGAGAGAGGAGTGTCGTGCAAAGGAAATGAACAACTCAGACATGTACCATCCTTTCCATGATGTACATGTGTAGAATGTTCAAAGGAGGAATGCTAGGCCTAGAGGTCCAATGCCTCAAGGTCCTAGGCTAAAAGGAGGTTTTGCCCGGTGGAATCCTAGTTTTGTCGGATATGGACCCCGTGGCAGTGGCTTTGTTGTTGAGCGCTACCCCCCACCATGTTTTGGCTATCGCGGTGAGCGCTCTCCTCCTAGTGGACCACGTTTTCCTGTGCGTGGTGATCGCTTTCCCCATAGGTATGCTAGGAATGGTTTTTCAACTAACCGTTCTTTTGAGCAGCCGGGACAACACTGGTACTCTTCCCATTTTACTCACCCCAGTGTTGGACCGTATGCTCACCCTATGTCTTTCTATTGATGTAAGTAAGTAGACTGGAGAACGTTTGGCTTGTGGATTCCAGATGCTCAAGGCATATGACCGGAAACTCCAAGTGGTTCTCCAGTCTTAGTGCAGTCACCGGAAAGGAGTTTATCACCTTCGGTGACAATAGCAAAGGTAAAGTGCTATCCCGTGGTTCCGTGAGAGTCAATGAGCATTTTGTGTTGCGTGATGTTGCTCTCGTTTCGAACTAGCATTTTAACCTTCTTTCTGTTTCTCAACTTTTTGAGGATGACTATGAGATTCGTTTTAAGCTGAATCTGAGTCGTATTTTAGATCCTCAGGGCAATCTTGTATGTTTGATTTTGTCCTTTGGGAAAATGTTTTGTGCGAATTTCTTGGAGTCTTTTGGCATTTCTCGTTGTCTTTTGGCTGGATCCTCCTCCGATCTTTGGAAATGGGATAGGAGACTTGGTCATTTGAGATTTGACTTGCTTGCAAGACTTAGTTCACTTGGCTTAATCCGAGGATTGCCTAAGTTACACATGGAGAAGGATCTTGTTTGCCATTCTTGTAGACATGGGAAAATGGTTGCCGCTCCCCACCATCCTGTGAATCAAGTTATGACCAAGCGCCCTGGAGAGGTTTTGCATATGGACCTTGTAGGTCCGGCTCAGGTGAGCTCGGTTCGTGGGAAGTGTTATGGGCTTGTTGTTGTTGACGACTTTTCGAGATATTCATGGGTTTTCTTTTTAGCTGAGAAAATTGAGACTTTCTCTTTTCTCGCAATCTGATTTTGCATCTTCAGAACGAGTTCCCTAAGAACTCGATGAGAGCTATTCGTAGCGATAATGGTTCCGAGTTTAAGAACTCAGACTTTGAAAAGTTTTGTAACTCTTTGGGTTTAGAGCATCAGTTTTCTTCCCCGTACACACCGCCACAAAATGGTGTTGTAGAGAGGAAAAATTGGACCCATGTTGAGATGGCTAGGATGATGCTCGATGAGCATATGACTCCTAGGCGGTATTGGGCCGAGGCTATAAACACTGCATGCTATACTTCCAATCGCATTTTTCTCCGTGCTTTCTTGAAGAAGACCTCTTATGAGTTGCGATTTTGGAAGCAACCCAAAGTGAGTTATTTTAGAGTTTTTGGTTGCCATTGTTTTATGCTTAAGAAAGGCAACTTGGACAAGTTTGAGTCTCGCTCTTCTGACGGTGTATTTTTGGGTTATGGAAATCATACTCGTGCATATCGTGTACTTAACCTTGATACTAACCGAGTCATGGAGACATCCGATGTCACCTTCGACGAGACCATGCTTCGTCCTTCTTCTAGCTTTGAGCGTGCAGGTGATCACGAGGTTGGTGAGCCTCTTTTTGATGATGAGGAAGATGGAGCTAAATAGATGGCGGACCCAGTTCTTCCTCCACCTGCTGTTCCCTTGGGATTGACTTCGACCACGACTGCTCGCGGCCCCGACCCATCTTCTTCCACTACATGGGGGCCGGTCGATCCACCACCTCTGTAACAACCAAAAAATTCAGACTTTTTAAAATTTTTCTGTGATTGTGTGATGCATGTAGTTGGTAGCCGAACCGGGAAGAATTTATAAATAAATTGTTGCATTCATATAGTATTGCTTGTAGGAGTTTGTCGGAGATTCTTTTTGCAGCTTAAGTCTTATGTTGGAGAGCACTAACCCATAGCAATATTATAAACCCTCCGCCGAATATCCTCCTTTGTTTCTCTCAACATTCTTCAACTCGTCAACGAATTACTCCAAATTTCTCCCAAAACCCATTTGGAATCCCTTCCACTTCAACTTAGCAAAAATAGGAAAAACCTTCTTCCTTGTCTTGGGCCCCAAACCCCAACCGGTACCCTCACTCTCTCCTATCTCTTTTCCCCCGAAGCCCAACTCATTTTTCCCCTCCTCTTTTGTTCGCGTGGGCCAGAACTCCTCCACCGTTTCCGCCGGCCCACGATGCCCCGCCCTGTTTCCCCTCTCTCCATCCTGCGTAGGCCCAACGGCGACTGAAGCCCAGCCGCACGCCTTCCCCTTCACCCTCACTAGCCGCGCGGCCCACCTGGCCCAATATCCGCGCCGCCTCTGCAAACCCTAGGAGCGCAATCGCTCCTAGGCGCCGCCGCCGCTTCTCTCGCGGGTGAGAGCGCACGCGCCAGCAGTCCTGACCGCGCCCGCGCCCACTGGCTCTCCCACGCGCACACAGCGCCCGCGACCCCACGCTGCTCCCTGCCCAAGCGCCTTGGGATGCTCGTCGCGTGTCCCGGAACGGACACGGACGACGAGGATCGTCGGCCTTCCTCGAATCCCTAGCCGCGCAACTATAAGAAGCCATGGCCGCCACCTTCTCCATCTTCTTCCTCCCCAGCCGCCGGACGCCCACCACACCACCGCTGAGCCACACCGGCCACAGCTGGCCGCACGAACGCCGACGTGCCTCCGACCACAACAGCAGCGACAGCGCCACCAAGCCCTTCCACCGGCTTCGCCTCCACCGCGCCGCACCAGCCACGTCGACCTCTCCTTCGCACCGGACGGACCACGCCACGCCTCACCATGATGTCGCCCAGGCCAACCGCGGCTCTCCGCGCCTCGACACCCAGTGCTCCGCCAGTAACCCTGCAGAGATACCTCTCCACCGGCCCTCTTCAGCTTCGCCATGCCCGCGCCAATGTCGCCACCGTCCGTGAACGCCGACGAGCTGCAGCGCCCGCGCCCGCCTTCACCAACGCCTTGACGCCGACCATGCCGACCGGCTGCGAACATCCACACCGAACCCCCGCCTCTGTCCCGCGCAGAACGCGGCGCCGCACGACGCCACCACAACGACTTCCAATCCTCCAGGATGTTGGTGAGCCCACGGTACCACAAACCCTTTTCCCTTCCTATCCGATGCTGCTGCTATCGGAGTTCCGGCCTTCGTGCCGATGTCGTACACTGTCGCAGGGACTCCAGCCAACTCCAGCACGCCCCCGGTGAACCACGGCCTCCACCGGCCGACCGCAGCCCACTCCGGCTGGCTGCAGCCACTACCGGCCGGCCGCAGCAAGCCCCTGGCCACCGGCAGCTGGCCACAACCGGCTGGGACGCACCGGATCAAGCCACGATGGCCCCGATAGTCCACACGCATCCGGAGTTCGCTACAAGTCGAAGACTCCTTTTTATATCCTGCACGTGAATAAACCTTGTAAACTGACTCATGATATTCATCCTTGCCTGCCCGTGCCATCGTGCCGGCTACTTCTATTTTTCCTTGCTATCAAACACTCGCTATCTCGTATCAATCTATTATCATCTTTGATCGAATCCTTCCTCTCTAGGTGCACCACGTGCAAACGACGAAGGGCAAGCTACGTGGAAGGCACCATGACGCCAAAATCTAGATGCCATGCAACGTCGTCCATGATTTCATGATGAACCATGGTTAGCTAAACATTCCTCTCTTCCAACCCCTAACCCTGCTTGCCGAACGGAACGTGTAGACCAAGTACGATTCCGACTGATGGACACATGTTACTCCCCGTTATGATCGTGCGTTAGTCGTTGACGTGATTGTGTCGTTGATAGTAGACCGACCCTAGCCAAATAGAACCCCCGGTGTTCCAAGAACACCGGCGTGTTATTGACCGCCCCGGAAGCATGCCTATGATGAAACCATGATCACGACGTGTTTAGACCATATGGAATGAACCCTAGTCGACATGCTGAACGACCAGGTAATTCTCTTCTCTTCTTGACCGTAGGATGCCCCTGATGGAAACCGTAGCATATGACGATTGAAGAGACCCCGTGACCCTCGATCGTGACGCGTAGTACACTGGCCACGACACCCCCTCGACGCTCCCTCGACGTGCCTTGCCTCGAGCCTCCCTCGATGTCAAAACCCTGTTTACAGCTACCATGACCCGTTGGACCCGTGTCATCTTATCGTCGACTTACCAAGCCCCTCTGGAAAGTCTTATGTATATCTATCTGTACTCATGGTATACCCCGTTCTTACGACCACCTGTATATGCACTTGTGATACAGGAATCCATCCAATCTCATGCTATGGGAATGTGCTACTCCACTTATTTGGTTCGATGTGTCTTTGTGTCACTTTATGGATCTATTCGTTGTACTGTTGGATGTTCGTGTGTTTGCCTGTGTGAGCCGAGCCTTTAAAGCTGGCGGAGGGATCGTACCTTGTTCGGACGTTACGATCACGGGACCCGTCTCGCTATGGCCGTGATGCCATATGTAACACGACTCTTGTTATTGTATCTTGTGGTCACGAGTACACCTCGCCATGACCCTAGAGCTACGCTCTTATGCTTTTTCGTGCACAACCTCTTGTATGCTTGTACCCGTTGACCACTGCATATCTTGATTCTCGCGGTGACAACTGCACCGCTATGAATCTAGAAATGAGTTAGTGCCAGAGCATCCCAGTCGGTGTTGACACTTGCTAACGTCGTCACTAGGAGTAGACTATGGAATCTATCCCGGCAACGGCGCCAGAAAGGCTTGTTGGTACTTCTTAATGTAAGAAGTATAACTAACTATTCTTATGACTCAAAACCTGGGTGCTGCGGGTTTGCTGAGTTTGGGCCACAAAACTCAGGCTACGGTCGCCTGGTTTCCCGGTTTGGGCCTCAAAACCGGGGGTTGGCTGTGAAGGCTGGTTTCCCGGTTTGGGCCACAAAACCGGGGCGGAGTCCGTGAAGAGGACGCAGAGCGGTGGCGGCACGTGGCGGCAATCGGTGAGGTTGCGTCGAGGCAACGCTACCAGTAGTGCGGGCGTGGCCGTCGGATCCACCTACCATCGAGTTGGTCCAGAATAACCTTAGGGTCTGTAAGTAGTTAGGGGTAGAGTGGGAATTAGGAATAGTTAGAATTAGGATAAGTAGGGGGAGACACCCACCTCCCCATCTATCTCAGCCATTTGCTCTTTGCCTTCTAGGTTTTCCTGCTCTCCCACCCCCCTGCTGTAGCAAACCTAAGATCCACAGAGAAGAGAACAATACCTCTGTGCCCGTGAGATTTTGAGGAAGTGAGACCGTAATCTCACTGTTGTAGCGTGTGGTAGCCACACGGTTGCAATTTCGTGGTTGTGATTCATGTTTTGATTGTGTTCTTCGCGGATTACTTTTCTCCACATTTTTCCCGTTGATCGATCTCTTTGCTCGGTGCATCTCTTGCAAATCCGTTTGAACGAAGTTGTTCTAGATCATGAGGCACTTCTTTCCACCGAAGGAATTCTCCTCTAACCTCATGAGCTAGTAGATCGGTCGATTTTTGTTTTGGATCAGTTTTGCTCCCTTAGTCCCGGATTCTTCCAATTCACCGATTTGGAGTTAGGTTCGAGCCATGATTCTTTTGGGATAGCTCACTAACATCCTTGGAACTCCTCATACCAAGTCTAGGCCTTAGTGCTTCTGATTCGGAGGAGATCGGGTCAATTTCGCGGAAGAACAGCGTTGTTTTGGGACCATCGGACGCTGAACCTGGGAGCATCGGACGCTAAGTTCGTCACACTGGAGCGTCCGTTGCCACGTGTCACCTGACAGTGATTTTAAAGGAGCATCAGACGCTGACCATCGGAGCGTCCGTTGCCATCGGACGCACCGGAGGTCGAGCATCGGACGCTACTGTTTCACTGTAGCAGCATCCGATGCCTATGCAGTAAGGTTCCAGATTTGCTCTGTTTGCATCGGACGCGTCCGTTGGTTGGTCATCGGACGCTGCCAGCGTCCGATGCTGCTGAGTTTGCGCAGTTTCATCCGCGGTTCAATCGTTCGTTGTCGGTTTTGATTTCCGGCTTTTGCGTTGGATTTCCGACTTCGTTCTCTACAGAAATCGGGCTTCCCGCTTCGTAAAATAGCCTGAATCCCCCACGCATTGCTCGGGGGAGGTTGAGGTTACCCAAAGTCCATCCTGTCACTAGTTGATTTGCGTGAACTCGGGTGAGGAAGTTTTTGTGGTGTCCCGCTGTGTTCCTAGGGGACATCCACGCATTCTCTTGGGTCGTGGACATCACGCGCATCGGTTTTTCTCTTGGGGTTGATTTTCTGGGACAGAGGCTATTAGTTTCCGAAAGGAAAATTTGAAGCTCCCATTCACCCCCCCTCTGGTCGCTTTCTGGTAGCACTTCCGGTCCTTCAATTGGTATCGGAGCGGGTTAAGGATCTTCCACCTTAGCCGGTTCCAGATCCACAGAAGGCGACATGGATCGCGGCGTGGGCAAATCGCCGTTCTTTGATCGGACAAACTATGCGTATTGGAAGATACGCATGTCGGCCTATCTCTAGAGCATGGGCTCTTCTGTTTGGGAGATTTGCAACAGGGACGATTACGTTGTCTTGGCTGCACGTGTTACTCAACTTCAGATGGACGAGCACGATGCCAATAGCCGAGCGCGTAACGCTCTTTTCTCCTGTTTGAGCATGTCCGAGTTTGATCGCGTTTCTCACCTCCCCACGGCTCGTGAGATTTGGGCGACCCTCATGCGCTTCCATGAGGGAACCTCTCAAGTCAAATCTCGTCTCTACGAGTCGCACAAGCGGGAGTATGAGAACTTTCGACACATGCCTGGCGAGAGCATAGAGAGTTTATTCGCTCGCTTTCAGGTCATTGTCAACAAGATGAGAGCGAACAAGGAGCTGTTGCCTTTTGACGATCATGAGAGGGCTTTGAAGCTTTTGCACACTCTTGATCGGTCGGTGTGGGACTCAAAGGTCCAGGCGATCATCGAATCGCCTAACTATGAGACCCTCACTTGCGACGAGCCCTTTAGCAAGCTCAAGTCTAGTGAGATTGACGCCATGTCGAGGGCTTATTATGAAAATCCTTCTGGCCCGACTATGGCTTTGGTTTCTGGCTCTTCTGCTAACCTCTCTGGAGGATTTGCACTTTCTTCACTCTTTTCTGTCATAGAGGACCAGCTGGAGTCTTTGGGGGATGACGAGTTGGCGATGCTCGCCAACCGGTTCTCGCGGTTCCACAACAACCGCATGAACCGTCGTCGCGGAGGAGGACGCTCAGGATGCTTTGAGTGCGGCGACCCCGACCACTTCATCGCCAACTGTCCCAAGAAGAAGCACACATCTGGGAAGGACGATCATGGGCACAAGTACGACTCCGACAAGCGCAAGGAGAAGTACGTCCCCGCGAGGAACAAGCGGAGGGGCGGCTTCGACAAGTACATCAAGATGAAGTACTTGGAGAAGGCCCAGGCTGAGCAGCGTGCGTTTTTCACCACGCTTAGCGACGTCGACGGCTCAGATGACGACTCCGCTTGCTCAAGCGACGACGAGTCCGAGAAGAAGAAGAGGATCGAGGACAAGCTGAACGGCCTCTGCTTCTTCGCCGCCGCCGATGGCTTCTGCACCATGGCCCTCGGCAAGGAGGTCGATGGCGAGCTGGAGGAGACTCCTCGGAACGACGACGACGACGATGACACCTCCCAGGTATCTCTCACCCACGACGAGCTTTCTGCTGAGGTCGAGAAGCTTACTGCCGCCTTGCTTAGTCAAGATAAGTTGCTCAGGCGTGCTGCTAGAGAGCGCAAGGAGTTTAGGCAGAAGTGGGAGGACACGGTGAGGGAGCTTGAGTTCGCTAAGTCCACCATGGTCATTGCTGAGGAGGCTGAGTGTGAGATGTGCACCACGCACATGACTGACCTTCTCACCTTGAGAGGTAAGTATGCTGCGTTGGTTGGAGAGTGTAACACCCCTGGTGTTTAAATGTAATTAACTTGACATGTCATCATCTTAAGCATTAATCATTTCCTGTGATGCATTTGATTTGCCTAATTGCTATGCTTTGATTCCCTTTCCAAAAACCCTAAAAGCCCAATTCTCTCTATAAGGGCAAAATGGTAATTTCACCTCTGTGCCTAGTTCTATTTAATTCTTGTTCAATTTAGTGCCCTGATGTTTGCTGCAATGATCAAAGTTCAAAAATCAGTTTTGATTTGATTTTCCCTTTTGCAAAACCCTGATTTCCAAACCCTGGATTTTTATCCCTCGTTTTGTAATTCAAAATTATTCAGAATTTGAGGTTAGTCCAAAAAGCAAAGTTGTAGATCTGGCCAAAAGAAACAACTTTGGTAAATACAGATTTTCAAAGTTCTATATAAAATTTGAAGTAATTTCAAATTCATTCAAACTCCAGTTTTTGTCCCTTTTTGAGTTTTCAAAATTAATTCAAGAACTATTGAGTTTCAGAAAAAGTGTATATTAGCTAAGTTGTAGGTTTTGTCAAATGGAACAACTTTCCTATATGAAAATTTTCAAGTTCCAGTTTGAAATCCAAAGTAATTTTGATTTGAATCAAATTTGAAAAGTGTCCCCTTTTCTGTTTTTGAATATAGTTCAAAAACTATTTGGAATTTGAAAATGTTCATATTGACAAAGTTGTAGATCTCATTTTTCTAAACAACTTTGGTATTTTGAGTTTTTGTCGCACAGTTCAAATTTTGGGAGATTTTTGCAAAATACAGATACTGGCCAAAAGTCAAACCCTAGCCCCTACACTGTTCTTCTTCCCGTAGAGCCAGGGGGAGGGGGGGGGGCCGGCGATGGCGCCGGCACTGCGCCTGCAGCGCATACGGCTGCTCCCCACGCGCCCTTATCCTGCCGCCGCTGTCTCCCTGTTCCCTCCGCGCCCGCACGCGAGCGCTGACCCTCGCTCTCGGCCCCTACAGTGTCCAGCGCGCCGCCGCCGCGTGGCCATTGCCGGCCAAGTTTGCGCACCGGCCCCGGATGCACGCCAGCCCCTCCGCCTTAGCGCAATCGAGTGCGCACGCTCCCGCCGATCTTATCCGCGCCTCGCCGTGCTCTCTACCGGCCTCAGGTCGCGCCTATAAAAGCCCCGCCGGAGCCCTGAGCTTCTCATCCTCTCCGCCACCGTGGCCAGGCCAGTCCAGTGCCTCCGCCGCTCCACCACCTAGCTCAGAAGCTCCGCCTTGAGCTCGTGAAGCTTTCCCACCCTTCAATTTCATCTCTACCGCCCTCAATAGCCCGGCGTAAGCTCGCCGTTCCCATCTCCGGCAGAAACCCGGCGAGCTCGGGTTCGTGAAATTCGCCGTCTCCGGCCATGATCATCCCTCACCGACCCCCGTGTCGTGTTCCTTGGTTCCGTGCGACTCTGACCAGGCCCTTGCGGTCTCGTGTGTTGCGCAGGGTCGTCGGAGCGCCGCTCGCCGCTCGCCGCCGAAGGAGCTCCACCGAACCACCGCCCCTCAAGCACGTGTCGAGCCTCCTTCCTCGAGCCTCACCCTCGAGCACGTGCCGAGCCACACCCTCGAGCCCTGCCTCCGATCCGTGGTAAGCACCCGAGGCCTCCGGCCTCTGTTTCCACTCCGTCTCGCCCGAGCCCAAGCCTCGAGCACGCGTTTCCGTCTCGCCCGAGCCCAAGCCTCGAGCGGACTCATGCACCCTCCGCTTCGTCGAGCTAGGCCTCGGACGGACGCTTGCTTTTCCGTCTCGCCCGAGCCTTCCGTCTCGCCCGAGCCTTCCGCTTCGCCCGAGCCTCCGGGCCAGGCCTCGGATGGAGCACTCACTTTCCGACTCGCCCGAGTCCGTTTCGCCCGAGCCCTTCATAGAAGGAGCACAGTGCTCTTTTCTTTTTCTGAGAGTTGTGAATAGTGTTCTGTTTTCTCTTTTTTGTGTGAATTAATCTGTTGGTCCTTAAATGCTGAGAAAATTATGGTATGCTCCTTGCACTGTGTAGTATTTTATAAAAATATGAAACTTGACTTTTCTGCAAGAATTTGAAAATGTAAAATTCCCCTTTTAATTGAAAAATGAAGGTTTTGGTATTTTTGGAGAGTGATCTATAACTCCAAAAATCTGGAGATAAATTTTTATGTGCTAGTTATGCCTTTCTGAGTCTCTGGTAAAATTTTGAAGTCTTTTGGAGCAAGTTGATTTTTGAGCATTTATTTTAATTAAGGAATAGTGCCTTTTGTTAATTAAATGTTTAGATTTATTTGAGCATCTTAATGACCTCCAAAAATTATGAAATTTGTTTTGCCATCTGTTTATGCCTTAATGAACTTATGTGATTAATTTGGTAATTTTTGGAGCAACTTCATAAAATGACCTTTTAAATAAAATAAGAAAAATAGAAAAGATGGATTAGGGTTGGTAATAAGTGTTTAATGATGTGATCTTTGGATTGATTGATGTTCATAGACCCCTACCCTTTGGTCTATGATGGTTGTGATGATATGTTTGGTTAATACTTAGGATAATTATAATAAGGCCTAACATCAATAATGCTTAAGAAAGAAATGGTTACCTTTTATGCTCAACCTAGATTTCGATTATGCCTTGCCTAAGAGTAATCTAGATTCAGTGGAATTGTCTTGCACCATAAGTCCATATCATCATTCTCATGAGCATTCATCATTGCATCCGTATAGTTGACGAAGAAGGTACCAGAGTCGAGGCCGCTGTTGACGAACCAACTCCCGAGGCGACCCCGAGCTCCAACACCTATACCTACCCCGAGTCTGCTCTTTTTGCCATCCAAGGCAAGCCCCGGTGCATTTAACCCTTTCCTTGAATTTATAAAATGATTTCCTTAAATGCTTTTGAGTTAAATTATTGCATTAGGTTTATAGGAGTTGTGTGCTATCCTAATTGATGCACTATCCACCTTGACCACTGATACACCTGATACCTGCTTTTCAAAAGTATTTGAAAAATGCTTAGCAATGCTTATTGAATTAGACTTGCAATAAAATGTCATTTGCAAAAGTGTAATCACTTAAGAATCTTTATGGGAATTTGGCTTTACTCCCCGGCTGTTGGCTAGGTATCTGATCCGTACCTAATCAATAGCGAGGAGAGGTTGTCGCGCGTACGGTGCCGTCATGTTGTAGTCCGGGACTCAACAGTTGACACCGACCGGGACAGGGTTGAAAAACCGACAGGACCTGTACTCTTGGGTTAGAGTCCCGAGGTGCTTGTCGCTGGCGGAAAAAAACTGACAGGACTATTACGCTTGGGTGAGATATAACCAAGGTATAGCTCTGGCTGAAAAATTAGGGACCATCCGTATGGGGGCCTGCTGGTCAAGACTTGTAACTATTCACATACTACGGGAAGCTCTGGCTCCGAGGAATCCTTTATTGGACCGACAACCACGCACTGGGAGTGGAGAGATGGCGGAAGTAGCATGTACCCACGTGTCAGGACCTGTACTCTTGGGTTAGAGTCCCGAGGTACTTGTCGCTGGCGGAAAATTGGAGTGGTGTCCTGTACTTCCGGGTGGCGTAGGACCGGGCCCAATCTTGGAGGAATCGTGGTAGACGAGTTGGCATATGCAAGCTTGGGTGCTACATATGCAGTGTGGATAGGGATCCTCAGCTGAGTATTATTTATCCGGATTAACGTTGCTCCTCGGTTATGGAGACTTGGTCCACTGACTGTCAACGGAGAGTGGTTCTCAACTAGGAATGTTTTGAAATGTAAAATGAATCATGAATGATGAAGAATTGAGGAATACTGAATCTTTCAAAAATAAAATAAGGTTTACAAAAAATGCTTTTCTGCAAAATACTTGATCTTGCTTAAGCCTTACCTTGACTACCCTAAGCCTCTCATTCCTGAGTCTTCTCCCTTTTTCTTTAGTCGGGTAAGTCTTGTTGAGTACCCCAGTACTCAGGGTTTGTTACCCATGTTGCAGGTATGCCTGAGACCCCGATGTGTCTCGCACCCTGTTGCGTGACCTTCGTCCAGGAGGAGGCCGATGAGGCCGATGAGTAAATGTGCACCCTCGGGCTGGGTGTTACATGTATCTTTATGTTATTGCTTCCGCTACGTTGTCTACTTTGAATTTCCCGAACAATGGTTTGTAATAATCGTACTCCTTACCTCATTTGAAACCTCGGTTTGTAAAACTAATGTTATTTAAGTCTTCCGCTCTTTATTCCGATGTTATTTGTAAAAGTATGCAATGCTGTAACCGAATTGTGAGATGATCCTGCGGACATTGGGCACTGATGTAGCCCGGTGGCGAACAGGTCTTAATCACATGGAACATGGGTTCGGCTGTCAGAGGTTGACAGGGACACGTGGGCCATGGGATTAGGGTCGTTCCGTCACAGAGTGGTATCAGAGCATCTCACTTTAACGTTGCGGTGTTTCTTTTGCGAAAACTTCAAAAGTTCTTTTGAGTCCAAACAAACTAAACTTGACTATTTTGAGTCCAAATTGCTTATCTCTCATCTTGTCTCTCGTATGGCAACACTAGCTAGTGGAACAACATGTATTAAGCCCTATATATATGTTAAGTATTGCATTGCTTTGTTCCGTAGGAACGATTCATGCATCATGTCATAATCACTTAAGTTAACTTCCTCTCTGAGTTCGTTGGGATAGTGTACCTATACCTTTTCTTGCTAGCCTTTCTCATCTATAACCTCTTATCCAGATATGGCTCGCATCAAGCTGACCGCCCGCAAGTCGACTGGACCGAACGGTGTGCCGCGTCACCAGCTGGCGCCACGCACCGGAGAAGAGACTGGAGAATCCTCCAATGGTCGTCGTTTTCCCCGCCGCACCCGCAAGAACCTGAAGGAAGAAATCAAGAATCTGAAGGCTGAGATGGAGAACATGGAGCATGACTTCTACCTTTCCCGCCTGGAGTTCTACGAGGCACGAGCCGCTCTTGAGGAAGCTAACCAGAATGTGGTTCGCGCTATCGAGCAGCGCAATGATGCTTGGACCCGCGAAGATGTCACCAGAGCCCAGCTCCATGGACTGCAGCAGTACACCGCCCAGATCGAGCAGTTCAATGATATGCTTCATGAGGAAGTACACCAGCTGCACAACCAGCTCCACCCCGTGATTCCACCAGTTGCTGAGGATCCAGAAGATGGAGTCGTGGAGGAACCTGAAGTGGAACACGAGCCCGATCAGAATGAGGAAGTGGAACCTGCTGAAGATGTCCACGTTGAAGATGAAGATGAGGAGGAAGAGCCTGAGCTTATCATCGAGGATGATGATGATGACGAAGAGTTGATCTTCATCGATGACGACTAGACTCCTTGTGTCTGTACCATCTGCTTACCTAAAACCTTAGACTAGGTTTGGGGGCGTTAGTCTGTCTGTTGCCAAGTCTGGCATGTATCTTTCTTTTCGTACCTTTTCCCCTTATCAGTCTGTTGTCATCTTTATCAAGCCAGCTATCTTTGTATCAGTGAAGTTATCAATCAAGTCGTTTCAGAACCTTTGTCCATATATGCTGAGTTCCGAGTTCCTTATACAGATGCCTGTGAACACCCGTACCGGAGCCGGAGGTGCTGGAGATGACCGTCTCCCAAACCCTCCACCTGTACCAGCTACCCTAGCAGATGCCATTGCAGCCTTGGCCGCCGCTGCCAATCTGATGGCTCAGAATCAAGGACAGCAGAATGTTGGTCACCGTGGTCGTCACAACCAAGAGACCACCTATGTGGATTTCACTGAAACCCGTCCACCGGTTTTCACCAGAGCCGATGAACCCCTCGAAGCTGACGATTGGCTCCGCACCATGGAGCAGAAGTTTGGTCTCATCCGATGCACTGAAATCCAGAAGCCCCGGTTTGCTTCGCAGCAGCTTCGTGGCCCAGCAAGTGCTTGGTATGCCAACCTCTTGGCTGCCCAACCTGAAGGTCATGAGTTGACCTGGGAAGAGTTCCGCACCGCTTTCCGTGCACACCACATCCCATCAGGTCTGATGAAGATGAAGCTTGACCAGTTCCTAGCCCTGCAGCAGAAGGACTCCACAGTGATGCAGTATGTGGGTCAATTCAACCATCTGAGTCAGTATGCAGCGGAATATGTCAACACGGATGAGAAGAAGAGAGACTGTTTCCTTAAGGGATTGCACCCTAAGATCCGCAGAAGCATGTCCAACAACCTGACCGGTTCTTATCATGAGGCTGTTGACCGGGCAGTTGCTTTTGAAGAGAGTAACCGTCTGTACCAAGAGGAGAAGAGGAAGAAGAAAGCAGGATCTAGCAGCCACTCTGGCAATCACAAGCGCCAGAGGGTCATATATCATCCTAGTCACTACCACAACCGTGCACCTTACCCTCACCAGCAAGTGGTTGTCCGTACCGCGGCTACCACCCACAACGCCAACCAACAAAGTGCCACTCAGCCGAACGCCCCAGGTGTTCGTATCACCACCCCACAAACCGCCTATAACCATCCCTGCTACAACTGTGGTCAACTTAGCCACTGGTCTCGTGAGTGCCCAAAGCCCAAGAAGCCTACTCAGAACTTTCAGAAGGGTCCTAGAGGACCACAGCAGCAGCAACACCGTGCTCCACAGCAGCAAGTGCAGAAGGGCAAGTTCGTCAAGAAGCACGGGCAAGTTTACTACACCACTGTCAGCGATATTCCAGAAGGGGAGCCCGTCATGATCGGTAGGTTTCCCGTTGCCAACCACCCTGCAGTTGTGTTGTTTGATTCTGGTGCATCGCATTCTTTCATCAGTCGTACCTTCGTCTCTAAGCATGACATATCTATTGGGGAGTTGAAAGAAAGTTTTTGCATTTTATCGCCTGGAGGGCGTATAAACACCAAAGAGGTGGTTCGCAGTATACCAGTGATGTTGGGAAATCATGCGTTCCCTACCACCATGATAGTGTTGAAAGATCAGGATATAGATGTCATTTTAGGCATGAATTGGATGTGCCAGTATAAGGCCATGATCGACACCTTGAATAGAGTTGTGAGAGTGGATATTCCTAACAGTACCGCCAAACTCCTTCTCCAACTTCCTATGCCTTCAAAACCAGCTACCACACAGCTAAATGCTACCTATGATCAAGGGATCCGTGACATCCCTGTAGTCTGTGAGTTCCCTGATGTCTTTCCTGAAGACTTACCGGGTCTACCTCCTGACCGTGATGTTGAGTTTGCCATAGAGCTAAAGCCCGGGACTGCTCCCATATCCCGCAGAGCTTATCGTATGCCTCCCAGAGAGTTGGCAGAACTAAAAATCCAATTACAAGATTTGTTGGACAAGGGTTTCATTCGCCCAAGCTCGTCTCCTTGGGGCTGTCCTGCAATCTTTGTAAAGAAGAAAGACAAGAGTCTCAGACTTTGCGTTGATTATCGCCCACTCAACGAAGTCACCATCAAAAACAAATACCCCTTGCCTCGTATCTATCTTCTGTTTGACCAGTTAGCTGGAGCCAAGGTATTCTCCAAGATTGACCTCAGATCTGGTTACCACCAAATAAAAATCCGTCCTGAAGATATTCCTAAAACAGCTTTCACCACCAGATACGGCCTATATGAGTACTTGGTCATGTCCTTCGGTTTGACCAATGCACCCGCTCATTTTATGTACCTCATGAACTCTGTTTTCATGCCAGAGCTTGATAAATTTGTAGTCATGTTCATTGACGACATCCTTGTCTATTCAAGAACTCCTGAAGATCACGCCAAGCATCTTCGAATCGTTCTCTCTCGTCTCAGAGATCACCAGCTGTATGCTAAGTTCAGTAAATGTGAATTCTGGCTAGATCGAATTCAATTCCTTGGTCATGTCCTGTCCGCTGAAGGTGTGTCAGTTGACCCTGGAAAAGTGGCAGATATCTTGGATTGGAAGCCACCTACCACTGTCCGCGAAGTCCGCAGCTTCATGGGAATGGCTGGATACTATCGTCGTTTCATCCCAGATTTCTCCAGAGTCGCCAAGCCTATCACAGAGTTGTTGAAGAATTCCGTGGATTTCGTTTGGTCACCAGCCTGTGAGCAAGCCTTTCAAGCCCTGAAGAAACTACTAACTACATCACCAGTCCTAGCTCAACCAGATATCGAGAAACCCTTCGATGTATACTGTGATGCATCTGGTACTGGTTTGGGCTGTGTTTTGATGCAAGAAGGACGAGTGATCGCTTATGCCTCACGACAGCTTAAGCGACATGAGGAAAACTACCCAACCCATGATCTTGAGCTAGCAGCAGTCGTGCATGCCTTGAAGATTTGGCGTCATTATCTGTTGGGCAGTACCTGCAATGTGTACACAGATCACAAGAGCCTGAAGTATATCTTCACCCAAGAAGAGCTGAACATGAGGCAGCGAAGATGGCTTGAGTTAATCAAGGACTATGATATCGAAGTGCATTACCATCCGGGTAAGGCGAATGTGGTCGCCGATGCACTCAGTCGCAAGTCATACTGTAACTGTCTGGTTATGAAATCCTATGAATCTTCCCTATGCTATGAACTAGAGAAGCTGGGTATTGAAATGGTTCCACAAGGAAGTCTAGGCAATGTTAGAGTAGAAACCTCTATCAGAGAACAGATCATAGCTGCACAGAAAGATAACCCCGGAATCAAGCACATCATCGAAAAGGTTCAAGTTGGAAAGGCTGACTGTTTCAGGATTGATGATGAAGGAGTGGTATGGTTCAAGAACCGTCTGGTAGTTCCCAAGGTACCTGAGCTGAGACAGATAATCCTTGATGAAGCACACTCAACCAGATTTGCCATCCATCCTGGCAGCAACAAGATGTACCAAGACTTGAAGCAAAAATTCTGGTGGACAAAGATGAAGATCGAAATCGCTCGACATGTCGCTCGTTGCGATACATGTCAGAAAGTCAAGGCTGTGCATATGAAGCCCGGAGGAGAGCTGCAACCTTTGTCAGTACCTGGTTGGAAATGGGAGGATATCAGCATGGATTTTATCAATGGATTACCCAAGACTCAAAAGGGATTTGATTCCATTTGGGTGATAGTGGACCGTCTCACGAAGCAAGCTCACTTCTTACCGGTCAAAACAAGTTATACCGCCCCAACTTATGCCACCTTGTACAAAAACAACATAGTGAAGCTCCATGGCATCCCCAAGACCATCATCTCAGATCGTGGTACTCAGTTTGTCGCTAAGTTCTGGAAAGCGTTCCATGCCTCACTTGGAACCAAGCTATTGTATAGCACGGCTTACCATCCGCAGACTGATGGACAGACTGAGAGAGTCAACCAAGTGTTAGAAGATATGTTGAGAGCCTGTGTGCTTACCTTCGCAGATACTTGGGATCAGTGTTTGCCCTTGGCAGAATTCTCTTATAATAACAGTTATCAAGAGAGCATCAAAATGGCACCCTTTGAAGCACTGTACGGTCGTCGTTGTCGTACACCTCTCAATTGGTCTGAGCCCGGAGAGAGAGAATTCTTTGGAGTTGACCTAGTAAAAGATATGGAAGAGAAAGTCAAGCATATACAAGAGAACATGAAGATTGCACAGTCTCGACAGAAAAGTTACGCTGACAAGAAACGTCGACCTCTGCAGTTCCAGATTGGAGATTATGTGTACCTGAAGGTCTCACCCACTAAAGGAGTCACTCGTTTTGGAGTCAAAGGAAAGTTAGCACCCCGCTACATTGGTCCCTTTGAGATTCTGGATCGTTGTGGCAAGGTCGCTTACAAGTTAAGTTTGCCCGATCATCTTTCAGCAGTTCATAATGTGTTTCATGTCTCCCAACTCAAGAAGTGTCTCCGAGTACCTGAACATATGGTTGAAGTTGAAGGCGTTGAGCTAGAACCAGATCTGTCATACACTGAGTATCCAGTTCGCGTGTTGGATCACAAGGATCGTGTTACCCGAAGAACCACCACAAGATGGTACAAGATCCAGTGGAACCAACACTCTGAAGAAGAAGCCACCTGGGAATCCGAAGACTTCTTAGTAAAGAACTATCCCGACTTTCTTGAATCTCTGTAGATGTAAAGTTTTGCCTTTTCCTTCTTAAGACGTGGAATCTCGGGGCGAGATTTCTTTTAGGGGGGAAGGCTGTAACACCCCTGGTGTTTAAATGTAATTAACTTGACATGTCATCATCTTAAGCATTAATCATTTCCTGTGATGCATTTGATTTGCCTAATTGCTATGCTTTGATTCCCTTTCCAAAAACCCTAAAAGCCCAATTCTCTCTATAAGGGCAAAATGGTAATTTCACCTCTGTGCCTAGTTCTATTTAATTCTTGTTCAATTTAGTGCCCTGATGTTTGCTGCATTGATCAAAGTTCAAAAATCAGTTTTGATTTGATTTTCCCTTTTGCAAAACCCTGATTTCCAAACCCTAGATTTTTATCCCTCGTTTTGTAATTCAAAATTATTCAGAATTTGAGGTTAGTCCAAAAAGCAAAGTTGTAGATCTGGCCAAGAGAAACAACTTTGGTAATTACAGATTTTCAAAGTTCTATATAAAATTTGAAGTAATTTCAAATTCATTCAAACTCCAGTTTTTGTCCCTTTTTGAGTTTTCAAAATTAATTCAAGAACTATTGAGTTTCAGAAAAAGTGTATATTAGCTAAGTTGTAGGTTTTGTCAAATGGAACAACTTTCCTATATGAAAATTTTCAAGTTCCAGTTTGAAATCCAAAGTAATTTTGATTTGAATCAAATTTGAAAAGTGTCCCCTTTTCTGTTTTTGAATATAGTTCAAAAACTATTTGGAATTTGAAAATGTTCATATTGACAAAGTTGTAGATCTCATTTTTCTGAACAACTTTGGTATTTTGAGTTTTTGTCGCACAGTTCAAATTTTGGGAGATTTTTGCAAAATACAGATACTGGCCAAAAGTCAAACCCTAGCCCCTACACTGTTCTTCTTCCCGTAGAGCCAGGGGGAGGGGGGGGGCCCGGCCATGGCGCCGGCGCTGCGCCTGCAGCGCATACGGCTGCTCCCCACGCGCCCTTATCCTGCCGCCGCTATCTCCCTGTTCCCTCCGCGCCCGCACGCGAGCGCTGACCCTCGCTCTCGGCCCCTACAGTGTCCAGCGCGCCGCCGCCGCGTGGCCATTGCCGGCCAAGTTTGCGCACCGGCCCCGGCTGCACGCCAGCCCCTCCGCGTTAGCGCAATCGAGTGCGCACGCTCCCGCCGATCTTATCCGCGCCTCGCCGTGCTCTCTACCGGCCTCAGGTCGCGCCTATAAAAGCCCCGCCGGAGCCCTGAGCTTCTCATCCTCTCCGCCACCGTGGCCAGGCCAGTCCAGTGCCTCCGCCGCTCCACCACCTAGCTCAGAAGCTCCGCCTTGAGCTCGTGAAGCTTTCCCACCCTTCAATTTCATCTCTACCGCCCTCAATCGCCCGGCGTAAGCTCGCCGTTCCCATCTCCGGCAGAAACCCGGCGAGCTCGGGTTCGTGAAATTCGCCGTCTCCGGCCATGATCATCCCTCACCGACCCCCGTGTCGTGTTCCTTGGTTCCGTGCGACTCTGACCAGGCCCTTGCGGTCTCGTGTGTTGCGCAGGGTCGTCGGAGCGCCGCTCGCCGCTCGCCGCCGAAGGAGCTCCACCGAACCACCGCCCCACGAGCACGTGTCGAGCCTCCTTCCTCGAGCCTCACCCTCGAGCACGTGCCGAGCCACACCCTCGAGCCCTGCCTCCGATCCGTGGTAAGCACCCGAGGCCTCCGGCCTCTGCTTCCACTCCGTCTCGCCCGAGCCCAAGCCTCGAGCACGCGTTTCCGTCTCGCCCGAGCCCAAGCCTCGAGCGGACTCATGCACCCTCCGCTTCGTCGAGCTAGGCCTCGGACGGACGCTTGCTTTTCCGTCTCGCCCGAGCCTTCCGTCTCGCCCGAGCCTTCCGTCTCGCCCGAGCCTTCCGCTTCGCCCGAGCCTCCGGGCCAGGCCTCGGACGGAGCATTCACTTTCCGACTCGCCCGAGTCCGTTTCGCCCGAGCCCTTCATAGAAGGAGCACAGTGCTCTTTTCTTTTTCTGAGAGTTATGAATAGTGTTCTGTTTTCTCTTTTTTGTGTGAATTAATCTGTTGTTCCTTAAATGCTGAGAAAATTATGGTATGCTCCTTGCACTGTGTAGTATTTTATAAAAATATGAAACTTGACTTTTCTGCAAGAATTTGAAAATGTAAAATTCCCCTTTTAATTGAAAAATGAAGGTTTTGGTATTTTTGGAGAGTGATCTATAACTCCAAAAATCTGGAGATAAATTTTTATGTGCTAGTTATGCCTTTCTGAGTCTCTGGTAAAATTTTGAAGTCTTTTGGAGCAAGTTGATTTTTGAGCATTTATTTTAATTAAGGAATAGTGCCTTTTGTTAATTAAATGTTTAGATTTATTTGAGCATCTTAATGACCTCCAAAAATTATGAAATTTGTTTTGCCATCTGTTTATGCCTTAATGAACTTATGTGATTAATTTGGTAATTTTTTGAGCAACTTCATAAAATGACCTTTTAAATAAAATAAGAAAAATAGAAAAGATGGATTAGGGTTGGTAATAAGTGTTTAATGATGTGATCTTTGGATTGATTGATGTTCATAGACCCCTACCCTTTGGTCTATGATGGTTGTGATGATATGTTTGGTTAATACTTAGGATAATTATAATAAGGCCTAACATCAATAATGCTTAAGAAAGAAATGGTTACCTTTTATGCTCAACCTAGATTTCGATTATGCCTTGCCTAAGAGTAATCTAGATTCAGTGGAATTGTCTTGCACCATAAGTCCATATCATCATTCTCATGAGCATTCATCATTGCATCCGTATAGTTGACGAAGAAGGTACCAGAGTCGAGGCCGCTGTTGACGAACCAACTCCCGAGGCGACCCCGAGCTCCAACACCTATACCTACCCCGAGTCTGCTCTTTTTGCCATCCAAGGCAAGCCCCGGTGCATTTAACCCTTTCCTTGAATTTATAAAATGATTTCCTTAAATGCTTTTGAGTTAAATTATTGCATTAGGTTTATAGGAGTTGTGTGCTATCCTAATTGATGCACTATCCACCTTGACCACTGATACACCTGATACCTGCTTTTCAAAAGTATTTGAAAAATGCTTAGCAATGCTTATTGAATTAGACTTGCAATAAAATGTCATTTGCAAAAGTGTGATCACTTAGGAATCTTTATGGGAATTTGGCTTTACTCCCCGGCTGTTGGCTAGGTATCTGATCCGTACCTAATCAATAGCGAGGAGAGGTTGTCGCGCGTACGGTGCCGTCATGTTGTAGTCCGGGACTCAACAGTTGACACCGACCGGGACAGGGTTGAAAAACCGACAGGACCTGTACTCTTGGGTTAGAGTCGCGAGGTGCTTGTCGCTGGCGGAAAAAAACTGACAGGACTATTACGCTTGGGTGAGATATAACCAAGGTATAGCTCTAGCTGAAAAATTAGGGACCATCCGTATGGGGGCCTGCTGGTCAAGACTTGTAACTATTCACATACTACGGGAAGCTCTGGCTCCGAGGAATCCTTTATTGGACCGACAACCGCGCACTGGGAGTGGAGAGATGGCGGAAGTAGCATGTACCCACGTGTCAGGACCTGTACTCTTGGGTTAGAGTCCCGAGGTACTTGTCGCTGGCGGAAAATTGGAGTGGTGTACTGTACTTCCGGGTGGCGTAGGACCGGGCCCAATCTTGGAGGAATCGTGGTAGACGAGTTGGCATATGCAAGCTTGGGTGCTACATATGCAGTGTGGATAGGGATCCTCAGCTGAGTATTATTTATCCGGATTAACGTTGCTCCTCGGTTATGGAGACTTGGTCCACTGACTGTCAACGGAGAGTGGTTCTCAACTAGGAATGTTTTGAAATGTAAAATGAATCATGAATGATGAAGAATTGAGGAATACTGAATCTTTCAAAAATAAAATAAGGTTTACAAAAAATGCTTTTCTGCAAAATACTTGATCTTGCTTAAGCCTTACCTTGACTACCCTAAGCCTCTCATTCCTGAGTCTTCTCCCTTTTTCTTTAGTCGGGTAAGTCTTGTTGAGTACCCCAGTACTCAGGGTTTGTTACCCATGTTGCAGGTATGCCTGAGACCCCGATGTGTCTCGCACCCTGTTGCGTGACCTTCGTCCAGGAGGAGGCCGATGAGGCCGATGAGTAAATGTGCACCCTCGGGCTGGGTGTTACATGTATCTTTATGTTATTGCTTCCGCTACGTTGTCTACTTTGAATTTCCCGAACAATGGTTTGTAATAATCGTACTCCTTACCTCATTTGAAACCTCGGTTTGTAAAACTAATGTTATTTAAGTCTTCCGCTCTTTATTCCGATGTTATTTGTAAAAGTGTGCAATGCTGTAACCGAATTGTGAGATGATCCTGCGGACATTGGGCACTGATGTAGCCCGGTGGCGAACAGGTCTTAATCACATGGAACATGGGTTCGGCTGTCAGAGGTTGACAGGGACACGTGGGCCATGGGATTAGGGTCGTTCCGTCACAGAGAGGTGGATGAGCTCCGGGCTAGACCCATGTTGCTGGGTGCGTGCAAGACTTGTCCTGTCCTGCAATCTGAGTTGGCAGAGAAGAATGCCAAGATTGTGTCTCTTGAAGGGGCCAACTCAGGTAGCGCATGTGTGGCTAGGTGTGTTCTTTGTGAGGGTTAGGAGATGGAGATCGCAAACGTGAAGCATGACAAGATGCAAACCAAGGAGGAAAACACATACCTTTGGACCATCTTGTCATGGGTGTCTAGCGGTGAGCCATAGCTCGGGATGATGATCTCCCAATTCAAGCGAGCTGCTAGAGGTCCTGGTGTAGGTTTTGCTCCGGGTGTTGATATGTCATCTTTTGGGAAGATTGGAGAGTCGAGTGGTCATAACCCATGTGAGAAGCCCAACTCCACCACTACTACCAAGCTTACCAAGATTCCACCCAAAGAGCCTCTCAAGCCTAACACCAAGGATGGGGTCTTTGTTGAACCCCCGAGAGCTCCACCCAAGAAACAATCATGGGCTCCAAAACTGAACCACCTCAAGAACAAGCTTGACACCATGCCACCCATCCAGGAGGAGCTTATGCCACAGAAGGGCAAAGTGATCCACACCCACTACCGTGAGTACCAACAACCCCCTTTGAGAGCGTTGAGGTACCATTGTGAGCACTGTGGGAGAGATGGACACTTGAGTGAGTTCTGCTTTCGGCGCAAGAGAGAGACGCGCCGTGCAAGGGAGATGAACAATGCGGACATGTCCCATCCTTTCCATGATGTACATGCGCCGAATGTTCAGAGGCGTGCTACTAGGCCTAGAGGTCCAGAACCTCAAGTCCCCAGGCCTAGGCAGCGGAGAGGACGTGCCCGGCGGGAGCCTGCAGTTGTAGGCTTTGGACCCCGTGGCGGTGGCTTTGTAGTTGAGCGCTTTCCTCCACCGCGTTTTGAGTATCGCGGTGAGCGCTCCTTCCCCAGCGGACCACGTTTTCCTCAGCGTGGTGATCGTTTTCCCCGTAGGCATGCTAGGAATGGTTTTTCTACTAACCGTTCTTTTGAGCAGCCGGCCCAACACTGGTATTCTTCCTACTTCACTAACCCCAGTGTTGGACCGTATGCTCACCCTATGTCTTTTTATTGATATAGGTAAAAGGATTGGAGAACGTTTGGTTGGTGTATTCTGGTTGCTCGAGGCACATGACCGGAAACGCCAAGTGGTTCTCCAGTCTTAGTTCGGTCGCCGGAAAGGAGTTTATCACCTTCGGCGACAATAGCAAAGGTAAAGTGTTGTCTCGTGGGTCGGTGCGAGTTAATGAGCACTTTGTGTTGCGCGATGTTGCTCTTGTTTCTAACTTGCATTTTAACCTCCTTTCTGTTTCGCAACTCTTTGATGACGACTATGAGATTCGTTTTAAACCGAATCTCAGTCGTATTTTGGACCCTCAGGGCAATCTTGTTTGTGTGATTTCGCCCTTTGGGAAAGTCTTTCGTGCAGATTTCTCGGAGTCGTTTGGAGTTTCTCATTGTCTTTTGGTTGGACCTTCCTCCTCTGATCTTTGGAAGTGGCATAGGAGGCTTGGACATTTGAGCTTCGACTTGCTTGCAAGGCTTAGTTCACTTGGCCTAATCCGAGGATTGCCCAAGTTATCCATGGAGAAGGATCTTGTTTGCCATTATTGTAGACATGGGAAGATGGTTGCCGCTCCCCACCATCCAGTGACTCAGGTCATGACCAAGCGCCCTAGAGAGCTTTTGCACATGGACCTTGTTGGTCCGGCTCGGGTGAGCTCGGTTGGGGGGAAGTGGTATGTGCTTGTTGTTGTTGATGACTTTTCGAGATATTCGTGGGTCTTCTTTTTAGCTGAGAAGACCGAGACTTTCTCCTTTGCTCGCATTCTGATTTTACATCTTCAGAACGAGTTCCCTTTGAACTCGATGAGAGCTATTAGGAGTTATAATGGTTCCAAATTCAAGAATTCGGATTTTGAGAAGTTTTGTAACTCTTTGGGTTTAGAGCATCAGTTTTCTTCCCCCTACACACCACCCCAAAATGGTGTTGTAGAGAGGAAAAATCGGACCCTTGTAGAGATGGCTAGGACGATGCTCGATGAGCATAGGACTCCTAGGCGATATTGGGCCGAAGCTATGAGCACTGCATGCTACATTTCAAATAGCATTTTTCTCCTAGCTTTCTTGAAAAAGACTTCTTATGAGTTGCGTTTTGGAAAACTGCCCATGGTGAGTTATTTTCGAGTTTTTGGTTGCCATTGTTTTATACTCAAAAAGGGCAACTTGGACAAGTTTGAGTCTCGTGCTTCCGACGGTGTGTTTTTGGGTTATGGCACTCACACTCGAGCTTATCGTGTACTTAACCTTGACACTAACCGAGTCATGGAGACATCCGATGTCACCTTCGACGAGACCATGGTTTCTCCTTCTTCTTGTTTTGAGCGTGCAGGTGATCATGAGCTTGGTGAGCCTCTTTTTGATGACGAGGACAAGGGTGCTGAAGATATGGATGATCCAGCACCCCCTCCACCTGTTGTGCCGCAAAGAGCAGCTTCTACGACGACTCACGGCCCCGACACGTCTTCTTCCTAGGGGCCGTGGGATCCGCCACCTCGAGCAGTACCCTTTGTACCCGAGGATGCACCAGCTGCTATTGAGGGGGAGGCCACTTCGGCAAGGGAGGCGCCACGACACATTCAGCGCTAGCACCCGCCTCAGCAGATTATCGGCAGCATCGACGAACGCGTCACCCGGTCAAGGCAAATCTCTCACTTTGCTCACTCTGCATTTGTTGCTGATTTTGAACCCCGGGATGTTGGACACGCTTTGACGGATCTGGATTGGGTCAATGCCATGCATGAGGAGTTAGAGAACTTTGAGAGAAATCGGGTTTGGGTTCTAGTGTCTCCACCTTCTGAGTGTCACCAAATTGGGACAAAATGGGTTTTCAAAAACAAACAGGGAGAAGATGGCCATGTTGTGAGAAACAAGGCCAGACTCGTAGCCCAGGGATATAGTCAGAAGGACGGGATAGACTATGAGGAGACTTTTGCTCCTGTAGCACGTTTGGAGGCGATTAGGATACTCTTGGCTTTTGCTGCATCCAAAGGGTTTAAACTTTTTCAAATGGATGTTAAGAGTGCTGTCTTAAACGGCTACATAGAAGAGGAGGTGTATGTTAGACAACCCCCCGGTTTCTAAAATCCCAAGTTTCCAAACCATGTCCTTAAACTTCACAAAGCTTTATATGGTTTGAAACAAGCCCCTAGAGCCTGGTATGATAGGTTGAAAACCTTTTTGCTTGCTAAGGGATTTAAAATGGGATGTGTGGATAAAACGCTCTTTCTCCTCAAGCAAGGCAAAGACACTCTCTTGGTCCAGATTTACGTGGATGATATCATTTTCGGTGGTTCTTCTCACGCTTTGATTGCCATGTTTGCAGATACTGTGAGCAGGGAGTTCGAGATGAGTATGATGGGCGAGCTGACTTTCTTTCTCGGATTGCAAATTAAGCAATCCCGAGAAGGGATGTTTGTCCACCAGGGCAAGTATACCAAGGACTTGCTGAAGAGGTTCGATATTGGTGAGGCCAAGCCTCTTCCAACACCCATGTCAACCACGATGGCCCTAGATGCGGACAAGGATGGAGAAGCTGTAAACCAGAAGGAGTACCGAAGCATGATCAGGTCGCTGCTCTACCTGACGGCGACACGCCCGGACATCCAGTTCGCGGTGTGTCTGTGTGCACGCTTTCAGGCGTCGCCGCGCACTTCTCACCGTCAGGCGGTCAAGCACATTTTCAGGTACCTTCGTTTCACACCTGAGTTCGGGATTTGGTATTCAGCTTCCTCCACCCTCTCCCTTTGCGGTTATTCCGATGCCGATTTTGCTGGTTGTCGCATTGAGCGCAAGTCCACCTCTGGGACTTGCCAATTTATTGGTTCTTCTCTTGTATCGTGGTCTTCTCGCAAGCAGTCTAGTGTCGCCCAGTCTACCACGGAGGCTGAGTATGTTGCTGCGACTAGCTGCTGTTCCCAGTTGCTTTGGATGATGGCCACTTTGCGTGATTTTGGTCTGAGCTTCTCTCGTGTTCCGTTGCTTTGTGACAGCATGAGTGCGATTAGCGTTGCTAAGAACCCCGTGCTTCACTCGAAGACCAAACACATTGATGTGCGCTTTCACTTTTTGCGAGACCACTATGAGAAGGGTGATATCGACCTTCGCCATGTCGATACTCATCATCAGTTGGCAGATATTCTCACCAAGCCTTTGGACGAATCAACCTTTAATCGGTTGAGAGGTGAGCTTGGTGTGTGTTTCCCCTTTTAGATGTGGGAAACATTTTGGATCTTGTATCATAGACTGACTATTTTCTCGTTTGTTTTGTTTTCCTTTGCATTTCAGCATACGCTTTTATATTCTGAGCTTCATGTATATAATCTTTAGAATGTGATTATGCTTTATATAGTATGCTCCGATGCTTCTGTTGATGCTTGTAGCTTATGCTCCTTCAAATCACTAATACATGTTGTGAGCTGAGCTATTTTTGAATGGTGAACCTGCTTAATGAACTTAAACATGAAAATGTTCACCATTGAGATATGCAACTAGCATGTGTAGGATGTGTTGAATTCACTCGTGCTTTTCATATATGCTAGGTTGCTATGTCTCTAGTTCTGAGTCTGTCACTTGCTTGGTCTGTTCATATTCTGTCAGTAACATCTGAACCAAGTTTTAAGTGAATTGAAAAGATCGAGATGGGATTGCTTGTCAACACATCACAGTTTCGGGACTGTTTCTCATTGCACTTTGAGTTAAACTTGAGCTGTGTAGTGTATGACCGAAACTGTTACTTTAAGCTTCTGATTGCTTCTGCATAGGCTTCGCACAGTTGAAAAGTTAGGCAATGACAAGCTTTCAAACTCTCGCAATCATATGCTGAAATTTAAACTTGTGTAATTTAACCGCTGCAACTCCGATGACATTTGAATACACAAGTCTATGTTTCATTCTATAGCATGATGATTGAACTGTGCTAGGGGTAGTTCACCTTGTATACATGCTTAGCACTTGTTGTCTTCCTGTCTATACATGTGTAGTGCTATTTTGATGGTGAATACCTTTTTGGCTAAAAACTGCTCACCTTGCTCAAATGTTCAAATTTTATATTTGGTGATCAGTTTGAGCCTTCGCTAGCTGGTATGCTTTTCAGTGAGTCATTGGAGCTATACTGTTTAGAGCATTTTTGCATTCTTTTGACTATATTCCTGAAGCTGCTAACTTGCATTATGACTCATATGCATTTTGGAAGGGAGAGCACTTCTCTTGTTTGCACTTTTGATGGTCCATTTTCTAAGGGGAAGAAAATTGCTTTCGGTTCCTTTTTCTTGATGGTGCATTTTCAACTAAGGGGGAGAATTTGGACAAATCATGCCTCCCATGTTCAAAGGGGAGAGGAATCGGTTGTGTGCACCATGCAAGGGGGAGTTTGCTCGTACTAAATTTTTGAAATTTCCAATTGGTTCGGAGCGCTTTGCTAGTTGTGTTGAGCCTTTGCCTCTATCTTGAGGGACTAGCAGCCGCATCTTTGCTTCCGTTGGTTTCAGTTGGTATCAAGTTTTTCAGTTGATGTCGAACCTTTCTTGCTAGTTGTGTTGAGCCTCTGTGCCTCTATCTTGAGGAACTAGCATTTTTGCTTCGATTTTTGGTTTTCAATTGGTATCGAACCTTTTCTTGCTAGCGGTGTTGAGCCTGTTCTACCTCATCTTGAGGGCTAGCTTTGCTTTGCTTGGTTGCGTCGAGCCGTTGCCCATGTCTTTGGGAACCAAGTTGTTTCGCTCTCTCCACTTGACCTTCTTCGGCTTTGCTATGCTTTTGGGTCATTTGGTCGAGTTCTCTCTTCTCCTTCTTCCTCTCTCTATTTCCATTATGATTTGTGTGTGTAGTTGACAATGCACTCATCAAGGGGGAGATTGCGGATACATGGGTGTATGCCGAGTCTCGAGTGATGAGTGATTGTCAACGGGTTTGATCGCAGGTTCTTTGGCTTGTGTTGTGCAGGTGTCGAGCACAGAGACAGTGATCGAGGGCAAGGTGAAGGTCAAGTAGAGACATGCCGTGCCGACGGACCGGGAGCGGTGAAGGGCGGACGTGAGGCTTGGACTAAGGGACCGGTGGCCTGAGGATCAGCTGTGGTGGCTGGCAGCCTGGGACAGTGACGAGCGAAGACTTGCGGGCACGGTGTTGCTTGGGTCGAGGACCTGGGGACACGTGTCGGTGGACGGGGTGCACGGGCGGTGCATCCCCTCTACAGCGTCGGTTTGGTGGTAGAGCCAGAGAAAAACCATCGGGTGGACGGTTTCCAGGTTTGGGCCTCAAAACCTGGGCGCGGATGGTTTCCGAGTTTGGCCACAAAACTCGGGCGGAGGACGGTTTCCAGGTTTGGGCCTCAAAACCTGGGTGCTGCGGGTTTGCTGAGTTTGGGCCACAAAACTCAGGCTACGGTCGTGTAACACCCCGGAGTTAAGCAATCCCTAAATGCATAATTTGGCATGGCATAAGCATAGCATCTCATCATTTCATGTGCATATGTTTGTTGAATGCTTAAGTCCTTGTTGGTCTCTAGGGTAACCTTGTTATGCTTTCTGTTTCTGACCAAGTGCCTTATAACAAAGTTGTAGATCTTGATGAAGGGAACAACTTTGCTTTAAAGCACTTTCTCAGAAAAAGCTTTTGAGTTAGGATTTCTTGCATTAGAAAAATGGTTTAGCACTAAATTTCTTGTTTTAAGCAGAATTTGGACTTGAGCCTTAAAGATGATTTGTTCCTTGCAAAATTCTAAGCAACTTTGTTGTTGGGACCTTTTCCTAGTTCGGTCTAGTTTAGGAGTTATAGAGCATCAAAGTTTGAAACAAAACCTCATTAGTTTAATCTTGACCGTGGACCCCACCGGTCAGTCCCTCTCTTCTTCCCCGCGCGCACGCCGCTCCCTCCGCGCCGACCGAAACCGCCCGCCGCCGCCAGACCCGCCTCGCCGGCCGGCCAAACCACCGTCATCACCGCCCGTGGTTTGCGCCCGAACTCGCCACGTCGCCCGGGAGCTCGGTGCATGCTCGCCGCGTGGAGCGCGACGCCTGACGCGCGCGCCTCCCCGCGTCCGGTCGGGAGCTCCCCCGATGGGAACTGGCAGGTGCAATGCACCTAGCACTTCGTTCCGTTTGCCTTCGCTCCGCCTGTGCTCGCAACCAGCAGAGCATCCCATTGCTCAGTCTCTCCTTCGCTCCACTCCACTCCATCTTCATCAGAGCAGAGCTCCGCCGCCGCCCGCCGAACCTCGGCGAGCGATTACTCGCTCCACCGCTCACCGCCGTCCAATTCCTCTCGCCAGTCTCTCCGTCTTGGTCTCCTCTTTCTCCGGTAAGGGTTGGTTTCCCCTCTCTTCCTCTCTAGCTGCCGGAACAGCGGACGCCATCCGCAAGCTTCCGCCATGGCCGCCACCGTGACCTTCACGTGGACCGGTCATCTCCGGCCATGCTACCCTAAGCTGAGCCATGTTCTAGTCTTCTCTACCGCCGTAGTAGCTTAGAGTCAAATGGAGACCTCTCTCGTGCCCTGAGTTCGCCGGACCACGGGCCAGTCGCGCTGTGTCCGTCATGGACCGCCGCCGTGCATCGCGCCGGACAATGCCGGGGATGCCGAAGCCTGGGAGTTGCTCCAATAGGTCACTTGTGACTTGCTTAGGCTAGTGTTAATCTCGCCGAGTCGCAAGCCGCCGGGAAGAGTTCCGCCGCCGAGTCGCAGAGCCGCCGCTCCGCCATGGCCGCCGTCGAGCTTGCTCCGGTATCCCTCTGTCTCAGCGAGTCGGTTAGTTGTGTTCGCCTCGCAAACCCGCACCCAATGATGGTCTCAGTGTCGCCAGAAGTGTCGCCGTCGACGAGCTAGGGCCGGTCAACGACCACGGCGCTAAACTCCGCCGTTGACTGCCGAGCCTGGCCTCGCGCGGTAACGTGCCGAGCTTGGCCTCGGAAGCTTGGTCGCCCTGACCAGCGGGCCCCGACTGGCAGTAAGAAAGAGAGAAAGGGAAAGCTTGGGTGCCGTAGGCCTCGGAAAGCCGGAAGCGCCGAGCCTTCGCCTCGAGCCTCGACCGAGTCGGTTGAGTCAGTTAGTCGGTCGAGTTGAGTCAGTAGTCTCGGTTGAGTCAGTTAGTCTCGGTTGAGTCAGTAGCCTCGGTGAATAGGTTAGCCTCGGCTGTCAGTGTGCCTCGCCGAATCGGAAAAGGTGTCTGAGCCTCGGCCGAATCGGTCGAGTGCGTCTAGCCTCAGCCGAATCGCGCCGAACGTGCCGAAGCCTTTGCCTCGAGCCTCAGCCGAATCGCGCCGGGTGTGCTGAGCATTTGTCTTATGCCTCGGCCGAACCAAGTGGAGTCCGTACGTTTAGGTTTGAGTTCCTTTTTAGTTTGTTTTTGCAGAATGTGTAATGGCTTCAAAAATTCCCACAAGGCTCATTTTAAGTCCAACTCCTGTGAAACAAATTTTGTTAGGTCAAGCATGTTTAGATCTATCAGTGAAAACTGTTGAAAGCATTCTTGGTGATACTTTTATGTGTAGATTTATTTAAATTAGAAAAGTGCTGATAACTTGGAAAATGCATAACTAATTATGTATAAGTCAGAAAAATGTAATTTGTTTTGTTAGATTGTATGATGTATGTGTAGTTTTCAGAGAAAATATAATATGAGGTTATTCTGTGAATTAATTTGACAGTAGCTTTTAAAATAGTTAAATGTCGTTTCCTTGTTTATTTTGTAGTAATTAAAATATGAGGAATATGCACCTGAGAATTTAAGCACATTGCTCTTATGCTAGGAAGTTTAGTAGAAAAATAAGAAATCTGTTGTTTGACACTTGTTGCTAGGGTGTGTAGTTCAAAGCACCTTTTCATGATAGAATTTGTCTTTTTCATAGAGGATGAAGTCTAGGTCCAAATGGGATGAAATTTGGACAGAGGGTTAGATTAAGTGTTATTAATCTCCAGTAATTTTTATAGATTTTTGTGAAGCTGTCTAGGATAGGTTACTGTTATAGGCCTAATTAACTAGATTTAATTCTACAAATAATTAGAGGGTAATAAACCCGTTAAGCAACTTTGATGTGGTGACAACAAGACTTATAAGTAGTATGTTAAATTAATAAGTGAGTAGCAGTAGATGACATGTGCTTATCTCCTGAATTTTACTCCATGTTGCATCACCGTGCATCCCATGTGCATTCATGTTATTCATTCATGTACCGCATCATGCAGGGTCGGTAGTGGAAGCCCAAGGACACCGGAGGAGCAGCGTCAGGAGGAGACACCCGAGGAGAGGATCCCGGAAGGAGACGCTGAGGACCTGCCGGAGTGCCGTGATCACCGCCCCGCCGACTTCGAGCGAGGCAAGCCCCGGAGCATTCTAACTCCTACGGTTTGCAAATGTTTTCTAATTAACCTGATAATGGATGTTGCATTAGGTTATAGGAATTGATTGCTACCGTTGATGCATTATTACTTATCCTTGTCCACCTGCAATATTACCTTGTTATCCCTGATAAGTCTAGGCTCGTTTATGCTTAGCCTGCTTAGACCGGTAAAAGTCGGGTGATTTCCTGTCTCCCGCATATAGGTGGATACTGATCATGTTTAGCCTTGTGCTATCGTGGAATATAACCATGTGATAATTAAATTGAGACCGGGCGGGATGTAGGAGCAGCAGGACATGGGTTCTGTGTGCTAGTAGTCTCCCGTCTGTGTCGATTAGGACCCGACGAAGGCACACCTCAGTCATTTTGAACGCGTCAATCACTTAACGGAGCAGGTGCGGGTACCTCCCGTGAAGCCGAGTAAGGTGTTTCGAGCCGGTGACGGAGACGTTGACGCCTAACACCCAGGGCCTTATATGTACCGTGGGCAACTATTCTGATCGACCTGGCATGGTCCGAGGGCAGGCAGGGCCTGATCGACCTGGCATGACCGTGGGCAGTTAATAGCTGAGCGACCTGGCATTGAGATAACCCTCGGTGTAGAAGGGTCCATGGCCGTCCCGCGACTTGGGTTCTCGAACCTCCTGAGTGGTCGCCAACGGCCGCCTGGCAGGGTGTGTCGGGCGAGTGTGCGACATTTTGTCCCCAGCTGGTAGGAATCGATTATAATCGCCATCGCTCCTGGTTAGTGAGTAACTTGACTGAGCATGTGTTACCGTAGTAATATATGGAATTAATGATGGTTATGGTTGATGAATCTGAAAGGCTATTGATGAAATAGTCACTCTTGCTTGAATAAGTAGTCAAGTGTTTGCTCTAGATCAGGTGCAAATCTAGATAATCAGGCTGATTACATAAAAGTGACTGCTAATGCTCTAATGATGATTAGTAATAATAAAGTGCTTTTATGCAAAAGGTAAGTGTGGCCAAACCCAGATACAGCCTTGCATAATCCTTGGTGTGTGGTTATTTCTGGTTTATGACGGGTAAGTCTAGCTGAGTACCTTCTCGTACTCAGGGTTCTATCCCTTGTTGTTGCAGATGGGCAATGTTTTCTTCGGCTACTGCGAGAACTGTCTGTATCCCGTCGAGGGCAGTGACTAGACCATGGGCATGGTCAATCCTTATCTTCCCTGATGCTTTTGTGGACGGATCAGGCATATGGCACCGTATTGTGAACTAAGGACTTGTGTTTCAAAACTATGTTGCTTCCGCTTTGAATTCAAAACTATGGTTTGTAATAACTATCGAACTCCGATGTATTTGAACTATGTGCGAACTGAATGTACCTTGTGGGCATGTACGCTAATCTATTACGATCTTGGTTAAAGTTGAATGACTTGAAATCCTTCGAGATTTCCGGACTACCGGTTTGTACGAGCTTAAGTACTTGTAATCTCTGTGAAAGCAGCGATTCGGTGCTTAATCTGGTGCAAATTGGTCGGTTCTGTTACAGCTGGCATCGGAGCGTGGTTAGCGTTACTGTTCACAAGTGTATTTGAAAAACTGTATTTTCAATTAAAATTCCTATTTGACAAGAACTTATAAGTTATATTAGGATTTGAAAAACCTTCTTGACCAAGAGTAAGGTGTGCCATTGATCAAGTCCTTATGCCCAATAGGAACTTAGGTGGCTATTTAAGTACTAACTTTGGGGGTCGTGCATCATACTTATTTTCTGTTATTCTGTCGTCCATACGGCAAGGGTGAAATTGTATGGATGCTATTCTTCGGAATGGTAATGTATGGATCGATTGCCTCTACGTAAAGGTAATGAGAGTTGTGAGAGCATGATTGGACAACCGCCAATCTAGGGAGTGCTTATATGATACCGACGCGTATACCTGTTCCACACAAGTATATGTGAAAGTATTGAGTGTGGGAGTAATAATTTTGATGGGTGCATATACTGCTTACGTGTATACCGGGTGTACACCTAAGTGAGTATTAGATTTAAATTTCCGCAGTGCATGATATTCATACTGTGGGAAGGGCTGAAGTGAGTTTCTGCAGGTACGCTAACTTGCGAACGTGTAGCACGTATAGTTAACGCTATGAGTGAACGTGTATGCCACCGTCTAGCCGTTAGATTGTTAGGCAGTGAGGACGTATGAAACGTGCATGCATCATGATCATATATCTTGCATTAATCTTACTTCCTTCCTTATGGTTTCTGTCCCGTTTTTCTAATAAAAGTTGTTCACAACTAATTAAAACTGTGTGGATAAACTTCTTACAGATGGCACGCACCAAGCGCACTGCTCGCAAGTCCACGGGAGGCAAGAGGCCTAACTACATGCTGGGGCCATGGACCGATGAGGGATCAGAGGACTTTCTAGAGAGTTTGGGATGCCCACTATTCTTTGGAGAGTTCTGCACCTGGTGGGATATCAGGAGGGCCAGGAGCCACAGTACGACTGGCACCGTGTGCAGTTGTCAGAGGATCGCCACGTGTACACGGTGGAGGTCGACGTGCCTAGCCGTGAGGACCAGGATCACGTCTGGTGCCGACGGGTGTTTGCCTTGCAGGGGAGGACCCCCTGGGATGCAGCCAACCAGGTTGCTTATACCGTTCTTCGGGACATCATGGAGGACCATCCGGAGGTGGTTGCCCAGGCTACTGCTAGTATCTTCCCGACGACAGACCCTTACCAGGCAGTGTGGCGTCAGCCAGGCGCTACCGTACTTGAGGCTAGCTCTCTTGAGAGGGAGCATTGTGCTGGACCAGCAGGGAGTGCTATGGCTGCTCTGATGGCTACTTATGGGTGCCTATCGCGCAGCTACGATCATCTGGATCATACCCTTAGTGAGGAGATGGCTGCACAGCATCGCCGGCAGGAGGAGCATACTACAGAGATAGACCTCCTCACTACACAGCTAGCTCAGTTGACAGTAGAGAGAGACCAGGCACTTCAGAGGGAGCAGGAGACTGCTCATCAGCTTGCCATTCAGCAGGGGTCGACTACTTTCTTGGCCTCGGTCATGAGGGAGACTGAGGAGGCGCTTCGAGGAGTTTGTGTTGAGGGCATTCGTGTTTCAGAGGAGAACAGGTTGCTGAGGTTGAAGTGGGAGACCTGGAGCTCCAACTCCATCACTTGCAGGACTACAACGATCGTCTGCACGAGGAGATCCACCGTAGGGAGAATGAGAGGAACCCCATCTTCCCCAGGAGGATCCGGAGCCGAGTAGTTCTTCTAGTAGTTCTTCAGATATGTCTAGTGAGGACGGTGACGTTGGTGAGATCGCTAGAGAGTAGTCTAGATCGTATGCTTAGCACCTAGAGATCTTTTGCGTATGTTGGCACGCCCGAACTTTTGTTTTGTTATGGGCTGGATGTAAGCATGTGAGGCAGACTTATGTGATGTGTGTGAGACCTTGGAAAGTCCCATATGTATGGGCAAAACTCTGGATGTTATGTTATCTTTTGCATGATGTGTTAAGTGATCTTGTTATGTGTTGATGCGATGTGGACTGAAATTTATTGTACCTCTGTCATTGTTTGGTGAATCGTTTTTCCGAATAATTTCAGTGGGTATGATTTATTGTTCTCTACAAGTTGCAACTTCGCCTAATGGTCGCTTACTATCCTATATGCAGATGACGACAACTCGTAGTGGAGCGGGCGGTAGTGGTGGAAATGAGGACCCCAGAGAAAACCGCAATCCACCACCTCCTCCACCACCAACGGCTGAGCAGCTTTTTGCTCAATTTCTTGGAAGTCAGCGCAATATTGAAGCTTTGCTGAGGGAGAACTTGGCGCAAGGACACCAACGCCAAGAGCTAAACCAGTATAGTTCTTTCAAGGATTTCCTGGATACTAAACCGCCTATCTTCAGGGAAGCTACAGAACCTTTGGAGGCAGAAGAATGGCTGCATACTCTGGAGCAGAAGTTCCGTTTGCTGAGGCTCACAGAAGAGCTGAAAGCAGAATATGCCGCGCACCAGTTGCAGGGACCAGCCGGGATTTGGTGGGGACATCACCGCACCACCTATCCTGCTAATGTTCCTATCACTTGGAGAGTGTTTACTGCTGCTGTTCGAGGTCATTACATTCCGCCGGGCTTGACCCAGATGAAAGTGGCAGAGTTCATGAATCTGACTCAAGGAACTCGGTCTATCACAGAGTATCATCATCTGTTCAACTCGTTGGCTCGCTATATCCCAGACTTCGTTGACACAGACGCTAAGAAGATTGCTAGTTTCAAGAGAGGCTTGAACACTAAAATGGGAAAGTCAGTGGGTACATCTTCTCGTACCAATTTCAATGACTTCCTAAGTGACTGTCTGATTCAAGAGAATCATAACAACAAGCATGCTGCTAGCAAGGCCCGGAAGAGAACCTTTGAATCAGGATCATCACAACCCAGAGGACCACCAGCTCAGCGAAATCAGTATCGACCACCAGCGCCGGGGGCACGTTTTAGGCCGCCACAGAAGAAGAATCAGCCACAAGCTCAGCGCAATCAGAAGCCATACAAGATAGCTGCTGCTCAGGCTCGTGGAGGTCAAGGCAGTTCTTCAGGAAATAAACCTATAGTTCGGGGACCATGCTACAACTGCAATCAAGAGGGGCACTTCGCAAGATACTGTCCCTACCCAAAGAAGCAACAGGCCAATTACCCCGCACGCCTGCACAACATGACCGCTGAAGAAGCTCGTGCTGGAGAGCCCGTGACTGCTGGTATGTGCCTTGTTAATCATCATTCTGCAGTCGTTTTGTTTGATACTGGATCATCGCATTCGTTCATGAGTAAAGCATTTGCACAAAAGCATGATCAAGAGGTGTCTGAAATGGATTATGGGTTTCGCGTAAGCTCTGTGGGGAGTAGTGTGTTGTCTAGGCAGATGGTCGTGATGCAACCATCGACATCGGAGGGCATAAGTTTGGGGCTAATTTAGTAGTTTTGCCAGGGCTCAGTATGGACGTAGTCCTAGGAATGAGTTGGATGAGTATGTGGAAAGCGGTGTTAGACACTGCAGATAGGACTCTTACCTTGACCGATCCAAGGAGGAACAACAAGTTACGTATCTCTCTTCCTCGAGGGGCTGATTTTGTTGATCTATCTTGCACCTTATCTATAGAGGACCTGTCAAAAATTCCAGTTGTTCGGGATTTCCCAGACGTCTTTCCAGATGAGAGTTGCCGGGTTTACCGCCCAAGCGGGCTGTAGAGTTTACCATTGAGTTGTTACCAGGGACTGCACCGATCTCGAGAAGACCTTATCGTATGCCGCCCAATGAATTAGCCGAACTCAAGACTCAGATTAGGGAACTTTTGGACAAGGGTTTCATTCAACCTAGTGTGTCAGAGTGGGGATGTCCAGCCTTGTTTGTTAAGAAGAAGGACAAATCCTTGAGAATGTGTGTGGATTATCGACCGCTTAATGCCGTGACCGTTAAGAATAAATATCCGTTGCCACGGATAGATATTTTGTTTGACCAGTTATCCAGAGCCAAAGTATTCTCCAAGATCGATTTGAGATCCGGTTATCATCAAATTAGAATCCGACCACAAGATATTCCAAAGACTGCTTTTTCAACCAGATATGGCCTATACGAGTATTTAGTCATGTCTTTTGGATTGACAAATGCTCCGGCTTACTTTATGAGTTTGATGAACTCGGTATTCATGCCAGAACTAGATAGGTTTGTAGTGGTTTCATTGATGACATTTTGGTGTATTCTGAGAACCCAGATGATCACGCAGAACATTTGAGGGTTGTTCTGACAAGGCTACGAGAGCACAAACTTTATGCTAAGTTTAGCAAATGTGAATTTTGGTTGAAGCAAGTACAATTCCTTGGTCACATCCTGTCAGAAGAAGGAATCTCTGTGGACCCTAGCAAAGTACAAGAAGTAATGGATTGGGAAGCTCCAACTTCAGTTGGGGAGATTCGGAGTTTTCTCGGTTTAGCGGGTATTATCGTCGTTTCATTCCCGATTTCTCCAAGATTGCCAAGCCCATGACAAGTTTGCTTCAGAAGGATCAGAAGTTTGAGTGGACAGAGAAGTGTGAAACAGCTTTCGTACCTTGCGGAAACTGTTAACCACTGCCCCTGTCTTAGCTCAACCAGATCGAGAAGCCGTTTGATGTCTTCTGCGACGCATCAAAAGTTGGTTTAGGGTGTGTTCTTATGCAAGAAGGCAGAGTGATTGCTTATGCTTCACGACAGTTGAGAAAACATGAGATAAATTATCCTACGCATGATTTGGAATTAGCTGCTGTGGTGCACGCTCTGAAGATCTGGAGGCACTATTTGCTAGGAAATGTCTGCAATATGTACACTGATCATAAGAGTCTCAAGTATATCTTCACTCAACCGGAGTTGAATATGAGGCAGAGAAGATGGCTTGAATTGATTAAGGATTACAATTTGCAGATACATTATCACCCTGGAAAAGCAAATGTGGTTGCTGATGCTCTGAGTCGGAAGTCGCATTGTAATAACTTGAGGTTACAACCAGAGGACGAGTTTAGTCTCGTACACCCTGTGATCCTGCGTCACATCGAGCTGCAGAGCACCTTAGTTGACCAGATTCTAGAAGGGCAGAAAACAGACAAGGGAATCTATATATCAAAGAAAAGCTAAGGGCTGCCACTGAACCCGTAAAACATTTCCGAGTTGATGATAAGGGAGTGTTATGGTTTGATAATCGCCTAGTGGTACCCAAGAATAGGGAACTGAAAAATCAGATCATGGACGAGGCTCATCTTTCTAAATTGTCTATCCATCCCGGGAGCACTAAGATGTATCAAGATTTGCGTCCAAGATTTTGGTGGACCAAAATGAAGAAGGAAATTGCCGCATATGTAGCCAGATGCGACACGTGTTGTCGGGTGAAGGCTATTCACCTGAAGCCAGCCGGAACACTTCAACCTTTATCAATACCTGAATGGAAGTGGGAAGAAGTGAGTATGGATTTTATCACCGGTTTGCCTACCACTCAGAAGGGAAACGATTCGATTTGGGTAATTGTAGATCGTCTCACCAAGACCGCTCATTTCATACCAGTTAAAACTTGTTATCGAGCACCGGACTATGCGGAGATTTATATCAATCAGATTGTACGATTACATGGTATACCCAAGGTCATAGTTTCGGATCGTGGAACGCAGTTTACTGCACCATTCTGGGAGAAACTGCAAAAAGAGTTAGGCACTAAGTTAATCCATAGCTCAGCTTACCATCCTCAGACTCAGGACAAACTGAAAGAGTAAACCAGGTATTAGAGGATATGTTAAGAGCCTGTGTAATTTCAGCAAAGGGATCTTGGGAGAAGTGGTTGCCATTAGCAGAATTTGCTTACAACAATAGTTATCAAGAAAGCATTCAGATGGCACCTTTTGAAGCTCTGTATGGCAGAAGATGCAGAACACCAGTAAGTTGGGTTGAACCAGGAGAACGTCGTTACTATGGAATTGATTTTGTCAAGGAAGCAGAAGAACAAGTTAGAATAGTTCAACAACATATCGCAGCGGCACAGTCCCGACAGAAGAGCTATGCCGATAAGCGAAGAAGGCCGCTTGAATTCGAAGTAGGTGACTATGTGTACTTGAAAGTATCACCCATGAAAGGAGTTAAACGTTTTGGCGTGAAAAGAAAGTTAGCGCCAAGGTTTGTGGGACCCTACAGGATAATGGAAAGGAGGGGAAAAGTGGCTTATCAACTACAGTTACCTGAACATTTGAAGGCTATATTCCCTGTATTCCATGTGTCACAATTAAAGAAATGTCTTCGAGTTCCAGAAGAGGAAGTACAACCGGCCAATATCAAGTTACAATCCGACCTTACTTACTCCGTGAAGCCATATCGAGTACTCGATGAGAAAGAAAGAGTGACTCGCGGAAAGGTCGTGAAGCAATATAAAGTATCCTGGAGTGAGCAAGACGACCGAGATGCCACTTGGGAAACGGAAGACTATCTAAAGGAAGTATATCCACAGTTTTATAAGGAATGGTTAGTAACTCAAATCTCGGGACGAGATTCCTTTAAGGAGGGGAGGGCTGTAACACCCCGGTGTTAAGCAATCCCTAAATGCATAATTTGGCATGGCATAAGCATAGCATCTCATCATTTCATGTGCATATGTTTGTTGAATGCTTAAGTCCTTGTTGGTCTCTAGTGTAACCTTGTTATGCTTTCTGTTTCTGACCAAGTGCCTTATAACAAAGTTGTAGATCTTGATGAAGGGAACAACTTTGCTTTAAAGCACTTTCTCAGAAAAAGCTTTTGAGTTAGGATTTCTTGCATTAGAAAAATGGTTTAGCACTAAATTTCTTTTTTAAGCAGAATTTGGACTGGAGCCTTAAAGATGATTTGTTCCTTACAAAATTCTAAGCAACTTTGCTGTTGGGACCTTTTCCTAGTTCGGTCTAGTTTAGGAGTTATAGAGCATCAAAGTTTGAAACAAAACCTCATTAGTTTAATCTTGACCGTGGACCCCACCGGTCAGTCCCTCTCTTCTTCCCCGCGCGCACGCCGCTCCCTCCGCGCCGACCGAAACCGCCCGCCGCCGCGAGACCGCCTCGCCGGCCGGCCAAACCACCGTCATCACCGCCCGTGGTTTGCGCCCGAACTCGCCACGTCGCCCGGGAGCTCGGTGCATGCTCGCCGCGTGGAGCGCGACGCCTGACGCCGCCGCGTCCGGTCGGGAGCTCCCCCGATGGGAACTGGCCAGGTGCAATGCACCTAGCACTTCGTTCCGTTTGCCTTCGCTCCGCCTGTGCTCGCAACCAGCAGAGCATCCCATTGCTCAGTCTCTCCTTCGCTCCACTCCACTCCATCTTCATCAGAGCAGAGCTCCGCCGCCGCCCGCCGAACCTCGGCGAGCGATTACTCGCTCCACCGCTCACCGCCGTCCAATTCCTCTCGCCAGTCTCTCCGTCTTGGTCTCCTCTTTCTCCGGTAAGGGTTGGTTTCCCCTCTCTTCCTCTCTAGCTGCCGGAACAGCGGACGCCATCCGCAAGCTTCCGCCATGGCCGCCACCGTGACCTTCACGTGGACCGGTCATCTCCGGCCATGCTACCCTAAGCTGAGCCATGTTCTAGTCTTCTCTACCGCCGTAGTAGCTTAGAGTCAAATGGAGACCTCTCTCGTGCCCTGAGTTCGCCGGACCACGGGCCAGTCGCGCTGTGTCCGTCATGGACCGCCGCCGTGCATCGCGCCGGACAATGCCGGGGATGCCGAAGCCTGGGAGTTGCTCCAATAGGTCACTTGTGACTTGCTTAGGCTAGTGTTAATCTCGCCGAGTCGCAAGCCGCCGGGAAGAGTTCCGCCGCCGAGTCGCAGAGCCGCCGCTCCGCCATGGCCGCCGTCGAGCTTGCTCCGGTATCCCTCTGTCTCAGCGAGTCGGTTAGTTGTGTTCGCCTCGCAAACCCGCACCCAATGATGGTCTCAGTGTCGCCAGAAGTGTCGCCGTCGACGAGCTAGGGCCGGTCAACGACCACGGCGCTAAACTCCGCCGTTGACTGCCGAGCCTGGCCTCGCGCGGTAACGTGCCGAGCTTGGCCTCGGAAGCTTGGTCGCCCTGACCAGCGGGCCCCGACTGGCAGTAAGAAAGAGAGAAAGGGAAAAGCTTGGGTGCCGTAGGCCTCGGAAAGCCGGAGCGCCGAGCCTTCGCCTCGAGCCTCGACCGAGTCGGTTGAGTCAGTTAGTCTCGGTGAGTCAGTTAGTCTCGGTTGAGTCAGTTAGTCTCGGTTGAGTCAGTAGCCTCGGCTGAATCGGTTAGCCTCGGCTGTCAGTGTGCCTCGGCCGAATCGGAAAAAGGTGTGTGAGCCTCGGCCGAATCGGTCGAGTGCGTCTCGGCCTCAGCCGAATCGCGCCGAACGTGCCGAAGCCTTGCCTCGAGCCTCAGCCGAATCGCGCCGGGTGTGCTGAGCATTTGTCTTATGCCTCGGCGAACCAAGTGGAGTCCGTACGTTTAGGTTTGAGTTCCTTTTAGTTTGTTTTTGCAGAATTGTGTAATGGCTTCAAAAATTCCCACAAGGCTCATTTTAAGTCCAACTCCTGTGAAACAAATTTTGTTAGGTCAAGCATGTTTAGATCTATCAGTGAAAACTGTTGAAAGCATTCTTGGTGATACTTTTATGTGTAGATTTATTTAAATTAGAAAAGTGCTGATAACTTGGAAAATGCATAACTAATTATGTATAAGTCAGAAAAATGTAATTTAGTTTTGTTAGATTTGTATGAATGTGTAGTTTCAGAGAAAAATATAATATGAGGTTTTCTGTGAATTAATTTGACAGTAGCTTTTAAAATAGTTAAATGTCGTTTCCTTGTTTATTTTGTAGTAATTAAAATATGAGGAATATGAACCTGAGAATTTAAGCACATTGCTCTTATGCTAGGAAGTTCAGTAGAAAAATAAGAAATCTGTTGTTTGACACTTGTTGCTAGGGTGTGTAGTTCAAAGCACCTTTTCATGATAGAATTTGTCTTTTTCATAGAGGATGAAGTCTAGGTCCAAATGGGATGAAATTTGGACAGAGGGTTAGATTAAGTGTTATTAATCTCCAGTAATTTTTATAGATTTTTGTGAAGCTGTCTAGGATAGGTTACTGTTATAGGCCTAATTAACTAGATTTAATTCTACAAATAATTAGAGGGTAATAAACCCGTTAAGCAACTTTGATGTGGTGACAACAAGACTTAATAAGTAGTATGTTAAATTAAATAAGTGAGTAGCAGTAGATGACATGTGCTTATCTCCTGAATTGTTACTCCATGTTGCATCACCGTGCATCCCATGTGCATTCATGTTATTCATTCATGTACCGCATCATGCAGGGTCGGTAGTGGAAGCCCAAGAGACACCGGAGGAGCAGCGTCAGGAGGAGACACCCGAGGAGAGGATCCCGGAAGGAGACGCTGAGGACCTGCCGGAGTGCCGTGATCACCGCCCCGCCGACTTCGAGCGAGGCAAGCCCCGGAGCATTTCTAACTCCTACGGTTTGCAAATGTTTTCAATTAACCTGATAATGGATGTTGCATTAGGTTATAGGAATTGTTGATACCGTTGCTGCATTATTATTATCCTTGTCCACCTGCAAATTACCTTGTTATCCCTGATAGTCTAGGCTCGTTTATGCTTAGCCTGCTTAGACCGGTAAAAGTCGGGTGATTTCCTGTCTCCCGCATATAGGTGGATACTGATCATGTTTAGCCTGGTGCTATCGTGGAATATAACCATGTGATAATTAAATTGAGACCGGGCGGGATGTAGGAGCAGCAGGACATGGGTTCTGTGTGCTAGTAGTCTCCCGTCTGTGTCGATTAGGACCCGACGAAGGCACACCTCAGTCATTTTGAACGCGTCAATCACTTAACGGAGCAGGTGCGGGTACCTCCCGTGAAGCCGAGTAAGGTGTTTCGAGCCGGTGACGGAGACGTTGACGCCTAACACCCAGGGCCTTATATGTACCGTGGGCAACTATTCTGATCGACCTGGCATGGTCCGAGGGCAGGCAGGGCCTGATCGACCTGGCATGACCGTGGGCAGTTAATAGCTTGAGCGACCTGGCATTGAGATAACCCTCGGTGTAGAAGGGTCCATGGCCGTCCCGCGACTTGGGTTCTCGAACCTCCTGAGTGGTCGCCAACGGCCGCCTGGCAGGGTGTGTCGGGCGAGTGTGCGACATTTTGTCCCCAGCTGGTAGGAATCGATTATAATCGCCATCGCTCCTGGTTAGTGAGTAACTTGACTGAGCATGTGTTACCGTAGTAATATATGGAATTAATGATGGTTATGGTTGGTGAATCTGAAAGGCTATTGATGAAATAGTCACTCTTGCTTGAATAAGTAGTCAAGTGTTTGCTCTAGATCAGGTGCAAATCTAGATAATCAGGCTGATTACATAAAAGTGACTGCTAATGCTCTAATGATGATTAGTTAATAATAAAATGCTTTTATGCAAAAGGTAAGTGTGGCCAACCTCAGATACAGCCTTGCATAATCCTTGGTGTCAATTATTTCTGGTTTATGACGGGTAAGTCTAGCTGAGTACCTTCTCGTACTCAGGGTGCTATCCCTTGTTGTTGCAGATGGGCAATGTTTCTTCGGCTACTGCGAGAACTGTCTGTATCCCGTCGAGGGCAGTGACTAGACCATGGGCATGGTCAATCCTTATCTTCCCTGATGCTTTTGTGGACGGATCAGGCATATGGCACCGTATTGTGAACTAAGGACTTGTGTTTCAAAACTATGTTGCTTCCGCTTTGAATTCAAAACTATGGTTTGTAATAACTATCGAACTCCGATGTATTTGAACTATGTGCGAACTGAATGTACCTTGTGGGCATGTACGCTAATCTATTACGATCTTGGTTAAAGTTGAATGACTTGAAATCCTTCGAGATTTCCGGACTACCGGGTTTGTACGAGCTTAAGTACTTGTAATCTCTGTGAAAGCAGCGATTCGGTGCTTAATCTGGTGCAAATTGGTCGGTTCTGTTACAGGTCGCCTGTTTTCCCGGTTTGGCCTAAAACCGGAGTTGAGCCTTTGAAGGTGGTTTCCCGGTTTGGGCAACAAAACCAGGGGCGGAGTCCGGTGAAGAGGACGCGAGCAGTGGCGGCACGTGCGGCAATCGGTGAGGTTGACGTCGAGGCAACGTACCAGTTGTGCGGGCGTCCGTGGCGACCCGTCGGATCCACATAACCCGAGTTGTTCCCGAAGAAACATAGGGTTTAGTGGTTCGCTTTATGTAAGTAGTAGGGGTAGAGGTGGGAATTTAGAATAGTTAGAATTAGGATAAGTAGTGGGAGACACAACCTCCCCATCTATCTAGCCATTTTGCTCTTTGCCCCTTATAGGTTTTCCTGCTCTCCCAACCCCTGCTGTAGCAAAACCTGAGATCCACAGAGAGAGGAATAATACCTCTGTGCCCCGTGAGATTTGAGGAAGTGAGACCGTAATCTCACTGTTGTAGAGTGTTGGTTATGGTAGCCACCACGGTTGCAATTTCTAGTTTTGTGATTCGTGGTTTTGAGTGTTTCTTCGCGGAATGTACTTTTCCCACATTTTCCCGTTGATCGATCTCTTTGCTCGGTGCATCTATTACCAATCCGTTAACCAAGTTGTTTCTAGATGTGAGGCACTTCTTTCCACCGAGGAATCTCCTCCTAAATCAGAGCTAGTAGATCGGTCGAGTTTGTTTTGGATCGGTTTTGCTCCCTTAAGTCAAGGATTCGTCCAATTCACAGATTTGGAGTTAGGTTCGAGCATGATTCTTTTGGGAAGCTCACTAACATCCTTGGAACTCCCATACCAAAGTCTAGGCCTAGTGCTTTTGATTCGGAGGAGATCGGGTGAATTTCGCGGAAGAAACAGCGTGTTTCGGGGACTATCGGACGTTGAACCTGGGAGCATCCGACGCTGAGTTAGTCACACCGAGCGTCCGTTGCCACGTGTCACAGGACAGTGATTTTAAGGAGCATTAGAGACGCTGACATCGGAGCGTCTGTTGCCATCGACAAACCAGAGGTCGAGCATCGGACGCTACTGTTTCACTGTAGCAGCGTCCGATGCCTATGCGGTAAGGTTCCAGATTGCTCTGTTTGGCATCGGACGCGTCCGTGGTGTGAAGGACCGGATTAGCGACCAGAGGGGGGGTGAATGGGAGCCTCAAATTCAACTCGTGAATTGTATAGCCCTTGTCCCAGAAAATCACCCCAAAAGCAAAGACTCGAAACGACCGGAGAGTTCACGACCTACGAGTAGGTGGATACCCTAGGAGATGTCCTAGTGGTACAGCGGAACCTCCGGAGAAACCCCAAAACCAACTGCCAAAGCACGGAGCAAAACAGCACAAACTGCAGATTCGCGGACTGTCCGCGGTCAGAGTCCCGGACTGTCCGCTGTATGTCCGGACTGTCCGCGACTAGGAGCCGGACTGTCCGCCGGCAAAAACGCAGAAACCGAACTGTTCTGCAAGTCTGCTGGACAGGTCCCGGACTGTCCGCGGGTTGTACCGCGGACTGTCCGCCGTTCACTTGACAGTGAACAGTCAGGGGACTGTGCCTGACGACCCTGTCCAATCCCGATCCCCGGACTGTCCGCCGCTGGCGGCGCGGACTGTCCGCGGATGAACAGAGAGCAGAAAAACTGCTCGGGTCAAAAGGTAATCAATCGAAACTTCACCAAATCAAAAGAGGCTTCGATCAAACTTCTCCTGTGTTCCTCAACGTATTGGGGTGCTAATCCTAAGAAATCATCGCACCAACCAAGTCAATCAAGAGTAATCTGAGAAACACCGAAAAAGGGAAAAGAGGAAGAACGAACACGAAATCAACCCGATCTATGGATTCGTGAGGTTAGAAGAGAATCCCTTCGGTAGAAAGAAGGGGCTCACGACCAAGAACAAATTGATTCAAGTGGAATCGAAAATCATCTCGCGGAGAGGAAGAACGAAGCAAATCTCCGGGAGATGAAAAACCAAAACGTGAAGAACACAGAACACGATTCGATTTCAGCCTAAATTCCTCCACACGAGGAGACAACGAGAATACGGTCTCGTTTCCTCAAAGATCCAAATACACAGAGGTATGATTGTCGTCTCTGCGGATCGCTTGCAGCGAGGTATGATTAGAACCTAAGCGAGGGCTAGAGAGAGAGAGCTCAGGAACAAATGACTGCAAGGATGGAGGGAGAGGAGGGGTGCCTCTCTTATTTATAGCCTAAAACAATAATCCCCTTACTACCCCTAGATACTTGAGCGAAACGGCCAACCCTAGGGGTATCCCGATCCAACTCTGCTGATGAGTTGATCTGACGGCCACGGCCTTCCTCATCCTTAGCTTCGCCTCGACGCAAGCCTCAGGATGCCGCCACGTGCCGCCCAGTCGACCGCCGCGCTACCTCGTGGATAGCCTCGCCTCCGCGCCAGCCTCTCCACGCCGCCACGCGTCGACCGTCCTTTTTGCGGACCTCCCCCCGGTTTTGAGGCCGAAAACGGGAAACCTGGGCCTTCCCCCGGTTTTGAGGCCGAAACCGGGAAACCTGTCCTCAGGCTGAGTTTTGTGGCCCAAACTCAGAAACCCGCGCACCAGGTTTTGTGGCCCAAACCTGGAAACCGTCCTTGCCGAGTTTTGAGGCCCAAACTCGGAAACCGGCCACCCCGAGTTTTGAGGCCCAAACTCGGAAACCGTCGAGGGTAGCTTTTCGAGGCTCAGCTACCGAACCCGTGCCGTAGACGGGATGTGGTTCGCACACCCGAGTTCCAGCACCGATGCCGGAGCATGTCCAGCCTCCACGCCGGGCAACCTCCCGACTCGGCCGATGCACCGCACATCCCCATGTACTCTTGCTTGTCAACGCCACGTGCCAGCTACCACAGCTGATCCTCAGGTCTCCTGGTCCGTCGGTCCAAGCTCCACGTCCGCCCTTCACCGCTCCCGGTCCGTCGGCACGGCACGTCCCTACTTGACCTTCACCTCACCTTCGACCACTGCCCGAGCTCCGCACCTGCACATCAACACAGCCAAGAGACATGTTGCCCGTTGATCGATCACTCATCACTCAGGAAGGGAACCACAAGGGCACATATCAACCTTGTGTTCTCAATCTCCCCTTGATGAGTGCATCGTCAACTCATAGTATCCGTAACCAGAATAGAAGGAGCAGAATTAGATAGAAGGGAAAAACTCACTCAAAAAGTTCAAAAGCCAGAGAAAGAGAAGAAAGAGAAGAACAATTCGAGATAAGCGAAGCTTGGTCCAAAGACATGGGCAACGGTTCAACACAACCAAGCAAAAGATCGGAGCAACAAACTCATCAGAGCAAAACTCGATCAAAATGAGAGCACAAAACTTGGTTCCCAAAGACATGGGCAACGGCTCGACGCAACCAAGTCAGAAACAAGCTAGTCCTCAAGAAGAGGCAAAATGGGCTCAACACCACTAGCTGGAAGCTTATAACTCAAAACAGGCAGAAAAACTCCCACTTACTCAAAGAACTCCCCTCAACAAGTGAAGCATAAGTTGCAATTGTCACCACAGAAAATCGAAATCTCATCTTGAAAACATTCTCCCCCTTGGGGGCAATTTGCAAACAAAAGAGGGGGAAAAGGGCTCAAGAAAGAGCAAACGGAGCTAGGTCATGCCTATCGGAGTCAAGCACATGCACATGAGTCAAAAATGCATGTTAGCAGCTTCAAGTATATACTCGAAAGAGTGAAAGAATGCTCTAATGAGTGCTGACCCGACTACAAAGCATCATACACAAAGTGCTAGCAAAGGCTCAAACTGATCACCAAATACAAGATATGAATGCATAAGCCTAGTGAGCAGTTTAAAGCCATTCAGAAAGGGGGTTCACCATCAAATTAGCACTAAGCATATATAGACAGGAAGTCAAACAAGTGCTAAACATGTATGTAAGGTGAACTACCCCTAGCAAAGTTCAACCATCATGCTATAGAGTGAAACATAAACTTGTGTTATTAGATTTTATCGGAGATATTTGCAGCGGTTTTTTACACAAGTTTAAATTCAGCATGTGATTGCGAGAGGTTGAAAGCTTGTCATTGCCTAACTTTCCAACCGTGCTAAGCCTATGCATATGCAATCAGGAGCTTAAAGCATCGGTTTCGGTCTTACACTACACGGCTCAAGTTTAACTCAAGGTGCTATGAGAAACAGTCTCGATACCGTGATGTGCTGACAAAGCAATCCCATCTCGATCTTACCAATTCACTAAAACTTGGTTCATTTTAAGCAGATATGAACAGTCCAAGCAAGTGAATGACTCAGAACTAGAGACATAGCAACCTAGCATATATGAAATAGCTCAAGTGATCTCAACACATCCTACACATGCTAGTTGCCAATCTCAATGGTGAACAAGAATCAAGTTTTTAAGTTTATTAACATGTTCAGTTCTGAAAGAAATAGCTTAGCTCACAAATGTAACAGTGATCAAAGAGAGCCTAAGCTACAAGCATCATCATATATCATCGAAGCATACTAATCAGAGCATAAATTCATTCTAAGGAATATAGACATGAAGCTTGAAATAAAAGATGTATGCATGATGAAGTCAGAATCGGAGCCAAAGTAAAAACAAAGAAAGACTCAAGACCCAAAAACAAAAAGGATCAGAAAGTCAGATTATAGTACAACAAGCAAAATGTTTCCCCCATCTAAAAGGGGAAACACACACCAAGCTCACCTCTCAACCTAGCAAAAGTTGAGAGATCCAAAGGCTTGGTGAAAATATCCGCAACCTGGTTATGGGTGTCTACATGCCTAAGATCAATGTCGCCTTTCTCATAGTGATCACGAAGAAAGTGAAAGCGAACATCGATGTGCTTGGTCTTGGAGTGAAGAACAGGGTTCTTTGCTACACTAATGGCAGAAGTGCTGTCGCAAAGCAAAGGGACCCGACTGAAATCTAGACCAAAATCACGCAATGTAGCAACCATCCATAAAAGCTGCGAAGCACAAGAAGCAGCGGCAACATACTCGGCTTCAGTAGTAGACTGGGCTACGTTCGACTGCTTGCGAGAAGACCACGAAACCAAAGAAGAGCCAAGAAACTGACAAGTCCCAGAAGTAGACTTGCGCTCAAGCCGACAGCCGGCAAAATCCGCATCGGAATAACCACAGAGCGAAAGAGTCGAAGAAGAAGAGTACCAAAGTCCGAACTCAGGAGTGTATCGGAGGTACCTCATGATGCGCTTGACCGCTTGCTTGTGGGAAGTCCGAGGGGACGCCTGAAAACGAGCGCACAGACACACAGAAAACTGTATATCCGGCCTCGTCGCCGTCAGGTACAGAAGTGAGCCAATCATGCTTCTGTACTCCTTCTGGTCAACCGGCTCTCCGTCCTGGTCCGCGTCCATCGCCGCAGTCGTCGGCATGGGCGTCGTAAGAGGCTTGGCCTCGCCCATGTCGAACTTCTTCAGGATGTCCTTCGTGTATTTGCCTTGATGCACAAATGTCCCGTCTCGGGTTTGCTTGATTTGCAACCCGAGGAAGAAAGTCAACTCGCCCATCATACTCATCTCGAACTCCCTGCTCATAGTATCTGAAAACTTTGCAACAAGCGCATGAGAAGAGCCACCAAAGATGATGTCATCCACGTAAATCTGGACTAACAGGGTATCGTTGCCTTGCTTGAGGAGAAACAAAGTTCTATCAACCCGTCCCATTTTGAAACCCTTGGAGAGTAAAAAGTTTTTCAAACGATCATACCATGCTCTCGGGGCTTGTTTCAAACCATACAACGCTTTTGAAAGTTTATAAACATGGTTTGGAAACTTGGGATCCTCAAAGCCAGGGGGTTGCCTAACATAAACCTCTTCCTCTATATACCCATTCAAGAAGGCACTCTTGACATCCATCTGGTAAAGCTTAAAACCCTTCGAAGCAGCAAAGGCTAGAAGGATTCTAATGGCTTCTAAACGGGCTACAGGGGCAAAGGTTTCATCATAGTCTATACCCTCTTTTGGCAGAAACCCTGGGCTACTAGCCTAGCCTTGTTCCTCACTACCATCCCATCCTCACCCTCTTTGTTTTTGAAAACCCATTTGGTACCTATAGGGTGGCATTGTGGTGGAGGTGGAACTAAGGTCCAGACTTTGTTTCGCTCAAAGTTTTCTAACTCCTCATGCATGGCATTGACCCAGTTAGAATCAGAAAGTGCGTGTCCAACATCTTTGGGCTCAAAAGACGCAACGAATGCAGAATGAGCAAAGTGGGAGATTTCATACGCTCGCGACCGCGTGACTCGCTGGTCGATGCCGCCGATCATCTGTCGGGGGGGTGAACTTGCTGAACGCTTCGGGGCGCTTGCCTCGCCGAAGTCGCCTCCCCCTCGCCAGATGCTGTCGCTCCCTCAGGTGCAGCGGGTGCTCGCTGGAGAGGTGGCTCTAGAGGACCCCAAGAAGAAGACGTAGTGGGATCTGGTCCTCGAGCTGAAGTAGACGTCGCAGGGTCGATGGGGGCAGCCAGTGGAGTTGGCTCGGGATCACCCCAATCGGCATTCTCCTGCTCCTCCTCCACAAAAATGGTCTCTCCCATCTCCTGTTCTCCTGCAACCTCAAAAGCAGAAGAAACACAAGGCATAGTTTCGTCGAATGTGACCTCGCAGGTCTCCACTATCCGGTTAGTTTCAAGGTTAAGAACTCGATAAGCACGTGAATAAGAGGCATAACCAAGAAACACCCCATCGGCAGAGCGAGATTCAAATTTATCCAAATTGCCTTGCTTCAGGATAAAGCACTTACACCCAAACACCCGAAAATGAGACACCTTGGGTACTCGTCCAAAACGCAACTCATAAGAAGTCTTTTCATTAAAGCACGAAGAAAGATGCGATTTGAAACATGGCAAGCGGTGTTGATCGCCTCGGCCCAAAACGCCTAGGAGTCCTATGCTCATCGAGCATCGTCCTGGCCATCTCAACAAGGGTCCGGTTCTTGCGCTCAACAACACCGTTCTGCTGAGGGACATAAGGAGAAGAGAAACTGATGCTCGATTCCATTAGAAGAACAGAAAGAGGCAAACTGAGAGTTATCAAACTCAGTACCATTATCGCTACGAATAGCTCTAATGGTATCAGGGGGAAACTCAGTTTTCAACTTCAAGATTAAGTCACGAGCAAAAGAAAACGCTTCATCCTTACCCTCCATGAAAAATACCCAAGATACCTCGAAAAATCGTCAACGATCACTAGAACGTACCACTTCCACCCGCTGAGCAAACCCGAGCTGGACCAACTGTGTCCATGTGAAAAAGCTCGCCGGGTCGCTTTGTCATCACCTGAGTAACAGGTGGGTGAGAAGCAGCAACCATCTTCCCGTGACGACAAGGATGGCAAACAAGGTCCTTCTGAAACTTAAGCTTGGGCAATCCTTGGATTAGGCCAAGTGAGCTAAGCCTTGCAAGCAAGTCAAAACTCAAGTGACCGAGCCTCCTATGCCACTTCCACAAATCAGAAGAAGGACCAGCCATCAAACACCTAGCAGAGCCGAAGGACTGAGAAAAGTCGGCTCTGAAAACACGGCCAAAAGGGACGATCCGACAAACAAGATCTCCCGAGGGTCTAAAACGCGACTCAAACCCTTCTTAAAGCGCACTTCACAATCATCCTCAAGAAGTTGCGAAACAGAAAGCAAGTTGAAATGCAAATTAGAAACCAAGGCAACATTCTTCAGGACAAAGTTCTCATTGAGCCGAATGGCTCCCTGAGAAACAACCTTACCTCTACTATTATCCCCGAAAGTGATGTACTCCTTGTGCATCACGGGGCTAAGGCTGGAGAACCATTCCTTCTTTCCGGTCATGTGGCGCGAACACCCGGAATCCATGAGCCACATGTTCTCCAACCGAAGTTCCTGCATCAATAGAAAGGCAGGAAGTGAGCATATGGCACAACACTGGGGTTAGTATACTGAGAAGGATACCAGTGCTGTGTCATAGGCCCAGAAAAAGTGTTAGCAGCAACACCAAACTGTCCTCGTCCCATGGGTGGATAGCGATCACCACCAACCTGAAAGGGTGGTCCGCTATGGAACGGAAAACCTCCAAACTGACCTACCTGTCCCATCTGAGCAAAGCGATCACCACCATACTGAAAAGGTGGTCCGCTATGGGACTGAGCAGCAAAACCTCTTACACTCGGCTCACGATCGTATAGAGGACGACCGAACCGCGACGGGCACGACCACCACCCTGTGGTCTAGCTGCCTGGGGCCTAGCAACCTGAGGGGGTGCTCCTCCAGGTCTAGCGCCCTGCCTCTGAACTCCCCGACCTTGCACACCATGGAGAGGGTGGTGCCTGGCCTGGTTGTTCAGCTCCAACTCCTTCCTAGCGTCTCTCTTCCTCCGAAAGCAAAACTCAGCTAGGTGACCCTCACGGTGACAGTACTCGCACTCAAACCTCACCACTCTCTTGGGTTGTTGGTTCCTATTGTTGCGAGGGTTGTTCACTCTGGCTGGCTGCTTGCCTTCGGAAGGGGATCACTAGAGACGTCAGGAAGGGTGTCAAGTGTGTTCCTAAGATGGTTAGGTTTTGGAACCACACTTGCTTGCGAGGTGGAGCCTTGGGAGGTTCATCAAGGATGCCATCCTTGGTGATAGGCTTGGAGGCTCAGGTGGGGTGATCTTGGTAAGCTTAGGGATAGCGGATGGTTTCTCACTCGGGTTCACTCCGCTAAACTCACCGATCTTACCAAAGGTACTAGCGCCCTTCCCACCTAAGTAAAGCCTACTCCCGAGCAATCAGTTCCCCTCTTGAACTGACTGATCATCATGCCCAACTGCGGCTCACTGCATGACACCCAACTCAGGATGGACCGAAGGTATGTGTTTTCCTCCTCGGTTTGCATCCTGTCATGCCGACAGTTGGCAATCTCAAGCTCCATCCCCACGCATCGCTCACATGGAGCGGACAAGGTGCTAACTGAGCTGGCCTTCAAGGCTTCAGCAAGCTTGGCATTAACTCCTGCCAACTCAGTTCGCAAGCTAGGACAAAGCTTGCACGCACCCAGCAAAGAAGGCCTAGCCTTCACTTCCTCCAGCTCTACCTTCAGGGAGGGACACTCTTTGCAATCACCCACCAAGTCTAGCCTACTCTTCAGCTCATCATACACCTCAATCAAAGAGGCATACTTGGTTTGCAGGGTGGCAAAGCTTGTCATATGCATCGTGCACTCCTCACACTCCTCCACATCGACCACCTTCACCTCGGACCTAGCAATCTCAAGTTCCTTACGCGCCTCTTTCAACTTAGCCTTAAACTCAACGCGCTCTTGAACACTTCTGTAAGCCTCTTCTCCAAGACACCGACCAAATCCACAAACCTATCCCGCTCCTCAGTGAGACGATCGACTTCAGAAGAATTTGGTACCTCAGAAGCGTGTCGTCGTCGTCGTCGTTGTGAGCGTCATCGGCGTCCTCTGCCTGGTGCTTGCGGTCCTCTTCATCCAAGGCCATGGTGCAAAAGCCCTTGGAGGAGTTGCCGAAGAAGCAGAGTCCGTTGAAGCGATCCTCCATCTTGTGCTCGGACTCGTCGTCGCTGGAGTCGCCGTCGGAGGTTTCTCGCCATCGCCGATGGTGGCGAGGAAAGCACGCTTGCCGGCGTCGAAAGCCTTCTCCATGTCCTCCTGGCGGTAGAAGCCGTTTTGTTTTATTCTTCCCGGCTTGTTCTCCGGCTTGCCCTTGCGCCTGAAGTTGCGGTTCTTGCCGGGGAAGTTCTTGACGTTCTTGGGGCAGTTCGCCATGAAGTGGTCTAGATCACCACACTTGTAGCAGCCCTCGCGTGCGCCACCACGCCGGCGATTCAGGCGGTTGTTGTGAAACCGCGAGAACCGGGTGATGGCGAGGGCGAGCTCATCGTCTCCCAGCGCCTCCAACTGCTCCTCCGTGACTGTATGCAAAGAAGACAACGCGACAAGAGGAGGTGAAGCGTCAGCAGAGAAAGTCGATCCACCTGTGCCTGAGACCAAAGCCATGGTGTGTGAAGATGGGTTCTTCAGCTTGGCCTGAGTCAGTGATCGATCTCAGGATGTTGCTCACAGAGCTTGCTGAACAGCTCCACGGTGAGGGTGTCGTAAGTAGGAGACTCAATGATGGTCGACACCTTCACCTCCCATACCCTCCGATCCAGGGCGTATAGCAACTTGAGAGCCCTCTCATGATCGTCATAGGGTAGGTTGGCCCGATTGGCACGCATCTTGTTCACAATCGTTTGGAAACGTGCGAACATGGCGTCAATCGTCTCTCCCTCCAACTGAACAAAGTTCTCGTACTCTCGCTTGTAGGTCTCGAAGAGTCTGGTCTTAACATGAGCGGTTCCCTCATGATAGCTTTGAAGCTTCTCCAGATCTCTCGTGCCGTCTCAAGCTCTGAGATACGTTCGAACTCAGGAAGGGAGAGGCTGGCCAGAAGAGCATTACGAGCCTTGGAGTTGGCCTCGTGTTGGTCAATCTGGATCTGACCCACACGAGCCGCAAGGACTACGTACTCAGCGTTCTCACATATCTCCCAGACAGAAGATCCGATGCTGTTGAGATAAGCACGCATCCGAATCTTCCAATAGGGATAGTTCGTTCCATCGAACCAAGGAGCCTTGCTATTCCCTCGTTCCATGTCGCCCTTAGGATCCGAAACCGATTAAGGTAGGAGAGATCCTTAACCGGCTCCGATACCAATTGAAGGACCGGATTAGCGACCAGAGGGGGGGTGAATGGGAGCCTCAAATTCAACTCGTGAATTGTATAGCCCTTGTCCCAGAAAATCACCCCAAAAGCGAAGACTCGAAACGACCGGAGAGTTCACGACCTACGAGTAGGTGGATACCCTAGGAGATGTCCTAGTGGTACAGCGGAACCTCCGGAGAAACCCCAAACAACTGCCAAAGCTACGGAGCAAAACAGCACAAACTGCAGATTCGCGGACTGTCCGCGGTCAGAGTCCCGGACTGTCCGCCGTTAGTCCCGGACTGTCCGCGACTAGGCGCCGGACTGTCCGCCGGCAAAAACGCAGAAACCGAACTGTTCTGCAAGTCTGCTGGACAGGTCCCGGACTGTCCGCGGGTTTGTACCGCGGACTGTCCGCCGTTCACTTGACAGTGAACAGTCAGGGGACTGCGCCTGACTGACCTGGCCAACCCCGATCCCGGACTGTCCGCCGTGGCGGCGCGGACTGTCCGCGGATGAACAGAGAGCAGAAAAACTGCTCGGGTCAAAGTAATCAATCGAAACTTCACCAAATCAAAAGAGGCTTCGATCAAACTTCTCCCTGGTGTTCCTCAACGTATTGGGGTGCTAATCCTAAGAAATCATCGCACCAATCCAAGTCAATCAAGAGTAATCCGAGAATCACCGAAAGGGGAAAAGAGGAAGAACGAACACGAAATCAACCCGATCTATGGATTCGTGAGGTTAGAAGAGAATCCCTTCGGTAGAAAGAAGGGGCTCACGACCAAGAACAAATTGATTCAAGTGGAATCGAAAATCATCTCGCGGAGAGGAAGAACGAAGCAAATCTCCGGGAGATGAAAACCAAAACGTGAAGAACACAGAACACGATTCGATTTCAGCCTAAATTCCTCCACACGAGGAGACAACGAGAATACGGTCTCGTTTCCTCAAAGATCCAAATACACAGAGGTATGATTGCCGTCTCTGCGGATCGCTTGCAGCGAGGTATGATTAGAACCTAAGCGAGGGCTAGAGAGAGAGAGCTCAGGAACAAATGACTGCAAGGATAGAGGGAGAGGAGGGGTGCCTCTCTTATTTATAGCCTAAAACAATAATCCCCTTACTACCCCTAGATACTTGAGCGAAACGGCCAACCCTAGGGGTATCCCGATCCAACTCTGCTGATAGTTGATCTGACGGCCACGCGCCTTCCTCATCCTTAGCTTCGCCTCGACGCAAGCCTCAGGATGCCGCCACGTGCCGCCCAGTCGACCGCCGCGCCTACCTCGTGGATAGCCTCGCCTCCGCGCCAGCCTCTCCACGCCGCCACGCGTCGACCGTCCTTTTTGCGGACCTCCCCCGGTTTTGAGGCCGAAACCGGGAAACCTGGGCCTTCCCCCGGTTTTGAGGCCGAAACCGGGAAACCTGTCCTCAGGCTGAGTTTTGTGGCCCAAACTCAGAAAACCCGCGCCCAGGTTTTGTGGCCCAACCTGGAAAACCGTCCTTGCCGAGTTTTGAGGCCAAACTCGGAAACCGGCCACCCCGAGTTTTGAGGCCCAAACTCGGAAACCGTCGAGGGTAGCTTTTCGAGGCTCAGCTACCGAACCCGTGCCGTAGACGGGATGTGGTTCGCACACCCGAGTTCCAGCACCGATGCCGGAGCATGTCCAGCCTCCACGCCGGGCAACCCTCCCGACTCGGCCGATGCACCGCACATCCCCATGTACTCTTGCTTGTCAACGCCACGTGCCAGCTACCACAGCTGATCCTCAGGTCTCCTGGTCCGTCGGTCCAAGCTCCACGTCCGCCCTTCACCGCTCCCGGTCCGTCGGCACGGCACGTCCCTACTTGACCTTCACCTCACCTTCGACCACTGCCCGAGCTCCGCACCTGCACATCAACACAGCCAAGAGACATGTTGCCCGTTGATCGATCACTCATCACTCAGGAAGGGAACCACAAGGCACATATCAACCTTGTGTTCTCAGGTGGTAACGGACGCTGCCAGAGTCCGATGCTGAGGAGTTTGAGCAGTTTCGTCCGCGGTTCAATCGTTCGTGTCGGTTTTGATTTCCGGCTTTTGGTTGATTTCTGACTTCGTGCTCTACAGAAATCGGGGCTTCCCGCCTGCGTAAAATAGCCTGAATCCCCCTTGCAATTTGGCTCGGAGGAGGAGTGGGGTTACCCAAACGTCCATCCTGTCACTAGTGGACTTGCGTGAACTGGGTGTGAGGAAGACTTTTGTGGTGTCCGCTGTGTTCCTAGGAACATCCAACCCAATTCTCTTGGGTCGTGGAATCACGCATCGGTTTCTCTTGGCGCCACAGGGGCACCTACCGGGGTTGGGGCTCGGGGTAGGGGGGAAGGGTGCGTTCCGGCGGGGTGGCAGAGGGGGGTCACTGTATCCGGGGTCGGCAGGGCGGCGGGAGAGGGGGAGGTTGGGCCTTAGAGGAAAGGAGGGGTGGCCGCATCGGGGGCGGGGGCACGGGGGGTCCCATTTTTGATTTAGGGGCTCGGTGGCTGGTTTGTGGTTCTGGGAGGGACAGAGATTAGTTTCCGAATTTGAGGGACAGAGGCTATTAGTTCCGAAGGAAAATTTGAAGCTCCATTCACAGCTTCCAATTCACCCCCCTCTGGTCCGATTTCTGGTAGCACTTCCGGTCCTCAGATCTTCCAGGCCTGCCGTTCCCGATCACTCTGCCAGATGATATCATTGACGGAACTCAGGACGTGGATGGTTGGTCCGCCTGGTGTGTGGGCGGAGAGTTCCGATCACCAAAGTTTCATGGTGGATGGATTACCCCACCCAACACTCTCCTCATCACTCCCAGCAAAGCGAATGTGAGTGTTTGCCCTCGACGAACTTCCCTCACCCTTACTCTTCTTCTTCTTGCCGTGGAGAAGAGTTCTTGAGAGGGCCCATGACCTCCTTGCTAGTGCTCAAGGTGGCTGGTGTTTTTGTGTTTTGAGTGAGGGGTAGGAACTTGCATGGGGTGTGGGTAGTATTTATAAGCTAAGGATGGAAGGGGGGAAGGCTGATAGCTCCTCCCACCTGGCGGGTGCCACCAATAAGAGGCGGGCGCCACCCCTACTTGCCCATTTCTGTCTCAAACCGACACATGAGGTTTCCCTCGTAATGTCCACTGAAATTCTAAGTGGGGAATAAAGTGGTAGTGTCGGTGCAAAGTGCAAAGAGTATAGCCTCCTGAATGGAGTAAGTGGGCTGAAAATTTCAAAGACCACTTCTTCATCCTGGTCATACTTTATACCAAGGATGGTGGGAAACTTACTTGGGTGCAGCTTCGTGCAGAAATGTGGAAATTGAGGTGGCGGGCGCCAGGAAAAAGTGGCGGCGCCACCCCTTTATGGGTAATTCCCACTCAAAGCCACTCTTTTTTTCACTTGTGCTCTCCTCACCACTCTTCACCAGAATTTTGAGTGGAGAAGTGTCCAAAAGATGGAGTGAAGTTGAAGAGAGAGGAGGAGACATGGGAGTGAATGAGTGCATTGAAAAGAGCAAAGACATGGGTCTCTCCTGGTGTTATTTGAGTCTATGAGCTAGGGATAATAGTCTACTTGATTGGCTAAGTGAAAAAGGGCCAAAAGGGGTGGCGGGCGCCAGCATGGGGGGCGGGCGCCACCCCTAAGGCTGCACTAAGCCCCCTAGGCTTCACCTAATCTCCCTACTAAGCATCTATTTGCAGAAACTTAATTTGCTTAAGTAAAAACGAAAATTTAAATGGGGGATAAAGACTTACCTTAGCCTAACTTACCTTGGTTAGCCGCTTTGGATTCCCGATTAGTGTCGCCTTCACGGTGGTTGTGGCTGAATATTTCCTTCACTGGCTTTGTTGGTGGAGTGTCGGCACCGACGAACTTTGATGACGGGTGTTTTTCCAGTCGCGGTGTGTGAACTCGAATTTTTCCTCCTTTCCACTGATGTGGAGCTGAATTTCTCCAGCTCCTACATCAATAGTGGCTTTTGCAGTGCTCAAAAATGGACCGTCCCAAGATCAATGGCGTCCGGTGGTCGGGATTAATATCAGAATCACAAAATCCATCGGGACAAAGAGATTCTGGATTTTCACCGGAATATTCTCTGTTATTCCCGTGGATATCGGAGCGATTGAGCGATTGATCGGCTAGCTGCAGACACATAGAAGTAGGGGACAAGTATGATGTTTAATTTATCATATATTACCTTGGCATGACGCTGACGCTTGCTCCCAGATCACAGAGTGCATGCTCGAAGTGCTGCTCTCCAATTGAACATGCGATCGATGGGTTTCCTGGGTCCTTCTTTTTGGGGAGTTGGTTTAAAATGACCGCACTGCAATCTTCGGTCAATTTAACCACATCCCCCTACTTGGAAGTGGTTTCTTCTTATTGAGCATGTCTCTCAAATATTGCATAAGTTGGAACCTGCATAGCGTCAATAAATGGCACATGTATATAATTTTTGAATTACCTTGACGATTTCTTGACTTGGTCGTCTTCCGTCGGATTTCTGTTTCGATCTGGAATGGTAATACATGGATCATAAAAATTCATGAGGAGCAGTTCGTACCTTGGAGAAGTTCAGCTGGCGTCTCCTCTTCTTCGTCTTTTTCAACATTAACAATATTTTCTTTGCAGCAGAATTAGTACTAGGAACTAAATTAGGATGAGGTGGATCACGAGTGGATTTACCACCTCTAGTGGTTACAGCTTTTAATTCCTCATAGCATTTAATTTGAGATTTAATGTTATCTACTTTTTGCTCTAATCTCTTATTAAAATTAATTTGTCCCTTAACTGCTTCAGAAAAATCATTCAGTTTAGCATAAATTCTTCTAACATTTTATCATGTTCAATTAATTTATTAATTTATGCTATCATTAATTCTAGCTTGATTAGAACTAATTTCCAATAGGAGAATTAAATGGGAGGTTTGAGGCATACCTTTATTATTCCATTGTTGGATCATTGGAATTGGAGGTTCTCGTAGCCACATTATTAGAAGGGATTTTGCATCTCTTTCTTAATTTCTCCTTGACCTTCACTTGACGAAGCGGCTCTTTGCTTGGCGTAGTACTCCATTGCAGCACGATCTCTCTTCTATTTATTCTTTGCTCTAGCATTTTACCAAAGTTTGCAGGGTAACAGAATCAACTTGCTTAATTTCAGACATACCTCTAGCACGTTTTTCTGTCCATCCTTGATTCGCCACCATTGTCTCGATCATTGGTTGCTTCTCACAGTGAGAGAGAGGTATGCACCTCCGCGGCAGCATCAATGTGTTGTCAAGATTCTTGCTGGAGTCCATGGTAGAAGCTCTGGATCAAATACCAGTCTTGCATACCATGGTGGGGACAGTTTCAACATACTCTTGTAGACTCTCCCAAGCTTCAGTGATTGTTTTTCGTCTCCCTGTCCAAGTTGAAATCTTGCTACGGAATAAGAATTGTTCGACTTATCGGGCAAAACTTGTTGAGGAATTGATCTCGCGCATCTCACCCATGTCAGCAGGTGTCCAGAGTTGAAGAGGAACCACTGCTTCGCTTTTTCCATAATGAAATGGAAAAAGACGAAGTCTAATGGCATCCTGCGAAACTCCCTGCACAGAAATTGTAATACATATCTCCAGAAAATTCCGGAGATGAGCATTGGCATCCTCGGAAGTCTTGCCATTAAATGCAATAGCTTGAGCCATACATATTAGGTGAGGTTTAAGCTCAAAATCTACATAACTAGTAGAAGGTAACCCTGGAATGTGAGCAAGAGTAGGCATGGAATACTCACGGAGTGTTTTGGTCGACGTCGATGTTGATGATGATGTCGGCGTTGGTGTTGGTCAATCGGTGGAGCAGCTGGTTCGTCAGTCACTTTTGACTGGGATTCTTGTTTTGACGAACTCCTCTCGTGAAACTCCAGGTTCTTCCTCGGAGGAGTGAGATTAGCTCTCGCTCTCCTAAGAATGGCCTCGGGATCTTTATAGTCGCTCAGAAGATTGAATCCGGCCGTGGCTACTTGAACGATCACAAACAACGAACAATATATATATACCCGCTAGAACTACGGGGGTTAATTCAATAGAAATCGCAAAGAATTAATTCTAGCCAATTGCTTCCCCGGCAACGGCGCCAAAATGCTTGTTGACACTTGCTAACGTCGTCACTAGGAGTAGACTATGGAATCTATCCCGCAACGGCGCCAGAAAGGCTTGTTGGTACTTCTTAATGTAAGAAGTATAACTAACTATTCTTTTGACTATTGGTAATTCCGCAAGCGCACAGAATAAGTCAATTGTAGCACTTCACCGGGAGTAACCGAGTATCGTATTATTTCCACAGGGAAGCTACTATGGCAGAACTAACACTAGGACTGCTATGAACAACTAGTGATTCTAGCAAGGTTGATCGAGTGTATGAATGGGGGTTGATTTCTACTACTACTAAAAAGAAGAAAAGCTAACTATTACTAAACTAATCGGCGGGGTCTGGCCGATGAACAGATTAATGTTTTCCTACACACTTACGATCACAACTAACTTAGCAATAAAGGTTTTATCTAGTCTTCGAACCGTACACACCCTCTGGACTATTTACCTCAGACGTGCACAACGAGGTTATGATTTAAGAACTAACCAACTACGTGGTGGAATTCAAGGCTCCCAGGGGTGTCACCACCTGTTTGCTACCACAGCTATCCGGGGGGCTAGTCACAAACTATGTATAACTAGTCTAGCACCGCGCTTACACTAATATATACTACTCTAATCCTGCGTCCAAAACTAGAGCACTGATTACTCAGCGAAGAACCCAAACTAGATGCAAACTAAATACTAAGTTATCTATGATCGAAAGACAACACCTCAACAAAAAAAATAAGTAAAGAACTAAAGTAAATGCTGAAGTAGAAGAACACTAAGATAAATGAAGAAAGACTTGGAATTATACCGGAGACTCTGGAAGATCCTCTATTACAACTCAGCTCTTCTATTCTACACTCTCGCTCTCACTCTAAGTCTCTCAACAGAGTGTAAATCACCAGAGCTTCGCTTACAAGAGAGTGGGACTAATGAGGTGAGGTCTGAGTACAAATGGCTCGGGAGGGGGGGTCCTATTTATAGCCTAAGGGACCTGGGGGGTTAGTACTTATGGACCTAGGTTAGGTCAGGGGGTGAGTGAGGTGGCGGGCGCCAGCCCTAGGTGGCGAGCGCAGCCCTAGGTGGCGGCAGCCACCCCCCTGGCCGTTGGATCCACCGTCATTGCTTCAACGGCATCCAGGGAGGCGGTTCCAAGGTCGGTTGTATGTCCAAAAACTGTCACATGGGCAATTTAGTCATGATCCACGTGACATCTCTTCTTAGCCCTTGGATGCAACGATCTAAGTGATCAATGGCTGCAAATGAGTGTGGCACGCCTCCCCTGGATCAGTGACGTGGCAGGGGAGAGTTTGGGCCTCACTCCCCTGGCGGCGCCAGTGAGGGGGTGGCGGGCGCCACCCCACCTTGGCCCAAAGTGAGCCCAGGTGAGTGGCTCGCCTCCTGGTGGGTCCTCTTGGTCATTTTGCTCAAAAACCCTGCAATTACCTACATTCAAATAAAACTCAAGGACAAGTGGAAATTGTTAGTTTATAAAAGGTTTTTGGTTGATTTTAGGTCCTTGTGTTGTGTTATATGACCTGTTGATGCTAAGATATGACACTTAGTGAGCATCAACAGCGGGTACCCTGCAAGTAGTTTGCGCACTTGCATCTTATATTGTGCCACTCCTTCCAACACCCCGTCTTCTACCATGACATGTGCGTTGGAATGAACCTTTGACTTATATATTTGTACCCTCGCCATTCCTTTTGTTAGCAAAGCTATGGTCTATGTTGTATCTCAGAACCCCACGCGTCGACTCGATCGACCACCTAAACACATTTCACTAGAGATGTGCCTGAGGGCATGGCATAGATGTGCTGAACTAACCCCGCTCTTATGAGTGCCCCAGAGTCCTGGTTCCAGAGTACTGTGTCGTGTGGATCGAGAGGATTGTAGATCTCAATCCTTTTGCGCTACCGCTTTTGCCATAGCGGGCAAGCCAGGAAACCTTGGAGTCAAGTCACAATGATGTTAATTGTTCGCATGATCCATTGACCTTTTGGATAAGGCTACAAGAGCCGAATCTCATCGTCTTTATTCGTTAGGCCATCCTCCGATTTCTGTCTTATTAAATGAGGACCAGATCAAAGGACGTGAGCCATGGTGTTTGCTAAGGAAAGGCCTTGATTTGAACCCTATGTCATAAAGCCGTATTGGCTTGGCCAAGACTTAAACTAGCAAACCACCACATTGTTCCTAGCCCGAGGAAAATTTGACAACCGCTGAGAGGGCTAAACCTTGTATATTTTAGTGTCTCGTTGGTGTTAATGGATCTTCCTACGTCCAGTTGTCTTTTCAAATATTGTGTGTGTTCTCTTGCCTTGTGTGCCATTTCATGGAGTAGCATGCGATTGGACCGAGAGAGCCATGGACGACGACAAGGACAACGACATGGAGTCAACTCTGGAGGAGACGACCTCTCTAATGGAACACCACGGGGAATAATTAACCATGACTACAACTACTTCGCAGGTGTCATGCAACTCCCTCTTTTTAGAGAATCCTATTAGACATTGCAAATATGTAGACTTGCTAGCGCTTTATATTTATTCCTTTGCTAGTATTGGATGCATGATACTACCTAAGCCATTATTACCTTATTGCAACCCACTGTACCACAACACCCTGCTTTGCGCACTCGCTCATTTAATCTTACTTACTCGCCTGCTTGCTTGCATGTTTCGCCATTATATTATTAACTTCCACTTCGTATTATATCTGAGATGTGATGCGGGTGGTGAACCCTTGGGAATGGTTTGGCAGGTGATGCCGGACTTGGTGATAGGTGAGCGTGTTGCGTGTGTGACTTGGGTGTGTGGAGGTGAGGGTTGAGTCGACCGAGCCGGAATATACGATGAGCCTAGTGCGAGTCTTGCCGTGGGGCGGATCTAGATGCCCCTGTGGTGGTGAAACCTGTGGCGGGTTTGTGGTGACTTGAGGTGGGCCCAGGTGTGAGCCATTGGTGGAGCCCGGTCAGGAGCGTGCTGTGGTGGCACAGATAATGATAACCTTTGAGAAGACATTCCGGCTTAGTCACCCCTAGTGGAGCGGGAACCTGACCACGGGGAATACCTTTACATGCCACTCGCTCCTTATGGACGGGGACGGTCGGACTACCTGGTAGGGTAATGCCACTACTGCTAGGCGAGAGAGTGCGAGGAAGGTACGGGTATGGGAGTCCCACACCCTTCCGAGACGATCACGGCTCCCACTTCGGGAGAGGGAACGTGACTTCACAGACTTAGCCATCCCAGACAGACTTGGGGTGTTCCAGGGCTGAGAGGTAGGGTGGCATTACTCTAGGCTGGCAAGCAACCGATATCCGCCTAGCACACCTAGGGTGCCGATGATGGCGATCTTATGGATGTTGTAGAACCTCTGCATAATGTATGGTTGATCGATCGATACGTTAGCCAATTCGTTGGCTGCAGACCTTTTCCCTGACCAGCTTTCCGACGTAGCGAGAGTTTCTCTTTTCTCCCTCTGGTAGTGAGTGTCGGCCGTGAGCCTGGTGTGAGGCTGCGGGCCGTTGAGACAAGGCTGGGATGGAGCTGGCCTCTGTCGACTGAGTGTGTGGGTGAGATGAGATGAGGTGATGGTGTGGTGATGATTGGGATGGATATGGACATGAATATGGTGGATGGATGTTGATGTGTGTGTATGGGGATGTGATAAAACCTGATAATATTATTACATTGATTATTATTACTGCTCATGCGCTAGGATGCAATCCACATCCAAATCTTAGGATCATCAGATTCCTTGTTTTATATTTTCCACTAAAGCTCATCGGTGCCGACCATGGCCTGCACACATCTGGCGGTGTGCAGATTTCCTGCTTTAGAGAAGGTACTGGACTCTAGAAGGAATAGGAGTTTTGTGTCTATGCTCAAGTTTGGTTCGGAGGATCCGGTTGATGCTGCGCTACAAACACTCTGATGATGCCCATGAAGGAGGAGCCTTCTCTCGATAGACTTCCGCTAGAATAGACTCTGTAATAGGTGATTCACCGGGTGATGTAATGCTTATAACCATGTAATATTATGATGTATGACTGTGGTATCGACTGATATATGATAATATGATAGATCAGTTCCTGGATTATCATATTATAACTCATTCTGTGGATTTTCCCCTCGTGGAAAATTGAGGATGTTTCAACCTCGGGGTTTGCTAGTGATACCCGAGGAGGCAGCAGCTACTGTTGAGGGGGGAGGTCACTTCGGCTAGGGAGGCGCCACGACACATCCAGCGCCAACACCGCCTCAACAGAGGATCGACAACATCCACGAACGCGTCACTCGGTCAAGGTCACAACAAATCTCTCACTTGCTCAGTCTGCATTTGTGTGCTGATTTTGAACCCCGAGATGTTGGACACACTTTATCTGATCTGGATTGGGTCACATGCCATGCATGAGGAGCTAGAATTTTGAGAGAAATAGGGTTGGGTTCTTGTTCCACCTCCTCCTGAGTGTCATCCTATTGGGACAAAAATGGGTTTTGAAAAACAAACAAGGAGAGGATGGTCATGTTGTGTAGAACAAGGCCAGACTTGTAGCCCAGGGGTATTATATAGGTGGGGATAGACTATGAGGAGACTTTTGATCCTGTAGCTCGTATGGAGGCAATTAGGATCCTCTTGGCTTTTGCTGCATCCAAGGGTTTCAAACTTTTTCAAATGCATGTCAAGAGTGCCTTCCTAAACGGCTACATAGTAGAAGAGGTGTATGTGAGACACCCCCCCGGTTCCGAAAATCCAAGTTTCCAAACCATGTTTCTATACTTCACAAAGCTTTGTATGGTTTGAAGCAAGCCCCTAGAGCCTGGTATGATAGGTTGAAAACCTTTTTGCTTGCTAAGGGTTTAAAAATGGGATGTGTGGATAAAACTCTTTTTCTCTCTCAGCAAGGCAATGACACTCTGTTGGTTCAGATTTCCGTGGATGATATCATTTTGGTGGTTCTTCTCATGCTTTGGTTGCCAAGTTTGCAGATACAATGAGCAGGGAATTTGAGATGAGCATGATGGGTGTGTTGACATTCTTTCTCGGGTTGCAATCAAGCAAACCCGAGAAGGGACGTTTGTGCACCAGGGCAAGTACACCAAGGACATAGTGAAGAAGTTCGATATGGGTGAGGCCAAGCCTCTTCCAACACCCATGTCGACCACGATGGCCCTGGATGCGGATGAGGAGGGAGAAGCCATGGACCAGAAGGAGTACCGAGTATGATCGGGTCGCTGTTGTACCTGACGGCGACACGCTCTGACATTCAGTTCGCGGTGTGTTCTTTGCGCACGATTTCAGTCGTCGCCGCGCACCTCTCACCATCAGGCGGTCAAGCGCATTATGAGGTACCTTCGTTTCACTCCTGATTTCGGGCTTTGGTATTTTGTTTCTTCTACCCTCTCTCTTTGCGGTTACTCTGATGCTGATTTTGCTGGTTGCTGACTTGATCGCAAGTCCACTTCTGGGACTTGTCAGTTTTTGGGTTCTTCTCTTGTATCTTGGTCTTCTCGCAAGCAGTCTAGTGTCGTCCAGTCTACTACAGAGGCTGAATATGTTGCTGCGGCTAGCTGCTGTTCCTAGTTGTTGTGTATGATGGCCACTTTGCTTGATTTTGGTCTAAGTTTTTTTGTGTACCCTTGCTTTGTGATAGCACGAGTGCGATTAGCGTTGCTAAGAACCCCGTGCTTCATTCTAAGACCAAACACATTGATGTGCTCTTTCATTTCTTGTGTGACCGCTATGAGAAGGGTGATATCGACCTTCGCCATGTCGATACTCATCATCAGTTGGCAGATGTTTTTACCAAGCCTTGGACCAATCAACCTTTGCTAGGTTGAGAGGTGAGCTTGGTGTGTGTTTCCCCTTTTAGTTGGGGGAACATTTTGGTTATTGTATCATAGACTGACTTCTTTTGTTTTGTTCGTGTTTAGTCTTTGCATTTCATCATGTTTGCATCTTTACTTTTTTGAGCTTCATGTCTATAATCTTTAGAATGAATCTATGCTATGATTAGTGTATGCTCTGATGATATATGATGATGCTTGTAGCTTAGGCTCTTCTTGATCACTGATACAATATTGAGCAAAGCTATTTTTTTCAGAACTGTGAATATGCTGAATCAAACATAAAATTTGAAACTTCTTCACCATTGAGATTGGCAACTAGCATGTGTAGAATGTGTTGAAGTTACTTGTGTTATTCCTATATCCTAGGTTGCTATGTCTCTAGTTCTGAGTCTTTCACTTGCTTGGTATGTTCATATTCTGTTAAAATTGAACCAAGTCTAAGTGAGTTGAAAAGATCGAGATGGGATTGCTTGACAGCACATCACAGTATCGAGACTGTTTCTCATTGCACATTGAGTTAAACTTGAGCCGTGTAGTGTAAGACCGAAACCGTTGCTTCAAGCTTCTGATTGCTTATGCATAGGCTTAGCTCGGTTGAAAAGTTAGGCAATGTCAAGTTTTCAACCTCTCGCAATCACATAGTGCAAACTTGAACTTGTGTATCATCACCGCTGCATCTCCGATAAAATTTGAAAAGTCTATGTTCCTTTCTATAGCATGATGACTGAACTTTGCTAGGAGTAGTTCACCTTGTATACATGTTTAGCATTTGTTTGACTTCCTGTCTATACATGTTTGGGCCTATTTTGATGGGGAAACCCTTTCCGAATGGCTTAAAAACTGCTCACTATGCTCATACGTTCATATTTCGTATTCTGTCATCAGTTTGAGCCTTTGCTTGCGTTTATACATGTTGTTGAGTAGTCAGATCAGCACTCTTTACAGCATCTATTCATTCTATAGACTATATACCTGAAGCTGCTAACCTGCATTTGTGACTCATATGCATTTGCTCTTTCCTTTCAGGCTTCCCTGTTTAACCTTGTGTTGTGCATTATCAACTAAGGTGGAGAAATTTGACAAATCATGTCCTAGTTATGTGCATTATTGAAGGGGGAGTTTATGTCCATGGGAGCTTTGTTCTTTTTGCTTTGACGAGTTGGTTTCTTGAGATGATGATTGGTTTGGAGCGGTTTTTCAGCTAGTTGTGTTGAGCCTTTGCTTCTTTCTGGAGGGACTAGCTGATTTACTCAGTTTTGACTGCTTTGCTCCAACTTCTCGCTAGCGGTGTTGACTGCTTTACTTTGCTTGGTTGCGTCGAGCCGTTGCCCATGTCTTTGGGAACCAAGTTGTCTTGCTCACTTCATTCGACTTCTTTTGGCTTTGCTTCGCTTCTGGTCGTTTGGTTGAGTTCGCTTCTTCCATCTTATTTTCTTCTATTCCATATGATTTGTGTTAGTAGTTGACAATGCACTCATCAAGGAGGAGATTGTGGATACATGGGTGTATGCCGGATCTTGAGATGATGAGTGATTGTCAACTGGTTTGATGTGCATGTTTTGCCTTGTTTTGTGCAGGTGTCGAGCTCAGAGACGGTGATCGAAGGCAGGTGAAGGTCAAGTAGAGAAGTGTTGTGCCGATGGACCCGGAGCGGTGAAGGGCGGACGTGAGGCTTGGACTGACGGACCGGTGGCCTGAGGATCAGCTGTGGTGGCTGACAGGCTAGGACAGCGACAAGTGAAGACTTGCGGGTGGACGGGGTGCACGGGCGGTGCATCCCAATACGACTTCGGTTTGGTGGTAGAGCCCTAGAAAAACCACCGAGTGGATGGTTTCCAGGTTTGGCCACAAAACCTGGGTGCTGGCCGGTTTCCGAGTTTGGGCCTCAAAACTCGGGCTGAGGACGGTTTCCAGGTTTTGGCCACAAAACCTGGGCAATGGCGGGTTTCTGAGTTTGGGCCACAAAACTCAGCCTGAGGACTGGTTTCCCTGGTTTCAGCCTCAAAACCGGGGGAGGTCCAGGAAAATGGACGGAGAGTGAGTGGCGGCACGTGGCGGCATCGGGTGAGGTTGCGTCGAGGCGAAGCTACCGGATGTGCGGGCGTGGCTGTCAGATCGACTACACTTTGAGTTGGACAAGAATACCCTTAGGGTTAGCCTGCTCACTCATTAGCTGTAAGGGTAGAAGGGGAATAATTGTATTAGGCTATATTAGGAGAGGCAACCCCTCCCTCCAAACTATCTCAGTCATTTGCTATTCTATTCTAGGGTTTCCTGCTTCCCATTCTCTGTTGTAGCTACTGAGATCCGCAGAGACGACTAATCATACCTCTGTGTATTTGGATTTTGTGGAAACAGGACCGGATTCCCGTTGTCTCCTCCTCGTGGGGACGATTTTTGACTAGAATTCGTGGTAGTGATTCACGTTCTTGAGTTGTTCTTCACGTTCATCTTTTTCTCCACTTTTCTCCACGTTTTTCCCGTCGATCGATCTCTCTCTGCGTTGCTCCGTTTGCAAAACCATTTGAATCAACTTGTTCTTTACTATGAGGGGATCATTTCCACCGAAGGAATTCAACTCAAACCTCACGAACAAGTAGATCGGTTGGTTTTCCTTTTGGATCAACTTTTCCCTTCTCTTCTGCCGAACTTCTTTGATTCATCGATTTAGAGATAGGATCGAGCCATGATCTCCTAGGAGTAGCTCACTATCCTCCTTGTGACTCCCCTCACCAAGTTGGAGCCTTAGTGGTTTTGATTTGAGGGCGATCGAGTGAAATTGGTGAACGAACAGTGCCGTGTCGGGGTGACCAGACGCACGACTCGAAGCGATCGGACTCTGATCAGTGAGTCCAGTCATTAATTGCCCCGCTGTCCACTCTGCGTAAAGTTGACCGGATGCTCCTTCTCAATGTGACCGACCGGACTACATTCGCACTGTTCATCATCATTCGATTCTTCTGACCAGACGCTATGCATGTTGTGACCGGATGCTTCGTACCGTGAGTCCGGTCCAACACAGAGAAGTCCCATATCAGACTTTTCTTGACCGGACGCGCCCGGTCGTCTCTGATCGGACGCAGGGCAGAGTTCGGTCGAGTGCAGTCTGCGCTGATCTGTCCACAGTTTGTTCGTCCGACTTCCGATTTGGTTTCGGGTTTTTGTGTTGGGTCTCTAGAGTCGTGTAGTGCCCCCGCTGTGCTTTTTGGAAGCATTCACCCTACATCTAGGGTAATGGATACTATCAAGCTCTAGGAGTCGCTCTCGGGGTTGATTTTTGGGACAAGGCTAAAAGTTTCTGAAAAGAAATTTGAAGCTCACATTCACCCCCCTCTGGTCACCTTTGTGCATGGCTTCCTTCAGGCCACTCCGTACCAGTTGTGGACTGCCGGGTTAGGTCGTCCCAGCCAGGCTGATATCCGGGTGTAAAACAGGTACCTGCCCGGTGGGATACCATCCCTACATGGCTGACTGTGGAGTAGGTGTTGATGGTGCATGCGAGCTTGTTCCTGCTTCCTTCCTGGTTCTGCACCTGGTTGCCATGCGAGATGATGTACTTTTTCCGTCTTCCTCTTGTGAAACAAGAGGAAGGGAGGAAGGGTAAATTCCTAGCATTTATATAAAGCGAGTTCCGGGTTAGGTAACTGATACTCGTTAATAAATCCAGGGAAGAAATATACGATTGTTCCATCTTCTTTCACTTTTAAGTTATGTCCTTGTATCAAGTATGCATCATTGATGATGGTGCAGGGGATGGAGATGTACGAGACATCGTGTCCGTCCAACGTACCAACACTCTCAGCAATACGGGTTACAAGAGACGTGCAGGATATAGAAGTGTGAAAGGATCAAGATGCCCAACACGGGGTGAATTGGGATTTTCTAAAAACTTTTGCGATAATTAAACCCTAACAAGCCCAATTAACCCCTAGTGCCTAGAAGTGTGTTTCTCTAGAATCAACCGCACAAAAGATCAACACTATGACATTTTTACTCTACCATGGCAATTCAAATGCGGATGTACAATAAGTAAATTGCGGAATTGAATTGCTCAAATGTAAATGTGTAAGTAAAGAGAGTAGAGATGACACGACGATCTTTTTTCCTGAGGTATCGAGGTGTCGGCACACCCCCTAGTCCTTGTTGGAGCACCCGCACAAGGGTATCGCTCCCCCTTGATCCGCTCAAGGATCAAGTGCTCACTACGAGCTAATTCTTCGCCACTCTGGCCCGGTGAATCGCTCGCTACCGGTACAGCTTGGCTTGGGTCATCCACAATGCCTCTGGATGATCACCAAACTCTTCGATTGCCACCAAGCCGTCTAGGTGATGCCGATCACCAAGAGTAACAAGCAAGAACTCTCACTTGACCAACGCAAGGCTAATGAGATGAGTGGATGCACTCTTGCTACTCTTTCTTCACTAATGAGGTGTTTGATCACTCAATTATCAAATCTCTCAACCTCACTAGGCCTCTTGCACTCACTTGCAATCACAATGTGTTTGGGAACCTTTCAAATGAGCAAGAGTGACAACATGAATGAGGGGGAGACATATTTATACCCCCGACTCAAACCATGCATGAAGGGGTAAGTCCATCCAGTTACACATTGACCGGATGCACCTGTCGGGGTGACCGGATGCGTCCGGTCAGTGCCCAACGGCTAGCATACGCCAGCATTAACACATGTATAAAGTGTTGATCGGACGCTCCCATGCGTCCGATCCCCACTGATCGGACGCGTCCGATCGCGTATTTTCCTCTCTGGAACCTCTCTGTGTACGACCGGACTCACCCCCTGGTCCGTCCGATTGATTTCTGAGGGAGAGTCCGGTCACAACTAGACCCAATCCTCAACGAGGAATACTGACCGGACGCATACCCTAGCATCTGGTCCCATGGGCTCCAGCGTCTGGTCACAGTTTGAAGTCCAAAACGAATTCGGTTTGCGACGCTCCCTTCACGAACTTTCTTCCTTATGATCTTAGGGACCTTTGTAAGCTACCTAGGGCTTTGGTTAACAAGTGTGCACCACACCTAACTCAAAAGTCTCACCTAGGTCAAGCTACCCATTCAAACTCCCCTTAATAGTACGACCAAAGATAAAACAAAGACCTATGCTACTCTAAGTGTCCTTCAACACCAAATGACACTTAGAACTAGCCTATCACCGTCTTCGTCGTCCATCCTTTGAAAACCGAACGAATTCCATCAATAAGGGGACATGAATACCATAGTGCCCACACGATCATCATTACCATGACCTAACTCAACTGTTTCTGCAAAACACACGTTAGTCATAGTAATTTACCGTTGTCATCCAATCACCCGAAACTCACTAGGGGCCTAGATGCTCACAATCTCCCCCTTTTTGGTGATTGATGACAACCTCAAGTATGTTTGAAAGAGAGGTGAGGTTTTCAAGTGCTTGGTTTATATAAGCATGTGACTAAAAGAACAGAGAGAGTTAGGCATGCTTATAAAAACCAAGTCCACATAAGTACTCAACATACAAGAATTAACACAAGTACTTATGAACTAGCTCATTTATCGGAGTATAAGTACGGAAGCAAAGTAAATGAGCATAACCAAGTGACATGTAATATATAACGAGTGAAGAATAACATGTCACAACCAAAAGACATACGCATATCATACAAGTGCCAAATGATAAACATGTATGCAAATGAGTGCAAGGATGACACAAAAGAACCGAGACCCTCTCACAAGCTCCCCCTAAGTCTAACATACGCTCTCTCCCCTTATGGCATCAAAAACCAAAACCTAAGAATCTGAAGGCGGGACGGGAGCAGACGAGTCGGGCGACGAGGTACGCCGAAGAGCCTCAAACCGAACAAGGAGAGCCACCTCGTCGGACGACGAACTGTGAGCTGGCTGACCCTCGGACATTGGACGTGGAGGTGAAGCAGTATGGGTCTGCTCAGCTGACTCTGGAGCGGCCTCTGGCATGGGAACCCCTGGCTGCGGAAGCTCTGACTCTGGAGGAGGATCCACTGTCTCTGTCTCTACCACTAACATGGTCAACGAAGCCTCGGGTGCGGAACTGACAGGCAAAATCTGACTCTGAGAGACCGGTGGCTCGGACGACGCTACTGAAGAAGGAAGAGTCTCTGAAGTACCAGTAGCGGGAGCAGGAGCTGGAGCGGAGGTCACTGGCAAGTGAAACTCGGACGGTGTAGGCTGGCCGGTGAGCTCGCTGAACGTAGCCTCCAAACTCCTGGGGGTCATGAGAACGGACTTCGTTTGTGTCGGAGTGAAGCCTGAGCGTGAACCCCGACAACTGTCCTATCACAGGTGAGGCGAACCACTGATTGAACTACGGGAAAGGCAAGACCGACGACGGAGGAACTGTCGTGTAGTACGAGGTCGACGGTCCAGGTAGCTGCTGCTGAAACTGAGTCGGCGGCGGAGGTAACTGAGGAATGGCTGGCATCCTCTCCATAAAAGCCAGGGTCTGAGCCTGAAGTTGTATCATCTGTCGCTGGAGGGTGTCCTGGTGCTCCTAAGACTGTGCTGCGGCAACTGCTGCTTGCCTCCGCAAGTCTTGCTTGCTCCTGAGCCTGACGGCACAGCTCCTCAGCCTGACGCTGAACCTCCTTAGAGAGCCGAGACTGCTGCTGCTCCATCCGTGAGAGAATAGCTAGAAGAACTGGGTCGGAGCCGCCGTACGAGACGAGGACGCCTCTGAATCGTGGGCTGCTGCTGGACGCATCCTCGGAAGAGGAGCGTAGTCATCGTCAGAGCTATCGGTGGGGATCTCTGGAAGATCTGGATCCTCTGCCTCTGCCTCAAGACCTGCTAGCTCTGCCTCTGCTAGCTGACGAACGACCTCATCCTGATCTGCCTCTATCTCACTGACAACTGGCCTCTGACGCTGACGCCTCGAACGAGTGTCTGGACTAGCCCCAACGATCCGGCGAGTGTCCTACACAGGGAACTTAGTCAGAGAGTGAGTAAGCTCAGAAAGCAGGGCTGGAATCATCTTCCTCTCCTCAGAATCACACAAATCCAGTGGGCATAGGGAAGCTGCCTGTGACCCTTGAACCCCTCTGCAAGCGTGTCCTCCATCTCTGAAATGATGACGTCCCAAATATCAAACTCAAGCTGGGAGACAAGGTGGTGAACAAGCCAGATCTAAATACGAGTCAATCCCTCTCTGTAGCCTGTCCGAGGTAGAATAGTACGCCTCATGACCTCGTTCACGAGACGGGCCATAGACCTCAAGTCACGAGGACACCGGCTGGACCCCTCTCCGAACGGCTCTCAGAAGCAACCACGGACTAAATCTGCTGGTGGAATCTCGCCTGCATGAGGACGCCGAGGTGGCTCTGTCTCTCCGTAGCACAGGGTGTGAATATTGGTCTCGTAGGTTGTCAAACCGAGGTACACTCTGGCCCTAGAGCTGTAGAGCCTGTAGGATCGCCCCCTGAAAGCAAAGTGTAGGTACCGGTGATCCGGGGAGATCCACAGGGATGCGTAGAAGTGCCGCACCCAGTCCTCAAATGTACTGACCACTCCGTCCAAGAAGATCTGCCAAGCCTGGCAGGTAAGTGAGCATCAGACGGATGGCCTCGCCTCCAGCTGCCACTATGTCCTCAAGCGGGCAAAATCTATGCGGTCGAAGGTGAACTCCGCTGTTGACATAAGCTGTATAAAAGTCCTCTTAAAGCACTGTATAGAAACCCTCGGAGGCCTGAGGGTGCCTGGCGGCTGGGAACCACTCCTCGTACGGAACTAAACGAAGAGCTTGCACCTGACGTGCTGTGGCGGCCCGCAGGTCCAAGTGCTCCACGGCCAGGGGTCCCTGTGGCCTCGGAGGGGGTCAACCACCGTCTCTGCCCCTCGGGTCTAGGAGAAACCTGAGTGCGAGTACGGGTGGACCTGAATACCGGCTACTGAGCTGGCTGCTCCTCTGGCTGACCCTCTGCCTGGGTCTCTGAAGCTAAACCACCTGCTGAAGCTGCTGCTAGAGCTGAAGCTGCCTCTGACGGAAAATGGAAATCCGGAGGGAGGGCATCGGCCGGGTCATCAAGAGTGAACTGCTGAGCCTGGACCCGAAAGACGCCACCCTAAGCCTGAAGCAGGGCCTGCTGCTGCTGCTGCTCTGTAATCAAGTCACGAATGCGAAGACCGCCTGCCTGACTACCCTGCTCTGTAGGGTGGCCTTGAATACGAAGACCGCCTGCCTGACCACCCTGCTCTGCTCGCTCGGCACGTGCTGCTGCTGCTAGAGCCATCTTTGAATCACTGTCGAGTCGCTTGCGCTTCTTGGACACAAGCTTCTGCTTCCCCTTCGCCTTGTCACCAGAATGAGGGCGAGGGGGAGGAGGATCTGCTCCGGGACCTCCACCGACATTCTTGCAGCGTGCCATCGCTGCAAGAAAGGAACCACTGCAAGCTGAGAACAACTGCCACTGACAAGACCCACTGTCAATCAATCCACAGCCGCTGACAACTGCAAGAGCCTCTAACAAACAAGGCACTCGACTGAACCTCAGATGCTTGGCCTCCTTCCGTATCTATGAGCTTGACCCCGGATTAAGCTGACACTGCCACACGGCTCACTGACACGGTCCCGACTCGCTGCAATAGATAGATAGGGATATAAAAGCATACATAATCTAGAGAGAAGAAGTCCCTATTGGAAGCAAAGCAAAGGAGAAGAGAAGAGAGGCATGGCTTTGCTACCTGACGAGACGCGACGAACGGACCAAGCAAAGATGAGACACCGACATGTTCGGGTACCACGAAGGCTCGCCGGAAGGATCTGCGCGAGAATTAGGGCAAAAGCGGGGTTAGATAGACATGAACGGCTGCTTGTGGCATTTCGTCGAGCACATGGCGCGCAGGAGGTGGGAAGAAGAGGTGGAGGCGCTCACTGTGCTTGAAGCTGCGAGCCGAAGAAGTGGGTCGCTGAAATCGAGAAACGAGGGCACGACGGGGAGGAGTTCCAACGCTGGCGAAGACGAGGCTCACCGGAGATGGAGCACGACACGGCGAGCTGGGGCTTGGAACAGAGGGAACACAGCGGTGCAGGGAGAGGCACGGCGGGAGGACATGAGGTAACGGCGGCGAAGGAGAAACAGAGCAGCCGGCGTCGGGAATCAGCGTGGGGAGGCTGGACGACCGGCGGTGGGGGGGTGGCGCTGCGGTTAGGGTTTAGGGAGCGGCGGCGAGCGGGTTGGGACGGCTCGGGCGCAGTCGCGGGCAAAAAAAAGAGAGAGGAGTGAACAAGCGGGCCCATGTGTCGATAAAAAAAGCTTAGGACGCCTGTTAAGTTGCGACCGGATGCACACAAGCGATCGAACGCACGATGCCTAGCGTCCGATCGAACACAGAGAGCTCCCAAAACGCATAACACACGATCGAACGCGTCCTGTCCCACATGACCGGACGCACCCATGCGTCCGATCAGAGCTCACCCAACGATGGGACGCACGCACCTTTACATGATCGGACGCAACGATGATACTGTTCATCCAGTGCGTGAGATGTACTGACCGGACGCACGGGGTGAGTCCGGTCACAGCGTCCGGTCACAGGGAAAACCCTGTTTTAACTTGATTTTTCGCGCCGACTTCTCCCAACCAAATTCCAACTCAATAAGAAGCAAATAAACACCAGTTGGAACCTAGTATGAGCATCCTCGCATAAACCCTCAATTTTATAAATATTTTGCCATAGGCTACATAGTGTTTTTAGCGAAAATAGGCAATAAATCCCGAGGAGTCAACATGTGGCCACCAAAACTAGGGGTCTCAACCATTAGGAGCCTCAAATGCTCCCTCTAGCGGTGGACGAACACATCGGTTGCTCAAAGCTTAACCGAAAAGAAACGACGAAGCAACAAGCATGCATATGCAATGCAATACGGAATTTGAATCTAGGTTGCTTGTCAAGTTTGCTCATGGGTAAGCTTCTTCACACGCTTTTTAGGGCAGTTATCTTAACCATGTCTGACAACCCTATGTGCATAGCATAATTTAAATGTGGCATATGATACAATGCAATGCAAAGACAACCCCCTTTCACCTTTTGACAAAGTTACTTAGATCAAGCACATTAAGCTCACTTCGCAATCTACAAAGGGTGTTCTCATCTAGGGGTTTTGTGAAGATATCCACCAATTGATCTTCGGTTCTAACTCCTTCTAGGGATATATCTTTCTTTGAAACATGGTCTCGTAGAAAGTGATGGCGAATATCTATGTGCTTTGTGCGAGAGTGTTGAACTGAGTTGTTAGCAAGCTTAACAGCGCTCTCATTGTCACACAACAAAGGTACCCTTTCAAGAACTACACCATAGTCTAAAAGGGTTTGTTTCATATAAGGATTTGTGCGCAACAAGAACCCGCGGCTATGTATTCCGCCTCGGAGGTGGTAGACAAGGCCACACTATTTTGCTTTATCGAACTCCATGAAACTAGTGATCTCCCAAGCAAAATGGCACCCTCCGGATGTGCTTTTTCTATCTACTTTTGCAACCCGCGTAATCCGAGTCGGAATACTCAACGAGTTGGAAGTTAGCTCCTTTCGGATACCAAAGGCCAATGCTTGGGGTGTGCTTTAGGTACCTAAGGATTCTCTCTACGGCTATGAGATGTGATACCCTAGGATCGGCTTGAAACCGAGCACACATACACACACTAAACATGATGTCGGGCCTAGATGCGGTCAAATATACAAGCTACCAATCATAGAATGGTAGAGTTTGATCAACCGGTTACCTCCCACATCTAGTCGAGATGTCCATTTGTTGGCATTGGAGTCTATATAGGCTTGCAATCATCCATGTTGAAGTGCTTGAGGAGGTCTTTTGTGTACTTCTCATGAGATATAAAGTCCCCTCCTTCAATTGCTTGACTTGGAAGCCTAGGAAGAATGTGAGCTCGCCAATCATGGACATTTCAAACTCTTCGACATCAAGTCACCAAATTCCTTGCAATAGGCTTCATTTGTTGACCCGAAGATGATATCATCAACGTAGACTTGACAAATGAAGATCTCTCCATCAAGCTTCTTGGTGAATAGTGTGGTGTCGACCTTCCCAATGGTGATGCCCCCTCTCTATGAGGAAGTCCCGAAGGCGCTCATACCACGCTCTAGGGGCTTGCTTGAACCCATATAGCGCCTTGGACAACCTATAAACATGATTAGGATATCTAGGGTCTTCAAACCCGGGAGGTTGATCACATAGACTAGTTCATTTATGAAGCCATTTAAAAATGCACTTTTCACATCCATTTGATATAATTTAATGTCATGATGTGATGCATAAGCAAGGAGGATACGGATGGCTTCTAGTCTTGCAACCGGTGCAAAGGTTTCTCAAAATCCAAACCTTCAACTTGAGAGAACCCCTTTGCCACTAGCCTTGCCTTGTTTCTAACAACCTTGCCTTGATCATCTTGCTTGTTCCTAAACACCCATTTTGTTCCAATGACTCTTGCGCCTTTTGGTCGCTCTTCAAGTGTCCAAACTTGATTGCGGGTGAAGTTGTTTAGTTCTTCATGCATGGCATTCACCCAATCCGGATCACTTAGAGCTTCATCTACAATGGTAGGCTCACAAGAGAAAGAAAGGAGTGATGTTCCATAAATAAAGCAAGTTTTTGAGATCGAGTCATTACACCCTTTGTCGGACTCCCTATGATGAGATCTTGAGGATGAGCTTCTAGTAGAGGAGTAGTCCTTCGATCAACCACTTGAGGGGCCGCTATGGAGCATCAACATCTTGAGCTTGTACCACCATTTGTTCATGGGAGACATGAGTTTCTTCAAATGGCTCTCTCCCATCTTTATCATCATCTTGTGGTACATTTGATGAGGACGGCTTGTCAATGACTTGCACATCATCATCATCATCTTTAGGCTTGATAGCTCCAACCGGCATATTCTTCATTGCTTCCCTCAATGGTTCGTCACCTACATCATCAAGATTCTCATGCTCTCCTTGAGAGCCATTAGATTCATCGAATTCCACATCATATGTTTCTTCTACCATCTCGGTGGCATGGTTGAATACTCGATATGCTTTGGACTTCAATGAGTAACCAACAAGAAACCAATATCACATCAGCGTTGGAACTTCCCTAGGTGTTGGCGCTTCTTGTAGATGTAGCATTTGCACCCAAACACTCTAAAGAATGATACATCCGGCTTCTTGTTGTTGAGTAGCTCATAGGGGGTCTTGCCAAGGAGACGATGGGGGAACAACCGATTTGATGCATAGCAAGCGGTGTTGATTGCTTCTACCCAAAATCTTCTCGGTGTAGAGTACTCATCTAACATTGTTATTGATAGGGTGATTAGTGTCCGGTTCTTCCTCTCAACTACCCCATTTTGTTGTGGTGTGTAGGTTGCGGAGACTTCATGCTTGATCCCAACTTCATCACAATATTCCTCAATGTGTGTGTTGTCAAACTCCTTTCCGTTGTCACTTCTAATTTTCTTGATCTTCAAATCAAATTTATTTTGGCTCTCTTGGCAAACTTCTTGAATGAAGGGGTTGCTTCGGATTTGTCATAAAGAAAGAGTACCCAAGTGCATCTAGACTAGTCATCAACAATCACTAGACATTAGAGATTTCCACCCAAGCTAGCATATGTTGTTGGCCCAAATAGATCCATGTGAAGTAGCTCCAACTCTCTTGATATTGACACAAAGGCTTTGGTTGGATGAGTATTTGCAACTTGCTTGCCGATTTGACATGCACTACACAATTTGTCCTTCTCAAATTTGACATCCTTCAAGCCCCTAACCAAATCCTTCATCAATAGCTTGTTGAGAGTGTTCATTCCCACATGTGCCAATCTTCTATGCCATAGCCAACAAGTAGATTGCTTAGTGAACAAACATGTCTTCAAGTTGGCATCTTCGGAGGAGAAATCCACTAAATAGAGATTGTTGTATCTAAAGCCTTGGAAGATCACTTGTGTATCATCTTTCTTGGTCACAACCACTTCCTTGTCAGTGAACAAATATTGAAAGACAAGATCACATAGTTGCCCAACGGATAGCAAGTTGAAGCTCAATGATGCAACAAGATGCACATTGGAGATGGTATGATCATTTGATATTGCCACTTTGCCCAACCTCTTTACATTGCCCTTTGAGTTGTCACCAATGTAATCTTTTCTTGGTCATTTACATTCTTCTAGTGAGGTGAACATCCGGGGATCACCGGTCATATGTTGTGTGCAACCACTATCAATCATCCAATGAGATCAACCAGTCTTGTAGTTCACCTACACACACAAGAAATCAAGCTTGAGCTTTCGGGACACAAACTTGTTGAGGTCCCTTAACCTTCTCTACAACTGACTTTGCAACCCAAATTTGCTTTGGCCTATTCTTGTTAGGAGGCCCCATGAACATGACTTTCACTTTGCCACTAGAATCTTGTCTAAGCATGTACTGAGCATTGAAAGCAAAGGGCCTAGCATGCTGGGCAAGGGTGTGGGTTTAGGTTCTTCACAATTGTGAGCAAAGTGTCCTTCATTTCCACACTCATAGCATCTTCAATCTTCTTCTTCCACTACTAGGATGTGATCATCAGTGACGTACTCCCTTTCGTCACTGTAGATGAGCAAATCGTCACCCTGTTTAATCTGTGACGATAATTTTGTGACAAATCTATCGTCTTGGGGTCGCGTCACATTTGTTCTATTGTGACGAAATGATAATTTTCGTCATAGATGTGCGTCCTTTTTGTGACGAAAAGGATGTGGTCACAGATGTGATACCTTTCTGTGACGATCGGTTTTGGTCAAGGATGGGTCCAGGTTTTCGTCATAATGCGTTGTCCGACGTCGCGCCGTAACGACATCGTTACGGCGTTTGTAACCTGTGGACGGCCCATTTTGGTCACAGATTGAACTTTGTTTTCGTCATAACGGTCCGTTTGGAGGCTCAACGGCGCTTGCCACGGATGCTGACATGGCTGATGGCGTCATCGCTGACGTGTCACGTGACGTGGACCAATCATATTCTGCCACGTGGTTTGGTTTGATTGGTTCTTATTTCGTCACAGATTGCAGTTTGAAATCGTCAATGAAGATGAAAGTTTTGGTCACAGATGGCGACTTGAAATCGTCACTAAATATGACACAGTTTTGGTCACATTGCGATTTGTAATCATCACTGAAGACACCATCATTTTCGTCCGAGAAATGCAGATACTAATTTAATTGTAATTTGGAAATGATACTAGAAAGACCAAATAATTTCATACTTAATAAAACAATATTCCAACGAGCATACAGTTCAGTTCACAACAACAACCACTTAGCATACACATCAGTTCACAGAACATTACACATTACTTTTGCATCAATTATCAAAACATTACATTCAGCACCAGATTCAAGTTTGGTACAAAACTGACCAAATATGACTTCATTCCATTGGAAGGTAGCACCATGAAAGTTGACATTTAATCATAAATAATAATATGAGTTCTATTACATATTTTATCTCATCAACACATGTACATATGCATACTCTTTAGCGCAAACATACATGTTTCACTGTTACAAACATAGTCACATTTTTTCTGCACTGCACTTAGATCTGGTGAGGGTACCTAGAACACCACATACTCGAGCACCTGGAGCACAAGTGTTGTGCAAATTAAACCAGCGATAAGAAGAATCAAGTGTCAGGTTCAGAGGGCAGAAAAGAAAAAAAATACACATGGGCAGAAATCAAACGTAGTACATGGACGCATTTTCCATCTACTTGCTCCACATCAGTTTTTCAGAAGAAGGCATCTATTTGTAGAATTGCAATCTGCTTGCTGCACATAACTTTCAGATCGATTTTACCTGAAGTACGAGAGCATCACACATCTAGTCTGTGTTGAACATGCAGACTAAAAGCCTCTCTGCTATCGATGACTGCAGTTCTCCTGGTAATTAATAATATTCAAATAAAGGACTATGCTTAGCTTGCAAAACTATGAACTCGGTGCTATATCATGTAATGCCATTAGCTGCTGTATATGTGTTCCTCTTAATTAGATTATATGCATGTCTATTATTAAATTGAAATGTTGTATAGTTACATAAAAATGTAATGACACTAGTGCATGGGCACGTGCATGCTGGAACTTGACCTTGAATTGAAGGGAAGTCCACCCCTAGGCCTAGCGTCATGTTGGGTCATGGTGATGTACTGGAGTATTTCCATGGCGCTGGTCACCCTGTCCATGGCGGCATCTGCAATTTCTGAAATACTAAAACACTGAACTTCTCCAGCGACGCCTCCCCAAATCCCTTTGCACCCAGAACTAGGCATACTAAAAAATCAACATTCTGTTTTTTCTAACACATCTGATGTGTGGAAGCCCATAATAGATGAATACGCCCTGCGGGAAGATCATGCATTTACCTCTAATGAAGGAGCGGGGAGGGAGCAGGAGACGAGTCATGGTTCTCATAGCCCACCGCAGATCAGGGGAGTTCATCCTTGAATTCCGACTGCTTGGCTAGAATCCAGCAGTTGGAGCCTTCGGGAGGAAGAAGGATGGGCCACTTGTGCAGGATCCAGTAGTGGGATGGTGACGGGAACCGATACCGGGAGAGAGAGCTACCTTTGGAGTGCCACCGCCGGCTGCACACGACGGAGCAGGCAACAGCACGCAAACCGCCGAGTGAGGATGCACCACTAGCCAGGAGCGGGATCTGGACGGGACTGAGGGATGGACACCAAGAACATGGTCAAGAGTTGGGCAGCGAGAGCGGCGACGGCTGAGTCGTGCGGGCGATTTGGTGGGTGCGGGACTTGGTGGTGGCGGCGGCTGCAATGGAGTTGGGAAAATGGAGTCCGTGTGATGAAGAGGTAGTAGGGTTTATGCTCGCTAGGCTTTTGATTGAATAGAGGAGAGAGAACAGGCGTCCGATCAAATCCGATGGCTACGGCCGCTCATTGCCATTAGCTGGGTGGTGTGGGATTAGAGGTCCGAAGTTAGTTTTCTGGCCCAGGCCCACGTAGTGTTTTCAGACAACCAGTGCAAAATTTATGAACTAAAATAAGTTGTGGATAAAAATAACTTTCTCCATTTATATTGCAAATTTAGTGAGTTTTTTAATAAGAAAACATGACACTAAAAATTCCACAGATGCACACAACATCATGAGACATCTTCATGATCATTCCAAAAAAGATTCAAATGATTCGAAGATATTGGTACTACACATTCCCCAGAAGGATGAACATCTCTCACTTAGTTACAATGGTATGTGCGAGCTATAGATCACTCTGTGAGAATGTGCGTCACCACTTTCTCGGAATGATTTGAAATTTTTTATAACATTATACACCCAAATGGAGTGTCCATGCAAGTTTTTAGATTTTTCTAGTTACTTTAGGGGGTTTTTCCATTTATTCTTGAGTAAATAAAAAAATACTTTAATAGGAAAACTAGTTCTAAAAATTGCACAAATGCACACAACATCGTGGGACACCTTCATGATCATCCTACAAAAGATTCAAATGATTCAGAGAAATTGGTACTACACATTCCTCAGAAGGATGAACATCTCTCGCTTAGTTATAATGGTATGTGCGAGCGATGGTTGACTCTGTCAGGATGTGCATCACCACTTTCTCGGAATGATTTGAATTTTTTTTACAACATTATATACCAAAATGGAGTATTCATGGAAGTTTTCAATTTTTTCTAGTTACTTTAGGGGTTTTTTTCATTTATTCTTGAGTAAATCAAAAAATTACTTTAATAGGAAAACTAGTTCTAAAAATTGCACAATGCACACAACATCATGGGACACCTTTATGATCATCCAAAAAGATTCAAATGATTCGAAGAAATTGGTACAAACACATTTCCCAGAAGGATGAACATCTCTCACTTAGTTACAATGGTATGTGTGAGCGTTGGATGACTGTGTAAGGCTGTGCATCACCACTTTCTCAGAATGATTTGAATTTTTTTACAATATTATACACCAAAATGGAGTGTCCATATAAGTTTTTAGATTTGTCTAGTTACTTTAGGGGTTTTTTCCATTTATTCTTGAGTAAATAAAAAATTACTTTAATAGGAAACTAGTTCTAAAAATTGCACAGATGCACGCAACATCATGGGACACTTTCATGATCATCTCAAAATCATAAAAAACTCTACTGAACTATGTCCATATCTTTTTATCTTGGTCTGCCAAGATGAAAGATCAGTCTTGTACCAAAATGACTGGACATTGATGGATTTGAAATATTTATCATCTCGAAGGCCCACAGTCTTGCCTACTGGTTGTACCAATCACATCACTCGAAATAGAACCACCGACTATGAACTTTATAATTTGAGGGATATAGCAACTCTATAACCTCTTTAAGGACACCATAAAAATCTATGATCTTTCAGCATGTGAACCTGCAGTCATTACACCACTGCTTTGTGTCTGCAAAACTTCTCACATCTGCAGTGCTATACTGCACTCCATTAATCCTTGTAACCTGCACTAATCTTAACTCGCCGAATTGGACCACATGACAGTGTCCATAGTCCTTCACTAACTCATTCTAGATAAGAAAGCAAAATTTTAAAGAAATTTGTAATTATGCAAATATGGCAGCCGCCTAGATGCCCTCATCGGACTCCCATGGATGCATTGCCTGCATGTCCTCCTGTTTTACAAGTCAATCAGAGGATGTAACATCAGTGTCTGGTGCGTGCTCAATGGTTGTGTTTAGTAGGTAGTTTCAAGAGGAACCAATACTCACGTCCGGGGCTTCGTTTCATATCTGCTCACTAGGTATAGATGACAAATCTTAGTCTATGGCCCAGGACCTGTGATGCATTCAGTTAAGAGAACCATCATTCAATTATCATGTTGATACCTTACAAATAGAGTAACTTTCTTTTTTTGCAAGAATGGTCGAGTAGCCCAGTGGTAAGGTTGTTACTCGCCTAACGCTAGGTCGCGAGATCAAAGCTCCACCAGCGTATTTTTTTGCCGAAAAAGGTACAGCCTACTGTGTACACCTGTGGCCCAATATGAAAAAAATACGACTGGACCGTCTGGCCCACACATCCAACATCGTCAAGTGGTACAGGTGGGAGCAAACTAGACACATAACTATGACGTTAGAAAAATGATCTGTGATCAATTTGTTTCATCACTACGTGGGCCACACGAGGCAAATTATTTATGACCATATCAAAATATAATTTGTGACGAATATTTTCATCATTACAATATAGCACACCGACAACATGATCTATGACGATTTCCATTTGGTAATCGATGACGTTCCTCTCATTTTCGTCACTGAAAGTCAAGCCAAAACTTCGTCACTTCTACTTTTGACGAAAAGAAAAATTTCGTCATCGAAAGGTATCATTCGGTGACGAAACTTACCAGCGTCACTAGAAAATCGTCACTGATGATCATAAAATTTCTAGTAGTGTTCTTGGCTTTGTGATGATGCTCTTGCGTTGCTTCATCTTCTCTTCAAGAAAGCCAATGCCATTTCTATTGGTCTTCATTACGGGTTCATGAGTAGCTCACTTTGAAGACATTGACCCTTGGTGAATTTTTTCAATCCAATGGTAAGGTGCTCTTTATCCTTCTTAAGCTTGTTGTTTTCTTGTTGGAGCTCCAATTGAGATGGTGTCATTTTGTAATCTCTCTCCATCTCAATCTCTTGTTCTCTTCTTTTAGCATATCAAGCTCAAGAGACATGCTATAGTCTTCATCTTGAGTTTCAACAATGGCTTGCTTTGTGGTGGCTAGCTTCTCTAGATCACTCTTGAGCTTTGCATTCTCACTCTTGATCTTGCCATAGTCATCATAGTGATCGACCACAACCACTTCCTTGCCCTTGCCACTAACTCTTTGCTCATCATGCTCACTAACCAAGTCCTCACAAGATGTTCCTATGTCACACTTAACAACAAGGTTAGGAGCATCATGTGTCTCAAGTGAAAGCATATCATAAGCAATGGTGAGAGCATCATGATCAACTTAACTTGAGTGTATTTCTCTTTGAGCAAAGCATAGCTAGTGGTAAGGTCACTTTGCATTTTATCAAGTTTTTCATTTTTAGCTTTGAGCTCCTTGTTAGAATATGACATAGTAGCAAGTTCATTTTGTAACTCATCACCAACATGTGAGGCATGTTTATACTTTCAAATAAGAGATTCATTATCACGAACAAGCCTTTCATTTTTAGCTCTAGTCTTTCTTATGATTTTAGAATAGTTGTTTAGCAAATCAACAAGTTCATCATAAGAAGGAGCTTGGAACTCTCCATCACTCTCATCATCACTAGAGTCAACATCACTTTGTACCTTCCGGTCCCCTTTGCCATGAGGCATAGGTGTGTAGAGGATGATGACGGTGGCGGTGGTGGTGGTGGTGTAGAAGTCTCAATCACTAGAGCGGCCACCTTCTCCTTCTCATCATCACTATCTTCATTTGGTGAGCCACCGGAGGAATCAATGTCGGTGAGCCAATCACCAACAATGTAAGCCTTGCCACCCTTCTTGTGGTATTGCTTCTTCTTCTTGCCATCGTTCTTGTAAGGCTTCTCACTCTTCTCATCTTCGCTAGATGAGTTATATTTCTTGACCTTGTTCTTGTTCTTGTAGCTCTCTTTCTTGGGCTGGTGCATTGAAGCAAGATGGCCAAGTGCACCCTAATTGTAGCAATCCATTCAGATGTGGCCTTCTCTTGCTACTTGTGAAGAACTTCTTTGTAACACCTCTGGTGTTTAGCATGTAATTAACTTGACATACCATCATTATCATCATTAAGCATCTTAATCATGATTTCATGTGTATGCATTTTGCTAAGTGTATCATGTGAATTACCTCTATTTCAAAAACCTAATTAGCCCACTTCTCTCTACTAGGGCAAAATGGTAATTTCATCTCTGTGATTAGCTTTGTGTAATTCTTGTTCCTTTGGTGTCTTGTAGTGTTGTTGTGTTGGCCAAAGTTCAAAGATCAGAATTTGATTTCAAATCCCTTTGTGAAACCCTGATTTCCAAATCCTGGATTTTATCCCTCTTTTTGTAATTCAAAAATTATTCAAAATTTGGGATTTGCCCAAAAAGCAAAGTTGTAGATCTGTCAAAGAGAAACAACTTTGGTATTTACAAATTTTCAAGTTGCAGTACAAAGTTTTGAGTTATTTCAAATTCAATCAAACTCCAGTTTTTGTCCCCTTTTCAGTTTTCAAAATGAGTTCAAAAACTAATGAGTTTCTGGAAAAATGTATAATAGCAAAGTTGTAGGTTTTGATAAAAGGAACAACTTTCATGTTTACAGATTTTCAAGTTTCAGTTTGAAATCCAGAGTAATTTTGATTTGAATCAAGTTTGAAAAAGTGTCCCCTTTACTGTTTTCAAATTTGTTCAAAAACTATTTGGAATTTGAAAATGTTCATTTTGACAAAGTTGTAGATCTCCTTTTCTGAACAACTTTGGTATTTTGAGTTTTTGCTGCACAGTTCAATTTTTGAGAGTAATTTGCAAAATACAAAATCTGCTCAAAGTCAAAAGCTAGGGCATAGCCCTGTTCATCTTCCCGGGCGAGCTAGGGGGGGGCCCGGCCATGGAACCCCGCCGGCCTTCGCGTTTGCCGCGCGTCCGAGTCCCGTTCGCCTGCGCTGACCGACGCCTGCGACCGCACCATCATTTCGCACGCGCACGGCGCAGAGCTGACCTCGCGCACCCGTCCCCCACCCTGTTTTCTTCGGCCGCCGCGTGTTCGCCGCCGGCAAGCCATACGCCCGGTCCCCGAACGCCAATCCGCTGCTCTTCATCATGTTTTCGGTAGCACGCGCGACACCCGATCTTATCCGCGCCCAAGCAGCGCTTACCGCCTCTGCCCGCGCCTATAAAAAGAGTCGCCGGTGAGCCGGAGCTCCGCACTCACTCCGCCACCGTCGCCAGCGCTAGCCAGAGCCTCCGCCTCTTCACCAGCTAGCCCAGAAGCTCCGCCTTGAGCCTGTGAAGCTTTCCCGCGCCTCAATTTTACCTCCGCCGCTCTCAATCGCCCGGCGTAACCTCATCTCCCCCAACTCCGGCGAAACGCCGGTAAGCACGGGTCTGAGAAATTCTCACTCCCCGGTCTTGATCATCTTCCTCCGACCGCTGTCCTTTCTTCCTCGCCGCAGTGCGCCCCTAACCGCACCCTCGGCGACTCTTTTGGTGCTCAGGAACGCCGGAACGCCGTCGCGACGCGGTTCTGCCCGCCGACGACCCCCGCTCCGTCGACCTCCTAGCTCCGACCATCCCCTCGCCTCGCCACCGCGCGTCATCGACTGCCGGTGAGCTCCTGAACCTCTCATGCCCTTGGTTTCGGCCGCGAGCCCTGCCGTGGCCGGAACACCATCTCGCCGCCGTCGGGTGACCGCCGGCGGGAGGAAGACGAAGCACAGTGCCGTTTTCATTTTTCTCATACCTGTGAATAGTGTTCAGATTTCATCTTTTTGTGTGATTTTCTGTGTTGATCCATAAATTCTGAAATTTTTGTGTAGACCTTTATGCTCTGAAGTATTTTATAAAATATAAAACTTGACTTTTCTGCAAAAATTTGAAAATAAAAATCTCCCTTTTATTATAAATGATGGTTTTGGATTTTTTAGAAAATGATTTATAACTCCAAAATTTTATGAGATCACTTTTTGTGAGCTAGTTATGCCATGACAAGTCTCTGGTGAAATTTTGAAGTCTTTTGAAACAAGTTGATTTTTGACTTTATTTTAATTAAGGAATAGTGCCTTTTGTTAATTAATGTCTAGATTTAATTGAGCACCTTAATGACCTCCAAAATTATGAAATTTGTTTTTGCCATATAGTTTTTGTACTCTATGAACTTGTTGTGATTAATTTGGTAATTTTTGGAGCACCTTCATAAAATGACCTTTTTAAAAAATAAATAGAAAAATAGAAAAGGTGATTAGGGTTAGCGTTGAATGTCCTGTATGTGACTTTTGGGATTGCTTGATGTTCATAGACCCCTACCCTTGGTCTATGATGTTTGTGATGCTATGTTGGTTGATGCTTAGGATAGTTATGATAAGTCTAGTTATAAATCAATTTTGCTTAGGAAGAAATGGTTACTTTTTATGCTCAACCTAGATTTCGTTATGCCTTGCCTTAGAGTAATCTAGTAATCAGTGGTTTGTCTTGCACCTTAAGTCCATATCCCCATTCTCATGAGCATTCATCATTGCATCCGTATAGTTACGAAGAGGCCCTGAATCCGAGGTAGCCACCGAAGGATCTGTCCCCGAGGCAACCCCGAGCTCCGACACTATACCTACCCCGAGTCTACTCTTTTTGCCGTCCAAGGCAAGCCCCGGTGCATTTAACCCTACCTTGCTTTTATAAATGCTTTCTTTAAATGTTTTTGAGTTAATTATTGCATTAGGTTGATAGGAGTTGAGTGAAATCCTATCTGATGCATTATCTACCTTGACCAATGATACTACCCGATACTCTTTTCAAAAACTATTTGAAAAATGCTTAGCAATGCTATATGATAGATTTGCAATAAATGCCAAGTTCAAAAGTGTGATCACTTTAGAATATTTATGGGAATTTCTGGTTTACTCCCACCATATTGGCTAAGTATCTGATCCGTACCTAGTCAATGGGAGGAGAGGTTGTCCTTGCGTACGGTGCCGTCATGTTGTAGTCCGGGACTCAACAGTTGACACCGACCGGGACAGGTTGAAAAACTGACAGGACCTGTACTCTTGGGTTAGAGTCCCGAGGTGCTTGTCGCTGGCTGGAAAATTTAGGGACCACCTGTATGGGGGCCTGATTGACTAAGACTTGCAACTATTCACATACTACGGAAAGCTTCGGCTCCGAGGAATCCTTGATTGGACCGACAACCGCGCACTGGGAGTGGAGAGATTGGCGGAAGTAGCATGTACCCACGTGGGTTAGAGGCCCGGATTGGAGTGGTGTACTGTCTTCCGGGTGGCGTAGGACCGGGCCCAATCTTGGAGGAATCGTGGTAGACGAGTTGGCATATGCAAGCTTGGGTGCTACATATGCAGTGTGGATAGGGACCCTCAGCTGAGTATTATTTATCCGGATTAACGCTGCTCCTCGGTTATGGAGACTTAGTCACTGACTGTCAACAGGGAGTGGTTCTCAACTAGGTCTGTTTTGAAATGTAAAATGAATCATGAATGATTATGATGGAACAAGGAATACCGAATCTTTCAAAATAAAAAAGGTTTACCAAAAATGCTTTTCTGCAAAATACTTGAACTTGCTTAAGCCTTACCTTGACTACCCTAAGCAGCCTGCATTTCTGAGTCTTCTCCCTTTTCTTTAGTCGGGTAAGTCTTGTTGAGTACCTTTGTACTCAGGGTTCTTTTACCCATGTTGCAGGTATGGCAGACTCCTCAGTATGCCTCGGACCCTGCTGTGTGTGACTGTTTTTCAGGAAGAGGCCGATGAGGCCGATGAGTGATTATTCACCCGGGCTGGGTGATGTATCTTTATCTTTTAGTTGTTGTCATCTGCTACCCTGCCAACTCTATTTGAACTATGGTCTGTAATAATTTCACTTAAGTTTATGTTGAACACTGGTTTGTAAAACTATTGTTATTTAAGTCTTCCGCTATTTACTACCTCCGATGTTATTTGTCAAAATGTTCAAGAGATTGTAACTGAATTGTGAGCTGATCCTGCGGACATCGGGCACTGATGTAGCCCAGTGGCGAACCCGGTCTTATCTCTTGGCTGTACGGATCGACTGTCAGTGGTTGATAGTGATCAGTGGGCATGGGATTAGGGTCGTTACGTCACAGAGTGGTATCAGAGCATCTCACTACGACTTGCAATCTTTTTGCGAAAATTTCAAAAGGTTTTTAAGTTCAAAAAAACTAACTTGACTATTTTGAGTCCAAATTGCTTCTCTCATCTCATCTTGTCTTTGGCAACTAGTAGCAAGACAACTTGTATAAGCCCTATGTACCTTATCTTAGTAGTGGCATTGCCTTGTTCCGTAGGAACGAATCATGCATCATGTCATTATCACTTAAGTTAACTTCCTCTCTAAGTCGGTTGGGTTAGTATGCCTTTACCTTTTTCTTGCTAGCCTTTCTCACCTATAATCTCTTGTCCAGATATGGTCATCCTCAAGCGGACTGCTCGCAGTCGACTGGACCGCATGGTGTGCCGCGTCACCAGCTGGCGCCACGCACCGGAGAAGAGACTGGAGAATCCTCCACGACGTCGCTCGTCCCGCCGCAACCGCAAGCAGCTGAAGGAGGAGATCAAGAATCTAAAGGCTGAAATGGAGAACATGGAGCATGACTTCTATCTTTCTCGCATGGAGTTTTATGAGGCAGGAGCTTCCCTGGAGCAGGCCAATCGGACACAGTCGCGCTATCGAGCAGCGCACGATGCTTGGACCCGCGAAGATGTCACCAGAGCCCAACTCCATGGACTGCAGCAATACACTGCCCAGATTGAGCAGTACAATGATATACTTCATGAGGAGGTACATCAATTGTACAACCACTTCCACCCCGTGGCTCCACCTGTTGCTGAGGATCCGAAGAATGAGTCGTGGAGGAACCTGAAGAAGAACATGAGCCAGTCCAGAATGTAGAATGGAACCTGCTGGAGATGTTCACGTTGAAGATGAAGATGAGGAGGAAGAGCCTGGCTCATCATCGAAGATGAAGATGACGATGAAGAGATGATCATCATCGATGACGACTAGATTCCTGTGTCTGTACCATCTGCTCACCTAAAGCCTTAGTCTAGGTTTGGGACGTTAGTTGGTCTTCTGTCTAGTCGAGTCTGTATCATGTCTTGTACCTTTCCTTTGTCAGTTAGTAGCTATCTATCGAACTTCTGTATCAGTTATCTACCCTTACATCAATGAATCTTATCAGTCAGTTTCGTTCAAAAGCAATCTTTGGATGCTAAGTTCCCAAATTCTTAACAGATGCCTGTGAACACCCGCACTGGAGCCGGAAGTTTCGGAGGTGCCAACCTTCCAACCCTCCACCAGTTCCTGCTACCCCCTGGCAGATGCCTTGCATTGCAGCCTTGGCCGCCGCTGCCAACCTAATAGCTCAGAACCAAGGACCAGAATGTTGGTCACCGTGGTCGTCACAACCAAGAGACCACCTACGTGGAGTTCACTGAAACCCGTCCACCGTTTTTCACCAGAGCCGATGAACCCCTCGAAGCTGATGATTGGCTCCGCACCATGGAGCAGAAGTTTGGTCTCATCCGATGCACTGAAATCCAGAAGCCCGTTTGCTTCTCAGCAGCTCCGTGGTCCAGCAAGTGCTTGGTATGCCAACCTCTTGGCTGCCCAGCCTGAAGGACACCAGCTGACCTGGGAAGAGTTCCGCACCGCTTTTCGTGCACACCACATCCCATCAGGTAGCCCTGCAACAGAAGGAATCCACAGTGATGCAGTATGTGGGTCAGTTCAACCACCTGAGCCAGTATGCCCCGACTATGTCAACACGGATGAGAAGAAAAGAGATTGTTTCCTTAGGGGTCTGCACCCTAAGATTCGCAGAGGTCTATCCAACAACCTCAACGGATCTTATCATGATGTCGTTGACCGTGCTGTCGCTTTCGAGGAAGTAACCGCCAGTATCAGGAGGAGAAGAAGAAGAAGAAGGCTGGGTCTAGCAGCTTCTCCACAGCAACCTAGCGCCCAAGAATCATCTACCACCCCAGTCACCACCAAAACCGTGCCCCATATCCCCCATCAGCAAGTGGTCGTTCGTATCGCGGCCACCACTCATAATGCCAACCAGCAAAGTGCCACTCAGCCGAACGCCCAGGTGTTCGTATCACCACCCCACAAACCTTACAACCATCCATGCTACAACTGTGCCAAGTTGGTCACTGGTCTCGCGATTGCCCAAAACCCAAGAAGAATGCCCAGCATGCACAGAAAGGCCCTGGAGGATCACAGCAGCAGCACCGTGCACCGCAGCAGCACGTCCAGAAGGGCAAGTTTGTCAAGAAGCACGGGCAAGTCTACTTCACCACCGTCAGTAACATCCCAGAAGGAGAGCCCGTCATGCTCGGTAGGTTCCCTGTTGCCAATCATCCTGCAGTCGTCTTGTTCGATTCTGGTGCATCGCATTCCTTCATCAGTCGCACTTTTGTCATCAAGCATGAGTTACCCATGGGGAGTTTAAAAAAGTTTCTGTATACTTTCGCCTGGAGGGCGGATAAATACTAAGGAAGTGGTCCGCAGTATACCAGTAATGTTGGGGGAACATGTCTTCCCTACCACCATGATAGTACTGCGCAATCAAGAATAGATGTCATCTTAGGCATGAATTGGATGTGTCAGCATAAAGCCATGATAGACATCTTGAATAGAGTTGTGAGAGTGGATATTCCTAACAGCACTTCCAAACTCCTTCTCCAACTTCCTATGCCTCAAAAACCAGCAACCACCCAGTTGAATACCGCCTGTGTTCCGGAAGTCAGGGATATTCCCGTGGTCTGTGAGTTCCCTGATGTCTTTCCAGAAGATCTACCCGGTCTGCCTCCTAACCGTGATGTTGAGTTTGCCATAGAGCTAAAGCCCGGGACTGCTCCTATATCCCGCAGAGCTTATCGAATGCCTCCCAGAGAGTTGGCAGAGCTGAAGATCCAATTGCAAGAGCTATTGGACAAGGGTCTCATTCGCCCAAGTTCATCTCCTTGGGCTGTCCTGCTATTTTTGTGAAGAAGAAGGACAAAAGTCTTCGTCTGTGCGTTGACTATCGCCCACTCAACGAGGTCACCATCAAAATAATATCCCTTGCCCCGCATTGACCTCCTTTTTGACCAGTTATCTGGAGCCAGAGTTTTTCCAAAATTGATCTCAGATCTGGCTACCACCAGATAAAAATCCGTCCAGAAGACATTCCTAAAACAGCTTTCACCACCAGATACGGCCTCTATGAGTATTTGGTCATGTCCTTTGGCTTGACCAATGCCCCCGCTCATTTCATGTATCTCATGAACTCTGTGTTCATGCCAGAGCTCGATAAATTTGTAGTCGTGTTCATTGACGACATCCTTGTCTATTCAAGAACTCCTGAAGATCACGCCAAGCATCTTCGAATCGTTCTCTCTCGTCTCAGAGATCACCAGCTGTATGCCAAGTTCAGTAAATGTGAATTCTGGCTAGATCGAATTCAATTCCTTGGTCATGTCCTGTCCGCTGAAGGTGTGTCAGTTGACCCTGAAAAAGTGGCAGATATCTTGGATTGGAAGCCACCTACCACTGTCCGCGAAGTTCGCAGCTTCATGGGAATGGCTGGATACTATCGTCGATTCATCCCAGATTTCTCCAGAGTCGCCAAGCCTATCACAGAGTTGTTTGAAGAATTCCGTGGATTTCGTTTGGTCACCAGCCTGTGAGCAAGCCTTTCAAGCCTTGAAGAAACTGCTAACTACCTCACCAGTCCTGGCTCAACCAGATATCGAGAAACCCTTTGATGTATACTGTGATGCATCTGGTACTGGTTTGGGCTGTGTTTTGATGCAAGAAGGACGAGTAATTGCTTATGCCTCACGACAGCTTAAGCGACATGAGGAAAACTACCCACCCATGATCTTGAGCTAGCAGCAGTCGTGCATGCCTTGAAGATTTGGCGTCACTATCTGTTGGCAGTATCTGCAATATGTATACGGATCACAAGAGCCTAAAGTATATCTTCACTCAAGAAGAATTGAATATGAGGCAGAGAAGATGGCTTGAGCTGATTAAAGATTATGATCTCAAAGTACATTACCATCCAGGTAAGGCAAATGTAGTTGCCGATGCCCTCAGTCGCAAGTCACACTGCAACTGTCTGATGACGAAGCCCTATGATCTTTCCTTGTGCCATGATCTCGAAAGGATGGGTATCGAAATATTTCGCAAGGAAGCCTGAACAATGTCAGCATCGAAACAACCATCAAGGATCAAGTCATTGCTGCTCAGAAGGATAACCCTGGAATCAAGCACATCATCGAAAAGGTCCAGACTGGAAAGACTGATTGTTTCAGGATCGATGATGTAGGGTTTGTTTGGTTCAAGAACCGCCTAGTAGTTCCCAAGGTGCCTGAATTGAGACAGTTAATCCTTGATGAAGCACACTTGACCAGATTCTCTATTCACCCCGGCAGCAACAAGATGTACCAAGACTTAAAGCAGAGATTCTGGTGGACTAAAATGAAGATTGAGATTGCCCGGTATGTCGCTCAGTGTGATACCTGCCAAAGAGTCAAGGCAGTACACATGAAGCCTGGAGGAGAATTGCAACCTTTGTCAGTACCCGCTTGGAAATGGGACGACATTAGTATGGATTTTGTCAATGGACTACCCAAGACCCAGAAAGGTTTTGATTCCATTGGGTAATTGTGGACCGACTCACTAAGCAAGCTCACTTTCTGCCAGTGAAGACCAGTTACACCCCTCCCCATGTATGCCACCTTGTACAAGAACAACATAGTGAAGCTTCATGGCATACCCAAGACCATTGTCTCTGACCGTGGTACCCAGTTTGTCGCTAAGTTTTGGAAAGCGTTCCATACCTCACTTGGAACCAAGCTCTTACATAGCACGGCATATCATCCGCAAACAGATGGACAAACTGAGCAGTCACCAAGTGCTGGAGGACATGTTGAGAGCCTGTGTTCTTACCTTCGCAGATACTTGGGATGACTGTTTGCCTTTGGCAGAGTTCTCTTATAATAACAGTTACCAAGAGAGCATCAATATGGCACCCTTTGAAGCACTGTACGGTCGTCGTTGTCGTACCCCCTCAGTTGGTCTGAGCCCGGAGAAAGAGAATTCTTTGGAGTTGACCTGGTCAAGGATATGGAAGAGAAAGTCAAGCAGATACAAGAGAATATGAAGATTGCCCAATCTCGACAGAAGAGTTACGCTGACAAGAGACGTTGACCTCTGAAGTTTCAAGTTGGAGATTATGTATATCTCAAGGTCTCACCAACCAAAGGAGTCACTCGTTTTGGAGTCAAAGGAAAGTTAGCACCCCGTTACATTGGTCCGTTTGAGATTTTGGAATGTTTGTGGCAAGGTAGCTTACAAGCTGAAGTTGCCCGATCATCTCTCCGCTGTCCACAATGTTTCCATGTCTCCCAACTCAAGAAGTGTCTCAGAGTACCAGAACATGTCGTGGAAGTTGAAGGTGTTGAGCTAGAGCCTGATCTGTCCTACTCAGAATACCCAGTTCGCGTGTTGGACCACAAGGATCGCGTTACTCGAAGAACTACCACGAGATGGTACAAAATCCAGTGGAACCAGCACTCTGAAGAAGAAGCTACTTGGGAATCCGAAGACTTCTTAGCAAAGAACTACCCCGACTTTCTCGAATCTCTGTCCATGTAAGGTTTTGCCTTTATCCCCTCTTTGTCCTTCCTTAAGACGCAGAATCTCGGGGCGAGATTTCTTTTAGGGGGGAGGCTGTAACACCTCTGGTGTTTAGCATGTAATTAACTTGACATACCATCATTATCATCATTAAGCATCTTAATCATGATTTCATGTGTATGCATTTTGCTAAGTGTCATCATGTGAATTACCTCTATTTCAAAAACCCTAATTAGCCCACTTCTCTCTACTAGGGCAAAATGGTAATTTCATCTCTGTGATTAGCTTTGTGTAATTCTTGTTCCTTTGGTGTCTTGTAGTGTTGTTGTGTTGGCCAAAGTTCAAAGATCAGAATTTGATTTCAAATCCCTTTGTGAAACCCTGATTTCCAAATCCTGGATTTTATCCCTCTTTTTGTAATTCAAAAATTATTCAAAATTTGGGATTTGCCCAAAAAGCAAAGTTGTAGATCTGTCAAAGAGAAACAACTTTGGTATTTACAAATTTTCAAGTTGCAGTACAAAGTTTTGAGTTATTTCAAATTCAATCAAACTCCAGTTTTTGTCCCCTTTTCAGTTTTCAAAATGAGTTCAAAAACTAATGAGTTTCTGGAAAAATGTATAATAGCAAAGTTGTAGGTTTTGATAAAAGGAACAACTTTCATGTTTACAGATTTTCAAGTTTCAGTTTGAAATCCAGAGTAATTTTGATTTGAATCAAGTTTGAAAAAGTGTCCCCTTTACTGTTTTCAAATTTGTTCAAAAACTATTTGGAATTTGAAAATGTTCATTTTGACAAAGTTGTAGATCTCCTTTTTCTGAACAACTTTGGTATTTTGAGTTTTTGCTGCACAGTTCAATTAATTTTGAGAGTAATTGCAAAATACAAAATCTGCTCCAAAGTCAAAAGCTAGGCATAGCCCTGTTCATCTTCACGGGCGAGCTAGGGGGGGGCCCGGCCATGGAAACCCCGCCGGCCTTCGCGTTTGCCGCGCCGAGTCCGTTCGCCTGCGCTGACCCGGACGCCTGCGACCGCCACCATCATTTTCGCACGCGCACGGCGCAGAGCTGACTCGCGCACCCGTCCCCCACCCTGTTTCTTCGGGCCGCGCGTGTTCGCCGCCGGCAAGCCATACGCCCGGTCCCCGAACGCAAATCGCTGCTCTTCATCATGTTTTCGGTAGCACGCGCGAACCCGATCTTATCCGCGCCCAAGCAGCGCTTTAACCGCCTCTGCCCGCGCCTATAAAGAGGTCGCCGGTGAGCCGGAGCTCCGCACTCACTCCGCCACCGTCGCCAGCGCTAGCCAGAGCTCCGCCTCTTCACCAGCTAGCCCAGAAGCTCCGCCTTGAGCCTGTGAAGCTTTCCCGCGCCTCAATTTACCTCCGACGCTCTCAATCGCCCGGCGTAACCTCATCTCCCCAACTCCGGCGAACGCCGTAAGCACGGGTCTGAGAAATTCTCACTCCCCGGTCTTGATCATCTTCCTCCGACCGCGGTCCTTTCTCCTCGCGCGTGCGCCCCTAACCGCACCCTCGGCGACTCTTTTGGTGCTCAGGAACGCCGGAACGCCGTCGCGACGCGGTTTGGCAGCCGACGACCCCGCTCCGTCGACCTCCTAGCTCCGACCATCCCTCGCCTCGCCACCGCGCGTCATCGACTGCCGGTGAGCTCCTGAACCTCTCCATGCCCTTGGTTTCGCCGCGAGCCCCTGCCGTGGCCGGAACACCATTCGCCGCCGTCGGGTGACCGCCGGCGGGAGGAAGACGAAGCACAGTGCGTTTTTTCTTTTTTCATCACATGTGAATAGTGTTCAGATTTCATCTTTTTGTGTGATTTTCTGTGTTGATCCATAAATCTGAATTTGTGGTAGACTCTTTATGCTCTGAAGTATTTTATAAAAATATAAAACTTGACTTTTCTGCAAAAATTTGAAAAGAAAATCTCCCTTTTAATTAATAAATGATGGTTTTGGATTTTTAGAAAGATTTATAACTCCAAAATTTATGAGATCATTTTGTGAGCTAGTTATGCCATGACAGTCTCTGGTGAAATTTTGAAGTCTTTTAAACAAGTTGATTTTTGAGCTTTATTTAATAAGGAATAGTGCCTTTGTTAATTAAATGTCTAGATTTAATTGAGCACCTTAATGACCTCCAAAAATTATGAAATTTGTTTTGCCATATAGTGTACTCTAATGAACTTGTGTGATTAATTTGGTAATTTTTGGAGCACCTTCATAAAATGACCTTTTTAAAAATAAGAAAAATAGAAAAGGTGATTAGGGTTAGCGTTGAATGTCCTGTGATGTGACTTTGGGATTGCTTGATGTTCATAGACCCCTACCTTTGGTATATGATGTTTGGATGATTATGTTGGTTGATGCTTAGGATTATGATAAAGTCAGTTTATCAAATTTTGTTAAGGAAGATATGGTTACTTTTATGCTCAACCTAGATTTCGTTTATGCCTTGCCTTAGAGTAATCTAGTATCAGTGGTTGTCTTGCACCTTAAGTCCATATCCATTCTCATGAGCATTCATCATTGCATCCGTATAGTTGACGAAGAGGCCCTGAAGTCGAGGTAGCCACGAAGATCTGTCCCCGAGGCAACCCGAGCTCCGACACCTATACCTACCCCGAGTCTATCTCTTTTTTGCCGTCCAGGCAAGCCCGGTGCATTTAACCCTACCTTGCTTTATAAATGCTTTCTTTAAATGTTTTTGAGTTAAATTATTGCATTAGGTTGATAGGAGTTGAGTGAAATCCTATCTGATGCATTATCTACCTTGACCAATGATACACCCGATACCTGCTTTTCAAAAACTATTTGAAAAATGCTTAGCAATGCTATATGATAGATTTGCATAAAAATGCCAAGTTCAAAAGTGTGATCACTTTAAGAATATTTATGGGAATTTCTGGTTTACTCCCACCATTGGCTAAGTATCTGATCCGTACCTAGTCAATGGGAAGAGAGGTTGTCCTTGCGTACGTGCCGTCTGTTGTAGTCCGGGACTAAACAGTTGACACCGACCGGGACAGGGTTGAAAAACTGACAGGACCTGTACTCTGGGTTAGAGTCCCGAGGTGCTTGTCGCTGGCTGGAAAATTTAGGGACACCTGTATGGGGGCCTGATTGACTAAGACTTGCAACTATTCACATACTACGGAAAGCTTCGGCTCCGAGGAATCCTTGATTGGACCGACAACCGCGCACTGGGAGTGGAGAGATGGCGGAAGTAGCATGTACCCACGTGGGTTAGAGGCCCGGATTGGAGTGTGTAGTACTTTCCGGTGTGGCGTAGGACCGGGCCCAATCTTGAGGAATCGTGGTAGACGAGTTGGCATATGCAAGCTTGGGTGTACATATGCAGTGTGGATAGGGACCCTCAGCTGAGTATTTATTTATCCGGATAACGCTGCTCCTCGGTTATGGAGACTTAGTCACTGACTGTCAACAGGGAGTGGTTCTCAACTAGGTCTGTTTTGAATGTTTAAATGAATCATGATGATTATGATGGAACAGGAATACCGAATCTTTCAAAATAAAAATAAGGTTACCAAAATGCTTTTCTGCAAAATACTTGAATTGCTAAGCCTTACCTTGACTACCCTAAGCACGCATTTCCTGAGTCTTCTCCCTTTTCTTAGTCGGGTAAGTCTGTGGTATACCTTTGTACTCAGGGTTCTTTTACCCATGTTGCAGGTATGGCAGACTCCTCAGTATGCCTCGGACCCTGTGTGTGACTGTATTCAGGAAGAGGCCGTGAGGCCGATGAGTGGATTATTCACCCTCGGCTGGGTGATGTATCTTTATCTTTTAGTGTTGTCATCTGCTACCCTGCCAACTCTATTGAACTATGGTCTGTAATAATTTCACTTTAAGTTTATGTTGAAACACTGGTTGTAAAACTATTGTTATTTAAGTCTTCCGCTATTTACTCCGATGTTATTTGTCAAAATGTTCAAGAGATTGTAACTGAATTGTGAGCTGATCCTGCGGACATCGGGCACTGATGTAGCCCAGTGGCGAACCCGGTCTTAATCTCTTGGCTGTACGGATCGACTGTCAGTGGTTGATAGTGATCAGTGGGCCATGGGATTAGGGTCGTTACGTCACATTCTTCTTTCTTGAGTCTAAGTTGACTCCATTCTTGTGAAGCTTCTTCAACATCTTGGTGGTCCTTCTCACCATGAGAGCAATGTGGGATCATCATTTCATCACTTGTGCTCTCATGATGCACCTCAATTGCCTTGGACTTGCCCTTCTTATCATGGCTTGCTTTGAAGGCCAAATTCTTATTCTTGTCGGTGGGGGAGCCACCACTTGGTGTGATGTGCATGTACATCTCATGTGCATTGATTTCCCGAGACTTGTGTTGGTGTGGATGTGGAAAGATCACATTGATGTAGCACGGTCACAATGTGTCCATACTTCTCAATTCGAAGGACACAAAGAATTTTCCTCACAACATCGGATGGTTGCATTTGTGTGAGGCCAAGTCCATTGAGTTCTTCTACAAGAACATTCAAGCGTGGGTACATTTCATTTGCATTTCATTAGCATGCATATCAAAGAGAATGAAGCTTTGCATACTAAATGATAGCGCTCCTCTCATGCTACCTCTTGGTTCCCTCATGGAGCGCATAAATGTTTTCCCATAGATCATGGGCATTTTTGTGGTCGGACCGGGTTAAACACATCCTTGCAAATGCCTCTAAAAAGGATGTTTTTGGCTTTTGCATTCCATTTCTCATTTTCCTCCTCATTAGGAGTAAGGCTTGTGCCCTCCGTGGGGTTGGCAAAACAGGTGATCGCGGATTCGCGGCCCCGTTTGGCAGAGCTCCCATAGCTGATTCTCTGCTGAATCCAGCAGGAGCTCTGCCAAACGGTTTTTCAGAGAGCGTGATTCTCTGCTGATTCCGTGAAGTGGTTCTCTGAAATGAACTAAGGGGCGGGGAGATGAAAAAAGTAGCTTCCCTGATTCTGTGAAGTGATTCCATGCTGATTTTAAGAGTTTATGCTAAAGAATCAAAGAGAATCACTTTCAGCTACAAATCAGTTCTCTCAAAGAATCAGCTTCTATAGAGAATCAGAATCAAATGGAGCTCTACCAAACTGGCCCGTACATCAACCGCTTCTAGGTACGACTTCATATGGATTTTCCAATATGGAAAGTCATCTCCCTCGAACATGGGAGGTGGTCCATCACCTCCGGAAATCTTAACTCTAGGCGGTTAAGCCTAAATCGAGAGCACGAGGCTCCGATACCAATTGAAAGGATCAAGATGCCTAAGAGGGGGGGGGGGGGGTGTGAATCGGGCTTTTCTAAGAACTTTTGCGATAATTAAACCCTAACAAGCCCAATTAACCCTCTAGTGCCTAGAAGTGTGTTTCTCTAGAATCAACCGCACAAAAGATAAACACTATGACATTTCTACTCTCCATGGCAATTCAAATGCGGATGTACATAAAGTAAATTGCGGAATTGAATTGCTCAAATAAAATGCGTAGTAAGAGAGTAGAGATGACACGACGATCTTTTTCCCGAGGTACGAGGTGTCGGCACACCCCCTAGTCCTCGTTGGAGCACCCGCGCAAGGGTATCGCTCCCCCTTGATTCGCGCAAGGATCAAGTGCTCACTACGAGCTGATTCTTTGCCACTCTGGCCCGGTGAATCGCTCGCTACCGGTCACAACTTGGCTTGGGTCATCCACAATGCCTCCGGATGATCACCAAGCTCTCCGATCGCCACCAAGCCAGCTAGGTGATGCCGATCACCAAGAGTATTAAGCAAGAACTCTCACTTGACCAACGCAAGGCTAATGAGATGAGTGGATGCACACTTGCTACTCTTTCTTCACTAATGAGGTGTTTGATCACTCAATTATCAAATCTCTCAACCTCACTAGGCCTCTTGCACTCACTTGCAATCACAATGTGTTTGGGAACCTTTCAAATGAGCAAGAGTGACAACATGAATGAGGGGAGACATATTTATACCCCCAACTCAAACCATGCACGAAGGGGTAAGTCCAGCCAGTTACACACTGACCGGACGCACCTGTCGGGGTGACCGGACGCGTCCGGTCAGTGCCCAACGGCTAGCATACTCCAGCACTAACACATGTATGAAGTGTTGATCGGACGCTCCCATGCGTCCGATCCCCTCTGATCAGACGCGTCTGATCGCGTATTTTCCTCTCTGTGTACGACCGGACTCACCCCCTGGTGCGTCCGATCGATTTCTGAGGGAGAGTCCGGTCACAACCAGACCCAACCCTCAGTGAGCAATACTGACCAGACGCATACCCGAGCGTCCGGTCTCAAGGGCTCCAGCGTCCGGTCGCAGTTTGAAGTCCAAAACAACTTCGGTTTGCGATGCTCCCTTCACGAACTTTCATCCTTATGATCTTAGGGACCTTTCTAAGCTACCTAGGGCTTTGGTTAACAAGTGTGCACCACACCTAACTCAAAATTCTCACCTAGGTCAAGCTACCCATTCAAACTCCGCTTAATAGTACAAACAAAGATAAAACAAAGACCTATGCTACTCTAGGTGTCCTTCGACACCAAATGACACTTAGAACTAGCCTATCACCGTCTTCGTTGTCCATCCTTTGAAAACCGAACGAATTCCATCAATAAGGGAACATGAATACCATAGTGCTCACACGATCATCATTACCATGACCTAACTCAATTGTTTCTGCAAAACACACGTTAGTCATAGTAATTTACCGTTGTCATCCAATCACCGAAACCCACTAGGGGCCTAGATGCTCACAAAGTGGAAACCCGAAACATCTCTGGCATGTGTAAAAATATTTCACGAGCAGGGGCAACTTTAATTTTGTGGACAATCGCAAAGAGTAATCTTAATTCATCATTTCTAACATAGAGAATGTCCTGGCTAGGAAATAGAGTCATAGATATCCAACGTTGTATAAGCCTCATAGTGGGATGGTGGATTTGCATATTGCGAGGCTGGAACTTGATAGCTAGAGTTTTTGTAAGTTACCAAAAAAAATATTTTTTATTACTATTAAAACTAAATTAAAATAAATTTGAAAAAGGATAACTAACATTTTTCCTCTGGCAGAGGACGTACCTTTTATAGCCTGGTATGTAGGGTTCTTTCTCCTGCAGCAAAGCCTTGATGTTCCGTCTGGTCCCAGGAGAATCTTCGGGAGTAATGGATTATGTTACCTTTGGCTTCCACACCAGTGTTGGTGTGTTTCTTTTTGGCGTTGCTTCACTTTGCCTAGCTCTGGCTGTCTTGTTTGGCTTGGGGCTTTTGCTCTTTTTGTATATGATATCCTGAATCATAGAGCATTGTTCCTTCTTGGGCCTAAGGTTGAACTTCTCTTCATTGCCATTGATGTTGCGCCGGATTTCTCCTGCCCCAACATCAATTTGTGCTCCTGCTGTACTCAGGAAGGAACACCCCAGGATGAGAGGTGATTCTTTTGTCTCCTCCATATCTAGTACCACGAAGTCGACAGGCAATGTAGCCTCGTATCTTCACTGGTATGTCTTCTGCAATCTCGGCTGAGCGTTTGATGGTTGAATCGGCCAGCTGGAGTTGCATTGGCATCGGAGCAAGGTGAGTGAAGTTCAGTTTGTCGAATACCTCTTTTGGCATGACACTGACACTTGCTCCGAGATCACACAAGGCATGATCAAATCTTTGTGCCCCGATTGAGCATGTGATCGTGGGACAGCCTGGGTCTTTCTTCTTTTCTAGCAGATGATTGAGTATAGCTGCGCTACATTCTTCTGTCAGCTTGAGCACCTCTGTGCTTGGCATGGGGTTTTTATTGTTGATGATATCTTTGATATACCTTGCGTAGGAGGGTACATGCAGTACTTCTATCAAGGGTACGCTGACATGGACCTTTTCAATCATCTCCATGAATCGTGCGAACTACTCATCTGGAGTCCTCTTCTTGTTCCTTGTAGGGAAAGGCAGATATGTAGTGTTCGTATATTCTGGGGGTCCTAGTGAGCTTTCTTCTTATGGTGGCTCTGATGAAGGAGTTGAGGGTGATGGCTCTTCTGCTTGATGATCTTTGGGTCTGCTAGCCTTCTCATTAGGATGTGGTGGGTCACGAGTGGATTTTGCTCCTCTCGTGGTCACACCTTGTACCTTATCTAATGAGTCTGTCTGTGGTAGGGCTGCAGCTTTCTGAGCTAGTTGGGTTTCGATCATCTTGTTGAAGCTCAGTTGGTTCTTCACTGCCGAGGCGAGGCCCTCGATCTTGGAGTTCATCCCTTCAAGGGTCTTGTTGTTATGGGCAAGCCTCTTGGAGATGCTTTCATTGATCTTTGCTTGTCCTAACCCCAGGTCATTTGAAGGTGGGTGTGTTGGAGTTGTTGGAGTTGTAGCCCTGATTACCTCCCTGATATGGAGGCCGATGCTAATTATTTCACGAGTTTCTGCCCTGCGGGCGAAATCCGTTGTTGATGTACGCAGCATCTTCGCGGGTCTCGGGGCAATCATTCCCCGAGTGCCTGGTTTGTCCACACACCTCGCACGTCATGTGCGCATCCATGGCTTGGACGGTACCTCTTTCTTCTCTTGTCCAGCCGCTTGAGCAGAAGATCTATTTTTGCGGCAAGCATATGCGCCTCCTTTATGGTATGCATGCCTTTTTGTGACTTATCTAGGGGTCTTCCATCCCCACAAGCTTGGTTCACCATCACCTTGTGATTTAGGGCCTTTACCCTGTTGACCGTCACGGACATGAATGCCCCTCCGACTGCAGCGTCCAGGTGCCCCCTTGACATGGGCGTGAGCCCCTCGTAGAAGGTTTGGAGCACCAGCCATTCTACCATCTCGTGATGGCGATAGGCTGCAATGAACTCTTGCTGCCGTTCCTATGCCTCGGGCATGGACTCCATTGAGTTCTGTTGGAAGCTGGTAATTCATCCCCTCAGGGCTATTGTTTTGCCCAAGGGGAAGAACTTTGCAAGGAACGCCACTGAACATTTGTCCCATGTGGCGACAACTGTCGAATTCTTATAGAACCACTGCTTCACCTTCCCCACAAGGGAGAAGGGAAACAGTCGGAGCCTGATGACGTCTGGAGTGATGTCCTTGATGACTATGGTGTCGTAGGGCTCCAGGAAGTTCTAAAGGTGTTCGTTCGCGTCCTCACTTGGCAAACCACAGAACGGGTTTGCCTGCAGCATGGTGATGAGGCTAGTCCTTAGCTCGAAAGCTTTGTCACCAGTGTTGACAGCGGGCCCAGTGGGCACGTTGGCAACAGCGGGGACGGAGAAGTCACGCAGGGTCTTGGCCATGGCGAGAGTTGAGCTTGGTGCAGAAACTGGTGGTTCTTCTGTCGGTGATGGAGCTGCGGAGGAGGAAGAAGACTTCTTCTTTCTCCTGCCGATAGCCTCTGGATTATCGGTGAAGTTCTCCGGCAGAGCGAAACCACGCATACACTATCCTATTTTCATCCTCAACAGAAGAAAACAGTAAAAGGTTATCCTGCATGATCAATTAGCAATTATATAGATATTAGTTCATGATCATGTTCTATCTGAACCTTTCGTATCTATGCCTTCCACGGCAACGGCGCCATAAATGCTTGTTGTCATTTCTTAGCACAACCACCGAAGGATAGGTTTAGGATCCATCCTCTGCGATCATGCCAGAAATACTTACTGACATCTGTTAGCATCATTACAAGGGTAGGCCATCATTCCCAGGCATGGCGCCAGGAATGCCTGTTGACATTCCTTAATGACATACACTGAGTATGTTTGTTCCTAGCGATGTTACTAAGGGACATCAGTGTCAGCCTCCGACACAGCCCCTTAGCTACACATCCAGTATCGGCGCCCAAGTGCGATGGCACTTCATATAACAAAACATGTGGCTTTAGTGATGGCCTGAGAGGCTGGCCTGGTAAACCAATTTGTTTATAGACAGGGTCCGCAAGCACACGGGATTACCGTCGTAGCACTTCACCGCGAGTATTCCAGGTATCGTTATTTATATTTTACCACTAGGAAGGCTAGGTGCGAAAGGATTCAAGATATAGCCATGACAAGAACATAATAAGTGCATAGTTGACTAATTAACCATAGCAGGAGGATAAACAGTGATTTGGATAGTGGGGTCAACACACACATTGCCTAAGATATATAGAGCTTCTATGGGGATAGATGAAAGAATAAAAGATAAAGAATATCCTACGGAGCATGGATCTTAACAAGGTTATGTAAATGAATTAAGTATACATGGTAATGATCAAGTTAACATTAGTGCTAAGTACTAGATGGATTAGGAGACCCGGGAACACTGGTCTGCCAGCACGATACACCGGGCAATTTAGACTCCTACCCCAAAGCCGTACGTGGGGGATCAATGGACGGACAGGGCTGTCACCACCTGCCGCCTACCCCTCAACCGTGGACTAAGCCAGGCATTCACCCATCTCCATATACCCGAGAACCACTCTCGTGCACATGAAGAACACTTACACCTCCCGATAAAGATGTAGAGTAAGCGCATCCGAATGCCAGACAACACACCACTCAACACGTATCACTAAGTTATTAGGATCTAAGCATGTTGAATGAAAAACAACACTCATGTTCATGATGAACAAGGGTCTAAGACTATGAACTAGTTCTAGAACATGAACATGAACATGAACATAGCTCTAATTTAAGAACACAACAATGTTGATCATAAGAGAACAAGTATGTAAGTATGTAAAGAGGAACTTAGTATTCATACCAAGTAGATCTTTACAACTCCTCCTCCTCTCTTGCAAGTAGTACTTGCTCCAACTACTAGAAGATCTAAACTAAGGTAGAGAGCTCCAAATACTAAGTGGAATGAAAGACAAATGTGTTGAATGTGTGATTGATGTTGAAGAGGGAGCTCTACCTCTTTATTTATACTAATACATGGTCAGTTTGGAGGAGCTAAGTATGCTAACCACCTAAACTGACGTATGCATGCCGCCATGCAACGGCCTGAGGAGGTCGGTGGCTAGTGGGGCCAGGGGCGGTGCGCCCGCACCCCTGGTGGGCCCACTGGTCACCGCCTTTACGTGGTGGGCCCTTGGCGTGGTGCACGTTGCATCTTCGGTGGTTTCCAGCCCAAATGCATTCTTTAGGTGGGCCTCTTCCTTGTTTGTTGGAATTACGCTTTGTTGGAACGGTTATTCTCTCGCCTTTTCCACTGTTTTCATGTTTGATACCTGAAAAGCAATAATTCTCCAATACAAGTGGAAATAGGTCAAGGTGATAACATATGTATGCATGTATGCCTTGTTTTGTCCTTGGTTGGCTTATAAAAGTTGTCGGTAAGCACTGCAACAACAACCTCCCTTTATGGTTGTGCCATAAGAGAAAGTATTTGTTGCTGACTATGATAATTTCTGGACCGAAAGCACCAGGCATCGACATAGATGTTTTTCTCGAACCATTGATGCAAGAGATGGAGACACTATGGAAGGAGGGAGTGAAAATGTGGGATGAGCTTGCAAAGAGTGCCTTCACATTGAGAGCCATCATATTTGTTACCATCACTGACTACCCAAGACAGTTTTCGCTTTCAGGACAGATCAAAGGATTCCTAGGGTGCTCGAAATGCTTGACTGCCACTGCAACTTAGTTCCTAGAGGGATCCCGGAAGGGTGTGTACATGCGTCACCGACGCTTCTAAGTGGAAGGACATAGGTACCGAAGCAAGAGGATGATGAAATACTTCATTGGTAGTTCTATTGAGACAAGGCATGCGCCAGATAGATGTGATGGACATTACGTTTTTAACATGGTGAAGAGCATCAAAGTCACCTATGGTAAAAGAAAAAGGATGGAAAGATCAACAAGAGAGATACGACTCCAATCGAAGGCGTGCCCTTTAAGAAGATTTCAATCTTCTTCCAATACCTACCTTACTGGCCGGATTTGGCTGTGCGCCATTACCTCGATGGAATTCACATAAAAAAATGTATTTGAGAGTGTGATTGGGAAATTGATGGACATTAAGACAAAGACAAAGGATGGACTGAAGTCACGGGAGGACCTAGTACGTTTGGAATCTAGACCAGAGCTTCACCCACAAGACTTGGGGAACGGAAGATACAACCTTCCTATAGCCAGCTACAACTTATCAAATGATGAGAAGAGAGAAATTTGTGTAAGTTTAAAGGGCATAAAAGTCCCTACAGGTTTGTCCTCCAACATCAAGAGACTAGTCTCGATGAAAGACCTATCATTAACCGGTTTCAATGCTCATGATTATCGTATGAGGTTGACAGTGTTCCATCATATTGATATTAGGGCAACAAAGCCCATATACACGAGGATGGTCATAACTAGGATGTGCTACTTCTTCAACCAAATTGGACAAAAGGAGATCCGTGAGGCTGAATTAGGTGACTTGAAGCATCTCATGGCAGAAACTATGGGCCAAATGGAGCAATGCTTCCCACCATCCTTTTTTGATATAATGCCACACATCGTGATGCACATGGTTGACTAGGTTAGGTGGCTCGCTGGGGCCTATGTACATGCATGAGATGTGGCCGTACGAGAGGTTCATGTCTCATCTAAACCGATATGTATACAATCGTGCTCACCCAGAGGGATCGATGATAGAGAGATACTGTGCCTGTTGACACTCAAAAGTGTCATAAGAAAATAATAAGGTTAGGAGATATGTTCGGCTCATAGTTTTGAAGACGAATTTATTTTATGATACTTTTATCTGAAGGTCGGATGCTCTAGGTAAGATGAGCTTGTTTGTTTGATGTTTTCCGACCAGTTATGCTATTTCCGACCAGGTGTGCTGGTCGGAAATCCTGGAATAATGATGAATGAAACGATTTGAGGATCTTTATTGTGCAAGGGTTTGAAGGTCTATTGATCGGTGTGATCAATTTGGGCTGATATCTATAGAAGCCCATTAAGCCGGTTTAGTCGATTCAAAGATCGGCGAGATCAGTTTTACCTTGTTCAGTCTGGATTGGACTCTTGGATTTAATGTTTTGATGGAGTCCGGATAGGAAACTTCGAGATCGTATCTGGAGATGTTACCTGTTGGGATAAGACCAACCCCCTCTATATATAGGAGAGGATCATGGCCGATTGAGGCATCCAACCCTAATCGATCAAAACCAATCTACTACCCCTTTTACCCTTTTCCTCTCTCTACCTTGCTGTTCGGCGCGTCTCCCAGCGAGGCTCGACGGCGTCCTAGGCGGCCATGCTGGTCCTAGGGCAACCTCTACGTGCTTCTCCCCGACGGGTCTTCCCGGGAGGAGTTCTAGAGTTACCAACACAGGGATCCATAACCCTAAATCGGCCTAAACCGTTCGCTAGATCTGTTCTCATCGGTTTAGTTGAGTTCCCTGCTGTATCAGATTGATCTGCAACCTCTTCGGGCATTCAAGCCTAGCTGGTGTGTGATTCGGATCACTTCCGACGTCAACACACTTTTTGGCGACTCCGCAGGGGAAGATTGAAATTCCATCTACTACCAATATGGGCGGCAAAGACGGTGCTATGGATAAGGATAACATCGTCCGTCCTGCGGGCATCGACGAACTCCCCGACGAGTTAAAACAACAAGCACAGGCCAAGCTCGACGCCGTCTTGAAGGCTTTCCTAGAAAGCTGCTCAAAGGATCGGCGCGGCAGGGTTACCAAGATAAAGAGCCGGACTTCAGCGAGATAGTTCCTACTGTGTCTACCACGACTGCTGAAGACGCTACTAACAAGGTAAGCACTGAGGTACATGAAGATCCTTACCCTACCCATGCTAATTATTTCACAATGTTAGTTGATACATCAAAAACTCTTACCAATACTATTCAACATTTGTTTAGATTACTTAGTGACCGCATGGATAAGTTAGAAGGTAAAACTATCGAACCCGAACTTCCAATCGGGCAACCACAGTTCGGCATGCCTTTTAATTCCTTTAGAGGACAGACTTCACATATCAATTTTGGGCAATTAGGGTCTGCTGAGACCAGGCGTGCTGAAGTCGGTACCTCGACGAATGCCAATAGCACCCATCATAACTCTGGTCGAACCGCACAGACCGACCAGGGGGCGGTGACACACAGGACTTCAGGAGGACAAGGAACCGTATTGCCCAATCCTCCGAAGTGTCCAAGTAATAATCCCATGCATAATGGTGCTCCTAACCTTGCCGAAACCGATTTTGGGCGAGCTATAAATCGGTTTAAGGAAGAAATAACCAGGTCTCTTGAGACCAGTCTAGGGGTCCAATTTAAACCTAGTAGGACCACTTATTCTAAACCATATCCTTCATGTTTTTGATTTATGAAAGCACTTGATGGTTGGAGGGTACCGGATTTTTATAAATTTAGTGGTGACGACAGTAAAACAACCATGGAGCATGTTAGAATGTTCCTTGCACAAATGGGCAAAGCCAGTACTTTAGATTATATGAATGTATGACATTTTCCTTTGTCTCTTACTGGTATGGCTTTTGCTTGGTTTACGTCATACATTCATAAGCCAGTACTATAGGTTCTTGGGCCGAATTAGAGGAGAAATTTCATAATCATTTTTATGACGGGTTCCAAGAAACTAGGTTATCGCATCTCACGTCGGTTCGACAAGGACGCAGTGAACCTGTGGTCGACTTCCTTAAACGCTTTAAGAAAATTAAGAACCGATTTTTTCATTTAATGATCTCCGATAGAGACCTAACAGATCTATGTCTTGCTGGTTTACGTCGGGAGATTAAGGATAAGCTTGAACATTATGATTTCTTTAATGTAAATCAACTTTTGCAGAAGGCCATTTCAATTGAATCGCGCCTTAAAGAACCTTATGATCCCCATAGGACTCATCAACCGGGTGTACATATTGTTGAGATGAACTCTGATAGTTCGGAAGATGAGTCTAAAGATTGTTACGCTGCCGAGTTTTTATGGCCGGCATAGAATAAATTAGTCACATGTCCTTCCCTCGAACCAATTCAAAAGAATCGGGGTGAGGAAGTGAAGTTTACTTTTGATTCTCCAATGTGACCGAATATTTGATGAATTGCTTAAATTCGGTTTTGTTAAAATTAATTATAATTTGCCATCACCCGACGAATTGAAAAGGTGGGCTTATTGCAAATACCATAATTCTTTTTCTCATGCCAGTAATGACTGTAATTTTTTTCGTCGACAGGTCCAATCAGCCCTTAATGAAGGACGATTGAGTCTTACTGAGATGCAGATCAGTACTGCTCCTTTTCTGCTTTATATGGTGGAAGGAGGGGATCCTGCTGTTTTGGTTCATCCAGAACAGGCCGATACGACCAGAGGCAACAATGTCGTCATCGGCGAGCCGCGGGTCGCACTGAACGTCGAGAACGATTCGGGGTGCAACGTGGTGCTTGAAAAGGGTGATGATGGCAAGAGCAAGCTCATAATTACTGCAGGGTCAGCATGACACCTGCACAGATAGAGATATTTTGAGGCCAGGGCAGCACAACAAAGACCGACCAGGTCAGGCTCTCAGGCCGACCAGTCTGGTTTGTCCTCAAAACTGTCAATTCAGTCGGATCAAAAGGCCAACCAGATGAGGCTGGTTCCTTCTAATCCCAGCGGAACCGATAAATTGACTGGCGCAGTCGGTCTAGCTGGTTCTAGCGGTTCTGCACCTTCCGGAGTACATGTCTTGCACACATTTGTTCCACAAAATCCTGAAGTTGGCACTTGGAAGACTAATGTGGAGAAGAGCAGAGGAAAGGTAGTCAGAGAGCCGTGCACTTTCGAGAAGCTCATGGCTAAATACAAACAGCAAAAGGCCGATTCACATAATCGGCCCTTAAAAAAAAGAGAGTCTACTTCTCCCAAGCGTGAGGATGAGAGGTCCAAAACGCTCGTGGTGGCTCAAGCAGCATCTCCAGCACCGAGGACCGGCCCTTATAGACCTCAGCGGGCTCCCCCTATTTCACCACTGTAACACCCCAGGTGTTAAACAACTCTAAATGCATAACTTGGCATAGCATAAGCATTGCATCTGCATGTTGAGTGGTATGCGTGTTAAGTCCTTTGCTAGTCTCTAGTATAGCTAATAGATGCTTTGTTTTTCTGAGGAAATGCCTTAAATCAAAGTTGTAGATCTTGACTAGAGAAACAACTTTGCTTAAAAGCACTTTTTCAGAAAAGGTTAATTAGTGTTTATTTCTTGCATTAGAAAAATCAGGCTAGAAGTGAAATTCAAATTTCCGTGCAGAATTTGGACTTGAGCCTTAAAGATGATTTGTTCCTTCCAAAATTCTAAGCAACTTTGCTTTTAGGACCATTCCCTAGTTCGGCTTTGTTTGGGAGATTTAGGCCAGAAAAGATTTTGGCAAAAACCTCTTTAGTTTAAACCCAATGGGACCCGCTCGTCAGCCTCGTCTCCTCTTCCCCCGCGCACCACACCGTACAACGGCGCAAGTGCTGCCGCCGCCGCCCGCTCGCCTGCGACTGCACAACAAGCAGCAAAACCGCCCGTTCAGCGCCCACCGACTCGACTCACCCGACCAAACCCTCTGTCCCCTCTCTGCTTCGCCGCCGCGTGGCCGCCGCTCGCTTGCCGCGCCACTGCCCGGTCGGAACAGCTGACGGGAACCGACCATGTTCAATGAACCCAGCGTCCGCACCCGCCTTCGTCTTCTCCACCTCGCGCTCGAGTCGGCAGAACCGCTCACTCCCTCACTCGCTCACGTCCTTTGCCATCTTCCTCCTCTGCAAAACACCACCGCCATTTCCGCCAAGTTTCGCCGGCCAAATACTTGTCACATAGAGCACCGCCATTTGATTCCTCCCGCAAACCTCTCCGCCTTAACGTCCTCTTTCACCTGCATGGGTTGGTTTCCCTTCTCCTTCACTCTAGCCGGCGGAACGTCGAATGCCATCCTCGGCCACCCGCCAAGTCCGCCACCGTGACCATCACGTGGTCCGGCCAAACCATCCTGATCCAAGCACCGTCCTAGCTTTCTCTACCACCATAGATGCCTAGGCTTAGATGGAGACCTCTTTCTCGCCGTGTTTCGGCCGAAACCGAGCCTTGTCATGGCATGTCCGCCGCGGACCGCCGCCGTGCATAGCACTGAGCAATGTCGGGGTTGCCGAGGCTCGATAGTTGCCCCAATAGGTCGCTTAGGGCTTGCTTGAGCTAGTGCTAGTCTCACCGGGATGAACCTCGCTGTCGCGTCGCAGCGCCGTCGCTCCGCCACGGCCACCGTCGAGCTTGCTCCGGTATCCCTCTGGCTCAACAAGTAGGTCGACCTTGTCCGCCTCGCAAACCCGCATTTAGAGGAAGGCACGGCGTTGCCAAAAGTCTCACCGCCGACGAGCTAGGGTCGGTCAACGACGACGGCGCAAATGTCCACCGTTGACTACCGAGCCTGGGGTAGCCAGGTGACGTGGTCGCATGACCAGTGGACCCCGCTGAGAGAAAGAGAGAGAGAGTGTGAGAGAGAAAAGGAAAGTCTGGGTGCAGTAGGGCTCGGGAGTTTTGGGTGCGCGTAGTAGTTTTGTTGAGCCCCCGGATGTGTTAAACCGGGTGTCTGTAGTGTTTTAGATTGGTTTCTCCATAATCCAGTTTTTGCAGGAATGGATTAAAATGCTTCTAAAATGTATGCAAGGCTCATATTAAGTCCAAATGATGTGAAACAAATTTTGTTGTGCTGGAAATGAATAGATCTACCTCTTAAAAATGTTGGATGCATATTTTGTGATACTTTTTATATGCAGTTTTGTATAGATTAGAAAATGGCTGTTAACTTAGAAAATACATAACTAATTATGTATAGCTTCAAAAAATGTGATTCCAATTGTTAGGATTGTCTTGCTGAGTAGTATCTGGAAAAATATATCATGTGTATGTTCTGTGAAAAATATTGGCAGTAGCATTTAAAGTGTTAAATGTTGTTTATTTATGTAATTTTATTAAATAGAAATGCTTAGATTCTGAGCTTGGTAATTTTTGTGTAGCTAAGTTAGGTTATAAAGTTACTGTGAAAAGTGCTAAATAGGACTGATTTGACAGTTGGTAGTACAAACTATGAAAAGTGCCTAATTTGTGAATTAGTAAGGTTAAGTTCTATTGCATGCTAAAGTTACTGTTTGGGCTGAAATTTTTATGGTAGTCTAGTTTTGTCTGTAGTAGCCAGTGTAAAAATTTGGAAATTTTCTGGAGTCATTTTAGTATCATGATAGTTATGCCCTGTTTAGTAGACCAAATAAAAGGATCAAGTGGATAGATAAGTGAGGCTGTATAAGTTGATTAATGATGTTGTTATCGGGCATGTGTTCTCTACTGAATCACCCTCTCTTATGTTGCATCGCATAAGCATCCCATGTGCATTCGTCATATTTATACTTGCAATGCACCATACAGGATCGCTAGAGAACCTAAACCCGCCGCAGCCGGAGGAGCAGATTCCGGTGGAGACGCTGTTCGAGAGGACCGAGGAAGACGCCGGAGAGTTACCCGAGTGTCAGGACCACCGACCATCTGACTTCAAGAGAGGCAAGCCCCAGAGCATTTAAACTCCCTACGGTTTGCATATCACATACAATTTAACCTGATATGCTTGTTACATTAGGTTTTAGGAATTGATTGCTACCGTTGTTGCATTATTACTATACCTTGTCCACCACAATGATTGTCTTGATATCCCTATTTAGGTCTAGGCTCGTTATTTGTTTAGCCCTGCTTAGACCGGTAAAAGTCGGGTGATTTTGTGTCTCCCCCATATCGGTGGATACTGATCATGATTAGCCTTGTGCTATCATGGATTAACCATATGATAATGAATTGGAGACCGGACGGGATGTAGGAGCAGCAGAACATGGGTTCTGTGTGCTAGTAGTCTTCCGTCTGTGTCGCATAGGACCCGTTTCGGGAAGCTCCCCTCAGTCAAATTGAACGCGTCAATCACTTAACGGAGTAGGTCCGAGTACCTCCCCTGAAGCCGAGTAAGATTATTCGAGCCGGTGATGGAGATGTTGACTCCTAACACCCAGGGCCTCAGATGTACCGTGGGCAACTATTCTGAGCAACCTGGCATGGTCCATGGACAGGCAGGGCCTGACTGACCTGGCATGACCGTGGGCAGTTATAGCTTGAGCGACCTGGCAATGAGATAACCCCCGGTGTAGAAGGGCCCATGGCCGTCCCCCACGTTGTGTTCTCGAATCTCCTGATTGACAGCTTACGACTGCCATAGCCGGACGTGTCGGGCGAGTGTGCGACATTTTATCCCCAGCTGGGTAGGAATCGATTATAATCGCCATCGCTCCTGGACAATGAGTAATTGACTGTCGTCCGCTCGCCGTAGAACTTATGGAACTAAAGATGGTTATGAGTTGAATCTGAAGGGCTATTGATGAAATAGTCCCTCTTGCTTGATTAAGTAGTCAAGTGCTTGTTATAGATCAGGTGCAAACCTAGTAAGGTAGAATTAATTATAAAAATTGACTGCCAACACCCTAAATTGAGTTTTACTTACAAAAGATTTCATGCAAATGGTATTTGTATGCAACCCCACATATAGCCTACATGATCCTTGGAGTCTCATTATTTCTGATTTATGACGGGTAAGTCTAGCTGAGTACCTTCTTGTACTCAGGGTTTTATCCTCTTGTTGTTGCAGATGGATAGTGCTTTTATGGCTACTGTGAGAACTGCCTGTAACCCGGTTACGGGTGATGACTAGACCATGGGCATGGTCCGCTCTTATCTTCCCTGCTGCTTTTGTTGGGCTTGATCATGTTGATGGCACCGTATTTGGAACAAACTGAACTTGTGTTTCAAAACTATGTTGATTCCGCTACCTTTATCAAACTATGGTTTGTAATATTGTTTCATACTCCGATGTATTTGAACTATGTGCAAACTGTGAAGTAACTTGTGGGCATGTACTCTGAACTATTACGATCTTGGCTAATGTTGAAATGATTAGAAATCGTTCAAGATTTTCGGACTACCGGGTTTGTACGAGCTTAGGTACATGATAATCTTTGCGAAAGCAGAGGTTTCGGTGCTTAATCTGGTATAAATTGGTCGGTTTATCACAGCTGGCATCGGAGCATGGTTCAGTGTTACTGTTCATAGTGTATTTGAAAACCAGTATTTTCTAAGGAATAAAGTGATATTTGCAACTTATAGTCTTAATAGGATTTGAAAACCCTAAGGATAAAAACTAAGGTGTGCCAGTGATCAGGTCCTTATGCCCAGTTAGGATCTTAGGTGGCTATTTAAGTACTAACTTGGGGGTATTGCATCATGTTAAATTTCTGTTGTTTACTATCGTCCATACGGCAAGGGTGAAATTGTATTGGTGCTATTGTTTGGAATAGTAATGTATGGATCAGGTTGCCTCTATGCCACGGTAAGGTGAGTTGTGAGGCATGACCAAACAAACGTTGGTTTAGGGGAGAGTTAGTTGGGAATGGAACCTGTACACGTAAGCACACGGGTCAAGGGAAGTATTAATTGTGGGAGTCATGTTATTCTGATGGGTGCATATACTACTTACGTGTATACGGGGTGTACACCTAAGATAGTATTAGATTTAAACTTCTTTAATGCATACTGTGGGCAGAGCTGAAATGATTTTCTGCAGGTACGCTAACTTGCGAAAGTATAGTATGTGTAGTTAACACTATGAGTGAACGTTGTATGCCACCGTCTAGCCGTTAGGTTGTTAGACAGTGAGGACATATGTTACGTGCATGTATCATGATCATACAATCTTGCATAATCTTCCTTCCTTCCTTAGGATATCCGTCCCATTTTCTTAATAAATATTGTTCTCAACTAATTAAAACCTATGTGGATAAACTTCTTTCAGATTGCCCGTACCAAGCGTACCGCCCGTAAGTCAACTGGAGGCAAGAGGCCTAACTACGTGTTGGGACCCTGGACTGCAGAGGGATCGGAGGATTTTCTAAAGGAGTTCGGCATGCCTACCAACTTTTGGAGGGTGCTGCACTTGGTTGGATACCAGGAGGGCCAGGAGCCGCAGTACGGCTGGCATCGTGTGCAGTTTTTGGAGGACCGCTAGATGTACACAATGGAGGTGGACGTGCAGAGCCGTGATGAGCACGACCATGTTTGGAGTCACCTAGTGTTTGCACTACAGGGTAGGACCCCGTGGGATGGAGCTGACAGGGTTTCCTATACTGTTGTTCGGGACATTATGGAGGATCGCCCGGAGGTAGTTGCACAAGCCACTGCTAGCATCTTCCCGACGGTGGACCCTTACCAGTCAGTGTGGCGTCAGCGGGGTGCCACTGTGCTTGAGGCCAGTTTCTTGGAGCGAGAGCACTGTGCTGGACCAGCCGGAAGTGCTATGGCTGCACTCATGGCTACCTATGGGTGTCTGTCGCGCAGCTACGACCATCTAGACAACATTCTCAGTGAGGAGATGGCTGCACATCACCAGAGTCAGGACGAGCATACTGCAGAGATAAACCGCCTCACCACGGAGCTAGCTCATATGACTGTTGAGAGGGATGAGGCACGATAGAGGGAGCAGGATACTGCGCAGCAGCTTAGTGACCAGCAGGGGATGACGACTTTCTTGTCCACGATCATGGCTGAGACCGAGGAGTCTCTTCGAGGGTTATGTATTGAGGGCATGCGTGCTACTGAGCAGAACAGGCTTCTGAGGATTCAAGTGGGAGACCTGGAGTTATAGCTTCATCATCTCCAAGACTACAATGATCGCCTGCATGAGGAGATCCATCATCGAGAGAACGAGAGGAACCCCATCTTTCCTCAGGAGGACCCGGATTCCCGCGCTTCTTCTAGTGGTTCGTCAGATGTCTCGAGCGATGATGATGATGGTGCCGATAGAGAGTAGGCTAGATAGCATGTTTTAGCGCCTGGTGATCTTTTGTCACATGTCCTTTGCGCTTGAACTTTTGTTGTTATCATGGGTTGATGTGTGGTCCTATAGTGAACCTCTATGCGCGTGGCGCAAAACTTTGGAAAGTCCCATGTGTATGGGCACCTATGGATGCTTTATGTTGACTTTTGCATGTATGTGTTGAGCGATCTTGTTATGTGATGTTGTGATGTGGATTGAAATTTATTATGCCACTATAATTGTTTGGCGAATTCGTTTTCCGAATAAATTCAGTTTGGCATGGTTTATTGTTCTCTAGAGTGATTGCAACATCACCTAATTTTCACTTGCTATCGACATATGCAGATGACGACAACTTGTAGTGGAGCTAGCGGTAGTGGTGGTAACGATGACAACAGGGACAACCGCAATCCACCACCTCCTCCACCAGCCACGGCTGAGTAGCTCTTTGCTCAGTTCTTGGAAAGCCAGCACAATATCGAGGCGTTGCTACGTGAGAATTTGGCACATGGCAACCAGTGCCCTGAGCCGAATCAATACAGCTCTTTCAAGGATTTTCTGGATACCAAGCCGCCCATTTTCAAGGAAGCTACTGAACCTCTGGAGGCGAAGGAATGGCTGCATACCATGGAACAAAAGTTTCGGTTCCTCAGGCTCACAGAGGAGCTAAAGGCAGAATATGTCGCGCATCAGCTTCAGGGACCGGCTGAGATTTGGTGGGGACACCATCATACCACCTATCCTGCCCGTGTTCCTGTTACTTGGGACATGTTCTCGCAAGCTATCCGAGGGCATTACATTCCGCCAGGATTGACCCAGATGAAGGTGGCCGAGTTCATGAGCTTGACACAGGGAACTCGCTCAGTCACAGAATACCACCATATGTTCAATTCCTTGTCTCGTTATGCTCCAGAGTTCGTAAACACCGAAGCTAAGAAGCTTGCTAGTTTCAAAAGAGGGCTGAATACTGTTGACTCTTGCTAACGTCGTCACTAGGAGTAGACTATGAATCTATCCCCAGCAATGGCGCCAGAAAGGTTTGTTGGTACTTCTTGATGTATGAAGTATAACTAACTATTCGTATGACTATTGGTAGGTTCCGCAAGCGCACAGAATAAGTCTATTGTAGCACTTCACCCGGGAGTAACCGAGTATCGTATTTATTTCCACAGGGAAGCTACTATGGCAGAACTAACCCTAGGACCGCTATGAACAACTAGTGATTCTATCAAGGTTGATCGAAATGTATGAATGGGGGTTGGTTTCTACTACTACTAAAAAAAAAGAAAGAAAGACTAACTACTACTAAAACTAAATCGGCGGGGTCTGGGCCGATGAACAGATTAATGTTTTCTACACACTTACGATCAAACTAACTTAGCAATAAAGGTTTATCTAGTTCTTCGAACCGTAAACACCCTCCGGACTATTACCTCAGACGTGCACAACGAGGTTTATGATTTAAGAACTAACCCAACTACGTGGTGGAATTCAAGGCCCAAGGCTGTCACCACCTGTTTGCTACCACAGCTATCTGGGGGCCTAGCCACAACTAAGGTATAACTAGTCTAAGCACCGCGCTTACACTAATATATACTACTCTAATCTTGCGTCCAAAACTAGAGCACTGATTACTCAGCGAAGAACCCAACTAGTTACAAACTAAATACTAAGTTACACTATGATCGAAAGCACTCAACAAGAACAATAAGTAAAGAACTTAAAGTAAATGCTGAAAAGTAGAAGAACACAGATAAATGAAGAAAGACTTGGAAGTATACCAGAGACTTGGAAGATCCTCTATTACAACTCCCCCAGCTTCTCTTCTTCACTCTCGCTCTCACTCTAAGTCTCTCAACTAGAGTGTTCCTTCACCAGAGCTTCGCTTACAAGAGAGTGGGACTAATGAGGTGAGGTCTGAGTACAAATGAGCTCGGGGGGTCCTATTTATAGCCTAAGGGACCTAGGGGGGGTACTTATGGACCTAGGGTTAGGTCAGGGGGGTGAGTGGGGGCGGGCGCCAGCCCTAGGTGGCGGCCGCCCACCCCCCTGGTCGTTGGATCCACGCCTTTGCTTCAACGGCATCCAGGAGCTCCAGAGAGGCGCGTTCCAAGGTCGGTTGCTTGTCCAAATAACCGTCTCATGGGCAATTGGGTCATGATCCATGTGACATCCCTTCTTGGCCCTTGGATGCAATGACCTAAGTCATCAATGGCTGCAAATGAGTGTGGCATGCCTCCCTGGATCAGTGACGTGGCAAGGGAGGAGTTTGGGCCTCACTCCCTGGCGACCGCCAGTGATGGGTGGCGGGCGCCACCCCACCTTGGCCCAAAGTGAGCCCAGGTGAGTGTGCTCGCCTCCTGGTGGGTCCTCTTGGTCATTTTGCTCAAAAACCTGCATTTCCTACATTCAAATAAAACTCAAGGACAAGTGGAAATCGTTAGTTTATAAAAGGTTTTTGGTTGATTTTAGGCCCTTGTGTTGTGTTATATGACCTTATTGATGCTAAGAATATGACACTTAGTGAGCGTCAACAAGCTCCCCCAAGCTTACCTCTTGCTCATCCTCGAGCAAGCATGGACTTGAATAATCTTGGAAACTGTGTTTTTGTTGTGTATGCCCATATTATTTTCATCACCATGGAATTGGTAGCCTTCCCTGCACTCAAGATTAGAACAAAAGACCAGCAAGAAGGAAGGTTTAGCTTTCCCTTGCCTATTTTGCTAATCAAGATATGTGGAGTTTTTGCAAGTTTTGTTCAAAAGAAAGCATGCTTAGCAACTTCTGTGGCTCACTCAATCACTCATATTTGTTTGTGGAAATGAAGAATTATCCTCTCACTAAGACTTTTGTGGGGTTTAATGGGTAGGATAAAAGTGAGCATGCAATGCTAGCATAATTTTGCTAAGTTAGCAAATGGAGCAAAGGAGCAACAAGTCATTGGTTCAGACCAGGAATGTGCAAGTGTGTGGTATTTATTGTGGCTAATACTGTCATGACACTTCTCCTTTTTATCTCATTTGTGGGATCATGGCTATGAATGTGATTCACCAAGAATAAACCCCAGAAGCAAAACCTAGAGCTTGCAAATGTCCACGACCCTAGATGTAGGGTGGATGCTTCCAAGAAGCACAGCGGGACACTAGACAACTCTAGAAAGCCAACGCAAAAGAAGAAATCAATTCCGTCAACGAACGAGCGAACCGCAGACAAAAACCGGTGTGAAAACCGTAGCATCGGATGTGTGCTACGTCCGATGCCAGACCACCGGACGCGTCCGATGCGAAAACTGCCTCTCGGAAACCTTACTGTTCCACCATCGGACGCTGTGAACAGTGAACAACCAGCGTCCGATGCTTTGGCTCCAGCGCGTCCGATGGCCAACGGACGCGTCCGATGCCTAGCGTCCGATGCCACTACAAACGCTCAGAAAGTGACACGCGTCACCGGAGCGTCCGACGCTTAGAACCCTAGCGTCCGATGCTCCCGTGTCAGCGTCCGATGCCCCCGAAAACTGTGCGGTTCTTTGATGATTCAACCGATTTCCTCCGAATCAAAAAGCTCAAGGCCTGGGATTCGATCTGAGGGGTCACAAGGATGTTAGTGAGCTATCTCTAAGAGATCATGGCTCGAACCTAACTCCAAATCGAATGATGAATCAAGAAATTTCGGGACAAGGAAGCAAAAACACGATCCAAAACAAAAATCAATCGATCTCCTAGACCGTGAGGTTAGAGGTTAATTCTTCGGTGGAAAGAAGTGCCTCATGATCTAGAACAACTTGGTTCAAACGGTTTTGCAAAAGATGAACCAACCAAAGAGATCAAGCGACGGGAAAGAACGTGGAGAAAAAGGATTCCGCGAAGAACACGAACACAACGGAAATCACAGCCACGAATTGCAAGCCGAAGCGCAAACACACGCTACGACAAGGAGGATACGGCCTCCTTTCCTCAGAATCAACAAGTACACAGAGTTCTTGGTCTCTCTGCGGATCTCAGCTACAGCAGGGGATGGGAGAGCAGGAAACCCTGATAGCAAAGAGCAAATGAGATGGCTAAAAACTGAGATAGATGGGAGGAGGGTGTCTCCCGACTACTTATACTACTACTAGCCTAAGTCTATTTCCTACTCTACCCCTCTATTCTAATTACAGAGCGAACCAGCTAAACCCTAAGGTTATTCTGGACCAACTCGGTGGTAGGTGTATCCGACGGCCACGCCCGCACAAGTCGTCCGCGTTGCCTCCACGCAACCTTCCGATTGCCGCCACGTGCCGCCCTCGCTCTGCACCCCCGGTTTTGTGGCCCAAACGGGAAACCAGCCCACCAGCCTGAGTTTTGTGGCCCAAACTCAGAAACCCGCAGCGCCCGAGTTTTGAGGCCCAAACTCGGAAACCGGCCCATCGCCCGAGTTTTGTGGCCAAACTCGGAAACCGTTCGCGCCCAGGTTTTGTGGCTCAACCTGGAAACCGAGCACCCGAGTTTTGAGGCCCAAAACTCGGAAACCGTTCACCTGTTGGTTTTCTCTGGCTCAACCAACAAACCGGAGCTGTAGAGGGGATGCACCACCCGTGCAACCCGTCCACCGACACGTGTCCCCAGGTCCTCGACCCGAGCAACACCGTGCCTCGCAAGTCTCCGCTCGTCGCTGTCCCAGGCTGCCAGCTACCACAGCTGATCCTCAGGCACTCCGGTCCCTCAGTCCAAGCCTCACATCCGCCCTTCACTGCTCGATACATCGGCATGGCACGTCCGCCGCACGGCACGCCCATCCTTCATCGCACCCAGTCCGTCGGCACGGCACGTCTCAACTTGACCTTCACCTTGCCCTCGATCACTGTCTCCGTGCTCGACACCTGCACAACACACAAGCAAAGAACATGCGATCAATCCAGTTGACAATCACTCATCACTCAGAGACTCGGCATACACCCATGTATCCGCAATCTCCCCCTTGATGGGTGCATTGTCAACTACACACACAAATCATAAGTGAAAGAAGAAGATAGGAGGAGGGAGAAGAGAGAACCCAACCAAATGACCCAAAAGCATAGTAAAGCCAAAGAAGGTCAAGTGGAAGAAGCAAAGAACTTGGTCCCCAAAGACATGGGCAACGGCTCGACGCAACCAAGCAAAGCAAAGCTAGCCCTCAAGAAGAGGTAGAACAGGCTCAACACCGCTAGCAAAAGCCAATCGAAGTCCAGATACCAATTGAGAAGTCGGAGCAAAAGACGGCAAAATGCTAGTCCCTCAAGATAGAGGCAACGGCTCTACACAACTAGCAAACTCCCCCTCGACAAGTGCAAGCAACTAGGAAGACTCTCCCCCTAAGTCAACCAACCGGAGCACACATGATTTGAAAATCTGCCCTTTAGCAAAAACTCCCTCTTAGTTGATCACTAGAAGACATATGATTTGCAAGAACTCTCCCCCTTAGTTGAAAATGCACTAATCAAGAAACCAGGGCAAAATTTCTCCCCCTTTGGCAAAGTCTCCCCCTTAACACAAGCTTCCCCTTCAAAAATGCATATAAAGTCAGAAATGCAAGTTGGAAGCTTCAGGCATATAATCAAAAGAGTGCAAAGATGCTCTAATCGGTATAGCTCCATCAGCACAAATAAGCACTCAAATAGCGAAGGCTCAAACTGATCGCACATACGAAATATGAAGCATATGAGCAAGTGAGCAGTTTTTGGCCAAAAGATAGTCACCATCAAAATAGCACTACACATGTATAGATAGGAATCCAAACAAGTGCTAAGCATATATACAAGATGAACTACCCCTAGCAAAGTTCAATCATCATGCATAGGAATGAAGCATACACTTGTGATTTCAGTTTAACATTGGAGTTGCAGCGGTAAAGAATTCACAAGTTCAATTATATAGCATGTGATTGCGAGAGGTTGAAAGCTTGTCATTGCCTAACTTTTCAACCGAGCGAAGCCTATGCCGAAGCAATCAGAAGCTTAAAGCTACGGTTTCGGTCATACACTACACGGCTCAAGTTTAACTCAAAGTGCAATGAGAAACAGTCTCGATACCGTGAGGTGTTGACAAGCAATCCCATCTCGATCTTTTCAATTCACTTAACACTTGGTTCAAATTTTAAACAGATATGAACAGACCAAGCAAGTGAATGACTCAGAACTAGAGACATAGCAACCTAGCATATATGAAAAAGCAGGAATGGACTCAACACACCCTACACATGCTAGTTGCATATCTCAATGGTGAACATTTTCAGATTTATAAACATTAAGCACATTCATCATTCCAAAATAGCTCAGCTCATATCATGTATCGGTGATCAGAAGGAGCATAAGCTACAAGCATCAATCATAAGTAATCGAGCATACTAAACAGAGCATAGTTACATTCTAGTGATTATAAACATGAAGCTCAGAATGTAAATGCGTATGCTAAAACGAAAAGAAAAGAAACCAAAATAAAGAGTCAGAATATGATACAACTCAAAATGCTTCCCCCATCTAAAAGGGGAAACACACACCAAGCTCACCCCTCAACCTATTAAAGGTTGATTCGTCTAAAGGCTTGGTGAAAATATCAGCCAGTTGGTGATGAGTATCGACATGGCGAAGGTCGATATCACCCTTCTCCTGGTGGTCCCGCAAGAAATGAAAGCGCACATCAATGTGTTTGGTTTTCGAGTGAAGCACGGGGTTCTTAGCAACGCTAATGGCACTCGTGCTGTCACAAAGCAAAGGCACTCGAGTAAAGCTCAAACCAAAATCACGCAAAGTGGCCATCATCCAGAGTAACTGGGAACAGCAGCTAGCTGCAGCAACATACTCAGCCTCCGTGGTAGACTGGGCGACACTAGACTGCTTGCGAGAAGACCACGATACAAGAGAAGATCCAATAAACTGGCAAGTCCCAGAAGTGGACTTGCGCTCAATGCGACAACCAGCAAAATCGGCATCGGAATAACCGCAAAGCGAGAGAGTGGAGGAAGCAGAATACCAAATCCCGAACTCAGGCGTGAAACGAAGGTACCTGAAGATGCGCTTCACCGCCTGACGGTGAGAAGTGCGCGGCGACGCCTGAAAACGCGCGCACAGACACACGGCGAACTGAATGTCCGGCCGTGTCGCCGTCAGGTAGAGGAGCGACCCGATCATGCTGCGGTACTCCTTCTGGTCCACTGCTTCTCCATCCACATCCGCATCCAGGGCAGTCGTTGTCGACATGGGTGTTGGAAGAGGCTTGGCCTCACCCATATCGAACCGCTTTAGCAAGTCCTTGGTGTACTTGCCCTGGTGCACAAACGTCCCCTCTCGGGATTGCTTAATTTGCAACCGAGAAAGAATGTCAGCTCGCCCATCATGCTCATCTCGAACTCCCTGCTCATAGTATCTGCAAACTTGGCAACCAAAGCGTGAGAAGAACCACCGAAAATGACATCATCCACGTAAATCTGGACCAAGAGAGTGTCTTTGCCTTGCCTGAGGAGAAAGAGCGTTTTATCTACACATCCCATTTTAAAACCCTTAGCAAGCAAAAAGGTTTTCAACCTATCATACCAGGCTCTAGGGGCTTGTTTCAAACCATATAAAGCTTTGTGGAGTTTAAAAACATGGTTTGGAAACTTGGGATTTTCAAAACCGGGGGGTTGCTCAACATATACACTCCTCTTCTATGTAGCCGTTTAAGAAGGCACTCTTGACATCCATTTGAAAGAGTTTAAAACCTTTGGATGTAGCAAAGGCCAAGAGTATCCTAATTGCCTCCAAACGAGCTACAGGAGCAAACGTCTCCTCATAGTCTATCCCCTCCTTCTGACTATAACCCTTCGCTACAAGCCTGGCCTTGTTTCTAACAACGTGGCCATCCTCTCCTTGCTTGTTTTTGAAAACCCATTTTGTCCCAATAGGCTTACACTCAGGAGGAGGTGGAGGAACTAGAACCCAAACCCGATTTCGCTCAAAATTCTCTAACTCCTCATGCATGGCATTGACCCAATCCGGATCCGTCAATGCGTGTCCAACATCTCGGGGCTCAAAATTAGCAACAAAAGCAGAGAGTGAGCGAAGTGAGAGATGTGCTGTGACCTGGAGCGAGTAACTCGCTCGTCAATGTGCCGATCATCTGCTGAGGGGGTGCTGGCGCTGAATGTGTCGTGGCGCCTCCGGAAGAGTGAAGTGACCTCCCCTCAACAGCAGCTGGTTCCACCCCGGGTACAAAAGGTACCGCGCGAGGTGGAGGATCCCACGGCCCCAGGAAGAAGAAGTGTCGGGGCCGTGAGTCGTCGTCGAGGCCGCTCCTTGCGGCACGGCAGGTGGAGGGGGTGCTGGATCATCCATACCTTCAGCACCCTCATCCTCGTCATCGAAAAGAGGCTCTCCAACCTCATGATCACCTGCACGCTCAAAACGAGAAGAAGGAGAAACAAGAGTCTCGTCGAAGGTGACATCTGATGTCCATGACTCGGTTAGTACCAAGGTTAAGTACACGATATGCTCTAGTGTGAGTGCCATACCCAAAAATACTCCGTCAGAAGAACGAGACTCAAACTTGTCCAGGTTGCCTTTCTTCAATATAAAACAATGGCAACCGAAGACTCTAAAATAGCTCACCTTGGGCTGGCGACCAAAACGCAACTCATAAGAGTTCTTCAAAAACGCTCTCAGAAAAATGCGATTCGAAATGTAGCATGCAGTGTTCATAGCTTCGGCCCAAAAGCGCCTAGGAGTCCTATGCTCATCGAGCATCGTCCTGGCCATCTCAACAAGGGTCCGATTCTTCCTCTCTACAACACCATTTTGGGGCGGTGTGTAGGGAGAAGAAAACTGATGCTCCAAACCAAGGCGGTTACAAAACTTCTCAAAGTCCGAATTTTTGAATTCGGAACCATTATCACTTCTAATAGCTCGCATCGAGTTCAAGGGGAACTCGTTCTGAAGACGCAAAAATCAGATTGCAAGCGAAGGAAAAAGTCTCGGTCTTCTCAGTCAAAAAGAAGACCCACGAATACCTCGAAAAGTCGTCAACAACAACAAAAACATACCACTTGCCACCAACCGAGCTCACCCGAGCCGGACCAACAAGGTCCATATGTAAAAGCTCTCCGGGTGCGAGGTCATGACCTTAGTCACTGGATGGTGGGGAGCGGCAACCATCTTCCCATGTCTGCAAGAATGGCAACTAGATCCTTCTCCATCGAAAGCTTGGGCAATCCTCGGATTAGGCCAAGTGAGCTAAGTCTTGCAAGCAAGTCGAAGCTTAAATGACCGAGCCTCCTATGCCACTTCCAAAGATCGGAAGAAGAAGGACTAGCCAAAAGACAGCGAGAAGATCCAAACGACTCCGAGAAATTCGCGCGAAAGACTTTCCCAAGGGCGAAATCAGACATACAAGATCGCCCTGAGGATCTAAGATGCGACTAAGGTCGGTTTTAAAACGAATCTCATAGTCATCATCAAAAAGTTGCGAAACAGAAAGCAAGTTAAAATGCAGGTTAGAAACAAGAGCAACATCGCGCAACACAAAATGCTCATTAACCCGCACAGTCCCACGAGACAATACCTTACCTTTACTATTATCGCCGAAGGTTATGTACTCCTTTCCGGCGACCGGGCTAAGGCTGGAGAACCACTTGGCGTTTCCGGTCATGTGCCTCGAACAACCGGAATCTACCAACCAAATGTCCTCCAACCGTCTTACCTACATCAATAAAAAGACATAGGGTGAGCATACGGTCCAACACTGGGGTTAGTGAAAGTAAAGAATACCAGTGTTGGGCCGGCTGCTCAAAAGAAAAGTTAGGATAAAAACTATTCCTAGCCTGTCCACGAGGGTAGCGATCACCACGCACAGGAAAACGTGGTCCGCTGGGGAAGAAGCACTCACCGCGATACTCAACCTGCGGTGGGGGAAAACGCTCAGCAAAGCCTCCGCCACGGGGTCCGTTGCCTGCAAAAGCAGGACCCCGTCGGGCACGCTCTCTATGAGGCCTACGCCTAGGAGCCTGGGTCTCAACACCTCTAGGCCTAACGTCTCTCCTCGGAGCTCTCCTATCCTGCCTAGGCCTGGGAGCCTCACCTCCGGGCCTAGCAGCTCTCCTCTGGACCTTTGGCACATGCCCACCATGAGAAGGATGGTACATGTCCGGGTTCTCCAACTCCCGAGCACGGCGCGCCTCTCTCTTGCGCCGAAAGCAGAACTCGCTCAGGTGACCATCCCTCCCACAGAAGTCACACTGGTACCTCACCGCGCGCAAAGGGGGTTGTTGGTACGCTGGGCTGTGGGTATGGTTCACTTTGCCCTTCTGTGGCAAACACTCCTGCTGGATGGGTGGCATTGTGTCCAGCTTGTTCTTGAGGTGGTGGTTTGGCTTGGGTGCCCACACCTGGTTCTTAGGTGGAGCTCTCGGGGGTTCCTCAAATACCCCATCCTTGGTGGTAGGCTTGACAGGCTCTTTGGGTGGAAGCTTGGCAAGTTTGGGAGTAGTGGTGGAGTTGGGCTTCTCACTAGGTTTCACACCACTCGACTCTCCAATCTTCCCAAAAGCAGAAAGATCAACACCCTGAGCAAGACCTATACCAGAACCTCCAGCAGCTCGCTTAAATTGGGAGATCATCATCCCGAGCTGCGGCTCACTACAGGAGACCCATGACAAGATGGTCCGAAGGTATGTGTTTTCTTCCTCGGTTTGCATCTTGCCATGCTTGACATTGGCTATCTCCATCTCCAAACCCTCGCACAAAGCACACCTCGTGACACAAGTGCTATCCGAGCTGGTCTTCTCTAAGGACTCAAGCTTGGCATTCTTCTCTGCCAACTCGGATTGCAAGACAGGACAAGTCTTGCACGCACCCAACAAGGAAGGTCTAGCCTTCAGCTCATCCAGCTCTCCTACCAACGCAGCATACTTACCTCTCAAAGTGAGAAGGTCAGTCATGTGCGTGGTGCACGACTCACACTCAACCTCCTCCGACACGACCACGGTGGACTTGGCAAATTCAAGCTCCCTCACCGTGTCCTCCCACTTCTGCCTAAACTCCTTGCGCTCTCTAGCGGCACGCCTAAGCAACTTGTCCTGACTAAGGAGCGCGGCAGAGTAAGCTTCTCAACCTCAGCAGAAAGCTCGTCGTGAGTGAGGATACCTGGGAGGTGTCGTCGTCGTCGTCGTGAGGGGAGTGCTCCAGCTTGCCGTTGACCTCATCACCAAGCGCCATGGTGCAGAAGCCATCGTCGTCGGCGAAGAAGCAGAGACCGTTCAGCTTGTCCTCGATCCTTTTCTTCTTCTCGGACTCGTCGTCGCTTGATGAAGCGGAGTCGTCATCCGAGCCGTCGACGTCGCTGAGCGTGGCGAAGAACGCGCTGCTCAGCCTGGGCCTTCTCCAAGTACTTCTTCTTGATGTACTCCTTGTCGAAGCCGCCCCTCGCTTGTGCCTCGGGGGAACGTACTTCTCCTTGCACTTGGAGTCGTACTTGTGCCCATGATCGCCCTTCCCCGGATGCTTGTTCTTCTTGGGGCAGTTGGCGATGAAGTGGTCGGGGTCCCACACTCGTAGCAGCCCGTGCGTCCTCCTCCGCGACGACGGTTCATGCGGTTGTTGTGGAACCGCGAGAACCGGTTGGCAAGCAAAGCCAACTCCTCGTCTCCCAAAGACTCCAGCTGGTCCTCAGTAACAGAAAAGAGAGAAGAGAGCGCAAAACCAGCTGAGGGGTTAGAGGAAGAGCCGGAGGAAACAAAGCCATGGACGGGCGAGAAGGATTTTCAAAAGAAGCCCTCGCCATGGCATCAATCTCACTGGACTTGAGCTTACTGAAGAGCTCGTCGCAGGTGAGGGTCTCATAGTTAGGTGATTCGATGATCGCCTGAACCTTGGAGTCCCACACCGAACGGTCAAGAGTGTGCAAAAGCTTCAAAGCACGCTCATGATCGTCAAAAGGCAACTGCTCCTTGTTAGCCCTCATCCTGTTGACAATCACCTGAAAGCGAGCGAATAAACTTTCTATGCTCTCGCCAGGCTGATGTCGAAAGTTCTCATACTCACGCTTGAACGACTCATAGAGTCGGGTTTTGACTTGAGAGGTGCCCTCATGGAAACGCATGAGGGTGTCCCAGATCTCCCGAGCCGTAGCGAGGTGAGAAACGCGATCAAACTCACCCATGCTCAAACAAGAGAAAAGAGCATTACGGGCTCGGCTATTGGCATCGTGCTCATCGATCTGCTGCTGAGTCGCACGAGCAGCCAAGACCACGTAATCAGGGGAGTTGCAAATATCCCAGATAGAAGCGCCCAAACTCTGCAGATAGGCCGACATACGTATCTTCCAATACGCATAGTTCGTCCCATCAAAAACGGCGGTTTGCCCACGCCGCGATCCATGTCGCCTTCGGTGGATCTGGAACCGGCTAAGGTGGAAGATCCTTAACCTGCTCCGATACCAATTGAAGGACCGAAAAGCACTCAGAAAGCGACCAGAGGGGGGGTGAATGGGAGCTTCAAATTTTCCTTACGGAAACTAGTAGCCACTGTCCCAGAATAAACCCCAGAAGCAAACCCTAGAGCTTGCAATGTCCACGACCCTAGATGTAGGGTGGATGCTTCCAAGAAGCACAGCGGGACACTAGACAACTCTAGAAAGCCAACGCAAAAGACAGAAATCAATTCCGTCAACGAACGAGCGAACCGCAGACAAAACCGTGTGAAAACCGTAGCATCGGATGCTGCCTGCGTCCGATGCCAGACCACCGGACGCGTCCGATGCGAAAACTGCCTCTCGGAAACCTTACTGTTCCACCATCGGACGCTGTGAACAGTGAACAACCAGCGTCCGATGCTTTGGCTCCGGCGCGTCCGATGGCCAACGGACGCGTCCGATGCCTAGCGTCCGATGCCACTACAAACGCTCAGAAAGTGACACGCGTCACCGGAGCGTCCGACGCTTAGAACCTAGCGTCCGATGCTCCCGTGTCAGCGTCCGATGCCCCCGAAAACTGTGCGGTTCTTTGATGATTCAACCCAATTTCCTCCGAATCAAAAAGCTCTAGGCCTGGGATTCGATCTGAGGGGTCACAAGGATGTTAGTGAGCTATCTCTAAGAGATCATGGCTCGAACCTAACTCCAAATCGGTGAATCAAGAAATTTCGGGACAAGGAAGCAAAAACACGATCCAAAACAAAAATCAATCGATCTCCTAGACCGTGAGGTTAGAGGTTAATTCCTTCGGTGGAAAGAAGTGCCTCATGATCTAGAACAACTTGGTTCAAACGGTTTTGCAAAAGATGAACCAACCAAAGAGAAAAGCGACGGGAAGAACGTGGAGAAAAAGGATTCCGCGAAGAACACGAACACAACGGAAATCACAGCCACGAATTGCAAGCCGAAGCGCAAACACACGCTACGACAAGGAGGATACGGCCTCCTTTCCTCAGAATCAACAAGTACACAGAGTTCTTGGTCTCTCTGCGGATCTCAGCTACAGCAGGGGATGGGAGAGCAGGAAACCCTGATAGCAAGAGCAAATGAGATGGCTAAAAACTGAGATAGATGGGAGGAGGGTGTCTCCCGACTACTTATACTACTACTAGCCTAAGTCTATTTCCTACTCTACCCCTCTCTATTCTAATTACAGAGCGAACCAGCTAAACCCTAAGGTTATTCTGGACCAACTCGGTGGTAGGTGTACGACGGCCACGCCCGCACAAGTCGTCCGCGTTGCCTCCACGCAACCTTCCGATTGCCGCCACGTGCCGCCCTCGCTCTGCACCCCCGGTTTTGTGGCCCAAACCGGGAAACCAGCCCACCAGCCTGAGTTTTGTGGCCCAAACTCAGAAACCCGCAGCGCCGAGTTTTGAGGCCCAAACTCGGAAACCGGCCCATCGCCCGAGTTTTGTGGCCAAACTCGGAAACCGTTCGCGCCCAGGTTTTGTGGCTCAACCTGGAAACCGAGCACCCGAGTTTTGAGGCCCAAACTCGGAAACCGTTCACCTGTTGGTTTTCTCTGGCTCAACCAACAAACCGGAGCTGTAGAGGGGATGCACCCCGTGCACCCGTCCACCGACACGTGTCCCCAGGTCCTCGACCCGAGCAACACCGTGCCTCGCAAGTCTCCGCTCGTCGCTGTCCCAGGCTGCCAGCTACCACAGCTGATCCTCAGGCACTCCGGTCCCTCAGTCCAAGCCTCACATCCGCCCTTCACTGCTCGATACATCAGCATGGCACGTCCGCCGCACGGCACGCCCATCCTTCATCGCACCCAGTCCGTCGGCACGGCACGTCTCAACTTGACCTTCACCTTGCCCTCGATCACTGTCTCCGTGCTCGACACCTGCACAACACAAGCCAAAGAACATGCGATCAATCCAGTTGACAATCACTCATCACTCAGAGACTCGGCATACACCCATGTATCCGCAGATAGATAGAAGAGATCCCATACGCGCAATCCACTGTCTGATGAAAGGACGAATGGCGAGCGGCCTGTGGCGAGATTTCCCTATTGAAGATCCATCACCACGGCCAGTGATCGGGTGGATCCTCCAAAGAGTGGGATGAAACTCCCCAACTGGATGAGTGAAAGGATGCCTCCTGGCCGTATTCCCATCGCGGGATATGCGGTTGTTGCCATTCGATCCTCCTGCTTGCCTGCTTGGGCGAGCCAGGGGTGTCAAATGACCATAGTGTGCTGCTCCTTCATACTGCCCTGCATGGAAAGAGTCAAACTCCTGTGCCTCTCCTGCTGCTCTTGCGGCCTCTTCTGCTGCACGGGTCTGCGCTCGCGTCCTCCTCCTGGGAACCTGCATGGTGTTCTCTCGAGCCAACCTGCGGTTTTGTTCTGCCTCGGTTTCCAAGGCCAAAAGTAACGTCGGTGCATTCACCAACCAAAGTGACAAGTTAGGAAGAGCGATTTTATTCACATAATCTTGGTAGATCATGTGGATCTCACCGGTCTCCTGGTTCTCACGCAAGATGTGTCCTTGCGAGAAATGTTCCAAGGTCAAAAAGTCTCGGTCACCGGGAATGTATGAGTATATAACGGTGTTTAGCAGACCCATGTTAAAAGCCAGTCTAGTTATCCATGATGTCATTTCAATATTTCTAGTGCGTTGATTAAATTTAGACCAGTAGTCTGCCATGGCCTTGGCGGGTGATACTTTTATGTGGTTTACTAGAGCATAAAGCAGCAGCATTTCAGGCTTTTTAATTGGTCTTAAGTCAGGTCTTGGAAAGAGTGTGATACTAATATATTTGTGAAGGACCGAGAAGCAACCAGAAAGCGACCAGAGGGGGGGTGAATGGGAGCTTCAAAATTTCCATTCGGAAACTAGTAGCCACTGTCCCGAGAATCACCTCGAAAGACAAACCCTAGAGCTTGCTAATGTCCACTACCCTAGATGTAGGGTGGATGCTTCCAAGAAGCACAGCAGGACACTTCACAACTCTAGAAAGACAACGCAAAAGACGGAAACCAAATCCGACAACGAGCGAGCGAACTGCGAACGAAACTACGCAAAACAGCAGTGACCGGACTCTGGGTGCATCCGCTCAGGAGGCACCGGACGCGTCCGGTCTGGCAGAACACGGTTTTGGAACTCTCTGTTCCTGACCGGACTCAGTGAAGAAGAGCGTCCGGTCAGTTACAGTGCGTCCGGTCACAAACCCAAAAGCCGATGAACAGTGTGAGGAGAGCGTCCGGTCAGAGACCACCTGTGCGTCCGATCAAGTCACAACAAAAAAACAACGAACACATTCATCAACCGGACTCAGGTCCTGTGCATCCGATCAGCCCGACCCAGCGTCCGGTCACCACGAAAACTCACGGTTCGTTCACCGATTCCACTCAATCTCAACCAAAACGAATCCTTCAGGGATCAAACTTGGTGAGTAGAGTCACAAGGAGGATAGTGAGCTATCTCTAAGAGATCATGGCTCGAAACTATCTCCAAATCGATGAATCGAAGAAATTCGGGGAAGGGAGAGAAACTTGACCCGAAACCAAAATCGATCGATCTCCTAGACCGTGAGGTTAGAGGTGAATTCCTTCGGTGGAAAGAAGTGCCTCACGATCTAGAACAACTTGGTTCAAACGGATTTGCAAAAGATGAACCGAACAAAGAGATCAAGCGATGGAAAAAACGTGGAGAAAGGATTCCGCGAAGAACACGAACGAAAAGCGAATCACAACCACGAAATTGCAACCGTGTGGCTACCACACGCTACAATAGTGAGGTTAAGGCCTCACTTCCTCAAAATCTCATGAACACAGAGGTATTGTTCTCTTCTCTGTGGATCTCAGGTTCGCTACAGCAGGGGAGAGGGAGAGCAGGAAAACCTAGAAGCAAAAGAGCAAATGACTGAGATAGGGAAGGGAGGGAGGAGGTCTTCCTCTACTATCCTAATTTCTAATTCCTACTCTACCCTCTCTAATTACAGAGCGAACCAGCTAAACCCTAAGGTTATTCTGGACCAACTCGGTGGTAGGTGTATCCGACGGCCACGCCCGCACAACTCGTAGCGTTGCCTCGACGCAACTCCCATTGCCGCCACGTGCCCCCCTCGCTCTGCACCCCCGGTTTTGTGGCCCAAACCGGGAAGCCAGCCTTTTTCCAGCCAACCCCCGGTTTTGAGGCCCAAACTGGGAAAACCAGCCCACCAAGCCTGAGTTTTGTGGCCCAAACTCAGCACCCCGCAACACCCAGGTTTGATGCCCAAACCTGGAAACCGTCCTCAGCCCGAGTTTTGTGGCCAAACTCGGAAACCATCCACGCCCAGGTTTTGAGGCCCAAACCTGGAAAACCGTCCCCCCGATGGTTTTTCTCTGGCCTCTACCACAAAACCGACGTCGAAGAGGGGATGCACTGCCGTGCACCCCGTCCACTGACACGTGTCCCCAAGTCCACGACTTAGGCAACACATGACCGCAAGTCTTCGCTCGTCGCTGTCCCAGGCCGCCAGCCACCACAGCTGATCCTCGGGCCACCGGTCCCTCAGTCCAAGCCTCACGTCCGCCCTTCGCCACTCTCGGTCCATCAGCACGGCACGTCTCTACTTGACCTTCACCTTGCCTCTGATCACTGTCTCCGTGCTCGACACCTGCACAACACACAAGCCAAAGAACATTGCTGCATCATCCCAGTTGAGAATCACTCATCACTCAGAGACCCAGCATACACCCATGTATCCACAATCTCCCCCTTGATGAGTGCATTGTCAACTACCAACACAAATCATAATAGAAGGAAGAAAGGAAGAAGAAGGAGAAGAGAGAACTCGACCAAATGACCCAAAAGCATAGCAAAGCCGAAGAAGGTCAAGTGGAAAGAGCAAAACAACTTGGTCCCCAAAGACATGGGCAATGGCTCGACGCGACCAAGCAAAGCAAAGCTAGCCCTCAAGAAGAGGTAGAACAGGCTCAACACCGCTAGCAAATACCAATCGAGAAATCGAAGCAAAATGCTAGTCCCTCAAGATAGAGGCACAGAGGCTCAACACAACTAGCAAAGAAAGCTCGATACCAAAAACCTTACGGTCAAGCTTCCCCTCGAATAGTGCACACAAGCAAATGATTTGCAATTTTCTCCCCCTTAGTTGAAAATGCACCATCAAGCAAGAAGAGCCGAAAGCAAAGATCTCCCCCTCAGAAAATGCACCAACGAAAGTGCCAACAAGTGAGGGACTCCCCCTTCCAAAATGCATATGAGTCAAAATGCATGTTAGGAGCTTCAGGGGTATACTCAAAAGAGTGCAAAGATGCTCTACAGAGTTCTGATCCGATGATGCAGAAAATGCACAGAATGCTAGCAAAGGCTCAAACTGATCATTAAGATTGAAATGAGAACAAAAAGAGCAGTTTTTAGCCGAAAAGGTATTCACCATCAAAATAGCACAAGACATGTATAGGCAGGAAGTCAAACAAGTGCTAAACATGTATACAAGGTGAACTACCCCTAGCACAGTTCAATCATCATGCTGATACCAATTCAAAATTGAAGCATATACTTGTGATTTCAAATTTTAATCGGAGTTGCAGCGGTGAAATTACACAAGTTCATAAATCAGCATGTGACTGCGAGAGGTTGAATGCTTGTTATTGCCTAACTTTCCAACTGTGCGAAGCCTATGCAAAACCAATCAGAAGCTTAAAGCAACAGTTTCGGTCATACACTACACAGCTCAAGTTTAACTCAAAGTGCAATGAGAAACAGTCTCGAAACTGTGAGGTGTTAACAAGCAAACCCATCTCGATCTTTTAATTCACTTAACTTGGTTCAGATTTTAAACAGAATAAGACATACAAAGCAAGTGAAAGACTCAACACTAGAGACATAGCAACCTAGCATACATAAAAAGCATAGGTGACTTCGACACATCCTACACATGCTAGTTGCATATCTCAATGGTGAACATTTTCAAGTTTTAAGTTCATTATCAAATTTCACCATTCAAAAATAGCTCAGCTCACAGTATGTATCAGTGATCAGAAAGAGCAAAAGCTACAGCATCTACATAAAGCATCGGAGCAAAGACTACACAGAGCATAGCTACATTCTTCAGACTATATTCATGAAGCTCAGAATGTAAAAGCGTATGCTGAAATGCAAAGATGCATGAAGAAACCAAAAGAAAGCAAAAACAACTGAAAAACACAAAGTCAGTGTATCATACAAGAGTCAAAAATGTTTCCCCCCATCTAAAAGGGAAAACACACACCAAGCTCACCTCTCAACCTAGCAAAAGTCGATTGGTCCAAAGGCTTGGTGAAAATATCTGCCAACTGATGATGAGTATCGACATGGCGAAGGTCGATATCACCCTTCTCATAGTGGTCTCGCAGAAAATGAAAGCGCACATCAATGTGTTTGGTCTTCGAGTGAAGCACGGGGTTCTTAGCAACGCTAATAGCACTCGTGCTGTCACAAAGCAAAGGAACGCGAGAAAAGCTCAGACCAAAATCACGCAAAGTGGCTATCATCCAGAGTAACTAGGAACAGCAGCTAGCCGCAGCAACATACTCAGCCTCCGTGGTATACTGGGCGACACTAGACTGCTTGCGAGAAGACCATGATACAAGAGAAGAACCAATAAACTGGCAAGTCCCACAAGTGGACTTGCGATCAATACGGCAACCAGCAAAATCAGCATCGGAATAACCGCAAAGCGAGAGGGTGGAAGAAGCAGAATACCAAATCCCAAATTCTGGAGTGAAGGATAAGTACCTCATTATGCGCTTGACCGCCTGACGGTGAGAAGTGCGCGGCGACAACTGAAATCGCGCGCACAGACACACCGCGAACTGGATGTCCGGGCGTGTCGCCGTCAGGTACAGCAGCGACCCGATCATACTCCGGTACTCCTTCTGGTCCACTGCTTCTCCCTCCTTGTCCGCATCCAGGGCCGTCGTGGTCACCATGGGTGTTGGAAGAGGCTTGGCCTCACCCATGTCGAATTTCTTCAAAATGTCCCGGGTGTACTTGCCCTGGTGCACGAACGTCCCTTCCCGGGATTGCTTGATTTGCATCCCGAGGAAAAACGTCAACTCGCCCATCATGCTCATCTCGAACTCCCTGCTCATAGTGTCTGCAAACTTGGCAACCAAAGCGTGAGAAGAATCACCGAAAATGATATCATCCACGTAAATTTGGACCAAGAGAGTATCAGTGCCTTGCTTGAGGAGAAAGAGCGTCTTATCTACACATCCCATTTTAAAACCCTTAGCAAGCAAAAAGGTTTTCAACCTATCATACCAGGCTCTAGGGGCTTGTTTCAAACCATACAAAGCTTTGTGGAGTTTAAAGATATGGTTTGGAAACTTAGGATTTTCAAAACCGGGGGGTTGTCTAACATATACCTCCTCTTCTATGTAGCCGTTTAAGAAGGCACTCTTGACATCCATTTGAAAAAGTTTGAAACCTTTGGATGCAGCAAAAGCCAAGAGTATCCTAATAGCCTCCAAACGTGCTACAGGAGCAAACGTCTCCTCATAGTCTATCCCCTCCTTCTGACTATATCCCTGGGCCACGAGTCTGGCCTTGTTTCTCACAACATGGCCATCTTCTCCCTGTTTGTTTTTGAAAACCCATTTTGTCCCAATTGGATGACACTCAGAAGGTGGAGACACTAGAACCCAAACCCAATTTCTCTCAATGTTTTCAAGCTCCTCATGCATGGCATTGACCCAATCCGGATCCGTCAAAGCGTGTCCAACATCCCGGGGTTCAAAATCGGCAACAAATGCAGAATGAGCAAAGTTTGAGATTTGCCTTGACCGGGTGACACGTTCGTCGATGCTGCCGATCATCTGCTGAGGTGGGTGCTGGCGCTGAATGTGTCGTGGCGCCTCCCTTTGCCGAAGTGGCCTCCCCCTCAACAGCAGCTGATGCCTCCTCGGGTACAAAGGGTACCGCACGAGGTGGCGCATCCCACGGCCCCCAGGAAGAAGAGGTGTCGGGGCCGTGAGTCGTCGTAGAAGCCGCTCTTGGCGGCACAACAGGTGGAGGAGGTGCTGGGTCATCTATCCCTTCAGCACCTTCTTCTTCATCATCGAAAAGAGGCTCGCCAACCTCGTGATCACCTGCACGCTCAAAACGAGAAGAAGGACAAATCATGGTCTCGTCGAAGGTGACATCGGATGTCTCCATGACTCGGTTAGTGTCGAGGTTAAGTACACGATAAGCTCGAGTGTGAGTGCCATAACCCAAAAACACACCGTCAGAAGAACGAGACTCAAACTTGTCCAAGTTGCCCTTTTTGAGTATAAAACAATGGCAACCAAAAACTCGAAAATAACTCACCTTGGGCAGTTTTCCAAAACGCAACTCATAAGAAGTCTTTTTCAAGAAAGCTCAGAGAAAAATGCGATTGGAAATGTAGCATGCAGTGCTCATGGCTTTGGCCCAATATCGCCAAGGAGTCCTATGCTCATCGAGCATCGTCCTGGCCATCTCTACAAGGGTCCGATTCTTCCTTTCTACAACACCATTCTGTGGCGGTGTGTAGGGGGAAGAAAACTGATGCTCTAAACCCAAAGAGTTACAAAACTTCTCAAAATCCGAATTCTTGAATTCAGAACCATTATCACTCCTAATAGCTCGCATCGAGTTCAAAGGGAACTCATTCTGAAGACACAAAATCAGATTGCGAGCGAAGGAGAAAGTCTCGGTCTTCTCAGCTAAAAAGAAGACCCACGAATATCTCGAAAAGTCATCAAGAACAACAAGCACATACCAATTCCCCCCAGCCGAGCTCACCCGAGCCGGACCAACAAGGTCCATATGCAAAAGCTCTCCAGGGCGCTTAGTCATGATCTGAGCCACTGGATGGTGGGGAGCAACAACCATCTTCCCATGTCTACAAGAATGGCAAACAAGATCCTTCTCCATGGATAACTTGGGCAATCCTCGGATTAGGCCAAGTGAACTAAGTCTTGAAAGCAAGTCAAAGCTCAAATGTCCAAGTCTCCTATGCCACTTCCAAAGATCAGAAGAGGAAGGTCCAGCCACAAGACAACGAGAAATGCCAAAAGACTCCGAGAAATCCGCACGAAAGACTTTCCCAAAGGGCGAAATCACACAAACAAGATTGCCCTGAGGGTCCAAAATACAACTGAGATTCGGTTTAAAACGAATCTCATAGTCATCATCAAAATGTTGCAAAACAGAAAGAAGGTTAAAATGCAAGTTAGAAACAAGAGCAACATCGCGCAACACAAAGTGCTCATTAACTCGCACAGACCCACGAGACAGCACCTTACCTTTGCTGTTGTCGCTGAAGGTAATATACTTCTTTCCGGCGACCGGACTAAGACTGGAGAACCACTTGGCGTTTCCGGTCATGTGCCTCGAACACCCAGAATCCACCAACACAAACGTTCTCCAATCGTTTTACCTACATCAGTAAAAAGACATAGGGTGAGCATACGGTCCAACACTGGGGTTAGTAAAGTGGGAAGAATACCAGTGTGGGCCGGCTGCTCAAAAGAACGGTCAGTGTAAAAACCACTCCTAGCACACCTACGAAGGAAGCGATCACCACGTTTAGACAGACGTGGTCCGCTGGGGAAGGAGCGCTCACCGCGATACTCAAAACGCGGTGCCGGAAAATGCTCAACTACAACGCCACCGCCACGGGGTCCATAGCCCACAAATGCAGGCTACCGCCGGGCACGCTCTCTACGAGGCCTAGGCCTAGGAACTTGAGGCACTGCACCTCTAGGCCTAGCATCTTTCCTCGGAGCTCTCCTCTGCCTAGGCCTGGGAACTTGAGGTTCTGGACCTCTGGGCCTAGCAGCTCTCCTCGGAGCTCTCCTCTGAACATTCGGCACATGTACATCCTGGAAAGGATGGTACATGTCCGGGTTGTTCATCTCCCTAGCACGGCGCGCCTCACTCTTGCGCCGAAAGCAGAACTCGCTCAAGTGTCCATCTCTCCCACAATGCTCACAATGGTACCTCACCGCTCTCAAAGGGGGTTGTTGGTACACATGGTTGTGGGTTTGGATCACTTTGCCCTTCTGTGGAAAACACTCCTCTTGGATAGGTGGCATCGTATCAAGCTTGTTCTTTAGGTGGTTGGGTTTGGGATGCCACACTTGGTTCTTGGGTGGAACTCGCGGAGGTTCTTCAAACACTCCATCCTTGGTGTTAGGCTTGAGTGGCTCTTTGGGTGGAAGCTTGGTAAGTTTGGGAGTAGTGGTGGAGTTGGGCTTCTCACTCGGGTTCAAACCACTCGACTCTCCAATCTTCCCAAAAGCAGAAAGATCAACACCCGGAGCAAAACCTACACCAGGACCTCCAGCAGCTCGCTTGAATTGGGAGATCATCATCCCGAGCTGCGGCTCACCACAAGACACCCATGACAAGATGGTCCGAAGGTATGTGTTTTCCTCCTCGGTTTGCATCTTGTCATGCTTCATATTCGCAATCTCCATCTCCAAACCCTCACACAAAGCGCACCTAGTCACACAAGTGCTACCCGAGCTGGCCTTCTCAAGATACTCAATCTTGGCATTCTTCTCTGCCAACTCGGTTTGCAAGACAGGACAAGTCTTGCACGCACCCAACAGCATGGGTCTAGCACGGAGCTCATCCAACTCTCCTACCAGCATAGCATACTTGCTCCTCAAAGTGAGAAGGTCAGTCATGTGTGTGGTGCACATCTCACACTCCTCCTCATCGGTAACAACCATGGTGGACTTGACAGAATCAAGTTCCTTCACCGTATCCTCCCACTTCTGCCTAAACTCCTTACGCTCTCTAGCGGCACGCCTAAGCAGCTTATCTTGACTAAGAAGCGCGGCAGTAAGTTTCTCGACCTCAGCGGAAAGCTCGTCGTGGGTCAGAGATACCTGGGAGGTGTCGTCGTCGTTCCGAGGAGTGTCGCCTCCGACCTCATCACCAAGGGCCATGGTGCAGAAGCCGTCGTCGTCGGCGAAGAAGCAGAGGCCGTTGAGCTTGTCCTTGATCCTCTTCTTCTTCTCAGACTCGTCGTCGCTTGAGGAAGCGGAGTCGTCGTCCGAGTTGTCGACGTCGCTGAGCGTGGCGAAGAACGCACGCTGCTCAGCTTGGGCCTTCTCTAAGTACTTGGTCTTGATGTACTCCTTGTTGAAGCCGCCCTTCCGCTTGTGCCGTGCGGGGACGTACTTCTCCTTGCGCTTGCCGGAGTCGTACTTGTGCCCATGATCGCCCTTCCCAGAATGCTTGTTTTTCTTAGGACAGTTGGCGATGAAGTGGTCGGGGTCACCGCACTCGTAGCATCCCAAGCGTCCTCCTCCGCGGCGATGGTTCATGCGGTTGTTGTGGAACCGCGAGAACCGGTTGGCAAGCAAAGCCATCTCGTCGTCTCCCAGAGACTCCAACTGCTCCTCTGTGACAGAAAGAAGGGAATGCAAAACAAAGCCTCCAGACGGGTTAGCAGAAGAGCCAGAAAGCAAAGCCATCGACGGGCCAGAAGGATTTTCATAAGAAGCCCTCGCCATGGCATCGATCTCACTGGACTTGAGCTTACTGAAGAGCTCGTCGCACGTGAGGGTCTCATAGTTAGGTGATTCGATGATCGCCTGAGCATTGGAATCCCACACCGACCGATCAAGAGTATGCAAAAGCTTCAAAGCCCTCTCATGATCGTCGAAAGGCAACAACTCCTTGTTAGCCCTCATCCTGTTGACAATCACCTGAAAGCGAGCGAATAAACTTTCTATGCTCTCGCCAGGCATATGTCGAAAGTTCTCATACTCTCACTTGAACGACTCATAGAGATGGGTTTTGACTTGAGAGGTTCCCTCATGAAAGCGCATGAGGGTAGCCCAAATCTCCCGAGCCGTAGCGAGGTGAGAAACACGATCAAACTCACTCATGCTCAAACATGAGAAAAGAGCATTACGTGCTCGGCTATTGGCATCGTGCTCATCAATCTGATGCTGAGTCACACGAGCAGCCAAGACAACGTAATCGGCAGAGTTGCAAATATCCCAAATGGAAGCACCCAAACTCTGCAGATAGGCCGACATGCGTATCTTCCAATACGCATAGTTCATCCCATCAAAAAACGGCGGTTTGCCCACGCCGCGATCCATGTCGCCTTCTGTGGATCTGGAACTGGCTAAGGTGGAAGATCCTTAACCCGCTCCGATACCAATTGAAGGACCGTGAAGCAACCAGAAAGCGACCAGAGGGGGGGTGAATGGGAGCTTCAAAATTTCCTTTCGGAAACTAGTAGCCACTGTCCCGAGAATCACCCCGAAAGACAAACCCTAGAGCTTGCTAATGTCCACGACCCAAGATGTAGGGTGGATGCTTCCAAGAAGCACAGCGGGACACTTCACAACTCTAGAAAGCCAACGTAAAAGACGGAAACCAAATCCGACAACGAGCGAGCGAACTGCGAACGAAACTACGCAAAATAGCAGTGACCGGACTCTGGGTGCGTCCGGTCAGGAGGCACCGGACGCGTCCAGTCTAGCAGAACACGGTTTTGGAACTCTCTGTTCCTGACCGGACTCAGTGAAGAAGAGCGTCCGGTCAGTTACAGTGCGTCCGGTCACAAACCCAAAAGCCGATGAACAGTGTGAGGAGAGCGTCCGGTCAGAGACCACCTGTGCGTCCGATCAAGTCATAGCAAAAACACAACGAACACATTCATCGACCGGACTCAGGTCCTGTGCGTCCGATCAGCCCGACCCAGCGTCCGGTCACCCCGAAAACTCACGGTTCGTTCACCAATTCCACTCAATCTCACCCAAAACGAATCCTCTAGGGATCAAACTTGGTGAGTAGAGTCACAAGGAGGATAGTGAGCTATCTCTAAGAGATCATGGCTCGAACCTATCTCCAAATCGATGAATCGAAGAAATTCGGGGAAGGGAGAGAAACTTGACCCGAAACCAAAATCGATCGATCTCCTAGACCGTGAGGTTAGAGGTGAATTCCTTCGGTGGAAAGAAGTGCCTCACTATCTAGAACAACTTGGTTCAAACGGATTTGCAAAAGATGAACCGAGCAAAGAGATCAAGCGATGGGAAAAACGTGGAGAAAAGGATTCCGCGAAGAACACGAACGAAACGCGAATCACAACCACGAAATTGCAACCGTGTGGCTACCACACGCTACAATAGTGAGGTTAAGGCCTCACTTCCTCAAAATCTCATGAACACAGAGGTATTGTTCTCTTCTCTGTGGATCTCAGGTTCGCTACAGCAGGGGAGAGGGAGAGCAGGAAAACCTAGAAGCAAAAGAGCAAATGACTGAGATAGGGAAGGGAGGAGGGTGTCTTCCTCTACTTATCCTAATTTTTAATTCCTACTCTACCCCTCTCTAATTACAGAGCGAACCAGCTAAACCCTAAGGTTATTCTGGACCATCTCGGTGGTAGGTGTATCCGACGGCCACGCCCGCACAACTCGTAGCATTGCCTCGACGCAACCTCCCGATTGCCGCCACGTGCCGCCCTCGCTCTGCACCCCCGGTTTTGTGGCCCAAATTGGGAAACCAGCCTTTTCCAGCCAACCCCCGGTTTTGAGGCCCAAACCGGGAAACCAGCCCACCAAGCCTGAGTTTTGTGGCCCAAACTCAGCAAACCCGCAACACCAAGGTTTTGAGGCCCAAACCTGGAAACCGTCCTCAGCCCGAGTTTTGTGGCCAAACTCGGAAACCATCCACGCCCAGGTTTTGAGGCCCAAACCTGGAAACCGTCCACCCGATGGTTTTTCTCTGGCTCTACCACCAAACCGACATCGAAGAGGGGATGCACCGCCCGTGCACCCCGTCCACTGACACGTGTCCCCAAGTCCACGACTTAGACAACACATGACCGCAAGTCTTCGCTCGTCGCTGTCCCAGGCCGCCAGCCACCACAGCTGATCCTCGGGCCACCGGTCCCTCAGTCCAAGCCTCACGTCCGCCCTTCGCCACTCTCGGTCCATCGGCATGGCACGTCTCTACTTGACCTTCACCTTGCCTCTGATCACTGTCTCCGTGCTCGACACCTGCACAACACAAGCCAAAGAACATGCGCATCATCCCAGTTGACAATCACTCATCACTCAGAGACCCGGCATACACCCATGTATCCGCAATTTGTGGAAAAACCTGAGTGTGGGGTTGTGGATATTACTTGTACGGGGCAAGCCTGGGTCTCTATTCCCAGCAATACTTTTCCAGAATTCATTCCTATTGAATCCCATACAAGCAGATTCCAAGCTCAACAAGCATGAATCATTAAAGTTTAGATTCTTGCTGAACTGCCTCCACGTTAAAGAATGTTCTTCATTAAAAAACCGAAATGTTATGTGATTAGCAGATATTTGCATTGTGGCCAGAAATTGCATTGTGAGGGGAAGGATTCCCTCCTCATTAACCTTCCATGCATCTTCCCATCCCAAGGTTCGAGAAATATAGAGAAACTCACTGTCCATACCAGTGCGACTTAGCAAGTCGTCATCGATGTGGCGGGTGTGAACGAACTCCCTCTCACTGAGGATGTTCCGGGCCTGCCGTTCCCGATCACTCTGCCAGATGATATCATTGACGGAGTTCAGGATGCGGATGGTCGGTCTAGCCTGGTGTGTGGGCGGAGAGTCCCGATCCACCGACATATTGTTGGTGGATGGAGTACCCCACCCGGCGCTCTCCTCATCACTCTTAGCAAAGCGAATGTGGGTGTTTGCTCTCGACAAACTTCCCTCACCCTTACTCTTCTTCTTCTTGCCGGTGAAGAAGTTCTTGAGAGGGCCCATGACTTCCTTGCTAGTGCTCAAGGTGGCTGGTGTTTTTGTGTTTTGAGTGAGGTGTAAGAACTTGCATGGGTTGTGGGTAGTATTTATAGGCTGAGGAAGGAAGGGGGAAGGATGTGAGCTCCTCCCACCTGGCGGGCGCCACCAATAAGTGGTGGGCGCCACCCCACATTGCCCATTTCTGCCTGCAACTGACACATGAGGTTTCCCTCGTAATGTCCACTGAAATTCCAAGTGGGGAATAAAGTGGTCGGGTCGGTGCAAAGTGAAAAGAGTGTAACCTCCTAAATGGGGCAAGTGAGCTGAAAATTTCAAAGACAACTTCTTCATCCTGGTCATACTTTATACCAAGGATGATGGGAAACGTACTCGGGAGCAGTTTTGTACCAAAATGTGGAAATAGAGGTGGCGGGCGCCAGGAAAAAGGGGCGGGCGCCACCCTCCTTGGCTGAATTTCACTCCAACTCACCCCTCCTTTCACCTAGTGCTCTCCTTGTCACTTTTCATCACATGTGCACCAGAATTTTTGGGTGGAGATGTGTCCAAGAGGTGGAGTGAAGAGGGGGAGACATGGGGAGACATGGGAGTGAGTGATTGCATTGAAATGAGCAAAGCCATGGGTCTCCCTTGGTGTTATTTGGGTCTAGGAGGTAGGTGTAATAGTCTAGAGAATGGCTAGTGCTCCCTAGTGCACCCTAGGGTGGCGGGCGCCAGCTTGGGGTGGCGGGCGCCACCCCTATGGCTGCCCTAAACCCCCTAGGAGCCACCTAATCACTCTAGTAAACATCTATTTTGCAGGAAAATTAATTTGCTTAAGTAAAAATGAAAATTTAAATGGGGGATAAAGACTTACCTTAGCCTAATTTACCTTGGTTAGCCGCTTTGGATTCCCGATTAGTGTCGCCTTCACGGTGGTTGTGGATGAATGTAGGCACCGACGAACCTTGATGACGGGTGTTTTTCCGGTCGTGGTGTGAACTCGAATTTCTCCTCCTTTCCACTGATGTGGAGCTGAATTTCTCCAGCTCCTACATCAATGGTGGCTTTTGCAGTGCTAAAAAATGGTTGTCCCAAAATCAATGGCGTCCGGTGGTCGGTATTAATATCCAAAACCACGAAATCCACCGGGACAAAGAGATTCCGGATTTTCACCGGAATATTCTCTGCTATTCCCGCGGGATATCGGAGCGATTGATCGGCTAGCTGCAAACACATAGAAGTATGGGACAAGGTATGATGATTTAATTTATCATATATTACCTTGGGCATGACGCTGATGCTTGCTCACAGATCGCAGAGTGCATGCTCGAAGTACTGCTCTCCAATTGAACAAGCGATCGTTGGGTTTCCTGGGTCCTTCTTCTTTTCTGGGAGTTGGTTTAAAATGACCGCACTGCAATCTTCGGTCAATTTAACCACATACCTACTTGGAATTGGTTTCTTCTTATTGAGCATGTCTCTCAAATATTTTGCATAAGTTGGAACCTGCATAGCGTCAATAAATGGCACATGTATATATAATTTTTGAATTACCTCGACGAATTTCTTGAATTGGTTGTCTTCCGTCGGATTTCTGTTTCGATCTGGAAAAGGTAATTCATGTGTATCATAGAATTCATGAGGAGCAGTTCGTACCTTGGATGAAGGTTCAGCTCAGGTCTCCTCTTCTTCGTCTTTTTCAACATTAACAATATTTTTCTTTGCAGCAGTATTACTACTACTAGGAACTAAATTACGATGAGGGGGATCACGAGTGGATTTACCACCTCTCGTGGTTACAGTTTTTACCTCCTCATAGTATTTAATTTGAGATTTAATGTTATCTATTGTTTGCTCTAATCTCTTATTAACATTAATTTGTTCCACAAATGCTTCAGAAAAATCTTTCAGTTTAGCATAAATTCCTTCTAACATTTTATCATGTTTAATTAATTTATTATTTATGCTATCACTAATTCTACCTTGATTAGAAACTAATTTTCTAATAGGAGAATTAAATACGGAGGTTTGAGGCATACCTTTATTATTCCATTGTTGGATCATTGGAATTGGAGGTTCTCCGTAGCCACCATTATTAAGAAGGGATTTGGCATCCTCTTTCTTAATTTGTGCTTGACCATCACTTGACAAAGCGACTCTTTGCTTGGCGTAGTACTCCTTCGCAGCATGATCTCTCTTCTCATTTATCCTTTGCTCTAGCAATTTTACCAAAGTTTGCAGGGTAACAGAATCAGCTTGCTTAATTTCAGACATACCTCTAGCACGTTTTTCTGTCCATCCTTGATTCGCCACCATTGTCTCGATCAGTTTGGTTGTCTTCTCTACAGTGAGAGAGAGGTATGCACCTCCGGTGGCAGCATCAATGTGTTGTCGAGATTCTTGCTGGAGTCCATTGTAGAAGCTCTGGATCAAGTACCAGTCTTGCATACCGTGGTGGGGACAGTATTCAACATACTCTTGTAGTCTCTCCCAAGATTCAATGATTGTTTCTTTGTCTCCCTGTCCAAAGTTGGAAATCTTGCTACGGAAAAGAATAGTCTGACTTATCGGGCAGAACTTGTTGAGGAATTGATCCGCGCATCTCACCCACGTCAGCAGGTGTCCAGAGTTGAAGAAGAACCACTGCTTCGCTTTTTCCACTAATGAAAATCGAAAGAGACGAAGTCTAATGGCATCCTGTGAAACTCCCTCCACAGAAATTGTACTACATATCTCCAGAAAATTTCGGAGGTGAGCATTGGCATCCTCGGAAGGTTTGCCATTAAATGCAATAGCTTGAGCCATACCTATTAAGTGAGGTTTAAGCTCAAAATCTACATTACTAGTAGAAGGTAACACTGGAATGTGAGCAAGAGTAGGCATGGAATACTCACGGAGTGTTTTGGTCGACGTCGATGTTGATTGATCGTTGGAGCAGCTTGGTTCGTCAGTCACTTTTGACTGGGATTCTTGTCTTGACGAACTCCTTTCGCGAAACTCTAGGTTCTTCCTCGGCGGAGTGAGATTAGCTCTCGCTCTCCTAAGAATGGCCTCAGTATCTTCTTGATAGTCGCTCGGAAGATTGAATCCGGCCATGACTACTTGAACGATCACAAACAACGAACAATATATATACACCCGCTAGAACTACGGGGGTTAATTCAATAGAAATCACAAAGAATTAATTCTAGCCAATTGCTTCCCCAGCAACGGCGCCAGAAATGCTTGTTGACTCTTGCTAACGTCGTCACTAGGAGTAGACTATGAATCTATCCCCGGCAACGGCGCCAAAAAGGTTTGTTGGTACTTCTTGATGTAAGAAGTATAACTAACTATTCGTATGACTATTGGTAGGTTCCGCAAGCGCACAGAATAAGTCTATTGTAGCACTTCACCCGGGAGTAACCGAGTATCGTATTTATTTCCACAGGGAAGCTACTATGGCAGAACTAACCCTAGGACCGCTATGAACAACTAGTGATTCTAGCAAGGTTGATTGAAATGTATGAATGGGGGTTGGTTTCTACTACCACTAAAAAGAAAAGAAAGAAAGACTAACTACTACTAAACTAAATCGGCGGGGTCTGGCCGATGAACAGATTAATGTTTTCCTACATACTTACGATCACAACTAACTTAGCAATAAAGGTTTTATCTAGTTCTTCGAACCGTACACACCCTCTGGACTATTTACCTCAGATGTGCACAACGAGGTTTATGATTTAAGAACTAACCCAACTACGTGGTGGAATTCAAGGCTCCCAGGGCTATCACCACCTGTTTGCTACCACAGCTATCCGGGGGGCTAGCCACAAACTAAGGTATAACTAGTCTAAGCACCGCGCTTACACTAATATATACTACTCTAATCTTGCGTCCAAAACTAGAGCACTGATTACTCAGCGAAGAACCCAAACTAGATACAAACTAAATACTAAGTTATCTATGATCGAAAGCACTCAACAAGAATAATAAGTAAAGAAATTAAAGTAAATGCTGAAAGTAGAAGAACACTAAGATAAATGAAGAAAGACTTGGAAGATCTTCTTCACTCTCGCTCTCACTCTAAGTCTCTCAACTAGAGTGTTCCTTCACCAAAGCTTCGCTTACAAGAGAGTGGGACTAATGAGGTGAGGTCTGAGTACAAATGAGCTCGGGGGGTCCGATTTATAGCCTAAGGGACCTAGGGGGTTACTTATGGACCTAGGGTTAGGTCAGGGGGGTGAGTGTGGTGGCGGGCACCAGCCCTAGGTGGCGGCTGCCACCCCCCTGGTCGTTGGATCCACCGCCTTTGCTTCAACGGCATCCAGGAGCTCCAGAGAGGCGGTTCCAAGGTCGGTTGCATGTCCAAATAACCGTCTCATGGGCAATTTGGTCATGATCCATGTGACATCCCTTCTTGGCCCTTAGATGCAATGACCTTAGTGATCAATGGCTGCAAATGAGTGTGGCATGCCTCCCCTGGATCAGTGACGTGACATGGGAGGAGTTTGGGCCTCAGTCCCCTGGCGGCCGCCAGTGATGGGTGGCGGGCGCCACCCCACCTTGGCCCAAAGTGAGCCCAGGTGAGTGTGCTCGCCTCCTGGTGGGTCCTCTTGGTCATTTTGCTCAAAAACCCTGCAATTTCCTACATTCAAATAAAACTCAAGGACAAGTGGAAATCGTTAGTTTATAAAAGGTTTTTGGTTGATTTTAGGCCCTTGTGTTGTGTTATATGACCTTGTTGATGCTAAGAATATGACACTTAGTGAGCGTCAACAAATACCAAGATGGGAAAGTCCATGGGTACATCATCTCGTACCATTTTCAATGACTTTATTAGTGATTGTCTGATCCAAGAGAATCACAACAACAAGCATGCAGCAGGCAAGGCCCAAAAGAGAACATTGGAGTCTGGACCATCTTAGCCTAGGGGACCACCAGCTCAACGTTCTCAGTATCGTCCACCCGCGTCTGGAGCTTGTTTCAGGCCACCCTAGAAGAAAGGTCACCAACAATATCAGCGTAACCAGAGGCTGTACAAGATAGCGACAACTCAAGCTCGAGTTGGTCAAGGTAGTTCAACTGGGAACAAGGCTATTGTTGATGCAAAACAAGACACCTCACGTCAAGCACACAACAAGCCGAAAAGCTAGCTTCAATCGGGTGCCCGGAATGTGCTGAATCCGGAGACGTGCCAGTCAGTTTGACCCTAAAAACCAACAAGGGATAAAATTGTGAGAATACCTTTGGAACATGCTGGGTAAAACCAGACAGTTCCATATGTACGGCTTTGAAAGCCAATCGTGATGGCACACAGCTATAGAAGCTGTCTGTCACAGCATGTTTATAAAGACATTCGGCAAGTATGAAAACAGAGTATGTAAATCATATTGACTACCGAATGCATATGTAAAAAAGGAAATGCTTGAATAAATTGAGAATGTTATAAACAGGTAACTTGCAATAATAGATCTATTCGAGTAACACATGCATAGGCTAATCCAACTAATCTGCCTCACGTTTAGTCTTCATAAACCCGTCAAGCATAAACTTAAGCGAAGCTAATCCACCGCATGATACCACTTGCTATAAATCTATACCACTTCTTATAATTAGATTAATCCACCGCATGATACGATCTAATTATAACAAGCTAAAAGCATGCATGTATTTGAACAGATCTATAAGAGCTCATTACTCGTGTAAGCTTAACCAGGATCGGCTAACTAGCCGAGCTGGGGTCCATGAGGAAGGAACAAACAAGCAAGCATGATCAAACCAATCTAAAACCTGCATCTGCCGCACGATACTTAGTTTTATCTAAGTCTAACCATGATCGACATGCGTGAACCCACAACATGTAACAATCTAGATTGAAAATTGATCTGGCCATCACGATCTTATGATTAACGAAGCACAAGCAAACTTGTGGAACAAGGCCGAACAAAGATCAATCTAGATTGGGCAAAAGAGTGTTACAAGAATTAAATAAATAAAACATATAACACATGATAACTTAATGAATCTACTAGATTTGCCAAATCTAATAGAGCCGATAACTATTTTTACTCATGACTTAATCCGCCGCACGATACAAGGCATAAGCAAAAACTTCCCGTCATAAGCTTAAATCCGCCGCACGATACTAAGCTTAACATACGAGACTACTTGCATCATATCTAAATCCACCGCATGATACTAGACATGATAACAAGGTTGCCGGTACTTACGGAGGTCGACGGATCGATGGTTCCTCTCGAAGAACTCGACGACACGACTGAGGGACTCGAAGATGGCACGGGGCCGGTTTGTATTGATATGGTTGTGAACATTTTTACAATGGTCGAGGGCTTATATTTATACCCTGGACAAAGTATGAGTCCTAGATGATTACGACTTATACAATAAAATATGAAAAGATATAAATACTATCCCTATTCTTCTCAGTGTCCCCCATCGTCACGTATCTTCTTGTACAAGTCATCTTCACTTCCCGAATGGAGTCACCGCTCCGCAAAAAAGCCGACCATATAATCATTTGCCGAAACCCTGAAGACTAGCCGACCGCTTGGTCGATTACCGAATGCTCCTCTAACTGTCGGCTGGCCCCCTTTGTCATCTTCTCGCGTGTGCAAAAATATGGTGTTAACTCATGCCCCCTCAATTTCGGGATAAAACTCAATTTTATTTCGAAATTGTCTGCAAGCTTCTTCCCTCTCCTAGGTTTTCACTTCCCGGTACTGTAGCCGCCGCTCGAGAAATCCAAATCTTCGCGTAATCAATCTCGCCTCGAACCTTTAATGGCGACCCAAGACAAGATTTCAGAGGTAAATTTCATACATTCAGTAACCTCTTACTAGTCTTTCCTTTTGGCTTACTTTCCCCATCCATCTGCTATTTTTTGAAGGAATATAAGAACCAAATCCCGATTCCTTATGCTGCCAAACCTAACTCCTACCTCCTTGGTCCAATGGGAAATTCTGATCCAACAGAGATTATCGAGAAGGAAACCCAAAGAATTCCCTTCAAATCTGGAATCACTTCACCGAATCACTGGCCGAATACTTTCAAGAACTGGCCTTTTCCCCCAATTGCTATATGGAAAAATTGGTACCGAAGGATGTTTGAAAAAAGCAGCAGCCACGGGGAGAATGAAGACATTAACCACTGTCTAGAGTTATCTTTATCAGAAACACCTAGAAACGATCCTCTTCTGATAGCAGCCTCCCATTTCTGGTCTAACGCCATCAATGCCTTCATCTTCGGCCATGGTATGATGACCATTACCTTAGCTGATGTCTTTATGATGACCGGTCTGAATGTAACATCGCTAGTATATCCTTACAAATACAAGAATAAAAGTAACCAGAGAGCCGTCAGTTCTGGATGTGGATGGGTCAAATATATTCAGACTTATATGGAGTCATCCAATAGTGTTTCTGATAAAGAGCTGAAAGCCTTCATGAATATGTGGCTATGCAGATTCATCTTCTGTGGAAAATCCAATGAACCCACTCTGAACCATATGGTGATGGCTGAAGACTTATCTGCAGGCACCCAAATTCCATTAGGAAAATACCTCCTGGGGTCTGTTTACCATATGATGCATCAGATCACTCTCCAGATGCACACGGGTAGAGAAATTTCTTGTGTGAATGGTCCCTAGTGGTTGGTCCAGATGTGGCTCCAACTATATATGCATCAGATAGTTTATGTGAGCCTCCTCAATCTGAGTTTCCCTTCAATTAATTATGCTGAAGGCAAAACAGCAAGAGTCAAAGCTTGTCAAACTTATGGAGAAGCAGCATCATCTATCAGTATCGATATGGACATTGGTCATCTCTTCAAGCTATTCTTCAAAGGTTTTGACAATGCACTCTGGCTCCCCTACAGAGAAAATGAAAATTTGACTCTTCCCTGCAAGTTCAACTACGAATCCGGCTATGCAGATAAAACATCTATTGACATCTTCAATTCCTTCATCAAACCCTGTGTTCTGCCAGCCGAATTTCACCATGGAAGATTAGTACAGTCCACCTACGAGTTTTATCATCCAAACATGGTCAACTGCCCCCTAGACTTTTCTTCTCAACAGTAATAAGACCCAGAGAAATAATTACAGAGGGGATAATGGCCAAAAAAAGTCATTGAGTTAGAATGGGAGCTGCCAACATATGAACCATCTCCATTTGGGATAGTGGACATTACTCATCCTCTCTCTACTTCCTGGTGGGAAGAGTGGCACGCTCATCTCTTCAATGTGCCAATTCACTCCTTGTGTCAAAACTTGCAACTTGACTTTGCTTCTGACAGTGAGGTAATTTTATTACACTTATCATTTTCCATTCTTGAATCCAATCCTTTTCTAACACTCGGCCATACATAGGACCCTGAGCCTACGCCTCCTGCCAGAGTGATCCAGTATTACCCAGCTGGACCCAACCCTGCTCTCGGTTTCAATGCTCCAAGCTTGAGCACCTTCATGATGATTCCTGCAACTCTAATTATTGTGCCTTCAGGAGGAGAGAGCAAAAGAAAGGTACTTGAAAATATCTCCTCGTCCAAGAAACCAAGAACTAAAAGGGCTAAACTATCTCCCAAGGTATGAATCTCCCATCTTGTGCTAAGCAACTTTATTTGGCAATAAATTTGATCAAACCTATGTTGCGCCACTGTTTGCAGCCACAAGTCAAAGTCTCGAAATCAGGCAGTACTTCAGCAGCTGCCAAACTATCTCCTGAAGCTTCTACAAAAAAGACCAAAGATGAAACTGAAGATCCAAAGACTCCTGTAGGTTCAAAAAATAAAGAGGCCGACGAAAACATAGGTAACATTTTCGGCTATCCTTCCCTCCGTTGCCACATGCTTATGCCACTACTTGAAACAGATGAAATTTTAAAAGAACTGGAAGCAGAGCCATCTCCTGATCATACTCCAAGCCCACTTCCTCTGAACACTCAACAAAGTCCTCGAGCAAGCCAAGGCACGGCGTCCTCTGATGATCAATCAGCTCAGCAGGCAAAGTTCTGTCCCTGAATTACATTGCTTTCACCAAACATACTTAGCCGGCTAACGCTTTTCTCTTTCCTCAGAAAAATACCAAAGAACCGACCACGAGTTATTCTTTCCCCGTTGAAGATTATATCACTGAGAAAGGAGAAGAAAACACTTCCCAACACACTTTATCAGCAGAAAACCAAGCTCGGCTGAGGGAAATAATCACTCTGTTAAACAAAGACAACGTCAATCTGGTTCAAGATGCAGATCAGATAAGAGATATTCTCGAGCTCATTGATGAAGACATTCCTCCCACTCTTCTGACCCATTTGGAGTCTGCAGCTTTCCTCGACAACTTTTTTGGAATGGTAAGGAGAGCAACTAAAAACATTTCATCCAAGGCTGCCTTACAGAATGACAGATCTTCGAAGAAGCTAGAACTCAAAGATTTGCATTCCAATATTCAAATCGCAAAAAATTCCCTGGCAACTCTGGAATCCGAACTGAAAGTCATGGAGGAAGACAAAAGCAAGCTAGAAGCCCAATTAGCCAATCTGAACAACAAAATCCAATCTCATAGGGCTAACATGGCTGTCCTGCCGAAGGACATAGAAGCAGCTTCATTGAAGATAACTTTGGCTCTTAAAGAGGATCAACAGATCAAAGCTAAATTATCCAAAATCCAAAAATGTGAAGATGAAGATCAAAAAGCGCTTGATACTGTCAGCCGAATCAGAGCCGAGGCTATAAAGACGATTAATCAGCTTTTTGCATGAGTAAACATTGATCCTGTAAAAAACCAAGTGTAATGTACTTCGTCTTTGTAAAACTACCTTCGTGTTCTCACACCTTTACTTGTCTGAGAACGCAGTCAGCTTCTCTTCTTCAATTTTCCTGTAATGAGATATAGCCGATTGTCCTCATTTTTTGATAGCCGAAACGAACTCCAATTTAAAGAACTAAGAAGATAACCGAGTAGTATTTGGCTTAACCGAGCCTGGCCCAATCCAGAAAAAAAGCCCAGCCGAATGAAAACCCTACTCCGTCGTTTGGCATTCTTATCCCACTACTCCGTAGACTCCGCCACGACTCCTTTTCCGGCTTACAAATGAATCCCCTTCTGCAAACTTGACTAGCACTTGCAGTTACACATCTTCGCCTCCGTCTCCTCGCTTCCTCTTGTCGGCTCAACTCAAAAGAAAACCCCAATCCTGTAGCAATGGCGAACGACGATGACCGCGGCAAGCGACCTGCTGAAGGAGAAGCGGAGGGCAGCCAAGCACCGCAACGCCGGCGCCATGGGTAAGAATCTACTATCCTGCCCCCTTGCAATCTCTATTTCCCTGTTCCTCCATTGTTTCGATTTCGATTCTCCTCTTACTTTTAGGATAAGATTCATCTCCAGCAGCCAAGGCCATCTCCTTCCCCAACCTGAAACTCCATCATCTGGATCTTTCAACTCCTCCGACTCCTCAGATTCTTCTTCAGATTCCTACTACTCTGACCGGTGGAACCACCATGACGCCTGCCGCTTCAAGGAGGAACGGGACAAGGCCCGAGAGGAGTTGAGCGAGGTCTCCAAGCAATATGGCATCGACCAACTTGATTGGGAGGATCTGTGGAAGCAATTCTGCGATGCAATCTCAGGTTAGTGAAAAAATCTTCACTCGATTCCTCTTTTCTCTAATCGGACTCGTTTGCCTGATGTATTCCCTTTTTGTTCAGCATTATCAGCAGAGGTCGAGCGTCTGAAGATTGTGGGAACCAAGGTGGCCGACAAGGTGAACGCTTAAGGGGAAAACGTGGAGGCGCGCCTTGATGATGCGGACGGTCGTGTCAATCAGGTCGCTATTCACGGTATACACCATGGCGTTGCCTTAGGGCTGGCGGCGATGTCCACCCAGACTCGTGAGGACTTTTCCGCCATGCCGACTGGCTTCTATGGTGCCGAGCTTCCAGAGGATGTCGAAGATCTCCGGGAAAGTTATGAAGATCATGCGACCGTGCTCGCCCAGGCTTCTGATGCTCAATCCGTTTTGAACAGGTTGTTTGATGAGTAGTTCGTATTCAGGAGCTTTCTGTAATAAAACTGTTCCCTTTTGTGAAACATCTGCACCCGTAAAATGCTTGTCTGTGACTTCCGTCTCTTGAATTACCGAAAGCAAAACCCTCCTATGATATTATCTTCATTAGGTTAAGCTGATATTTTTGCTCTAAAGGCGACACATGTCATGTCGGCTGTTCAAACAATTTTTCTGCTAAAGGCGATGTTTCTCATCGGCTATCTTACTGCATTTGATTCTTATGTACCGATCTTCATGCTGGGGTGAAACTTCTTAAGAAATCTTCCATTAATTGCTCTAGAAAACTCTTCCCCCAGCAAAATCTTCAAAATATATGCGTTGCCAGGCACATGCCTTATTAGTCGAAAAGGACCTTCCCAATTTGGAGACCATTTGCCGAATGCTTTGTCTTTTGCTCAGATTGGCAACACAACCTTCCAAACTAAATCTCCTTCTTCAAAGTGTTTTTCCTTGACCTGTTTATTGTAATACCTGGCAACACGCAATTTATTCTTCTCTATACTCTCCAATGCCTTATGACGAACCAGGTGCAGATCTTCTAGTTCGTTCATCACTAAACTCTCATAATCTTCTTTTCTTAACTCATTCTGCAACATAACTCGCCTTGAACTCAATTGTAACTCCCAAGGTAGCACAACACAATATCCATAAACCAACTCGTAGGGAGATACTTGAGTAGACCCATGACATGCCATTCGGTAAGCCCATAATGCTTCACTTAAAACTGAATGCCATTTTTTGGTTTCTCGTCAATCTTCTTCTGGATAATCTTAATCATAATCTTATTTGATGCTTCGGCTTGACCATTGGCTTGTGCGTAATAAGGAGAAGAATTACATAGCTTGATCCCCATTTCTTCGGCAAAAACACAAAATTCGGATGATGTAAACTGGGTCCCTTGATCCGTAGTTATAGTTTGAGGAATCCCGAATCTGTGTATTATATGCTCTTTGACAAAACTGATCATGTTCTCTGATGTAACATTCTTCAAAGGCACAGCATCAACCCACTTAGTAAAGTAGTCTGTAGCAAATAGTATGAATTTGTGTCCTTTACTAGAAGGAGGGTGAATTTGACCAATCAAACCTACAGCACATCCTCTAAATGGCCACGGCTTGATAATTGGATTCATGGCCGATGCTGGAACTCTCTGAACATTCCCGAATCTTTGACAATCTTGACATCCCTTATAATATTCAAAACAGTCCTCGAGCATAGTCGGCCAAAAATAACCGGTCCTTCTCATTATCCATTTCATTCGGTAGGCCGATTGATGTGCGCCACATAACCCTTCATGTACCTCATACATCAGCTTCTTGGCTTAGACATTTCAGGAGCACCCCATCTATGGATTTATAGTACAACTGATCGTCAAGAAGTGTAAACTTGATACCTTTATATCTGATCTTTCAAGAAACCTTCTGTGATGGATTTCTGAAGTATTTGGTAATTTCTTTCCTCCAATCATCAACCATATGACCTCCATCCAAAGCAAGAACTTCTTGATCCTCCCGATATCCTAAAGCAACTTGAGCCAATTTATTTGCTTCTTCATTATGCCCCCTGGGGATATGAGGTAAAGTTGCTATCTGGAAACATTTCAAAAGCTCTTGACATTCTTCATAATATTCTCTCAATATCTCACTTTTACATTCATATTGACCAATCAACTGGTTGATGACTAACTCAGAATACCCAAAGATTTCGACAGCAATAGCTTTTATTTCCACAAGAAGCCGAAGTCCTCTAAGTAAAGCTTCATATTCTGCTTGGTTGTTGGTAACATAAGACTCAATGGGGATAGCATACTTGAAAGTTAATCCTCGTGGAGAAATCAAGAAAATACCAACACCACCACCCTTGCCGCAAGATGAGCCATCAAAAAACAATATCCAAGGTGCAATATTCACTATGTCAGCAGAAGGATCACGATGATGAGTAACAAAATCGGCAATAACTTGACCTTTCACTGCCTTTGCCGATTCGTATCTCAAATCAAATTCTGACAATGCTAAAATCCACTTGCCGATTCTACCGTTTAGAATAGGCATTGACAGCATATGTTTTATTACATCAAATTCAGAAATTATTATGCATTCGGCATCCAACAAGTAATGTCGAAACTTGGTGCATGAGTAATACACACACAAACAAAGCTTCTCCGTAGCTGAATATCTCGTTTCTGGATCTAACAGTTTTCGGCTAAGGTAGGCTATTACTCTTTCTTTCCCTTCAAATTCTTGCATAAGAGCCGATCCTATTGTCAGTCCATCAGCTGCCACATACAATTTGAAAGGCTTACCAAACTAAGGAGGTATTAATACTAGTGGTGCTTTCATATATTCTTTAATTTCATCAAAAGCTTTCTGTTGTACGTCACCCCATATGAATTTCTGATCTTTCTTAAGCTTCAGCAATGGAGAAAAAGGCAAAACTCTTTCGGATAAGCCAGATATGAATCTTCTTACAAAATTAATCTTGCCAAGAAATGATTGCAACTCCGTGAGGTTGGTTGGAGGGACAACTCTGTCTATTGCCTCCATGCTTTTCTTTCCTACTTCAATTCCTCCTTTATGGATCAGAAACCCTAAAAATTCTCCTGCCGAAACTCCAAAAGCACATTTGTTTGGATTCATTTTCAAACCATGCTTTCTTGTGTACTCCAAAGTTTTCCTTAAATCAGCCAAGTGTCCTTCATGATCTCTGGACTTCACAACCACATCATCAATATAAATTTCCACGATCTTGCCGATTAGTTCATGAAAAATGTAATTCATGGCTCGTTGATAAGTTGCACCGGCATTTTTCAACCGGAATGTCATAACAACCCATTCAAACAGGCCGATATGACCAGGGCATCTAAAAGCTGTTTTTGAAACATCTCCTATTGCCATAAAGATCTGGTTGTATCCAGCGTTACCGTCCATAAAGCTAATGACTTCGTAACCAGCTGCCGCATCAACAAGCAATTCGGCAACCGGCATCGGGTAACTATCCATTGGAGTAGCTTTATTGAGATCTCTAAAATCAATGCAGACCCTCATCTTTCTATTCTTCTTGTACACTGGAACTATACTTGAGATCCAATCTGCATATCTACACGGCCGAATGAAATTTGCTTTCAATAATCTCTCAACCTCTTTCTTTACATCGGCTAGTACTTCTTCCTTAAAAATCTTCCGAGGAGGTTGTTTGTAAGGATGATACCTAGGTTTGATCGGTAGTCGATGCTCAACAATAGAGCGATCTAATCCAGGCATCTTTGTGTAATCCCATGCAAAACAATCTTTGAACTCTTTTAAAAGATTTATCAATTTCAGTCTATATTCTAGATCCAAATTTGCACTGATATATATCGGCCTTGCTTCAATTCCATCACCAATATTTACTTCTTCTAATTTATCGGCCGACATGAAGCCTTGTCCCAATTTGCCTTCGTTTCTGTCAATTGGGTTGTTCTCAATTTCAGGCATCTTGAAACGAAGTGGTCCCACCAAGCGTGCCAAAAAGTGTGTTGACGCAAAACGTGACACCTCACGTCAAGCACACAGCAAGCCGAAAAGCTAGCTTTAATCGGGTGCCCGGAATGTGCTGAATCCGGAGACGTGCCAGTCGGTTTGACCCTAAAAACCAACAAGGGATAAAATTATGAGAATACCTTTGGAACATGCTGGGTAAAACCAGACAGTTCCATATGTACGGCTTTGAAAGCCAATCGCGATGGCACACAACTATAGAAGCTGTCTATCAGAGCATGTTTATAAAGACATTCGGCAAGTATGAAAAACAGAGTATGTAAATCATATTGACTGCCGAATGCATATGTAAAAAAGAACATGCTTGAATAAATTGAGAATGTTATAAATAGGTAACTTGCAAGAATAGATCTATTCGAATAACACATGCATAGGCTAATCCAACTAATCTGCCGCACGTTTAGTCTTCATAAACACGTCAAGCATAAACTTAAGCGAAGCTAATCCACCACATGATACCACTTGCTATAAATCTATACCACTTCTTATAATTAGATTAATCCACCGCATGATACGATCTAATTATAATAAGCTAAAAGCATGCATGTATTTGAACAGATCTATAAGAGCTCATTACTCGTGTAAGCTTAACCTGGATCGGCTAACTAGCCGAGCTGGGGTCCATGAGGAAGGAACAAACAAACAAGCATGATCAAACCAATCTAAAACCTGCATCTGCCGCACGATACTTAGTTTTATCTAAGTCTAACCATGATCGACATGCGTGAACCCACAACATGTAACAATCTAGATTGAAAATTGATCTGGCCATCACGATCTTATGATTAACGAAGCACAAGCAAACTTGTGGAACAAGGCCGAACAAAGATCGATCTAGATTGGGCAAAAGAGTGTTACAAGAATTAAATAAATAAAACATATAACACATGATAACTTAATGAATCTACTAGATTTGCCAAATCTAATAGAGCCGATAACTATTTTTACTCATGACTTAATCCGCCGCACGATACAAGGCATAAGCAAAAACTTCCCGTCATAAGCTTAAATCCACCGCACGATACTAAGCTTAACATACGAGACTACTTGCATCATATCTAAATCCACCGCATGATACTAGACATGATAACAAGGTTGCCGGTACTTACGGAGGTCGACGGATCGATGGTTCCTCTCGAAGAACTCGACGACACGACTTACGGACTCGAAGATGGCACGGGGCCAGTTTGTATTGATATGGTTGTGAACATTTTTACAATGGTCGAGGGCTTATATTTATACCCTGGACAAAGTATGAGTCCTAGATGATTACGACTTATACAATAAAATACGGAAAGATATAAATACTATCCCTATTCATCTCAGTGTCCCCCATCGTCACGTATCTCCTTGTACAAATCATCTTCACTTCCCGAATGGAGTGACCGCTCCGCAAAAAAGCCGACCATATAATCATTTGCCGAAACTCTGAAGACTAGCCGACCGCTTGGTCGATTACCGAATGCTCCTCTAACTGTCGGCTGGCCCCCTTTGTCATCTTCTCGCGTGTGCGAAAATCTGGTGTTAACAGCTATTACTTGTGGGTCGTGCTTCAATTGCAATCAAGAGGGGCACTTCGCAAGATATTGCCCACACCCAAAGAACCAGCAAGCTAACTATCCCGCGTGTCTGCATAATATGACTGCTGAAGAAGCTCGTGCAGGAGAGCCCGTGACTGCCAGAATGTGTCTTGTTAACCATCATCCTGCAGTTGTTTTGTTTGATACTGGATCATCGCATTCCTTCATGAGCAAAGCATTTGCACAAAGCATAATCAAGAAATGTCTGAAATGGACAATGAGTTTCACGTGAGCTCCGTGAGGAGTAGCATGTTATCTAGACAGATGGTTTGTAATGCAACCATCAAAATTGGAGGGCACAAGTTTGGAGCTAATCTAGTAGTTTTGCCTGGACTAAGCATGGATGTAGTCTTAGGTATGAGTTGGATGAGAATGTGGAATGCGGTGTTAGACACTGCTAATAGAACTCTTACCTTATCAGATGGACAAACGGGTAACAAACTTCGTGTATCTCTTCCTTGAGGTGCCGATTTTGTTGACCTATCTTGCACTCTGTCCATAGAAGATCTTTCCAAAATTCCAGTCGTCCGAGAGTTTCTGTATGTCTTCCCGGATGAATTACCAGGGTTACCACCCAAGAGGGCAGTGGAATTTGCAATTGAGTTGTTACCGGGAACAGCACCAATCTCTTGAAGACCATATCGTATGCCGCCCAATGAGCTAGCAGAGCTTAAGGCTCAGATTAAGAAACTCTTAGGCAAGGGGTTCATTCAACCTAGCATATCAGAATGGGGTTGTCCAGCCTTGTTTGTCAAGTAGAAGGATCAGTCGTTACAGATGTGCGTGGATTACCGTCCACTCAATGTCGTCATAGTCAAGAAGAAGTATCCGTTGCCACGGATAGACATCCTGTTTGACTAGTAATCTAGAGCCAAGGTGTTCTCCAAGATTGATTTGAGGTCAGGTTATCACCAGATCAGAATTCGACCACAAGATATCCCAAAGACTGCATTCTCTACCAGATATGGATTATATGAGTACCTTGTCATGTCTTTTGGATTGACCAATGCCCCAACATATTTCATGAGTTTGATGAACTCAGTATTCATGCCAGAATTGGACAAGTTTGTAGTAGTGTTCATTGATGATATTTCGGTCTATTCAGAAAACCCGGAAGACCATGGTGAATACTTGAAAATTGTGTTGACCAGACTTAGGGAGCATAAGATTTCTGCTAAGTTTAGCAAGTGTGAGTTTTGGATGAAGAAAGTACATTTCCTTGGTCATATCTTGTCTGAAGAAGGAATCTCAGTCGACCCTAGCAAAGTACAAGAAGTAATGGATTGGAAGGCTCCTACTTCCGTTGGTGAGATTCGAAGCATTCTTGGTTTAGCAGGTTATTATCGTCGTTTCATTCCCGACTTCTCCAAGATTGCAAAGCCTATGACAAGCTTGTTGCAGAAAAATCAGAAGTTTGAATGGACGAAGGAGTGTGAAACCGCTTTCCGTACCTTGCGGAAACTGTTGACCACTGCTCCTGTTTTGGCTCAACCAGACATTGAAAAGCCCTTTGATGTCTTTTGTGACGCGTCAAAGATTGGTTTGGGTTGTGTCCTTATGCAAGAAGGTAGGGTAATTGCTTATGCATCTCGTCAATTGAGAAAACATGAACTGAATTATCCTACACATGATTTGGAATTAGCTGCAGTCGTACACGCTTTGAAGATTTGGAGACATTATTTGCTCGGTAATGTTTGTAATATGTATACAGATCATAAAGTCTCAAATATATCTTCACGCAACCTGAGTTGAATATGAGGCAGAGAAGATGGCTTGAGTTGATTAAAGATTACAACTTGCAGATTCATTATCATCCTGGTAAAGCAAATGTTGTTGTTGATGCTTTGAGTTGGAAATCGCATTGTAATACTCTATGGTCAATACCGAAAGATGAGTTCAGTTTAATGCATTCTGCAGTACTACATGACATCGAGTTACGTAGCACATTGGTTGATCAAATCCTTGAGGGGCAGAAGTCAGATAAGGGTATTTATCATATCAAAGAAAAGATGAAGACCGCGACTGACCTAGTGAAACATTTTAGAGTTGATGACAATGGAGTCCTATGCTTTGACAACCGCTTAGTGGTACCTAAGGATTGTGAACTCCGAAATCGGATTATGGATGAAGCACACTTGTCTAGGTTATCCATTCATCCTGGAAGTGCCAAGATGTATCAAGATCTGCGTCCAAGATTTTGGTGGACTAAGATGAAAAAGGAAATTGCTGGTTATGTGGCTAGATGTGATACATGTTGTCGGGTAAAAGCTATTCATCTGAAACCAGCCGGAATGCTTCAACCATTACCTATACCCAAGCAAAAATGGGAAGAAGTGAGTATGGATTTTATCACCGGTTTGCCCATTACTCAGAAGGGAAATGACTCGATTTGGGTAATCGTGGATCGTCTTACTAAGACAACACATTTCATTCCAGTCAAGACCAACTACAAGGCACCAGACTTTGCAGAGATCTACTTGAGTCAGATTGTTCGACTCCATGGTGTACCAAAGATCATAGTTTCAGATCGAGGACCACAGTTTACTGCACAATTTTGGGAGAAACTGCAAAAAGAGTTAGGTACAGAACTAGTTCGTAGTTCGGCCTATCATCCCCAAACGTTAGGACAAATAGAAAGAGTAAACCAAGTTTTAGAAGATATGTTAAGAGCCTGCGTTATATCGGCAAAAGGTTCTTGGGAGAAATGGTTGCCTTTGGCAGAGTTCACATATAACAACAGTTATCAAGGAAGTATTCAGATGGCACCTTTTGAAGCTTTGTATGGTAGAAGATGTAGAACACCGGTAAATTAGGTTGAACCAGGAGAACATCGGTACTATGGAATTGATTTCATCCAAGAAGCAGAAGAACAAGTTAGGACAATTCAACAGCATATAGCAGCTGCACAATCTCGACAGAGAAGCTATGCTGATAAACGAAGAAGACCGCTTGAGTTCAGTGTCGGTGATTACGTTTACATGAAGGTTTCACCTATGAAAGGCGTCAAACTCTTTGGAGTTAAAAGAAAGTTAGCACCAAGATTTGTGGGGCCATATAGAGTTGTAAAAAGAAGGGGAGAAGTAGCTTATCAACTACAGTTGCCAGAACATTTGAAAGCTATATTCCCTGTATTCCATGTGTCACAACTGAAGAAGTGTCTTCGAGTACCAGAAGAAGAAGTACAACCCGCCCACATCAAGTTGCAATCCGATATCACTTACTCCGTAAAGCCGCACCGAGTACTTGACGAAAAAGAAAGAGTGACTCGAGGGAGAATAGTGAAGCAATACAAGGTATCATGGAGTGAGCAAGACGATCGAGATGCTACCTGGGACGGATGACTATTTAAGAGAAGTGTATCCACAGTTTTACAAAGAATGGTTAGTAACTCAAATCTCAGGACAAGATTTCTTTAAGGAGGGGAGGGCTCTAACACCCCAGGTGTTAAGAAACTCTAAATGCATAACTTGGCATAGTATAAGCATTGCATCTGCATGTTGAGTGGTATGTGTGTTAAGTCCTTTGCTAGTCTCTAGTATAGCTAATAGATGCTTTGTTTTTCTGAGGAAATGCCTTAAACCAAAGTTGTAGATCTTGACAAGAGAAACAACATTGCTTAAAAGTACTTTTTCAGAAAAGGTTAATTAGTGTTTATTTCTTGCATTAGAAAATCAGGCTAGAAGTGAAATTCAAATTTCCAGGCAGAATTTGGACTTGAGCCTTAAAGATGATTTGTTCCTTGCAAAATTCTAAGCAACTTTGCTTTTAGGACCTTTTCATAGTTCGGCTTGGTTTGGGATATTTATGGCAGAAAATATTTTGGCAAAAACCGCTTTAGTTTAAACCCAGTGGGACCCGCTCGTCAGCCTCTTTTTCTTCTTCCCCGCACGCGCCGCACCGCACCGCACCGTACACCAGCGCAAGCGATGCTGCCGCCGTCCGCTCGCCTGTGACCGCACAACAAGCAACAAAACCGCCCGCTCAGCGCCCACCGACTCCACTCACCCGACCAAACCCTCTCTCCTGTCTCTGCTTCGCCGTTGCGTGGCCGCCGCTCGCTTGCCGCGCCGCTGCCGGTCAGAACAGCCGACGGGAACCGGCCAGGTTCAATGAACCCAGCGTCCGCACTCGCATTCGTCTTCTCCACCTCGCGCTCGAGTCGGTAGAACCGCTCACTCCCTCACTCGCTCACATCCTTTGCCATCTTCCTCCTCTGCAAAACACCACCGCCATTTCCGCCAAGCTTCGCCGGCCAAATACTCGTCACACAGAGCACCGCCATTCGATTCCTCCCGCCAACCTCTCTGCCTTAACCTCCTCTTTCACCTGCACGGGTTGGTTTCCCTTCTCCTTCACTCTAGCCTGTGGAACGCCGAATGCCATCCTCGGCCACCCACCATGTCCGCCACCATGACCATCACGTGGTCCGGCCAAACCATCCCGAACCAAGCACCGTCCTAGCTTTCTCTACCTCCGTAGTTGCCTAGGCTTAGATGGAGATCTCTTTCTCGCCATGTTTCGGCCGAAACCGAGCCTTGTTATGGCCATGTCCGCCGCGGACCGCCGCCGTGCATAGCACCGAGCAATGCCGGGGTTGCCGAGGCTCGATAGTTGCCCCAATAGGTCGCTTAGGGCTTGCTTGAGCTAGTGCTAGTCTCACCGAGCCTCAGACTCGCCGGGATGAGCCTCGCCGTCGCGTCGCAGCGCCGCCGCTCCGCCATGGCCGCCGTCGAGCTTGCTCCGGTATCCCTCTGGCTCAGCAAGTAGGTCGACCTTGTCCGCCTCGCAAACCCGCATCAAGAGGAAGGCTCAGCGTTGCCAAAAGTCTCGCCGCCGACGAGCTTGGGCTGGTCAACGACGACGGCGCAAATGTCTGCTAGTGGTCCTTAAACACCTGTTTTACCATCAACATTTTACCCTAAAATTCACCAAAAAGGCATGAAATGTAGTCAAATAGGTTTCAAACTAACCAAATTCCACATGTCCATAGATTTTTATTTGAATGCAGGATTTGGACCAAATTTGGAGAATGGACCCACCAGAAGACGAGCCCACTCACCAGGACCCATTTTGGCCCGAGTGGGGTGGCGCCCGCCATCCAGAGGTGGCGCTCGCCACCCATATGTGGCGCCCGCCACATGGAGAGGCCCAACTCTCCCCCTTTGCCACGTCACTGATCCGTGTGACCATCCCAAGGCCAAATCTTGGCCCTTGGTCACTAGGTCAGTGGCATCGGACGGCTCAGGAAGGAGTGGCGTGGATCAAGGCCAAATGGCGGTTACTTGGACATGCAACTGACCTACCAACCGCCTCTCTGGAGATCCTGGATGCCGTTGAAGCAAAGGCGGTGCATCCAACGGTGATGGGGGTGGCGGCCGCCACCTAGGGCTGGCGCCCGCCACTAGGGTTAGCCCTAGGTCGGAGTGGCTGCCCCCTATAAGTACCCCCCTCACTCCACAAGGCTATAAATACCCCCATGGTGGCACCACTTCATTTATACCATCACACAGTACCATCCCAAAAGAAAGCAACACCAAGCAAGAGAAGCAGAGAGCAAGTTACAAGCTCAGAGAGCATAGGCAAGTAGGTTAGCTAGGAGAGAGAGTATAGCTCTAGTGCCCTCGCTACAGCGCAGCTCTTAGTTTAGCACAGCTCAGCCTATGTCCTTGGTAAAAGTAGCGTAGAGCTTGCTAAGAGAGAAGCGGGTGCGGGCGACTGGCATCGGAGGTCGGTTGATTTCCCGACGTCTCTGGTCTGGTTTGCTCTCTGGTATCTCAGGTACATTTATCTTTATCTTAGTATTACTTTAAGCATTACTTTCAGTATTACTTTATCAAGTACCTTGAGTGTGACCTAGCTATCCTACAGTTCAATTCACTTAGCCATAGTAGTTAATCTCTAGTGTGCTTAGTGATTGATCTTTGCCAATAGGTTGCTTATTTAGTTTAGTGTTTATCTTATTAAGTCAAGTATTTGCTCTGACGTCCGCAAGGGTATCTCTATTCAAAGCTAGGGTAGAGATAGTTAGAATATAGTTAAGCGTGGTGCTTAGTTATAGACTTACCTTCAGATACGGCTGGACCCCCGGATAGCTGTGGTGGCAAGCAGGTGGTGACAGCCCTGTGCGCCTTGAATTCCACCACGTAGTTGGCCCAATTTAACAGTAAGGCTCGTTGTGCTAGCGTTCAACCTAAGTCAGTGGTAAAGGCTAGTACACCTCAATACTTGATAAGATAGGAATAAAACTTTACTTAACTTGGTTCCTTAATTGACATTTGCCTGTCTTGCTTCGTAGTTATCTTGCTTCGTAGTTATCTAGGAGTAGTTAGTAATTAGTTAGTTACCCTTAGTTACCCCCCTATCCATCTAGTTATCCACCTTACCTTACCATCCATTTCATCCTTACCTATCCACCAATATATTCTTTCTAGCCTTTCATCTCCTATCTTCTCCCCTTTTCCCTTTCCTTATTCTTCGATTCTCATCTCCTCCTTGAGTCGACTCATACACCACCATAGCCTTCCCTTGGGATCAAATAAATCGACACCTGGTACTCCCAGGCGAAGTGCTACTACGATAGTTCAGTGCGCTTGCAGAATCTCCTCCTGGTAGATTGCATTCTCTCTAGCTAGCTCCTACTAGTGTCAGGATTGACAACCCCATTTGGCATTAGTAGATTGCTGCTTTAGCTTCACTCCTTTAGGTATAGTGACTGGACTTGCTTCAAGCATTTCTGGCGCCGTTGCCAGGGATAGACTCCATAGTCTACTCCAAGTCACGACGTTGGCAAGTGTCAACAAGCATTTCTGGACCGTTACCGGGGATCTTCAGTGAAGTTAGGAACTACCAACAAGCATTTCTGGCGCCATTGCCGAGGAAGGCAATCGGTGTATCGGTTGAGTCCGTGTCGAATTTATCTTCGCTTAAGCTCCCGCTTAGTGAATCCCATCTTAACCCTTCTTTCTTTCCTTAGTCCTTCTTATCCTTTTCCTTCATCTTCTTCAACTTCTTTCTTTCTTATCTCGTTCTATCTTCACGATGGACAACAAGACCATTCATGAGTTTTCTGCTCTTTCTGCCGCTAATGTAGCGATAGGACCAGACGTGAAAGATGCCAACCTCAATTTTGAGTTGAAACCGGCTCTGATCACGATGCTCCAAGCTAGCCCGTTCTATGGCAAAGCTCATGAGGATGCCAATGCTCACCTCCAACAATTCTTGGAGATTTGCGGCACCTTCACCATTAAGGGGATAACCCAAGAAGCATCCGTCTTTGTCTTTTTCCCTTTTCTCTTCTAGGAAAAGCGAAGCAGTGGTTCTATACCGATCGCAATGCTGTAGACACATGAGACAAGTATTCCAATGCTTTTCTCGCCAAATTCTTTCCGTTGGGCGAGATGAATGCTCTGCACAACAAAATCTCCAGCTTTACGCAACAAGCCGAAAAATCTATTCCCGAGGCTTGGGAGAGGTTGCAAGAGTACGTCGCTGCTTGTCCACACCATGGTATGGAGGACTGGCTATTGATCCAGAACTTCTACCATGGTCTAACCCCACTCTCTAGAAGCCATTTGGATGCCGCCACCGGCGGTGCATTTTTTTCTCTGAATGTTGCAGATGCTAAGACTCTCATAGAGAAGATGGTGTCAAACCAAGGATGGAATGACGAGAGATTACAGCCCCATAAGCGAGGTATGCATTCCCTTAAGGAGGCCGACATGATCATGGCCAAGATGGACCTGCTGGCAAAGAAGCTGGACAGCTGTGAGAAGATGAACCAACAAGAGAGTGTCCAATCTCTAACATCCTACATGACTTGTGAAGTCTGTGGAGAAACCGGACATTCTGGGAACCACTGCCCCGAGTTACATGAAGATTTGAACTTCATCAACAACAACGGTTTCCGCCAACAAAATCAAGGATGGAATCAGCTCTCCAATTCTCAAGGTAACAGTTCATTCCCTCGCTCTAATTTTCATAATTCTGATAATTTCTCATTCTTGAAGAATTTAGTTTACTCACAAGGTAAAACTACTGATTTCTTGAAAGTGAGATTAATGTCGAATGATAAAATTCTTGAGAATATAAATGCTAAATTGGAAGATTTCTCATCTGCTATGAAAAATCAATTAAGTTTTAATAAGATGATAGAAACCCAATTAGCTCAACTTGCTGCTATCATACCTTCTTTTGAATCTGGCAAAATTCCTGCTAAACCTGACATGGAAACTGCAAACTTGGTTGAAATAAAATATTTTAACTATTATGAAGATCAAACCATGACTGTTAAAAAGGGTGATCCTGGTAGTCCCATCATTAGATGCTCAATCTTTGGTGAAGTCTTTAAAAATGCCATGTGTGATTTAGGATCGAGTGTGAACATTCTATCTAAAGACTTTTATGAAAACTCATTCTTTCCACCCATGTCATCCACATCTGCCTATGTTGTGCTAGCTGATCAATCCACTTGCTATGTAGAAGGAATAGTTAATGACTTACCTGTTCATATTAGAGGTTCATATGTTCCTGCTGATTTCATAATACTAGATATGGGAAATAGGAAAGATGTGCCTCTAATCTTAGGTAGACCCTTCTTGAACACTGTTGATGCTTGCATATATGTGGTTAGTGGTAAAATTCAAATGACATTAGCAGGGAGGAAGGAAATATTCTCTTTCTCCCGAGGCCCCGCATATGCCGCTAACATGCATGAAGCAAAACCCGTTCGTACTAAGAAGAGGCGCCCAAGAACAAGGTGGAGCAGAAAGAAAGAACCACCTCCTCCTGAGTTGTGTAATTCACATAACAAAGGAGAGGTGCCAAAAGAAGAAGAACCCGATGGAGTACTAAGAGAAGAAGTGCCCAAGGAAGAAGATCCACCCGATAAGGATGAAACTCAATGGACCTAAGGTATGGTTTTACTTTTAATTTTTCCCTTCAATTTTCCCTTTTCAAATAAATAACATATGTCATGCATGTAACTAAAAAAAAATATCACCAGTTATAATTAGTTATATGCATAGGTATATGTTAACTTAGCTAGAATAATAAAATATCATAATAGGATAGTTTCCCTTTTTCACAACATTAGATAGTTTCCTTTTTAATAAAATGAGAACAAGAGCTCCGACCGAGAAAGATGAAGACCCTTCACCAAGCAAGAAGCCAGCTTGGGGAAGACTCCCGCTCCAATAAGGTATGTCTCAAGCCTACACTTTATATTCAGTTCTTAAATTCTATATCTTTTTGAATGTCACATGCTTGCCTAAATAACCATTCCATGAATAAAATTGATAAAATCTACTTAAACAAGTTGAAACCTGAATAAGATTTGAAATATGTCATGCAAATGCTATTGTTATGGTTTGAATAACTGGTCTTATCTAAGTTGTAGCTTTTGTGGGTTGCACATGCTTTAACTGAAATCATGCTTAGTGAATAAAGATAGTAAGAAATGGAGTAATTCTTTAAACTTGCTAAGGTGAAATTAGGACCTAATCTGGAGGATTTCTTTTAAAAATTATGAAAACCTTGCTAAAAGTTCCTCCTAGATTTTATCCCATCCCACCACCAGCCAAATATTTGTTAGTCATTAGTCAAAACCACAAAGAGCTTTGTTTGTGTTGAGATTTGTTAGACCTCATAGATCTTAGTAGAGAAGCTTATCATATCTTTTGAATCAAGATTCACACACCCACCATAAATTGCCTACTTTCCACTTTGGAAGTTTGCAACCACCAAATAAATTTCTTATTCTCTACACTGGAGATATGCAATACCTTGCCAAACGTCCCATTGCTAGCCTTATGCTATTCCTACACGGGGAATAAGCATTTTTCTCCCTTTCCCTACTCATTTAGAAAATCCTTTTCCTATAGATAACCTGGGGAAATCTAGAGCTAAAAAAAAGAGAGAGAGAAAAATGAGCAAAGTAGCTCAAGAAAGGACTATGTCCTGAAAAAAAAGAGCAAAGTAGCTCAAAAGAGGACTATGTCCTAAGAAAATGTGAGGACACATCTTTTGTCTACTCACTATGTATCCAAAAAAAAGAGAGAATTATCATTAGCTCTAGACCCCAGAAATTAACTAGGAATGATTATAAAATATCTCTCTATACACTTCCACATAACCACACATGCACATCTTGATCAATTTTTATGATTTGCTGCTCCTTATGATCTGAGTGTCTAGCTTAGCAATAAACATCAGGCAATTTGCTCATGATTCTTAGCCTACCTATAACTCCACATATCATTCTTTAGAAATAGGAGAAGCTACATTTTGGCCTAAGTGAGGATTTAAACACCATTGAGTGATTGAGTGAATCTTGGAGGACTTAAGCAAGTTGTTATCTTTTGAAAACCTTGAAAAAACCTCCAGACAGAATCCTAGTCAAACCTAAGCAAGATAAAAGTTTCCTATCTACTGCTTTATTTCACTCTTGCATGTTTGAAGTGAAAAGCTATAAGCCCACATTGCTATGATTAATGATATATACTAAGTTATTTGTCACTATACAATGTGCACTTGCATACATCTTAAGTTGCTATCCATTTCATGCTCAATGCTTAAACCGCATTGTTGCTCGAGGACGAGCAACAGGTTAGCTTGGGGGAGCTTGTTGATGGTCCTTAAACACCTATTTTACCATCAACATTTTACCCTAAAATTCACCAAAAAGGCATGAAATGTAGTCAAATAGGTTTCAAACTAACCAAATTCCACATGTCCATAGATTTTTATTTGAATGCAGGATTTGGACCAAATTTGGAGAATGGACCCACCAGAAGACGAGCCCACTCACCAGGACCCATTTGGGCCCGAGTGGGGTGGCGCCCGCCAACCAGAGGTGGCGCCCGCCACATGGAGAGGCCCAACTCTCCCCCTTTGCCACGTCACTGATCCATGTGACCATCCCAAGGCCAAATCTTGGCCCTTGGTCACTAGGTCAGTGGCATCGGACGGCTCAGGAAGGAGTGGCGTGGATCAAGGCCAAATGGCGGTTACTTGGACATGCAACTGACCTACCAACCGCCTCTCTGGAGCTCCTGGATGCCGTTGAAGCAAAGGCGGTGCATCCAACGGTGATGGGGGTGGCGGCCGCCACCTAGGGCTGGCGCCTACCACTAGGGTTAGCCCTAGGTCGGTTGGCTGCCCCCTATAAGTACCCCCCTCACTCCATAAGGCTATAAATACCCCCCTGGTGGCACCACTTCATTTGTACCATCACACAGTACCATCCCAAAAGAAAGCAACACCAAGCAAGAGAAGCAGAGAGCAAGTTAGAAGCTCAGAGAGCTCAGGCAAGTAGGTTAGCTAGTAGAGAGAGTATAGCTCTAGTGCCCTCGCTACAGCACGGCTCTTAGTTTAGCACAGCTCAGCCTAAGTCCTTGGTAAAAGTAGCGTAGAGCTTGCTAAGAGAGAAGCGGTTGCGGGCGACTGGCATCGGAGGTCGGTTGATTTCCCGGCGTCTCTAGTCTGGTTTGCTCTCTTGTATCTCAGGTACATTTATCTTTATCTCAGTATTACTTTAAGCATTACTTTCAGTATTACTTTCAGTATTACTTTATCAAGTACCTTGAGTGTGACCTAGCTATCCTACAGTTCAATTCACTTAGCCATAGTAGTTAATCAATAGTGTGCTTAGTGATTGATCTTTGCCAATAGGTTGCTTAGTTAGTTTAGTGTTTATCTTATTAAGTCAAGTATTTGATCTGACGTCCGCCAGGGTGTCTCTATTCAAAGCTAGGGTAGAGATAGTTAGAATATAGTTAAGCGTGGTGCTTAGTTATAGACTTACCTTCAGATACGACTGGACCCCCGGATAGCTGTGGTAGCAAGCAGGTGGTGACAACCCTGTGCGCCTTGAATTCCACCACGTAGTTGGCCTAGTTTAACAGTAAGGCTCGTTGTGCTAGCGTTCAACCTAAGTCAGTGTTAAAGGCTAGTACGCCTCGATACTTGATAAGATAGGAATAAAACTTTACTTAACTTGGTTGCTAAATTGACATTTGCCTGTCTTGCTTCGTAGTTATCTTGCTTCGTAGTTATCTAGGAGTTGTTAGTAATTAGTTAGTTACCCTTAGTTACCCCCCTATCCATCTAGTTATCCACCTTACCTTACCATCCATTTCATCCTTACCTATCCACCCATATATTCTTTCTAGCCTTTCATCTCCTCTCTTCTCCCCTTTTCCCTTTTCTTATTCTTCGACTCTCATCTCCTCCTTGACTCGACTCATACACCACCCTAGCCTTCCCTTGGGATCAAATAAATCGACACCTGGTACTCCCAGGCGAAGTGCTACTAGGATAGTTCTGTGCGCTTGCAGAATCTCCTCCTGGTAGATTGCATTCTCTCTAGCTAGCTCCTACTAGTGTCGGGATTGACAACCCCATTTGGCATTAGTAGATAGCTGCTTTAGCTTCACTCCTTTAGGTATAGTGACTGGACTTGCTTCAAGCATTTCTGGCGCCGTTGCCAGGGATAGACTCCATAGTCTACTCCTAGTCATGACGTTGGCATGTGTGAACAAGCATTTCTGGACCGTTACCGGGGATAGTGCCTAGCTCTATCTTTAGTGAAGTTAAGAACTACCAACAATGTCCGCCTTGACTGCCGAGCCTGGGGTAGCCAGGTGACATGGTCGCATGACCAGTGGACCCCGCTGAGAGAAAGAGAGAGAGTGTGAGAGAGAAAAGGAAAGTCTGGGTGCAGTAGGGCTCGGGAGTTTTGGGTGCGCGTAGCAGTTTTGTTGAGCCCCCGGATGTGTTAAACCGGGTGTCCGTGGTTTTGTTGAGTCTGGGTTTTTCCTTAAACATGTGGAGACAAGGCACATATCCAAAACAAAAGTAGAGAGAGAGTAGATAACTAAAACAAAACTTTATTGATAACTTATAAGGCACTTTATTACACAAGCAAGCAAAAGAACTAACTGATTGAAATTAAAGAAACTAAACATTCTTTAAAGAAACTTTAAGACTCTTAACTCTAACACTTGTGCCTTATTATAATACAATTAATAAACTCTCTCACTCTAATTGAGGTGATTAGCTATGATTCGTGATAGGATGTTTACACGAGACTTTAAACTGGTTTGCTTAATCTCCTGTCTATCCATTCTTGTGATCAAGTTGACACAAATCTTAGTCACAGAAGCTAGGTCTTGCTTAAGCTGAGTGTTGGCTTTGACAAGGGCATCCACCTGCTTACTGACTCTCTAATATAATCATCGATGAGGTCATCCACCTGTTGGTCCAACTTCATCATGGGTTCTCTCTTTCGTTTAGGCTTAGAAGAAGAGGCTCCGGATGGGGACTTCTCCTTACGAGGCTCTACCTGGATCTGTCTGGGCTCAGCTCGACGTCCAGTGATGGCGTAGCGAGATGTGGATGTGTAATTCATACAAGTTAAATCTCCAAACTTGTTCGTCTTCAACCCCGTGAGCTGTTCAGTGGGTCTTAGGGGTAGATGATCAATTTCCTTGGAGACGCGGAACTTCTTAAGCTCTCCTTGACGAGATCCTCCATCCATGGTTTGGCGGCATCGTGGCTAGGGGTGTCGATCCATCAACGGGCGCGATCTCCTTCTCGGGCACAACGACGAGGTCATTCTTTGGAGTGACGACGAGGGCCATCGACTCGTCAGAAGGGAGAGGCTCATTGATGTTGATCCCGCGATTGTCGGTCATTGGAACACGGAGAGCTTTAACTACTGCTTGGGATGAGAATAGATTGGATGGTATGGCTCTGGGCTAGCAGGGGTCTGGTTTTATAGTCCTGGATCAACTAGGAGGGGGTTGATCCATGTTCTGAGGTTCTCATAACGAAATAGATCGGGAAGTCACGAAAAAGGAATAAGGGAGGCTTTAGAAAGGAAAGGGAAGCGACGAGACCAGAGGGGGCACCAGGCCAGGCCGGCTGGCCCCCCTTCTGTCTGGAAGGCGGCCCGCTTTTTTGTGGCTCTCTTTTGCACTTTCCTAAACCCTAATTACTACCTTTTCTCTTACGAAACCTTTCGGAGGCGGCGGAGGATCAAATTAATGGAAAGTGAGGAACTGGATCACATCCAACTCCTCGGAACTCTTTTCAGGTTCTAGAAATATCTTAAGCCGACGACCATTTACCTTAAATAACGTACCTTCGTCGTTTTGAAGTGTTACCACTCCATGGGACGAAGTGCTAATCACCATGAATGGTCCTTCCCATTTGCTTCGTAGCTTTCCATGTCCGAATAGCTTAACCCTGGAATTAAAGAGTAATACCAAGTCTCCCAGTGTGTTATTCGTCTTGATCCTCTTGTCATGCCACCTTTTGGTTCTCTCTTGGTAGATCTTGGCGTTATGGTATCCCTTTTCATGCCATTAATCTAGTTCTGAGAGTTGCATTTTTCTCTTGATTCCTGCTGCTTCCAAGTCCATGTTCCATCTTTTTATCGCCCAGTGAGCTTTGAACTCTAACTCTACTGGCAAGTGACAAGTCGTCCCATAGACGAGTTGATATGGTGACATTCCCAGTAGTGTCTTGTAGGCTGTACGGTAAGCCCACAATGCATCTGGTAGCTTGTCTTTCCACTTTGTTCCCATCTCGTCCACTGTCTTCTGCAGAATATTCTTGATTTGCTTGTTCGATGTTTCTGCTTGACCACTTGTCGAAGGGTGATAAGGGGTAACAACGTTGTGATGAATCCCATGTTTTGACAAGTACATGCGAAAGTGCTTGTCAATGAAATGAGAACCTCCATCACTAATCACCATTCTTGGAACTCCGAATCTTGGAAATATCACTTCCTCGAACATTCTCTCGGAGCTTTTGGCATCTGCAGCTTTACATGGTAGGGCTTCGACCCATTTGGAAATGTAGTCGACTGCCATTAAGATGTACTCACTGTTCTTGGATTTTGGAAATGGTCCCATGAAATCAAACTCCCAATAGTCAAAGAGCTCGATCTGGAGATTGTTAGTGAGTGGCATGGCATCTATTGAATTGATATTGTCATGCCTCTGACATGCTCCACATCTTCAGATGAAATATTTTGTGTCGTCATACATGGTTGGCCAGAAAAATCCACTTTGCCAGATCTTGGAATGCGTGCGGAATGCTCCATAGTGTCCTCCATAGGGTGATGAGTGGCATCTTTCAATGATCTTGATTCCTTCTTCGGATGGTACAAATCTTCTGAGTAACCCGTCAGAGCACACTCTGAGAGGTACGGATCACCCATAGGTGAACACGACTCTCATAGACGAGCTTTATCTTATCTTTGCCTGGTGGTACGTACCGTGAAACCATAAAATTGACAATATCTGCATACCAGGAGTCAGACCTAGAGACTAGACAGAGTGTATCATCACAGAGTGAATCGTTAATAGGTAGTTCCTGTGGATTCTCAAATTGCATTCTTGACAAGTGATCAGCGGCAGAATTCTCTACTCCCTTTTTATCTTTTCTTTCTAAATCAAATTCTTGGAGTAACAGAATCCATCTTATCAAGCGAGGTTTAGCATATTTCTTAGTGAGCAAGTATTTAAGAGAAGCATGATCAGTGTAAACAATTACTTTAGCTCCAACTAAGTAAGATCTAAATTTATCAATGGCAAAAACAACAGCTAGCAGTTTTTTTCAGTTGTCGCATAATTAAGTTGTGGTCCAGTCAAAGTTTTACTAGCATATGCAATTGCGTGATGCTTCTTATCTTTACATTGTCCTAGCACAGCACCTACTGCATAATCTCTTGCATCACACATGATCTCAAAAGGTAAAGACCAATGAGGTGGTTGAATAATCGGTGAAGAAATAAGTGCTTTCTTTAGGATTCCAAAAGCTTTTAAGCATGCATCATCAAATTCAAAGGGTACATCCTTAGCCAAAAGATTAGTAAGTGGTCTAGCAATGTGTGAAAAATCTTTTATAAACCGACGATAAAAACCAGCATGGCCAAGAAAACTTCGTATCCCTTTAATATTAATAGGAGGAGGTAGTTGTTCAATTACTTCACTTTTAGCTTTGTCTACCTCAATTCCACGTTCCGAAGTTAAATGACCAAGCACTATGCCTTCTCTAACCATGACATGACATTTTTCCCAATTAAGGACTAAGTGCTTTTCCTCACATCTTTGCAAAACCTTGTCTAAATTTTCTAGACAGTGATCAAAAGTTTTTCAATAAACAGAAAAATCATCCATGAAAACTTCCATGATTTCTTCAATCATATCAGGAAATATAGACATCATGTATCTTTGAAAAGAAGTAGGGGCATTACATAATCCAAAAGACATTCTACGATAAGCATACGTTCGATATGGACATGTAAAAGTGGTTTTGTTTTGATCATTAGGATGGATTGGAATCTGATGATATCTAGATTTTTCCCTAGATGAAAGTTTAATTTCCCCGTCATTCCTTCGTGTATAAGACTTTCTATTGGTTGCCCTATGAATAGGTCAAACTCATGGATATCAAAGATATAAAATCTTAAGTGTACCAGAGTTTCTTTTACCCTAATAGGCAGGACATACAAGATTCCCAAACTAGGAAGAACATGTCCTGAAAGGCTTTTAAGGCATTTAGTTGTTGGGGTTAGAGGCATGTCTTCTAAGAAGTCACGTGCAAAGGTTGCAGACATCATATTAACACCGAAAACAGGATTACAAAGGGCATGGAAAGGGTCTCTATGGATTTGGCAGAGGATAGAAGTAGAAGGTGAATCTAAGTGAATTATATCAGAGGAGGACTCTGACTCTTCTAACCACTCATGGCTTACCACAGACACTAGTTCTTTCGTAGTCCTTTTAAAGAAAGCTTTAACAGTCAAATCTGGAGGTTTTTTAGGAAGTTTTAGACAATGAGGCTTTCTTGTTGTATTATACTTCGAGGTATCACCAAACTTAGTGAAATATTCATCCTCGAATTCAAAGAACATCTCTGAGATCGGAGTTTCCTCCTTATCAGGATCTAAGATAGTTGATGATAAATAATTCGGCAGAGTTTCGAGTTCAACTATCTGGGTTTGTTTCTCTTCTAAGAACTCTATAGACTCAGCTTCGGGAGCGGATTGAGCTATCTTTTGCAGAAGCTCTCTTGCCGCAGGAGTAGATGTGCAAAGAAATGATCCATTTGCAGCTAAGTTAAGAAAAGAAGAAGTTTTCCTATTCATACCCATATAAAAATGTTGAAGAAGAATAGGGTCTGGTATTGACAGAGATGGACCAGAGTGAACAAGATTTTCAAAACATTCCCAGGCAGTAATTAGAGATTCATCGTCTTCTTCTATAAAAGATAGGACTTCTAATCTAAGACAGACTATTTTGGTAATCGGGAAGAAATCTAAGCAAAAGCTGAGCAAAGATTTTTCCAATCCCCATACTTACTCGGTGCGGTTCTACTATACCAGGTTTTAGCTTTCCCTTCCAAAGATAAAGGAAAAAGCTTCCATCTAAGGGTTTTGTCGGACATGCCTTTGATATGAAGACATGAACAGGTCTGTTCGAACTCGTTAAGGTGAGTGTAAGGATTCTCTAGTTCCTTGCCTGAAAAGGATTGTTTTAGGACCATCTGTATCAAACATGAGCGTAGCTCATAGCCATCGGATAGGATAGGTCTAGATGATTTTGGTGGTTATGAGACTACTACTTTAGGAAAATGGCAGAGGCTAATAGGAGTGGAATCTTTGGAACCTAGAGGAGATTCTAAGAAATCCATGGGATAAGAAAAGATAAAAGATAAAAGTATGATTACAAGTTTAAGCAAACATTAAGATCAACTCTCGACCATTCCCCGGCAACAGCGCCAGAAATGCTTGTTGACACTTACTACCGTCGCTACCAAAAGTAACCTTGGCAACATCACTAGAAAGGCTACGGTATGTTATCAAAACACTAGAAATAAATCTGCATGCGCACAGATTAGATACCCGCACTTCACCGGATGTAGACCCAGTTTTATATCAAACCCAAAGGAATGGGTGATTGTCTTAAGTCTATTGCTTAAACCCTGAGCACTAGCAAAAGCGAGAATATAAAAGATAAAGGGGAAAACTAGGGTTTCAAGCTCTAACCTCAGAAAGCTATGCAATTATTATTCTACTGTGGATTACGTTGGGTGACCACAACCAGAGTCTGGCGATTCCAAAGTAATATACTCCTGCTAGTCCTATAGATGGGAGGTGGACTATGGAAGATTCGACAAGGCTATAAGAGTCACCCTCATGAGCTACCACCAGTCCGGAATATAGGATACACTATGCAAGTAATCGAGTCTAAGCACCACGCTTACACGACGACGACTCCTCTAATTCTAGCGCGACTAGACTAGAGTACTCTAATTAGAGTTGAAAGCCAGAAGAACAATAAGAACAAGAACGCTTACAGGTAATTAGAAGTTGAATACCGAAGAATATCCTCATCCAAGCTCTTGACAAACTTGAATCCGCTGGTACAAGCTGAAGAAGTAGATCCGACAGGCCGGAGCTCCTTCTAATCTCCCTCTAATACCTCTCTCTCTCTTCTAATCCTACAGAAGACTAGATCTAATCCCAAATTAGAGGGCTACTAATCTTCTAATTGCTAGATGGCTCTAATCCTCTCCTAAAGAATATGACTGGACTTTTTGTCTTGGATCTGATCTGAATGAGGATTGCTTCAGGGACGGGGGTCTGAGGTTTCTTATATAGCCCTGGGGGATGAACCGTGACCTTCCAATCAAACTGACCTTGAACAATGGTTGGGATGCATCGAGGAGGTCAATTAGGGCACGCTCCACGAAGATAGGCCTTGATGTGTCCTGGCCCAGGCCGGCCGGCCTAGGGGTGGGGTCGGCCGGCCCCACCTGGCATTGGCCATGCTCCGTCTTCACCGAGTTGTCTTCTGGAAGCCTCCTGGTTGCCCTAGCGCGACTTTCAATCTTGTTGCGCAATCCATCGTGTTGGAGAAGGATTCTATCTCTTTCCATCTGCTGGAAAACACCCTTGAGAACTATAATTCACCATAGTTGTTGAATCTATCAGTTTAGCCCATGAATTATGTTGCTTGGTGATCAGTCCAAGTTGCTTCTAGAAGCTTCCAAGTCGTAACCAATAAGGACTCTCTCATCGGGAGTCCAATTGTAGCAAACCATATGTCCGTTTCGATCGTCTCAACGAGCTCTTCGAAATGGTGTAGTCTGATTCATCACTTGGGATACTTTTATGTAGTGAAATATTGGTATTCCTGCAAAACAAGTGAGAACGACACAACTCGTGGAACTCGTTAGAATCAAACTCTATTCCTAGGTTGATGGTCACTTTTATTCTCTTTTAGATGACTTATTGACGGTATAAAATATGATTTAGCGACCGTCAACACTTGCCACCACCACACATTTCACATTTCACGTGTCCTTTAACCCCAGTCAACGGATGCAGTTCTTGGACAGACGTCGACTGGCGGCGAGGAGGCAGGGGCGGATCGGCGCCGTTGGCCGTACGTGCAGTCTCCCCAGACTATCCCTTGATCCGGTAACTCGTGTCCTCTTCTCCGATCTACTTCTTAATGAGTTAGTGGATCGACTAACTAGTGAGGACGAATGGCACATGCACAACGAGTAAGACACGAATAACAATATTGTTTTCACCGATTTATTTACCGAACTAGTTAGGGTCTGTTTGGATCCCACCCACTAAACTTTATTCACTAAACTTTAGTCACTTTTAGTGGCTAAAATGCCAAACACCTCCACTAAAAAGGACTAAAAAGCCTTTTTAGTTCCTTTTAGTCCCTTTTAGTAAGGGTGTTGCTACTAAAAGTGACTAAAGTTTAGTGGGTGGGATCCAAACATGCCCTTAGTGGATCGATTCATGTGCACAGAGACAAAATACTCCACCAAACGTGCATCCTAGATCTGCAGTATATGTATATATTACGTACCAAATGAATATTTGTTTTTGTGTTCTAATTTAAGAAGAAGACATGGCAAACCTACCACCACCAGAATGGGTCTACGTGCATAACCATGGTTTCATTCCAACCCTACCACGTGTATGGTCCTTGTAAGTAATTAACATACTTCGTATACTATATTTTGTAATAAATGGATATGTTTCCATAAAGAAATGCACTACATAATTATTTCATCTGATATATTTGTTTTTAAAATGTAACGTAGACGATTGATCCTATCTACTGGCTACAAGAGACAATCTCCAATTTTGAGGTTGAGGACGTCCAGTTTGATAGAATTGCTGAGCGGGATGGCATGAGCTTTCAAACCAACATTACCTTTTCTATCCCTGCTAGGTGGGGTGTGGATGGTCATGAGAACACAAGGTTGATATGTGCCCTTGTGGCTCCCTTCCTGGGTGATGAGTGATCGATCAACGGGCAACATGTCTCTTGGCTGTGTTGATGTGCAGGTGCGGAGCTCGGACAGTGGACAAAGGTGAGGTGAAGGTCAAGTAGGGACGTGCCGTGCCGACGGACCGGGAGCGGTGAAGGGCGGATGTGGAGCTTGGACCGACGGACAGGGATACCTAAGGATCAGCTATGGTAGCTGGCACGTGGCGTCGACAAGCAAGAGCACATGGGGAAGTGTGTTGCATCGGCCGAGTCGGGAGGAAGGTGATGGCGTCGTGACACATGGCTGGAGGCCGAGAAGGATGGCGAATGCACTGTGCCCGGCGTGGAGGCTGGACATGCTCTGGCATCGGTGCTGGAACTCGGGGTGTGCAAACCACATCCCGTCTCGAAACTGTGATGTGCTGACAAGCAATCCCATCTCGATCTTTCCAATTCACTTAACTTGGTTCAGATTTTTAAAGCAGAATATGAACATACCAAGCAAGTGAATGACTCAACACTAGAGACATAGCAACCTAGCATATATGAAGAGCACAAGTGATTTCTACACATTCTACACATGGTAGTTGCATATCTCAATGGTGAACATTTGCAAGTTTTAAGTTCATTATTCAGATTCACCATTCATAAAATAGCTGCGCTCAAAACATGTAACAGTGATCAAAAAGAGCATAAGCTACAGCATCATCACAAAGCATCGGAGCAAACACTATTCAGAGCATAGTTACATTCTTCAGATTATATACATGAAGCTCTGAATGTAAATATGCAAGATGAAATGCAAAGATGCATGAAGAAACCAACGGAAAAACACAAAGTCAGTTTATAGTACAAGAGTCAAAATGTTTCCCTCCATCTAAAAGGGGAAACACACACCAAGCTCACCTCTCAACCTAGCAAAAGTTGATTGGTCCAAAGGCTTGGTGAAAATATCAGCCAACTGATGATGAGTATCGACATGGCGAAGGTCGATATCACCCTTCTCATAGTGGTCTCACAAAAAATGAAAGCGCACATCAATGTGTTTGGTCTTAGAGTGCAGCACGGGGTTCTTAGCAACGCTAATGGCACTCGTGCTGTCACAAAGCAGAGGAACGCGAGAAAAGCTCGGACCAAAATCACGCAAAGTGGCCATCATCCAAAGCAACTGGGAACAGCAGCTAGCCGCAGCAACATACTCAGCCTCCGTGGTTGACTGGGCGACAGTAGACTGCTTGCGAGAAGACCACGATACAAGAGAAGAACCAATAAACTAGCAAGTCCCAGAAGTGGACTTGCGCTCAATCCGGCAACCAGCAAAATCGGCATCGGAATAACCACAAAGGGAAAGGGTGGAGGAAGCAGAATACCAAATCCCAAACTCAGGAGTGAAGCATAAGTACCTCATAATGCGCTTGACCGCCTGACGATGAGAGGTGTGCGGCGATGACTGAAATCGCGCGCAAAGACACACCGTGAACTGAATGTCCGGGCGTGTCCCTGTCAGGTACAGCAACGATCCGATCATACTCCGGTACTCCTTCTGGTCCACTGCTTCTCCCTCCTTGTCCGCATCCAGGGCCGTCTTGGTCGACATGAGTGTTGGAAGAGGCTTGACCTCACCCATATCAAATTTCTTCAGGATATCCTTGGTATACTTACCCTGGTGCACAAACGTTCCCTCTCGAGATTGCTTGATTTGCAATCCGAGGAAAAACGTCAACTCGCCCATCATGCTCATCTCAAATTCCCTACTCATAGTATCTGCAAACTTGGCAACCAAAGCGTGAGAAGAACCACCAAAAATGATATCATCCACGTATATCTGGACCAAGAGTGTGTCACTGCCTTGCTTGAGGAGAAAGAGCGTTTTATCCACACATCCCATTTTAAAACCCTTAGCAAGCAAAAAGGTTTTCAACCTATCATACCAGGCTCTAGGGGCTTGATTCAAACCATACAAAGCTTTGTGAAGTTTAAAAACATGGTTTGGAAACTTGGGATTGTCGAAACCGGGGGGTTGTCTCACATATACTTCCTCTTCTATGTAGCCGTTTAAGAAGGCACTCTTGACATCCATTTGAAAAAGTTTGAAACCTTTGGATGCAGCAAAAGCCAAGAGTATCCTAATTGCCTCCAAACAAGCTACAGGAGCAAACGTCTCCTCATAGTCTATCCCCTCCTTCTGACTATACCCCTGGGCTACAAGTCTGGCCTTGTTTCTCACTACATGGCCATCCTCTCCTTGTTTGTTTTTGAAAACCCATTTTGTCCCAATTGGGTGACACTCAGAGGGAGGAGAAACTAGAACCCAAACCCAATTTCTTTCAAAATTTTCTAACTCCTCATGCATGGCATTGACCCAATCTGGATCCATCAAAGCGTGTCCAACATCTCGGGGTTCAAAATCAGCAACAAATGCAGAATGAGCAAAGTGAGAGATTTGTTGTGACCTTGACCGAGTGACGCGTTCGCCGATGCTGCCGATCATCTGCTGAGGCGGGTGTTGGCGCTGAATGTGTCGTGGCGCCTCCCTTGCCGAAGTGGCCTCCCCCTCAACAGCAGCTGGTGCCTCCTCGGGTACAAAAGGTACCGCTCGAGGTGGCGGATCCCATGGCCCCCATGTCGAAGAAGAGGGGTCAGGGCCGTGAGTCGTAGTGGAAGTCGCTCTTTGTGGCATAGCAGGTGGAGGAGGTGCTGGGTCATCCATCCCTTCAGCACCTTCTTCTTCATCATCGAAAAGAGGCTCGCCTACCTCATGATCACCTGCACGCTCAAAATGAGAAGAAGGACAAACCATGGTCTCGTCGAAGGTGACATCGGATGTCTCCATGACTCGGTTAGTGTCAAGGTTAAGTACACGATAAGCACGAGTATGAGTGCCATAACCCAAAAACACACCGTCAGAAGAACGAGACTCAAACTTGTCCAAGTTGCCCTTTTTGAGTATAAAACAATGGCAACCAAAAACTCCAAAATAACTCACTTTGGGCAGTTTTCCAAAACGCAACTCATAAGAAGTCTTTTTCAAGAAAGCTCGGAGAAAAATGCGATTGGAAATGTAGCAAGGAGTGCTCATGGCTTCGGCCCAATATCGCCTAAGAGTCCTATGCTCATCGAGCATCGTCCTGGCCATCTCTACAAGGGTCCGATTCTTCCTTTCTACAACACCATTCTGAGGCGGTGTGTAGGGAGAAGAAAACTGATGCTCTAAACCCAAAGAGTTACAAAACTTCTCAAAATCCGAATTCTTGAATTCGGAACCATTATCACTCCTAATAGCTCGCATTGAGTTCAAAGGGAACTCATTCTGAAGACGCAAAATCAGATTGCGAGCAAAAGAGAAAGTCTCAGTTTTCTCAGCTAAAAAGAAAACCCAAGAATATCTCGAAAAGTCGTCAACAACAACAAGCACATACCACTTCCCCCCAACCGAGCTCACCCGAGCCGGACCAACAAGGTCCATGTGCAAAAGCTCTCCAGGGCGCTTAGTCATGACCTGAGTCACTGGATGGTGGGGAGCGGCAACCATCTTCCCATGTCTACAAGAATGGCAAACAAGATCCTTCTCCATGCACAACTTGGGCAATCCTCAGATTAGGCCAAGTGAACTAAGCCTTGCAAGCAAGTCGAAGCTCAAATGTCCTAGTCTCCTATGCCACTTCCAAAGATCAGAGGAGGAAGGTTGTGACGGAACCCTCTGGATTATTAGGGCCCACGTGTATCTGTCCTTGTCCTACCGACCTCAGACAGTCATACACTGTGCCCCAATAGCCCAAAAGACCCACCACGTGTCATCGGGTAACCCGACTCATTCACGTTTCCATACACTCCCAGGATCATTGCAAGAGTCATGGCAGTATTACAACATTTCACAGATAATATACATCAGAGATAAAAGTGCAGAAGTATTACACCATAAGTTTTACAAACTAGTTGTTCAAACTCACGTAGTTATTACAAACCATAGTTTCAAACCTTACCCTAGGTAGTGGAAAACAACATTACTAAAACTGTATATCACACAGACAACCCCGCCTAAGGGTTGCATTACTCCTCCCCGGACACGTCCTCCTCAATGACGGTCACGCAACAAGCCTCCAAGCAAGGCTGCTCGTGAACGTCACCTGCAACAGGGGTTAACAAACCCTGAGTACAAAGGTACTCAACAAGGCTTACCCGACAAGAAAAGAGAAGAAACAGGTATGCTGGCTTGGGTAGGCTCAACAGCACTTTTCATTTGCATAAAAGCTTACTAGAGTAATCCTAGATCCAAATTTTTCTTAATCATTTAAGTACATAGTTAAGAATTGAAAGTGAACATTAATGAAAGATCATTATCATTCTTTCTTAAACGAGTCCCATTTTCATTCTACGGTGCGGGTCAGTAGATTGAGTCTCCATAACCGAGGAGCACGACGATTTGAACCGATTCAACCAGATCTGGGAGTTTTCCACGTTCATACGACATATGTAGACCCTCGATCACACATATATCAATCCCTAACCTCGGATCCTCCAAACAAGACCGGGTCCGCGCCACGCGAGAGTACTTGTACACCTCCAATCCGGGTCTTTAACCCACGAGGGTAGCTAGTACTCCCGCCATCTCTCCACTCCCAGTGCGCGATTAGCCGTTCTCATTTAAGAACCACCAAGGCAGAGCTTACCGTAGCATATGATCGGTACTTCACAGTTTCTCAATCTAGCAGGCCAACAACGGTTAACCCTAAACTGACACATCCGGGTCACTCTACACTAACCCAAGGTTCGATGCATGTGCCCGTCTGGTCTTAACCCTACTTCTTTCCCTTGATCATTCCAAAATGATAAGTATCAAAACATTTATCGGAAGCGTGAGAAAGCAAGGCTGAGCATTTCTATCATTTGTGTAAAGCAGGTATCAAGGAATGATATATCAATAACAAGGTTGATCATGCATCAACAAGTTTAAAGCATTTATTGGCTAAACCCCTAATGCATCAGGTTATTGAAAGTAAGTGTAATTTGCAAAACCAAGGAAATGGTTAAATGAACCGGGACTTGCCTTCGTTGACCGGAAGGGTCTGAAATTCCTGATAATCCGGATCAACTGGATACTCTGAACTTTCCGGACCAACATCGTCCGGACACTCGATCACTTCGGAAGCTACACGACAACAGAGTGCATGCTTAATGGAATGCTCTTGACATGATCATGGTAAAGATGGAAATTTTCTAAGCTATAAACATTTATCTTGCAACAACTTTCCATCACGGTACAGTTGCAAACCAACAAACCAACTTGCACAAACATACATGATTAAATGAGTGAAGCTTGTCTGCATCAAACGGCAGATCAAGATAATTCACTTAACTTAACTTTCAAATTTACCATAAATAGACTTAGGTTTTCATGTTAAACAATATCACTTATTCCTAAAGAAAGTAATTTAATTAACACGAAATTACGTTGTGAAGCAAACTATGCCCAAATTAGTTCAAACTTTTTAGAGATGATAAATTATATCAAATAACAGTGGTAAAATAACTATCACAATTTTTTGAACCAACATACAAGTCTGCAGAATTAAATCAAACCATAAAAGTTAAATGATTAATTAAGGCATAGAAATAAGATTAAAAATTTATTTTCTCCAATAGAGCTCAAAATTTTTCTGATGATACATTTTTAGCTCAAAATAGTGACAAAAATAGTTTCATGATTTTTGGACCTTTAAATAAGCCTACAAAAATCATCAAAGTCCATTTACTAATAAAAAGACCTATTTAAGTCAGTTTTAAAATTTGTTCAAAACTCAAGTTTCATATTTTTCATAAATATTAGGCAGCTTGAGAAAGCTACACAAAAATTTTCACAATTTTTTGAGCTTCCTACAAAAAGATATCAAAAAGACAAAACCTAACACTATTCAGCCATTTCAGAAAAAGAAAAACCCTTCTAACCCTTACTGGGCTCGGCCCAACTTCGGCCCACGGCCGCTGACAACCGGGCCCCAGGCGTTAGCCTCTGCTTCTTCCCCTTCGCGCCCAGACCAGGGCTCGGCCGGCCTTGACCGGCCGCTCGGCCGCGCTGACCGTCGGTCTCTCTCGCCGGCGGTGGACTCCCCGACGACGGCGAGGCCACTAACTCCCGAAGCTCGACCCCGCGAACCCACTGGAGGAGATGGTTAGGCTTCTAGGTCACCGGAAGGCACTTGCCGGCGAGCATGGTGGCTCGGCCAGGTCGAGCGCGGCGGCAACGCGCTACGCCGGCCAGAAAGGCTCGTTAAAGACCAAACTAAGAGCGGCACCTTACTTAGGCACTCTCTGCGACCATGATGCGCACCCAGACTCATTTGGAGATGACCCCGAACATCATGGTCCACGATGGCGGCCATGGCGTCACTTGCGCCGACGGCGAGCCACGCGAACCGACCAAGATGACCCGGTAGAGACCAAACTACGGAGCGCAACACGCCTAGGAACTCATTGCGACTACGATGCGCACCTTATCTTGACTCGGGGAGCACTGGACCGAGGTTGACTACGGCGGCGGCGATGGCGGAGCTTGCACCGACGGCAACCTCCGTGGACTGCTCAAGCCAGAGCGGTAGAGACCTCAAGAGCGAGCCGAACGTGATCTACAACACAACACGAAGCTAAAGCACAGGTTAGATTAACCGGAGGAATTCTGGCTCGTCGTGGCCACGATCACGATACCTGCGGCGGCTCCCTGCTGGCAACGAGGAAGAAGACCGCGGCGACGGCGATTACAAGCTCTAGGGCTCAGGTTAGCTAGCTCAGGAGACGCAAGGGATGCAGGCGAAGCTAGCTGGGAGATGGAGAGTGCAAGGACGCAACGAAGGCGGAGAGAAAGCTCGTCGGAGCTTGACTGGAAACAGAGGAGGAGAAAGAGGAGGTGGCGGACGGGGACGCTGGGAGATGGAGAAGCTCTCAGAGCTTGCCACCGCGCGGAGCGAAGCAAGCAAGCAGCCAGGTGCGTGGCCAGACACGCGGAGCAGCGCGGAGTTGGCCAGGCCACGGCGACGGCGCACGCGGCGGCCTGCCCTGCTCCGGCAGGTTCCCCCCCCCTCCTGTAGCTACAGTACCAGAACTATCCCTTTTCAAAAATCTCCAGATTTTTGTACTGCATGCCAAAAACTCTTAAAACAAAAGTTGCTCCAAATTTTGTGTTCTACATGTTTGTTTTAAGAACCAAAGTCAAATTCTGCCTATATTTTGAAATAAAGTTCAAAATCAAATTTGGACCAAACTGAATTCAAAATTACTTTTGAATTTCCTGAACAACTTCAAATTTTGCCAATATATGAAAGGTAGAGTTTGAAAAGTTGCACAACTTTGCTTTAACACCCTATGGCTGATTCCAAATGGAAATAGGTCAATTTGATCAAAACAGTTCAAATTGATTTCAAATTGGAAATTTGAAAAGGGGACAGAACTAGGGTTTTGCAGTAAAAGCAAAATTACTTTTGATTTTGCATTGACACTTGAAAAATGGTCAATGTATGAAATGTTCATTTTGAAATTCTCTACAACTTTGATGTAGATCTCAAACCCAGATTTCAAATAGTTTTTGAAATACAAGTTTAAAGTAAAAAGGGGACCATTTCCAGGGTTTGAGTAAATTCATAATTACTTGAAATTTTGTACAGAAACTTTGAAAACTTTGAATACCAAAGTTGTACCTCTCCTCAAGATCTACCAAAAAGCTTTTAGGGTCAACCCCTAATTATGCACAGATGTTGAGTTAACTAAAAAGGGCTAATTACTTATATAGGAATTTAATGTTTTTCCAAGTTTTAGCTAAATAGATTTTGGATTCTTTTGAATTGTTGAACTCAGATCCATGCCTTTACATGACTTTAGTCAAATGGGAATGAACTCAAGTTATTTCATAATGACATTCTAAATTAGGTTTTTGAGCTGCATCACAAGCATATAAACAGAAATGCTCACATATTACGAGTTAAACTCATTTTAGTGAATGCATCTCAAGGTGAGCTAGCACATGATGCTATGAAATGCTTATGATGACATGACAACATTTTATTCATGTAAACACCTGAGGTGTTACAAAGGTCCAGCCAAAAGACAACGAGAAACACCAAACGACTCTGAGAAATCCGCACGAAAGACTTTCCCAAACGGCGAAATCCCACAAACAAGATTGCCCTGAGGATCCAAAATACGACTGAGATTCGGCTTAAAATGAATCTCATAGTCGTCATCAAAGAGTTGCGAAACAAAAAGAAGGTTAAAATGCAAGTTAGAAACAAGAGCAACATCGTGCAACACAAAGTGCTCATTAACTCGCACCGACCCACGAGACAACACTCTACCTTTGCTATTGTCGCCGAAGGTGATAAACTCCTTTCCGGTGACCGGACTAAGACTGGAGAACCACTTGGCGTTTCCGGACATGTGCCTCGAGCAACCGGAATCCACCAACCAAACGTTCTCCAATCGTTTCACCTACATTAATAAAGAGACATAGGGTGATCATACGGTCCAACACTGGGGTTAGTGAAATAGGGAGAATACTAGTGTTGGGTCGGCTGCTCAAAAGAACGGTTAGCAGAAAAACCATTCCTAGCACGCCTACGGAAAGAGCGATCACCACGTAGAGGAAAACGTGGTCCGCTAAGGGGGGAGCGTCCATCGCGATACTCAAAACGCGGTGGGGGAAAACGCTCAACAACAAAGCCACCTCCACGGGGTCCATAGCCTACAACTGCAGGCTCCCGCCGGCCACGTCCCCTCCGCTGCTTAGGCCTAGGAACTTGAGGTTCTGGACCTCTAGGCCTAACAGCACGCCTCTGAACATTTGACACATGTACATCATGGAAAGGATGGTACATGTCCGTGTTGTTCATCTCCTTTGCACGACGTGCCTCTCTCTTGCGCCGAAAACAGAACTCACTCAAGTGACCATCTCTCCCACAGTGCTCACAATGGTACCTCACCGCTCTCAAAGGGGGTTGTTGGTACTCACGGTAGTGGGTGTGGATCACTTTGCCCTTCTATGGCATAAGCTCCTCCTGGATGGGTGGCATGGTGTCCAGTTTGTTCTTGAGGTTGTTTGGTTTGGGAGCCCATGATTGTTTCTTGGGTGGAGCTCTCGGAGGTTCAACAAAGACCCCATCCTTGGTGTTAGGCTTGAGAGGCTCTTTGGGTGGAATCTTGGTAAGCTTGGGAGTAGTGGTGGAGTTGGGCTTCTCACATGGGTTAAGACCACTCGACTCTCCAATCTTGCCGAAAGATGAAACATCAACACCCGGAGCAAAACCTACACCTGGACCTCCAGCAGCTCGCTTGAATTGGGAGATCATCATCCCGAGTTGTGGCTCACCGCTAGACACCCATGACAAGATGGCCCGAAGGTATGTGTTTTCCTCCTCGGTTTGCATCTTGTCATGCTTCACATTAGCGATCTCCTTCTAGAAACCATCACAAAGAACACACCTAGACACACATGTGCTACCTGAGTTGGCCTCTTCAAGAGACACAATCTTGGCATTCTTCTCTGCCAACTCAGATTGCAAGCCCGCACAGGACTTGCACGCACCCAACAGCAAAGATCTTGCCTTCAGCTCATCCACCTCTCCTACCAACACAGCATACTTGCTTCTCAAGGTTAGAAGGTCAGTCATGTGTGTGGAGCACATCTCACACTCCTCCTCGGTAACAACTATGGTGGACTTGACAGATTCAAGTTCCTTCACCGTATCCTGCCACTTCTGCCTAAACTCCTTGCGCTCTCTAGCAGCACGCCTAAGCAACTTATCCTGACTAAGGAGCGCGGCAGTAAGCTTCTCGACCTCAGCAGAAAGCTCGTCGGGGGTCTAAGATACCTGGGAGGTGTCGTCGTCGTCGTCATTCCAAAGGGTGTCCTCCAGCTCGCCGTCGACCTCCTTGCTGAGGGCCATGGTGCAGAAGCCGTCATCGTCGGCGAAGAAGCAGAGGCCGTTCAGCTTGTCCTCGATCCTCTTCTTCTCGGACTCATCGTCGCTTGAGGCAGCGGAGTCGTCATCCGAGTCGTCGACGTCGCTGAGCGTGGCGAAGAACGCACGCTACTCAGCCAGGGCCTTCTCCAAGTACTTTGTCTTGATGTACTCCTTGTCGAAGCCGCCCTTCCGCTTGTGCTTCGCGGGGACGTACTTCTCCTTGCGCTTGCTGGAGTCGTACTTGTGCCCATGATCCGCCTTGCCGAAGGTCTGCTTGTTCTTCTTCGGGCAATTGGCGATGAAGTGATTGGGGTCGCCGCACTCGAAACATCCCGAGCGTCCTCCTCCGCGGCGACAGTTCTTGCGATTGTTGTGAAACCGCGAGAACCGGTTGGCGAGCAATGCCAACTCGTCATCCCCCATGAACTCCAGCTGCTCCTCTGTGACAGAAAGAAGAGAAGAGAGTGCAAAGCCTCCAGAGGGGTTAGCAGAAGAACCAGAAACCAAAGCCATTGACGGGCCAGAAGGATTTTCATAAAAAGCCCTCGCCATGGCGTCAATCTCACTGGACTTGAGCTTACTAAAGAGCTCGTCGCACGTGAGGGTCTCATAGTTAGGTGATTCGATGATCGCCTGAGCCTTGGAATTCCACACCGATCGATCAAGAGTTTGCAAAAGCTTCAAAGCTCTCTCATGATAGTCGAAAGGCAACAGCTCCTTGTTCGCCCTCATCCTGTTGACAATCACCTGAAAGCGAGTTAATAAACTTTCTATGCTCTCGCCAGGCATATGTCGAAAGTTCTCATACTCTCGCTTGAACGACTCGTAGAGATGGGTTTTGACTTGAGAGGTTCCCTCATGGAAACGCATGAGGGTAGCCCAAATCTCTCGAGCCGTAGCGAGGTGAGAAACGCGATCAAACTCAGACATGCTCAAACATGAGAAAAGAGCATTCCGGGCTCGGCTATTGGCATCGTGCTCATCGATCTGACGCTGAGTGACACGAGCAGCCAAGACCACGCAATCGGCAGAGATGCAAATTTCCCAAATGGAAGCACCAATACTCTGCAGATAGGCCGACATGCGTATCTTCCAATACGCATAGTTCGTCCCATCAAAAAATGGCGGTTTGCCCACGCCGCGATCCATGTCGCCTTCTGTGGATCTGGAACCGGCTAAGGTGGAAGATCCTTAACCTGCTTTGATACCAATTGAAGGACCGAGAATACAATAGCAAGGCAACCAGAGGGGGGGTGAATGGGAGCTCAAAAATTTCTCTCGAAACTTTGGCCTTTTGTTCCCAAAATTAACCACAAGAGCTTCGATCGAAACCGTGATGCCCACGACCCTTGGAAGAGGGAGGATGATCCCTAGGATCACAGCGAGGCACCACAAAGCGATAGCGAACCGAAGGTCAAAAACACCGACACAAGTTTGACCCTCAAAAATCAAGTCCCGAACGTAGATAGACGGCTACGTCGAGAAATCCCCAAATACCTATGCTAACAAGTAGCAAAGATACCTAGAGAGGTTCCTTGATCAACTCTAGGGCCAAATAGAAGGTCCGGAAACTAAGCGAAGAAGTCGGGAGAGCAAACACACTAAAACGCAACCTTCAGCAGGATCCCGGACTGTCCGCCGGTACGGTCCCGGACTGTCCGGCCCTACTGCGGACTGTCCGCGAGCAGGTGGTGGACTGTCCGCCGGCTGAAAGTGCAAAACTGCACAGCTGCTGAAGTCCCCTGGTCGACTCCCGGACTATCCGCGATCGACTATGGCGGACTGTCCGCCAGTCTAACAGCAGCAAAGCGCCCGAGCCACGCAGCCACTAACCAGGCTGAAGCCCGGCGGACTGTCCACGCCCCCAGTGGCGGACTGTCCGCGGATGAACAGAGAGGGCGATTTTGATCGCCCCTCTCACGAATCCTCCCAAATCCGAATCAAAACTCAATCCCAAGCTCCCAAACTTGGAGAGGATGATCACGAGGTAGTTAGGAGACTATCCCCAAGAAATCATCCGCTCAAATCAACTCAAACACCGGGAAATCAAAAGAGGATGAGTATGAACGAAAAAACGCCACGAAAATGAAATCAACCCGATCTACTTGTTCGTGAGGAGTTTGATGAATTCCTTCGGTGGAAATGATCTCCTCACTATAAAGAACAAGTTGATTCAAACGGATTTCGCAAAGACGCAGTAGAGAGGGAGATCGAGTGACGGGAAAATCACGGAGAAACGAAGAACGTGAAGAACACGAACAAAACGTGAATCAAGTCATCGATCTGCAACCGTGTGGCTACCACACGCTACAATAGTTAGATTACGGTCTCACTTCCTCAAAATCTCCAGTACACAGAAGTATGGTTCTCTGCGGATTTCAGCTAGCTACAGCAGGGGATTGGGAGAGCAGAAAACCCTAGAAGCAAAGAGCAAATGACTGAGATAAATGGGGAGGTGGGTGTCTCCTCCTACTTATCCTAATTCTAACTATTCCTAATTCCCACTCTACCCGTAACTAATTACAGAGCGAACCAGCTAAACCCTAGGGTTATTCTGGACCAACTCGTGGTAGGTGGTGATCCGACGGCCACGCCCGCACAACTGGTAGCGTTGCCTCGACGCAACCCCACCGATTGCCGCCACGTGCCGCCACCGCTCTGCTTGTCCTTTCCCGGACGTTGCACCCCTGGTTTTGTGGCCCAAACCGGGAAACCAGCCTTCACAGCCAACCCCCGGTTTTGTGGCCCAAACCGGGAAACCAGCCGACCATCGCCTGAGTTTTGTGGCCCAAACTCAGCAAACCCGCAGCACCCAGGTTTTGAGGCCCAAACCTGGAAACCGTCCTCAGCCCGAGTTTTGTGGCCCAAACTCGGAAACCATCAGCGCCCAGGTTTTGAGGCCCAAACCTGGAAACCGTCCACTCGGTGGTTTTTTTTCTGTGGCTCAACCACCAAACCGATTCGTAGATGGGATGCACCGCCCGTGCACCCCGTCCACCCGCAATTCTTCGCTCGTCGCTGTCCCAGGCTGTCAGCCACCACAGCTGATCCTCAGGCCACTGGTGCCTCAGTCCAAGCCTCACGTCCGCCCTTCGCCACTCTCGGTCCATCGGCACGGCACGTCTCTACTTGACCTTCTCCTTGCCTTTGATCACTGTATCTGTGCTCGACACCTGCACAACACAAGCCAAAGAACATACGCATTATCCCAGTTGACAATCACTCATCACTCAGAGACTCGGCATACACCCATTTATCCACAGGATAGGGATACCCCGAGGATTGGCCCCTTCGCACTTGTACCTAGGTGTAGAAAGGGGATTATTGCATTAGGCTATAAATAAGAGAGGTGTTGATGGTCCTTAAACACCTGTTTTACCATCAATATTTTACCCTAAAATTCACCAAAAAGACATGAAATGTAGTCAAATAGGTTTCAAACTAACCAAATTCCACATGTCCATAGATTTTTATTTGAATGCAGGATTTGGACCAAATTTGGAGAATGGACCCACCAGGAGACAAGCCCACTCACCAGGACCCATTTGGGCCCAAGTGGGGTGGCGCCCGCCAACCAGAGGTGGCGCCCGCCACCCAAATGTGGCGCCTGCCACATGGAGAGGCCCAACTCTCCCCCTTTGCCACATCGCTGATCCGTGTGACAGCCCTGTGCGCCTTGAATTCCACCACGTAGTTGGCCCAGTTTAACAGTAAGGCTCGTTGTGCTAGCGTTCAACCTAAGTCAGTGGTAAAGGCTAGTACGCCTCGATACTTGATAAGATAGGAATAAAACTTTACTTAACTTGGTTGCTTAATTGACATTTGTCTGTCCTGCTTCGTAGCTATCTTGCTTCGTAGTTATCTTGCTTTGTAGTTATCTTGGAGTAGTTAGTAGTTACTAGTTAGTTATCTTAGTTATCCTTAGTTACCCTATCTCCCTATCTATCTACTCATCCACCTTACCTTAGCCATCCATTTCATCCTTACCTATCCACCCATATATTCTTTCTAGCCTTTCATCCCCTCTCTTCCCTTCTCATCTTTTCCCTTTTCTTATTTCTTTGACTCTCATCCCCTCCTTGACTCGACTCATACACCACCCTAGCCTTCCCTTGGGATCAAATAAATCGACACCTGGTACTCCCAGGCAAAGTGCTACTACGATAGTTCTGTGCGCTTGCTGAATCTCCTCCTGGTAGATTGCATTCTCTCTAGCTAGCTCCTACTAGTGTCGGGATTAACAACCCCATTTGGCATTAGTAGATAGCTGCTTTAGCTTCACTCCTTTATGTATAGTGACTGGACTTGCTTCAAGCATTTCTGGCACCGTTGCCAAGGATAGACTCCATAGTCTACTCCTAGTCACGACGTTGGCAAATGTCAACAAGCATTTCTGGACCGTTACCGGGGATAGTGCCTAGCTCTATCTTTAGTGAAGTTAAGAACTACCAACAACAGGCACCCCTCATCTCTCCCTATCCTAGCAGTCATTTGTTCCTGAGCTCTCTCTCTCTAGCCCTCGCTTAGGTTCTAATCATACCTCGCTGCTAGCAATCCGCAGAGACGGAAATCATACCTCTGTGTATTTGGATCTTTTGAGGAAACGAGACCGTATTCTCATTGTCTCCTCGTGTGGAGGAATTTCGGCTGAAATCGAATCAAATCGTGTCTTGTGTTTTGTGTTCTTCACGTTTTGGTTTTTCATCTCTCGGGGATTTGCCTCGTTCTCCCTCTTCGTGAGATGATTTTCGATTCCACTTGAATCAATTTGTTCTTGGTCGTGAACTCCTTCTTTCTACCGAAGGAATTCTCTCCTAACCTCACGAATCCATAGATCGGGTTGATTTCGCGTTCGTTCTTCGTTCTTTCCCTTTTTCGGTGATCCTCAGATTTCTCTTGATAGACTTGATTTGGTGCAATGATTTCTTAGGATTAGCACCCCAACACGTAGAGGAACATCTGGGAGGAGTTTGATCGAAGTTCCTTTCGATTTGGTTGAGATCGAATAGAATTTGGTTTTGAACCCGAGCAGTTTTGTGCTTTCTGGGTGTTGGCGGACAGTTCGCGCCCTGACGGCGGACAGTCCGCGCATCGGGTCTCGGCCAGGTCAGTCTGGCGCAGTCCCCTGACTGTTCACTGTGAAGTGAACGGCGGACAGTCCGCGGTACAAACACGCGGACAGTCCGGGACCTGTCCAGCAGACCTGCAACACTGTTTGGTTTCTGTGTTTTGGCCGGCGGACAGTCCGGCTCCCAGTCGCGGACAGTCCGGGACTCAACGTCGGATAGTCCGGGACCCTGACCCTGGACAGTCCGCGAATCTGCAGCTTTTGTAGTTTTGCTCCGAGGCTTTGGCAGTTGGTTTTGGTGTTTCTTCGAGGGTTCCGTTGTACCACTAGGACATCTCCTAGGGTATCCACCTACTCGTAGGTCGTGAACTCTTCGGCCATTTCGAGTCTTAGCTTTTGTGGTGATTTTCTGGGACAAGGGCCATTCATTTCACGAGTTGAAATTTGAGGCTCCCATTCACCCCCCCTCTGGTCGCCAATCCGGTCCTTCAATTGGTATCGGAGCCGGTTAAGGATCTTCTCTACCTTAATCAGTTTCGGATCCTAAGGGCGACATGGATCGAGGGAACAACAAGGCTCCTTGGTTCGATGGAACGAACTACTCCTATTAGAAGATTCGGATGTGTGCTTACCTCAACAGCATCGGATCTTCTGTCTGGGAGATATGCGAGAATGCTGAGTACGTAGTCCTTGCAGCTCGTGTGGGTCAGATCCAGATTGACCAGCACGAGGCCAACTCCAAGGCTCGTAATGCTCTTTTGGCCAGCATCTCCCTTCCTGAGTTCGAACGTGTCTCTGAGCTTGAGACGGCACGAGAGATTTGGGTGAAGCTTCAAAGCTATCACGAGGGTGCTGCCCATATCAAGACCAGACTCTTCGAAACGTACAAGCGCGAGTACGAGAACTTTGTTCAGTTGGAGGGAGAGACGATTGACGCCTTGTTCGCTCGTTTCCAAACGATTGTGAACGAGATGCGTGCCAATCGGGCTAACCTACCCTATGACGATCATGAGAGGGCGCTCAAGTTACTATATGCCCTAGATCGGAGGGTATGGGAGGTGAAGGTGTCGACTATCATTGAGTCTCCATCTTATGACACCCTCACCGTGGACGAGCTGTTCAGCAAGCTCAAGTCCACCGAGATTGATCACGTGACTCAGGCCAAGCTGAAGAATCCATCTTCACATTCCATGGCTTTGGTCTCAGGCAAGGGTGGATCGGTTTTTCCAGCTGACGCTTCACCTCCTCTCTTTGCTTTGTCTTCTTTGCTTGCATTCACGGAGGAGCAGTTGGAGGCGTTGGGAGACGACGAGCTCGCCCTCGTCATCACCCGGTTCTCGCGGTTTCAGAATAACCGCTTGAATCACTAGCGTGGTGGCGCACGCGAGGGCTGCTACAAGTGTGGTGATCTAGACCACTTCATGGCGAACTGTCCCAAGAACAACAAGAAATCTTCTGGCAAGTCTCGCAACTTCAGGCGCAAGGGCAAGCCGGAGTACAAGACCGAGAAGAAGAAGAACAAGGACACCTTTCGCCGGGAGGGTGTGGAGAAGGCTTTCGACGCCGGTCGGCGTGCTCTCTTCGCCACCAAAAGCGATGAAGACAAGAACTCCGACAGCGACTCCAGCGATGACGGGTCCGAGCACAAGACGGAAGATCGCTTCAACGGACTCTGCTTCTTCGGCAACTCTTCTAAGGGCTTATGCACCATGGCCCTGGACGAAGAGGACCACAAGTGCCAGGCAAAGGACGCTGATGACGCCAACAACGACGACGACGACGACGACGATGCTTCTGAGGTATCAAACTCCTCTCTTGTCGATCGTCTCACCGATGAGCGTGATGCTTTTGCTGAGTTAGTTTTGGGTCTGGAGAAGAAACTCACGTCTGTCAACTGAGAGCATAGTGAGTTTAAGGCTAAGATGAAAGAGGCGCTTAAGGAGCTTGAGTCTGTTAGGTCCAAAGTGAGGGTGGTTGATGAGGAGGAGTGCGATGAATGCACAACACACATGGAAAACTTTTCCACCTTACAAACCAAGTATGCCTCTTTGATCGAGGTGTATGACGAGCTGAAGAGTAGGCTAGACTTGGTGGGTGAGTGCTGTGTGTGTGCCTCACTGAAGAAGGAGCTGGAGGAAGTGAAGGCAAGACCTTCTTCGCTGGGTGCGTGCAAGTTTTGTTCAAACTTGCGAACTGAGTTGGCAGAAGTTAACGCCAAGCTTGCTGAAGCCATGAAGGCCAGCTCAGTTAGCACCTTGTCCGCTCCATGTGAGCGATGCATGGGGATGGAGCTTGAGATTGCCAACTGTCGACATGACAGGATGCAAACCAAGGAGGAAAACACATACCTTCGGTCCATCCTGAGTTGGGTGTCATGCAGTGAGCCGCAGTTGGGCATGATGATCAGTCAGTTCAAGAGGGGAACTAATTGCTCGGGAGTAGGCTTTGCTTCAGGTGGGAAGGGCGCTAGTATCTTTGGCAAGATCGGTGAGTTTAGCGGAGTGAACCCGAGTGAGAAGCCATCCGCTATCCCTAAGCTTACCAAGATCACCCCACCTGAGCCTCCCAAGCCTATCACCAAGGATGGTATCCTTGATGAACCTCCCAAGGCTCCACCTCGCAAGCAAGTGTGGGTACCTAAACCTAACCATCTTAGGAACACACTTGACACCCTTCCTAACGTCTCTAGTGATCCCCTTCCGAGAGGCAAGCAGCCAGCCAGAGTGAACAACCCTCGCAACTTTAGGAACCAACAACCCAAGAGAGTGGTGAGGTTCGAGTGCGAGTACTGTCACCGTGAGGGTCACCTAGCTGAGTTTTGTTTTCGGAGGAAGAGAGACGCTAGGAAGGAGTTGGAGCTGAACAACCAGGCCAGGCACCACCCTCTCCATGGTGTGCAAGGTCAGGGAGTTCAGAAGCAGGGCGCTAGGCCTGGAGGTGCACCTCCTCAGGTAGCTAGGCCCCAGGCAGCTGGACCACGGTGTGGTGGTCGTGCCCGTCGCGGTTCCGGTCGTCCTCAATACGATCGTGAGCCGGGTGTAAGAGGTTTTGCTGCTCAGTCCCATAGCGGACCACCTTTTCAGTATGGTGGTGATCGCTTTGCTCAAATGGGACAAGTAGGTCAGTTTGGAGGTTTTCCGTTCCATAGCGGACCACCCTTTTAGGTTGGTGGTGATCGCTATCCACCCATGGCATGAGGACAGATTGGTGTTGCTCCTAACACTTTTTCTGGGCCTATGACACAGCACTGGTATCCTTCTCAATATACTAACTCGAGTGTTGTGCCATACGCTCATTTCCTGCCTTTCTATTGATGCAGGAACTTCGGTTGGAGAACATGTGGCTCATGGATTCCGGGTGTTCGCGCCACATGACCGGAAAGAAAGAATGGTTCTCCAGCATAGACCCCGTGATGCACAAGGAGTACATCACTTTCGGGGATAACAGTAGAGCTAATGTTGTTTCTCATGGAGCTATTCGGCTCAATGAGAACTTTGTTCTCAAGGATGTTGCTTTGGTTTCGAACTTGCATTACAATTTGCTTTCTGTTTCGCAACTCTTTGAAGACGATTGTGAAGTGCGTTTTAAGAAGGGTTTAAGTCGTGTTTTGGATCCTCGGGGAGATCTTGTTTGTCGGATCATCCCTTTTGGTCGTGTTTTCAGAGCTGATTTTTCTCGTTCTTTCGGCTCTGCTAGATGTCTGATGGTTGGTCCTTCTTCTGATTTGTGGAAGTGGCATAGGAGGCTCGGTCACTTGAGTTTTGACTTGCTAGCAAGACTTAGCTCACTTGGCCTAATCCAAGGATTGCCCAAGCTTAGGTTTTAGAAGGACCTTGTTTGTCATCCTTGTCGTCACGGAAAGATGGTTGCTGCTTCTCACCCACCTGTTAACCAGGTGATGACCAAGCGACCCGGCGAGCTTTTACACATGGACATAGTTGGTCCAGCTCGGGTTTGCTCAGCGGGTGGGAAGTGGTACGTTCTAGTGATCGTGGACGATTTTTCGAGGTACTCTTAGGTGTTTTTCATGGTGGGTAAGGATGAAGCTTTTCCTTTTGCTCGTGATTTGATCTTGAGGTTGAAAACTGAGTTTCCCCCTGATACCATTAGAGCTATTCGTAGCGATAATGGTACTGAGTTTGATAACTCACAGTTTGCCTCTTTCTGTTCTTCTAATGGAACCAAGCATCAGTTTTTTTCTCTTTATGTCCCCCAGCAGAATGGTGTTGTTGAGCGGAAGAACCAGACCCTTGTTGAGATGGCCAGGACGATGCTCGATGAGCATAGGACTCCTAGGTGTTTTTGGGCCGAGGCGATCAACACCGCTTGCCATGTTTCAAATCGCATCTTTCTTCATGCGTTCATGAAAAAGACTTCTTATGAGTTGCGTTTTGGACGGGTACCCAAGGTGTCTCATTTTCGGGTGTTTGGATGCAAGTGCTTCATCCTAAAGCAAGGCAATTTGGACAAATTTGAATCTCGCTCTGCTGATCGGGTGTTTCTTGGATATGCTTCTTATTCACGTGCTTATCGAGTTCTTAACCTGGAGACTAACCGGATAGTGGAGACCTGCGAGGTCACATTCGATGAGACTATGTCTTGTGTTTCTTCTGCTTTTGATGTTGCAGGAGAACAGGAGCTGGGAGAGACCATCTTTGTGGAGGAGGAGCAGGAGAATGCCGATTGGGGTGATCCCGAGCCAACTCCACTGGCTGCCCCCGTCGACCCTGCGATGACTACTTCAGCCCGAGGGCCCGATCCCACGACGTCTTCTTCTTCATGGGGTCCTCTAGAGCAACCTCTCCAGCGAGCACCCGCTGCACCTGAGGGAGCGACAGCATCTGGCGAGGGGGAGGCGACTTCAGCGAGGCAAACGCCCCGGAGCATTCAGCAAGTTCACCCCCCGCGTCAGATGATCGGCGGCATCGACCAGCGAGTCACACAGTCGCGAGCGTATGAAATCTCTCACTTTGCTCATTCTGCATTTGTTGCTTCTTTTGAGCCCAAAGATGTTGGACAAGCACTTTCTGATCCTAACTGGATTAATGCCATGCATGAGGAGCTAGAAAACTTTGAGCGAAACCAAGTTTGGACCCTAGTTCCACCTCCACCAGAATGCCACCCTATAGGTACCAAATGGGTATTCAAAAACAAAGAGGGTGAGGATGGGATGGTAGTGAGGAACAAGGCTAGACTAGTAGTCCAGGGTTTCTGCTAGAAAGAGGGGATAGACTATGAGGAAACCTTTGCCCCTATAGCCCATTTAGAAGCCATTAGAATCCTTGTAGCCTTTGCTGCTTCGAAGGGTTTTAAGCTTTACCAGATGGATGTCAAGAGTGCCTTCTTGAATGGGTATATAGAGGAAGAGGTTTATGTTAGGCAACCCCCTGGCTTTGAGGATCCCAAGTTTTCAAACCATGTTTATAAACTTTCAAAAGCTTTGTATGGTTTGAAACAAGCCCCGAGAGCATGGTAAGATCGTTTGAAAACCTTTTTACTCTCCAAGGGTTTTAAAACAGGACGGGTCGATAGAACTTTGTTTCTCCTCAAGCAAGGCAATGATACCCTATTCGTCCAGATTTACGTGGATGACATCATCTTTGGTGGCTCCTCTCACGCGCTTGTTGCCAAGTTTTCAGATACTATGAGCAGGGAGTTTGAAATGAGTATGATGGGTGAGTTGACTTTCTTCCTCGGGTTGCAAATTAAGCAAACCCGAGATGGGACGTTTGTGCATCAAGGAAAATACACGAAGGACATCCTGAAGAAATTTGACATGGGTGAGGCCAAGCCTCTTATGACGCCCATGCCGATGACTGCGGCGATGGACGCGGACTAGGACGGAGAGCCGGTTGATCAGAAGGAGTACAGGAGCATGATCGGCTCGCTTCTGTACCTGACGGCGACGAGGCCGGATATACAGTTCTCTGTGTGTCTGTGCGCTCATTTTCAGGCGTCCCCTCGGACTTCCGACAAGCAAGCGGTCAAGCGCATCATGAGGTACCTCCGATACACTCCTGAGTTCAGACTTTGGTATTCCTCTTCTTTGAACCTCTCGCTTTGTGGTTATTCCGATGCGGATTTTGCCGGCTGTCGGCTTGAGCGTAAGTCTACTTCTGGGACGTGTCAGTTTCTTGGCTCTTCCTTGGTTTCGTGGTCCTCTCGTAAATAGTCGAACGTAGCCCAGTCTACTACAGAAGCCGAGTATGTTGCCGCTGCTTCTTGTGCTTCGCAGCTTTTATGGATGGTTGCTACATTGCGTGATTTTGGTCTAGATTTCAGTCGGGTCCCTTTGCTTTGCGATAGCACTTCTGCCATTAGTGTAGCAAAGAACCCTCTTCTTCACTCCAAGACCAAACACATCGATGTTCGCTTTCACTTTCTTTGTGGTCACTATGAGAAAGGCGACATTGATCTTAGGCATGTAGACACCCATAACCAGGTTGCGGATATTTTCACCAAGCCTTTGGATCTCTCAACTTTTGGTAGGTTGAGAGGTGAGCTTGGTGTGTGTTTCCCCTTTTAGATGGGGGAAGCATTTTGCTTGATGTACCATAGACTGACTTTCTGATCCTTTCTGTTTTGGGTCTTGAGTCTTTTTGGTTTTGTTTTGGCTTTGATTCTGACTTCATCTTGCATACATCTTGCATACATCTTGCATTTTCGAGCTTCATGTCTATATTCCTTAGAATGAATTTATGCTCTGATTAGTGTATGTTTCGATGATATATGATGATGCTTGTAGCTTAGGCTCTCCTTGATCGCTGCTACATATTGTGAGCTAAGCTATTTTTCAGAATGATGACCATGCTTAATGAACTTGAAATTTGATACATGTTCACTATTGAGATTGGCAACTAGCATGTGTAGGATGTGTTGAGGTCACTTGAGCTATTTCATATATGATAGGTTGCTATGTCTCTAGTTCTGAGTCTTTCACTTGCTTGGACTGTTCATATTCTGCTTAAAATGAACCAAGTGTTAGTGAATTGGAAAGATCGAGATGGGATTTCTTTGTCAGCACATCACGGTATCGAGATTGTTTCTCATAGCACTTTGAGTTAAACTTGAGCCGTGTAGTGCAAGACCGAAACCGATGCTTTAAGCTTCTGATTGCATATGCATAGGCTTAGCACGGTTGAAAAGTTAGGCAATGACAAGCTTTCAACCTCTCGCAATCACATGCTGAATTTAAACTTGTGTTAATAACCGCTGCAATTTCTCCGATAGAATCTGAAAACACAAGTCTATGTTTCACTCTATAGCATGATGGTTGAACTTTGCTAGGAGTAGTTCACCTTGTATACATGTTTAGCACTTGCTTGACTTCCTGTCTATACATGTTCAGTGCTATTTTGATGGTGAAACCCCTTTCTGAACGGCTCAAAACTGCTCACTTGGCTTATGCAATCATATCTTGTATTCGGTGATCAGTTTGAGCCTTTGCTAGCAATTTTGAATGTTGCTTTGTAGTTGGATCAGCACTCTTTAGAGCTTTTCTTCACTCTTTCGAGTATATACCTAAAGCTGCTAACTCATGTGCATTTGCTTGACTCCGATAGGCATGACCTAGCTCCGTTTTACTTACTTGAGTCCTTTTCCTCTTTCTTTTGATTGCAAATTGCCCCCAAGGTGGAGAATGTTTCCAAGGATGAGATTTTTAGACTTTCTGTGGTGACAATTTGCAATTTATGCTTCACTTGCTGAGGGGGAGTTCTTTGAGTGAGGGGGAGTTTTTCTGCCTATGCTGCTCCGAGTCGGTTTTTATTTGATATCGATCTTTTTAGCTAGTTGCGTCGAGCCTCTGTGCCTCTGTCTTGAGGGACTAGCTATCTTCACCATGTTTTGATGGTTTTTGATTGGTATCAGGCTTACTGCTGGTTGTGTTGAGCCTCTGTGCCTCTATCTTGAGGGACTAGCAGTAGTTGCTTCTGATGAAGTCTTCAGTTGGTATTCAAGCTTTCAGCTAGTGGTGTTGAGCCCTTTCTGCATCTTCTTGAGGACTAGCTTGTTTCTGAGTTGGTTGCGTCGAGCTGTTGCCCATGTCTTTGGGAACCGAGTCTTGTGCTCTGATTTTGATCGAGATTTGCTCCTTGATGAGTTGTTGCTCTGATTTCTTGCTTGGTTGTGTCGAACCGTTGCCCATGTCTTTGGGGACCAAGCCTCGCTTATCTCGAGTTGTTCTTCTTCGGCCTTTTCTTTGGCTTTTGGACATCTCGATTGAGTTTTTCTCCTTCTATCTAATTCTGCTGTCTTTCTATTTTGTTACGGTTACTATGAGTTGACGATGCACTCATCAAGGGGGACATTGAGAACACAAGGTTGATATGTGCCCTTGTGGCTCCCTTCCTGAGTGATGAGTGATCGATCAACGGGCAACATGTCTCTTGGCTGTGTTGATGTGCAGGTGCGGAGCTCGGACAGTGGTCGAAGGTGAGGTGAAGGTCAAGTAGGGACGTGCCGTGCCGACGGACCGGAAGCGGTGAAGGGCGGACGTGGAGCTTGGACCGACGAACCGGGATACCTGAGGATCAGCTGTGGTAGCTGGCATGTGGCGTCGACAAGCAAGAGCACATGGGGATGTGCGGTGCATCGGCCGAGTCGGGAGGAAGGTGATGGCGTCGTGACACTTGGCTAGAGGCCGAGAAGGATGGCGAATGCACTGTGCCCGGCGTGGAGGCTGGACATGCTCCGGCATTGGTGCTAGAACTCGGGGTGTGCGAACCACATCCCGTCTACGGCGTGGGTTTGGTAGTTGAGCCTCAAAAAGCTACCCTCGACAGTTTCCGAGTTTGGGCCTCAAAACTCGGGGTGGCCGGTTTCCGAGTTTGGGTCTCAAAACTCGGCGTGGACGGTTTCCAGGTTTGGGCCTCAAAACCTGGGCTCGCGGTTTCTGAGTTTGGGCCACAAAACTCAGCCTGAGGACAGGTTTCCCGGTTTCAGCCTCAAAACCGGGGGAAGGCCCAGGTTTCCTGGTTTCGGCCTCAAAACCGGGGGGAGGTCCGCAAAATGGACGGTCGACGCGTGGCGGCATGGAGAGGCTCGCGCAGAGGCGAGGCTATCCACGAGGAAGGCGCGGCGATCGACTGGGCGGCATGTGGCGGCATCCTGAGGCTTGCGTTGAGGCGAAGCTAAGGGTGAGGAAGGCGCGTGGCCGTCAGATCAACTATCAGCAGATTTGGATCGGGATACCCCGAGGGTTGGCCGCTTCGCTCTTGTACCTAGGGGTAGAAAGGGGATTATTGTATTAGGCTATAAATAAGAGAGGCACCCCTCCTCTCTCCCTATCCTAGCAGTCATTTGTTCCTGAGCTCTCTCTCTCTAGCCCTCGCTTAGGTTCTAATCATACCTCGCTGCTAGCGATCCGCAGAGACGAAAATCATACCTCTGTGTATTTGGATCTTTTGAGGAAACGAGACCGTATTCTCGTTGTCTCCTCGTGTGGAGGAATTTCGGCTGAAATCGAATCGAATCGTGTCTTGTGTTTTGTGTTCTTCACGTTTTGGTTTTTCATCTCTCGGGGATTTGCCTCGTTCTCCCTCTTCGTGAGATGATTTTCGATTCCACTTGAATCAATTTGTTCTTGGTCGCGCGGATACATGGGTGTATGCCGGGTCTCTGAGTGATGAGTGATTGTCAACTGGGATGATGCGCATGTTCTTTGGCTTGTGTTGTGCACGTGTCGAGCACGGATGCAGTGATCGAAGGCGAGGTGAAGGTCAAGTAGAGACGTGCCGTGCCGATGGACCGAGAGTGGCGAAGGGCGGACGTGAGGCTTGGACTGAGGGACCAGAGGCCCGAGGATCAGCTGTGGTGGCTGGCAGCCTGTGACGACAACAAGTGAAGACTTGCGGTCATGTGTTGCCTGAGTCGTGGACTTGGGGACACGTGTCGGTGGACGGGGTGCACGGGAGGTGCATCCCATCTACGACGTCGGTTTAGTGGTAGAGCCAGGGAAAAACCATCGGGTGGACGGTTTCCAGGTTTGGGCCTCAAAACCTGGGTGCGGATGGTTTCCGAGTTTGGCCACAAAACTCGGGCTGAGGACGGTTTCCAGGTTTGGGCCTCAAAACCTGGGCGCTGAGGGTTTGCTGAGTTTGGCCTCAAAACTCAGAAGCTGGTGGGCTGGTTTCCCGGTTTGGGCCTCAAAACCGGGGGTTGGCTGGAAAAGGCTGGTTTCCCGGTTTGGGCCACAAAACCGGGGGTGCAAAGCGAGGGCGGCACGTGGCGGCAATCGGGAGGTTGCGTCGAGGCAACGCTTCGAGTTGTGCGGGCGTGGCCGTCGGATACACCTACCACCGAGTTGGTCCAGAATAACCTTAATGTTTAGCTGGTTCGCTCTGTAAGTAGTTAGGGGTAGAGTGGGAATTAGGAATAGGTTAGAATTAGGATAAATAGGGGGAGACACCCACCTCCCCATTTATCTCAAATAGTCATCCCTGTCATTTGCTCTTTGCTTCTAGGGTTTCCTGCTCTCCCAATCCCCTGCTGTAGCTAGCTGAGATCCGCAGAGAACCATACCTCTGTGTACTGGAGATTTTGAGGAAGTGAGGCCGTAACCTCACTATTGTAGCGTGTGGTAGCCACACGGTTGCAGATCGATGTGTTGATTCGCGTTTTGTTCGTGTTCTTCGCGTTCTTCGTTTCTCCGCGATTTTCCCGTCACTCGATCTCTCTCTCCCGTGCGTCTTTGCGAAATCCGTTTGAATCATCTTGTTCGTATTTGAAAGGAGATCATTTCCACCGAAGGAATTTATCTATCTCCTTACGAACTGGTAGATCGGGTTGATTTCGTTTTCGTAGTGCTTTTTTGTTCATACTCCTTCCCTTTCGATTTCCCGGTGTTTGAGTTGATTTGAGCGGATGATTTCTTGGGGATAGTCTCCTAACTACTCTGTGATCATCCTCTCCAAGTTTAGGAACGTGGGATTGTGAGTTGATTCGATTTGGGATTGATTTGGGTGAAGGGCGAACAAAATCGCCCTCCATGAGTGACCGCGGACAGTCCGCCACTCAGGGCGCGGACAGTCCGCGCGTCGGGGACGAGCCAGACTAGTGGCACTGTCCTTCGGCTGATTTGGCTTTTGGTTGAACGGCAGACAGTCCGCAGTTCAAAGCCGCGGACAGTCCGGGACTGTCCAGGGGACTTGCCGCAGCACTTCGGTTTTGCTCTTTTGGCCGGCGGACAGTCCGCGACCTGAGCCCGGACAGTCCGCCACTGGGCAGACAGTCCGCGACCGTACTGGCGGACAGTCCGCGGATCGGCTGTTTGCTCCGGTTTAGTGCGTTAGCTCTCCCGGCTTGTTCGCTTGGTTTCCAGACTTCTCGTTTAGCCGTAGAGTTGACCAAGGAACCTCTCTAGGTATCTTTGCTACTTGTTAGCATAGGTATTTAGGAGTTTCTCGACGTAGCCGTCAATCTACGTTCGGGACTTGGTTTTTGCGGTAGTGATCGAGCCGGAGCTTTTGGTGTTTGGTTTGCTATCTTCTTGTGGTGCCTCGCTGTGATCCTAGGGATCATCCACCCTCTTCCAAGGGTCGTGGGCATCACGGTTTCGGTCGCAGTTTCTCAGGGTTGATTTTGGGACATTTGGTCAAAGTTTCGAGAGAAATTTTTGAGCTCCCATTCACCCCCCCTCTGGTCGCCTTGCTAGTGCTTTCTCGGTCCTTCAATTGGTATTGGAGCGGGTTAAGGATCTTCCACCTTAGCCGGTTCCAGATCCACAGAAGGTGATATGGATCGCGGCGTGGGCAAACCGCCGTTTTTCGATGGGACGAACTATGCGTATTGGAAGATACGCATGTCGGCCTATCTGCAGAGTTTGGGTGCTTCCATCTGGGATATTTGCAACTCTGCCGATTACGTGGTCTTGGCTGCTCGTGTCTCTCAGCTTCAGATCGATGAGCACGATGCCAATAGCCGAGCCCGTAATGCTCTTTTCTCATGTTTAAGCATGAGTGAGTTTGATCGTGTTTCTCACCTCGCTACGGCTCGGGAGATTTGGGCTACCCTCATGCGTTTCCATGAGGGAACCTCTCAAGTCAAAACCCGTCTCTACGAGTCGTTCAAGAGAGAGTATGAGAACTTTCGACATATGCCTGGCGAGAGCATAGAAAGTTTATTCGCTCGCTTTCAGGATGAGGGCTAACAAGGAGCTGTTGCCTTTCGACGATCATGAGAGGGCTTTGAAGCTTTTGCATACTCTTGATCGGTCGGTGTGGGACTCCAAAGTTCAGGCGATCATCGAATCACCGAACTATGAGACCCTCACTTGCGACAAGCTCTTTAGTAAGCTCAAGTCCAGTGAGATTGATGCCATGGCGAGGGCTTCTTATGAGAATCCTTCTGGCCCGTCGATGGCTTTGGTTTCTAGCTCTTCTGCTAACCCTTCTGGAGGTTTTGCTCTTTCGTCTCTCTTTTCTGTCACAGAGGACCAGCTAGAGTCTTTGGGGGATGACGAGTTGGCAATGCTCGCCAACCGGTTCTCGCGGTTTCACAACAACCGCATGAACCGTCGCCGCGGAGGAGGACGCTCAGGATGCTACGAGTGCGGCAACCCCGATCACTTCATCGCCAACTGTCCCAAGAAGAAGCATTCATCTAGGAAGGGCGATCATGGGCACAAGTACGACTCTGGCAAGCGCAAGGAGAAGTACGTCCCCGCGAGGCACAAGCGGAGGGGCGGCTTCGACAAGGAGTACATCAAGAAGAAGTACTTGGAGAAGGCCCAGGCTGAGCAGCGTGCGTTCTTCGCCACGCTCAGCGACGTCGACGGCTCGGATGACGACTCCGCTTGCTCAAGCGACGACAAGTCCGAGAAGAAGAAGAGGATCGAGGACAAGCTGAATGGCCTCTGCTTCTTCGCCGACGACGACGGCTTCTGCACCATGGCCCTCGACGGCGAGCTGGTGAACTCCCCTCGGAACGACGACGACGACACCTCCCAGGTATCTCTGACCCACGATGAGCTTTTCGCTGAGGTCGAGAAACTTACTGCCGCGCTCCTTAGTCAAGATAAGTTGCTTAGGCGAGCCGCTAGAGAGCGCAAGGAGTTTAGGCAGAAGTGGGAGGATACGGTGAAGGAACTAGATTCTGTCAAGTCCACCGTAGTTGTCACAGATGAGGAGGAGTGTGAGGCGTGCACCACGCACATGACTGATCTTCTCACTTTGAGAAGTAAGTATGTTGCGTTGGTAGGAGAGGTGGATGAGCTCCGGGCCCATGCTGTTGGGTGCGTGCAAGACTTGTCCTGTCTTGCAATCCGAGTTGGCAGAGAAGAATGCCAAGATTGTGTCTCTTGAGGAGGCCAGCTCGGGTAGCACTTGTGTGACTAGGTGCACTTTGTGCGAGGGTTTGGAGATGGAGATTGCCAATGTGAAGCATGACAAGATGAAAACCGAGGAGGAAAACACATACCTTCGGACCATCTTATCATGGGTGTCTTGTGGTGAGCCACAGCTCGGGATGATGATCTCCCAATTCAAGCGAGCTGCTGGAGCTCCTGGTGTAGGTTTTGCTCAGGGTGTTGATGTTTCTGCTTTTGGGAAGATTGGAGAGTCGAGTGGTTTGAACCCGAGTGAGAAGCCCAACTCCACCACTACTCCCAAACTGACCAAGCTTCCACCCAAAGAGCCTCTCAAGACTAACACCAAGGATGGGGTGTTTGAGGAACCTCCGAGAGCTCCACCCAAGAACCAAATGTGGCATCCCAAACCTAACCACCTAAAGAACAAGCTGGACATTATGCCACCTATCCAGGAGGAGTTGCCACAGAAGGGCAAGGTGATCCATACCCACAACCATAAGTACCAACAACCCCCTTTGAGAGCGGTGAGGTACCACTGTGAGCATTGTGGGAGAGATGGACACTTGAGCGAGTTCTGCTTTAGGCGCAAGAGAGAGGCGTGCCGTGCTAGGGAAATGAACAACCCAGACATGTACCATCCTTTCCATGATGTACATGCGCTGAATGTTCAGAGGAGAGCACCGAGACATGCTGCTAGGCCCAGAGGTCCAGAACCTCAAGTTCCCAGGCCTAGGCAGCAGAAAGCTCCGAGGAGAGACGCTAGGCCTAGAGGTGTTGAGCCTCAAGTCCCTAGGCGTAGGCCTCGTAGAGAGCGTGCCCGGCGGGAGCCTGCAATTGTAGGCTATGGACCCCGTGGCGGTGGCTTTGTAGTTGAGCGTTTTCCCCCACCGCGTTTTGAGTATCGCGATGGACGCTCCTCCCTTAGCGGACCACGTTTTCCTCAACGTGGTGATCGCTCCTCCCGTAGGCGTGCTAGGAATGGTTTTTCTGCTAACCGTTCTTTTGAGCAGCCGGCCCAACACTGGTATTCCCCATACTTCACTAACCCCAGTGTTGGACCGTATGCTCACCCTATGTGTTTTTATTGATGTAGGTAAAACGATTGGAGAACGTTTGGTTGGTGGATTCCGGTTGTTCGAGGCACATGACCGGAAACGCCAAGTGGTTCTCCAGTCTTAGTCCGGTCGCCGGAAAGGAGTATATCACCATCGGCGACAACAGCAAAGGTTAGGTGCTGTCTCGTGGGTCTGTGTGAGTTAATGAGCACTTTGTGTTGCGCGATGTTGCTCTTGTTTCTAACTTGCATTTTAACCTTCTTTCTGTTTCGCAACTTTTTGATGATGACTATGAGATTCGTTTTAAACCGAATCTCAGTCGTATTTTGGACCCTCAGGGCAATCTTGTTTGTGTGATTTCTGTAACACCCCAGGTGTTTGACGCCAGTTGAGCAGTCGGTTTAAAAACAAACATGGTCTGTCAGGTGGTGATCGAAAGATGATTTCTAGTATTGTCAGTGATGATTGAAGATTTGGAATCAATCCCGGAAACAGAGCCACAGTTTGAATTGTTCATGAAATAATTAATCGAGCCAGTTGATAATGATTGTCAAATTATGAATATTCAGGATTTATGCTAAACATGGATTTTTCATGTGACCAACCTCCATTCATGTCTATAGTAACTGATGAAAAAGTTTCGTTAAGTTTGGAATCAAAAAGTCACATGAAATGACGAGTCGCAGGTTTGCCTGTTCTGGCTGATTAACTGAAGAAAATCATTCGGGTTCAACCAAGTGTTGCAATTATGCCCAGTCAATTATTTATGGACTCACGAGCAAAAGTTATGAAAGTTTTATGTTGAGCAGACGTCCGGAAAATATTCCGACCGACGAGAGACCGTAATCTGGATGCTACCGGGTGACCGCTTTGACCGAAGTTGAACGATATTTTCGGATATTCGCATGTCAGTGCGCCTTAAACGAAAGTTGTAGTACAGATCGAAAGGAACAAATTTTGTTTTATAGACGAGACCTGGATCGGTGCCTAAAAAGGTGAAAACGAGCTCGCAAGATGAGATACAACGCGGTTTTCAGGTTTGAGAAATAAGTTAAGTCTGTACTGCGAAATCGGAATTTTGGTCACCGCGAAGCTGCCGTCGACGATCGTTACCAGACAAACGATTCGGAATTTGACTGAGGCCTTTAACGAAAATCGGAGTACTCGTCGAGACGAGGACAATAAAATTGGTTTCATCAAAATCGGAGTCCGTTTGAGCAGTGTTCGTAATTTCGGAGTTTGACTGAAAGTTTCCGGAAACAGATAAAATTGGGGAAATTTTCACGGGCTTTTCCTGGTGGCCGACCAGAGCAGGACCGTGAGGCCGCGTGTCCTTCCGCCCTGGCCACGCGCCCCTTCCCTCCTGCGTGAAAAAGACCGACGCTCTCCTTCTCCCCTCTCCCTCAGTCTCCCTCCATTCACTCCATCTCTCTTTCTTTCTTACAGCAGAAGAAAACCAGCACCACTAAGGCTCCATGGCCTCTCCTCCATTCTTCCCTTCCTGCTTCTTCTTGAGCAGCCATGGCGCCTCACCTTCCTTCTCCCTCCTCCTTCTCCTCCCTTGGCGACAGCAGGCAGCGGCTCCCTCTTTCCGCTCTTGTGCGCGCCCCTGGAAGGTGCCGCGCGAAGCCGCGGCCTTTTTGTGGCCGCGCGGCTCTGGTCGGCCGCTCGCGCTTGCGACCCAGCAGCTGGCCGCTCCAGCCCCAACAACCAACGCAGCAGCAGCGCCAGCCTGAAACCCTAGCCCCATCCCCTCTCCTCCCTGCCAGAGCTCGGTCTGCATCCCCGTCCTCGTCTCTGTTCTACGGCATCCATGGTGAAAGGACCATCTAGTAAAGCTGAAACTTTTTATTGTTTTACTTTGCATAAATGACATGACTCATATGTTTACTAACAAGTCCCTAATTGTTTTGTGCAGATCTGAGGGGTCCTAATGCAAAACAGTTTTTGTTTTTCGTTTTTCTTTAATCGGTAAATCTAGCTGAAACTTTGAAAATGCGGGATAAATTGTGTGTTTGTCCAAAAATTGCAAGTGAGCACTTTTTGGAATCCTCGTGAAGTGTACTGTCCAGTGAATGTGTTATATGATGTGTGTTAGTGGATAGTTTCTGCTGTAATGATTTATTTGTGTTAAATAGCATTAAATAGGGATAAAATGATATCTGTTGTTTTATTGATTGGATTGCTGTAAAATTTTTGTGGTAGGCTTGACATGTCAAATGTGTGCTGTGATAAATATTTCAGAATTTTTGGTACATGTATGATTTAGTTATGTATTTATTTTGCTTTCAGCTCATTAAATGAATTTAAATGAGTTGTGATAAATGTATGCATGTAAAAATAGAAATAGTGGTTCTACTGCATTTCTATGATATTGTTGTAGCTTACGTAATTTTATCATGGTCATGTGTTTAAAGAAAATAAGATTTGTGGAATTTTATTGCTCTCACATGCATTTTGTGAATTAAACTTGCCATGTTTTGAATAAATAATTTATAAGACCTGAGCATATAATCTTTTTACAGTAGTCATGATTTTGCATTATCCATCCTCAGTAAAAATATGAGCCCCAAATTATATGTTTGCAATGTCACATAAAAATAATGCCTATGTTTGTTAATTCTTTTATTAATGAAAGCTTGGTGATATATAAACATGTATATGTTTGTATGCTTGTTTTGTTGTATATTAATCTAAGATGATTATTATGTGTTCATGTTTATGACTGTTAGAAGTATTTTAATAGCTTATATGTGTGCTCAAATGATTAACTAAACAAGTAATGAAATGATTTGTTAATATGCTGAAATTGCTGCATGCATAGTTTCTGTAGTGGTGATTAGTTCGTAAAGAAAATTATATTTTCTGTAGATGTGTTCTATACAAAAGTTGTAGATAACTTCTTGATCTTATTTGTCCTAAAATTTCATGATTTTAGGCCATGTGGTTTAGGAGTTATAATTTTTGTAAGTTGGCTGTCAGGTTTTGCATACCTTCTGTGCAGATCTGAAAGAATTAATTGTTTGGCTAGTTTAAGTTATGAATCATGTCTTCATGTTAATAGAAGAGTTGTAGTGTTTTTAATAAGCTTTCTAAATTGTCTTGGATCACTATTTTTGGTGGTCTAGAACTTGAGTTACATGTCTTTAAAGTTAGAGGTCAGAATCTGTCCAAGTCTAGACAGATTTACTCGTTTGAGTTAGTTAGCCTTGTTAACTTCTTAATCATCTTGAGATGATTATAAATAAGTTGTAGACAACTTAATAGGATTTCTAAAAAGTCTTATTTCAAGTCCTTGGGTGTTTTAGATCTCCAGTTATGGCTGTTTGAAGATGAATGTAATATTCTGTCCAAAGTTTGGACAAAAGTGCTTACCTGTTATGTTTGGTCTTTTTAATTGTTCAATCATGCTTAAGTAATAATAACAAAGTTGTAGATAATTTCATTAGCTTTCCAGAAAGTCTAGGATCACCTTGTTTGGATATGTGTAGCTCGAGTTATGACCGTTTAAAGTACATGGTATGTTGCTGTCCAAATTATGTAAATGAACCGAAGTTGATTGCTATGGCTTAATGTTGCTTATGTGTTTCTCGATGATATGTCATGACTTGATAATATTTAGTTTATGCATTCCATGTTATTAAATTGATCAACCTGATGTATTATGTAAATATGTTAGATAATGATGGTTGACTTGCTTAACTAAAGTAGAAGCCATATGTGCATACATGTGTTCCATTTGTGATGTCTGATATAGTCTTGATTGATTGTTATGGTTAGGCACTACGAATGCCTATTGAACCGTGTGTCACACTTTGCTTTAATAATAACTTGCTGGAGTGATCATGCCATATTGTGTGTTAGAGCTATGCCTACTTTTCGTAGTTATCCTGTATACTTATGTGAAGTAAATAGTAATGCTTATGTTGTGCGTCTTATGTTTGCTTCGTAAGCATTTTCCTTGCATTCATACGCTTGCATTGCGCATCTCATTTAGGTAACGGTAGATACCTCGTGAAGGACATGATGATGAGGTTAAACCCGAAGACGGTGTTTGGTGGATTATCCCAAAGATGCGGAGTTAAGGAAGTGCTACAGCGGAGATGCTCGCCAAGCGAGTATCACCTAACAAACACTAACCTAGTGTTGGTTCCCAGGCAAGCCCCGGAGCATTCTAAGCCTCCCAGTTTTACAATTAATTAAATTGAGTATTTTTATATTGTGATGCATTAGGTGTAGGAGTTGTTTGAATCCTACTTGATGGATTATCCTCCCTTGAATTATTGATTATACCTGCCTTGTTATACTGTTACTTATTATAATGTATAATTGCTTAGTCTGCTTAATAAAAGTAGTAGTTAAGGATGTTCCCGTAATACCCCTGGTGGGTATTTACCGGATCACGGTTGGCTATATTTGCTATCGTGGAAAAGAACCTGAGTAGTAATTAAATACGGTCAACTGGAAGGCAAGGCACAAGTTTGGAAACTTGGGGTAGTCCGTCCGGTGGATCGTGTAGGTTTGTATCGATGTTGGCCCTCGTTCATTTTTTAACGCGCCCTTTTACTTAGGGATATGTCGGTGCTGTAATCATCGACCCCAAAGCCGGTTAGACGCTGTTCGGGCCGGTTTCAACCCGTGTCACGCCCTCTAGTATGGAAATGCGATCTGCCGCGAGAGGCCATCGCCAGGTTCCAATTGGGCGGTCCGTGCTTGAACCGCGACGATTACCACCACGAACAAGCATCAAGCGGTTACCTAATGCATGGACCCGACGGGGAAAGTGTGGGTTGGTATTAAAGGTCTTTCACCAGCTGGTTTGGAATTCGATTCGAGTCGCCGTCTCCCCCGGTTAGTGGGAAACTATGGCGAGCTTCACCACGATACAACTCCACAAGACATTTGTTGGTTCAACTAAAATATGGATAAGCAAACCTGATATGGTATTATGTATTTATTTGCTAGATTCAAGTGAGTGCTCTAGTGCAGGTGCAAAACCTAGAAATTAAGGAATAGGATAAAAGTTGACTGCTCATACAATTAAATGATGAACTCCTTTAATTTAAGCTCCTTTTGCAAATAAAGTTAGCCAGCTCCACTATTTATATCAGCCTTGCATACTCCTTGGTGTCTCTTTATTTTTGGTTTCCGACGGGTAAGTCTAGCTGAGTACATTCAAGTACTCAGGGTTTATCCCACCTTGTTGCAGGTGAATGTTAGGTCTACCGGAAGGTGATGACCAGTGCCGGTGGGCTCGGCAGTTCCCTACGTTTTCCCATTATGTTGTTGTTGGAGGATGTCACTCAAAGCTAGCAAAGTATTTCAACTTATGTTATGGTATTCATTTCAAAGCTATGTTGTTTCAAAGTAAATCAACTTGTATTATTATTTGTGAACCCTATTGTAATTTTATTTTCGCTGCAAAGCTCCGTGAACATGATTTGTATTTGCTTGACCATGCGATCTTGGCTAAGATGTTGAAAAGGTTTGAAATCCCTCAGGATTTCACGGACTACCGGGTTTATATGGGCTCAAGTGTGCTAATTCAACTGCTCCGGCAGAGGTTTTCGTACTTGTGCTCTTATAAATGGGTCGGTTCTGTCACAGCTGGTATCGGAGCAAGGTTAAGCATAATACTGTCATGTGCATGGTTTTAAAACAAAGTTTTGTTTTGAAAAGCCTATTCTATCTAGAAACTTTTAGCTAGTAGGCAAGTTTGTCAAAACCTAATTTATAAACTATATGCTAGCGACAACCTCCAGTTATGCCCAATTAGGACTTTCAAGTGGCTTAGTTAAGTAATACTAACTTTGGGGGTTTACTTTCTTGCAATAACACGTCGACTCAAAAGGTACGTATAGATGACCGCACTATGCTACCCTGTGGTCTAATGTTGGAGGTAGCCCTCACATATGTGTACTCATATATGTGGGGTAGATGAATTTATTTTATGCAACGTCGCACCTACGCTCAGGTAAGTGTGAGTTGTGAGAGCATGACCAAACAACCGTTGGTCTAGGGAAGAGCTAGTTTGGTACTGGAACCTGTACTCGTAAGCACACGAATGCGGGTGAAGGTATTTAATTGCGGGAGTAATACTATTCCGATGGGTGCATATACTACTTACGTGTGTACTGGGTATGCACCTAAGATAGTATCTAGATTTAAATTCCTGCAATGTATTTATATGTGTTGTGGGAATGGGCTGAAATGAGATCTTCTGCAGGTACGCTAACCCCGAATGCGTATGCATAGTTGACGACTAGTTATACCGAGAGTGTGTGTCATGCCACCGACCTAGAACGTGATTGTCGCCTCAGGCTGGCAATTAGTGAGGACGTGTAGGACGAGCATACATCTTGTTGTGCTTTGTTCATGAATATGCTTTTCTTGCCTTTATTCTTATAATGAACAACTTGTTGTCAAGTGTTACTAATGTAATGATAAAACATGAATGGTTGTTTGTGCATAGAAATGCTTCTCCCACCTTTATTCCTGTAATGGTGAAGTTGTTATGAGCTAGTGCTTCAGTACGATGTGCTAGATTGTTTGTTAAAGTTAGAAATAAATGTTTCGTTTGAGGTCATGTGTTCCTCTAAACAAAATTAATGTGGTCTTGTTCATGATGTTTGCTAGTCTGCAGTGTTTATAGGAATGCTTCCATGTTAGCTAAACAAGTGATTGCTTGTTATAGGCTAGAAATAAATATCATGTATGATGTTGCCTAGTTAACCCTGCTAGCTCTTCAGGTTGTGTGATTGTCTTGCTCTACTTAATGTTTGTTAGAAGAATAGTTAGACAATAAGCTTCTGGTGGCTAAGTTTTCTCCATGTCTTGGAACGCCTTGTTGTAACAAATTACTTGTGTGGTGTTGTTCTACTTATGTGGTAAAACTATGCTAAAGTTGGTAATTAAATATTTTAAGTTAATTTTATCTCGGAATGCTCTACCCAAGGAAATAATAAAACTTGTTGTTTGAAACTGTTTCATATGAAGTTTTGTTTGGGTTTGCTAATTGCTTCCTAAACTTGTTAAATGTGATAATGAAGCTAAGTGTGTCCAAATTAAAGGTTACAATTCTAGTTTTGTTAAGCTTTGTGTTAACATGCTCTAGCAAGGAAATGTACTCAACATGTTGTTTAATTGCTTTTTCCATGCTATAAAAATGTAATCTTGTTCATGCTTACTTTTCTTGCAATGATGAGAACTAGAGTTATAAGAATTAAAGTTTGTGAAAATAATTCTTTATAGCTCTCTAAATATCATGTTTACTGCAAGAAAAATGTAAAACTTGTTGTAGACAACCTTAAATAGCTTAAACCTGTTTGAGTTGTTTTTAGCATGATTACTTGCTAGACTTCTGTAGGCTGTTTTACTTACTTCAAAATACTAAAATGCTTGTAGTAGCTCTCTGTTTCACCTAGCTAAGATAGGTAATTGATAAGTGCATGTAAAGAATTTAATTTAGGTAAACGATGAACTTCTCTAACATGTTTAAGATGTATACAAACTGTTTTCATACATGGTTATGCCTAGAATTATGTTCTTATGTGCACTGTGCTTTATAATTGCTCTCTAATCTAGTTTTAATCCTCATTAGTGATATGCTTGCAAAAACTAAATGCTTGCAACTAAATTAAGTGGGCTGAAATCTTAGCTTTTCTAACATAATTAGAATGTTTTAAACTGTTGTTCTGCTTGCTTGCACCCTAGATTAAGTTGTTGCATGCTCCTTGTGTCTCCTTATTCCTGTTTAGATTGTAGACTAGCATGAGCTTGTTGCTTGTTGTTCATTTATTAGATTAAATAAGTGAGTTGTTAGCTTTAAGTTGTGAACTGCTTATAGTTAACAAACAGTTATACCTTAGTTTGCTTGGTATGCTTGCTATTAGGTAAAGAGCTATGCTCCAACTTAGTAAAAGAAAATAAAATAATGGCAACGTCTATCTACCATGTTTTGCATGTCTGTGTTTGTGTGCTTGGATAGATGTTTGGTTGGTCTGAGCTTGGTAATTAGTGTTGGTTGCTTAAGTTGTTTGTTTGTGTCTTCCAATGCTTGTTAAGGCTATGTGTAGATGTTCTGTTATCTAAGTGATGCTTTGGTTAGTCAACCTTTGTCCGCGGTGAGTACATGAGTGGTTTGTTAAGCCTGGTCGACCAAGCCCACTTGACCTTCCGAGATGTCTTTAGTAGGACCCTTGTTGCTTAAAGACCTGTGTTTGTTTGTCTAGTTCTGATGATGAAGATGCTTGTGCCAAAGACCCGTACCTATGCATGTCCATGCCGTTTGTTGGATCAGATAGCCCAAGTTAAGCTTCCAAAATCCTAGATCCAAACCGGGGTATGCCTCTGCTTGTTGTGTAGCCATGCCTTTGCCTAACCTGTAGACCCAAGCTTGGCCCCCTTTTAAGTGTTGCCTAAGCCATGGATGTTTTGTACCCCTTGCTGTAAAGGCCCTTGTTAGTTTGACCAGCCAAGTGAAGTTCCTGTCAATACCAGTTCTTGACTGTAGTTTGCCTTGCCAAGTCCTGGAGACCATGCCCCATATCCTTGTTGTATCCCCTCAGTTGCCCTTTTGTTGTTGTTTGGCCAAATCAAGTTCATCTAATCTTTTGCTTGTCATCACCTTGATGTGCACAAGGCATATCCTTGTTGTCTTGTGCCGTGTGTTATCTTTGACATCACATCTTTGTTTAATTCTGAACCTTGTGATCATCTTTGTTTTGCTAGCTTCTGCTTTGCATATGATGCTCTATGCATGCAAGATTTATCTGCGTCATGTAAGATTTCTCATCGGTTGTGGATTCAATAATGATGTCTTGGTTAAGAACTAATGGTGCCGCGACGAAACCGAGAGCCTCTTGTGGCGGCCGACACAAGTTTGTGCTGCTCGGCACGCGCTGGTACCGTGGGTTATAATCAAGATCTATTATGGAAACTACGCCAATGTGTTATCTTTCATGAAGCTTTCTCCTTGTTATCTTCTATATTCCTTCAGAAAAATCCATATATCAGATCAGATGTGGCAGTGTTTCTTTTTGAAGATGACAAAGAGGATTACCTTTTTTTTCCAGAATCAATCAGTAATGAAAGCAGTAACAAACTGAAAGAGGTGGTAGACAAAAGACTTTGTTTATTCTACAACAATGACCGAACAATATATATGGTCATAGTGCAGTGAAGTGGCACAAAATAGTTAAGGTGGACAAGTACCAGCTACGAGATAAGTAACAGAGATGGTGTGTTATTGGATAAGATACTTGAGAACCGAAAAGTTTTCTATCTGAACTAATAAGAATTTATGCGTGATGATCTTATAATCAACCCAATCCTCCCAGATATGCCTGATTCTGTGTTGACATTGGTTGTAACTCCACGCCTTGATGTCCAACATTGCTTGTAGTAAAAGCTGAAGCCTTGGAGCTTGTTAGTGTTGAGAGACAACTGATTAGTTTCAGCCATGGAAAGGCTAATATCGAGTTCAGAAATAACTCTTGGGTAGCTATGAAGGCTATTTCTCACCGAACAGTGTTATATCAGAAGTCTGTGAACCAACTAACGTTGTTTGTGGTACTCGTACATCCCAGTTTCTGTCGTGTTCAGACCAACTCTATCTCGGAGAAATTACAATGGCAGTACAAGATACTACACCAGCCTATAAACTCAGTAAAAATTTCACCTGGAATAAGGACTGCTTGGTGATATGTTTGGCTACTATGAAAAGATTATTCTAAACTATTTTGGGTGAGGCTAGAAAGGACATTCAGAATCAGTCGCTTATTCTTGAACAGTCAAGGTATTCTACGAAAATCAACTCATAAAAAGTACGAGTTGATGGCAAATAGAAGTGTCAAACAACAGGTTGCGGATTATGTCCCTGCATTACTGAGTGAATTTAAGAAAGTCACTCTATGGCCGAGGTAGTTCGACAAGTCAGTTCCACTGAGTTGCAACTACATCATGAAGAAGAATGATGTTGATCTGCTTAGTAGGACATAAATTCGGCAGTAGATATTTTACCCAAGAGGTTACATCAATTTCAACCTTGGTGACTGTTGCCACTTAAGAGATGAGAATTCCTGTTAAGAAGGATCAGTGAAAGCGTGAAATTGGTAGAGTCAGCTATCATATTCACCGCTCTCTCAACAGACTCAGATAATACAGTGTTGTCATCAGAGAAAGAGAACTGCACACATGGAACCTTATGTAGCTTTCCATCGATTGCTATCTGATCGAGCAAATATTCACCAATGGTATACACAGTGGTTGTCGGTCAGCCTGCTCCTCCCAGTCTCAAAGGAAGTTGTTTTGTAATAATGTCAACTAGACAAAGACCTAGTATTTTTGGTAATATTATCTTGGATTTCTCCCAAAGTAACGGTATAATTTTGGTTTCCGTGTCAACTTATTAAAAGTATCTTAAGTGCACCTCAATGTTTGATGTGGATCAGTGAAGGAAATTCTTTTGACAAGAGCTAGTAACCAGGAAATGACATGAAAGATCAGAAAGTTGTTCTTTTTCTATAAGTTTTTGTTCTGCTAAGAAGTCGGCATATCTTGAGTTGACAGTAGCCATTAAGGATAGGTGATATCCTTCTCTTCCCTTGAAAAGTCTTTCGTCCGGAATCTCGGGGCAAGATTCTTTTAAGGGGGGAGGGATGTAACACCCCAGGTGTTTGACGCCAGTTGAGCAGTCGGTTGAAAAACAAACATGGTCTGTCAGGTGGTGATCGAAAGATGATTTCTAGTATTGTCAGTGATGATTGAAGATTTGGAATCAATCCCGGAAACAGAGCCACAGTTTGAATTGTTCGTGAAATAATTAATCGAGCCAGTTGATAATGATTGTCAAATTATGAATATTCAGGATTTATGCTAAACATGGATTTTTCATGTGACCAACCTCCATTCATGTCTATAGTAACTGATGAAAAAGTTTCGTGAAGTTGGGAATCAAAAAGTCACATAAAATGACGAGTCGCAGCTTTGCCTGTTTTGGCTGATTAACTGAAGAAAATCATTCGGGTTCAACCAAGTCTTGCAATTATGCCCAGTCAATTATTTATGGACTCACGAGCAAAAGTTATGAAAGTTTTATGTTGAGCAGATGTCCGGAAAATATTCCGACCGACGAGAGACCGTAATCTGAATCCTACCGGGTGACCGCTTTGACCGAAGTTGAACGATATTTTTGGATATTCGCATGTCAGTGCGTCTTAAACGAAAGTTGTAGTACAGATCGAAAGGAACAAATTTCGTTTTATGGACGAGACCTGGATCGGTGCCGAAAAAGGTGAAAACGAGCTGGCAAGATGAGATACAACGCGGTTTTCAGGTTTGAGAAATAAGTTAAGTCTGTACTGCGAAATCGGAATTTCGGTCACCGCGAAGCTGCCGTCGACGATCGTTACCGCACAAACGATTCGGAATTTGACTGAGCGCCTTTAACAAAAATCGGAGTACTCGTCGAGACGACGACAATAAAATTGGTTTCATCAAAATCGGAGTCCGTTTGAGCAGTGTTCGCAATTTCGGAGTTTGACTGAAAGTTTCCGGAAAAAGATAAAATTGGGGAAATTTTCACGGGCTTTTCCTGGTGGCCGACCAGAGCAGGACCGTGAGGCCGTGTGTCCTTCCGCCCTGGCCACGCGCCCCTTCCCTCCTGCGTGAAAAAGACCGACGCTCTCCTTCTCCCCTCTCCCTCGGTCTCCCTCCATTCACTCCATCTCTCTTTCTTTCTTACAGCAGAAGAAAACCAGCACCACTAAGGCTCCATGGCCTCTCCTCCATTCTTCCCTTCCTGCTTCTTCTTGAGCAGCCATGGCGCCTCACCTTCCTTCTCCCTCCTCCTTCTCCTCCCTTGGCGACAGCAGGCAGCGGCTCCCTCTTTCCGCTCTTTTGCGCGCCCCTGGAAGGTGCCGCGCGAAGCCGCGGCCTTTTTCTGGCCGCGCGGCTCTGGCCGGCCGCTCGCGCTTGCGACCCAGCAGCTGGCCGCTCCAGCCCCAACAACCAACGCAGCAGCAGCGCCAGCCTGAAACCCTAGCCCCATCCCCTCTCCTCCCTGCCAGAGCTCGGTCTCCATCCCCGTCCTCGTCTCTGTTCTACGGCATCCATGGTGAAAGGACCATCCAGTAAAGCTGAAACTTTTTATTGTTTCACTTTGCATAAATGACATGACTCATATATTTACAAACAAGTCCCTAATTGTTTTGTGCAGATCTGAGGGGTCCTAATGCAAAACAGTTTTTGTTTTTCGTTTTTCTTTAATCGGTAAATCTGGCTTAAACTTTGAAAATGCGGGATAAATTGTGTGTTTGTCCAAAAATTGCAAGTGAGTACTTTTTGGAATCCTCGTGAAGTGTACTATCTAGTGAATGTGTTATATGATATGTGTTAGTGGATAGTTTCTGCTGTAATGATTTATTTGTGTTAAATAGAATTAAATAGGGATAAAATAATATCTGTTGTTTTATTGATTGGATTGCTGTGAAATTTTTGTGGTACGCTTGACATGTCATTTGTGTGCTGTCATAAAAATTTCAGAATTTTTGGTGCATGTATGATTTAGTTATGTATTTATTTTGCTTTCAGCTCATTAAATGAATTTAAATGATTTGTAATAAATGTATGCATGTAAAAATAGAAATAGTGGTTCTACTGCATTTCTATGATATTGTTGTGGCTTAGGTAATTTTATCATGGTCATGTGTTTAAAGAAAATAAGATTTGTGGAATTTTATTGCTCTCACATGCATTTTGTGAATTAAACTTGCCATGTTTTGAATAAATAATTTATAAGACCTGGGCATATAATCTTTTTACAGTAGTCATGATTTTGCATTATCTATCCTCAGTAAAAATATGAGCCCCAAATTATATGTTTGCAATGTCACTTAAAAATAATGCCAATGTTTGTTAATTCTTTTATTAATGAAAGCTTGGTGATATATAAACATGTATATGTTTGTATGCTTGTTTTGTTGTATATTAATCTAAGATGATTATTATGTGTTCATGTTTATGACTGTTAGAAGTGTTTTAATAGCTTATATGTGTGCTCAAATGATTAAGTAAACAAGTAATGAAATGATTTGTTAATATGCTGAAATTGCTGCATGCATAGTTTCTGTAGTGGTGATTAGTTCGTAAAGAAAATGATATTTTCTGTAGATGTGTTCTATACAAAAGTTGTAGATAACTTATTGTTCTTGTTTGTCCTAAAATTTCATGATTTTAGGCCATGTGGTTTAGGAGTTATAATTTTTGTAAGTTGGCTGTCAGGTTTTGCATACCTTCTGTGCAGATCTGAAAGAATTAATTGTTTGGCTAGTTTAAGTTATGAATCATGTCTTCATGTTAATAGAAGAGTTGTAGTGTTTTTAATAAGCTTTCTAAATTGTCTTGGATCACTATTTTTGGTGGTCTAGAACTTGAGTTACATGTCTTTAAATTTATAGATCAGAATCTGTCCAAGTCTAGACAGATTTAGTCGTTTGAGTTAGTTAGCCTTGTTAACTGCTTAATCATCTTGAGATGATTATAAATAAGTTGTAGACAACTTAATAAGCTTTCTAAAAAGTCTTATTTCAAGTCCTTGGGTGCTTTAGATCTCCAGTTATGGCTGTTTGAAGATGAATGTAATATTCTGTCCAAAGTTTGGACAGAAGTGATTACCTGTTATGTTTGGTCTTCTTAACTGTCGAATCATGCTTAAGTGATAATAACAAAGTTGTATATAATTTCATTAGCTTTCCAGAAAGTCTAGGATCATCTTGTTTGGATATGTGTAGCTCGAGTTATGACCGTTTAAAGTACATGGTATGTTGCTGTCCAAATTGTGTAAATGAACCGAAGTTGATTGCTATGGCTTAATGTTGCTTATGTGTTTCTCGATGATATGTCATGACTTGATAATATTTAGTTTATGCATTCCATGTTATTAAATTGATCAACCTGATGTATTATGTAAATATGTTAGATAATGATGGTTGACTTGCTTAACTAAAGTAGAAGTCATATGTGCATACATGTGTTCCATTTGTGATGTCTGATATAGTCTTCATTGATTGTTATGCTTAGGCACTACGAATGCCTATTGAACCGTGTGCCACACTTTGCTTTAATAATAACCTGCTGGAGTGATCATGCCATGTTGTGTGTTAGAGCTATGCCTACTTTTCGTAGTTATCGTGTATACTTATGTGAAGTAAATAGTAATGCTTATGTTGTGCGTCTTATGTTTGCTTCGTAAGCATTTTCCTTGCATTCATACGCTTGCATTGCGCATCTCATTTAGGTAACGGTAGATACCTCGTGAAGGACATGATGATGAGGTTAAACCCGAAGACGGTGTTTGGTGGATTATCCCGAAGATGCAGAGTTAAGGAAGTGCTACAGCGGAGATGCTCGCCAAGCGAGTATCACCTAACAAACACTAACCTAGTGTTGGTTCCTAAGCAAGCCCCGGAGCATTCTAAGCCTCCTAGTTTTACGATTAATTAAATTGAGTATTTTTATATTGTGATGCATTAGGTGTAGGAGTTGTTTGAATCCTACTTGATGCATTATCCTCCCTTGAATTATTGATTATACCTGCCTTGTTATCCTGTTACTTATTATAATGTAGAATTGCTTAGTCTGCTTAATAAAAGTAGTAGTTAAGGATGTTCCCGTAATACCCCTGGTGGGTATTTACCGGATCACGGTTGGCTATATTTGCTATCGTGGAAAAGAACCTGAGTAGTAATTAAATACGGTCAACTGGAAGGCAAGGCACAAGTTTGGAAACTTGGGGCAGTCCGTCCGTTGGATCGTGTAGGTTTGTATCGATGTTGGCCCTCGTTCATTTTTGAACGCGCCCTTTTACTTAGGGATATGTCGGTGCTGTAATCATCGACCCCAAAGCCGGTTAGACGCTGTTCGGGCCGGTTTCAACCCGTGTCGCGCCCTCTAGCATGGAAATGCGATCTGCCGCGAGAGGCCATCGCCAGGTTGCAATTGGGCGGACCGTGCTTGAACCGCGACGATTACCACCACGAACAAGCATCGAGCGGTTACCCAATGCATGGACCCGACGGGGAAAGTGTGGGTTGGTATTAAAGGTCTTTCACCAGCTGGTTTGGAATTTGATTCGAGTCGCCGTCTCCCCCGGTTAGTGGGAAACTATGGCGAGCTTCACCACGATACAACTCCATGTGACATTTGTTGGTTCAACTAAAATATTGATAAGCAAACCTGATATGGTATTATGTATTTGTTTGCTAGATTCAAGTGAGTGCTCTAGTGCAGGTGCAAAACCTAGAAATTAAGGAATAGGATAAAAGATGACTGCTCATACAATTAAATGATGAACTCCTTTAATTTAAGCTCCTTTTGCAAATAAAGTTAGCCAGCTCCACTATTTATATCAGCCTTGCATACTCCTTGGTGTACCTTTATTTTTGGTTTCCGACGGGTAAGTCTAGCTGAGTACATTCGAGTACTCAGGGTTTATCCCACCTTGTTGCAGGTGAAGGTTAGGTCTGCCGGAAGGTGATGACCAGTGCCGGTGGGCTCGGCAGTTCCCTACTTTTTCCCTTTATGCTGTTGTTGGAGGATGTCACTCAAAGCTAGCAAAGTATTTCAACTTATGTTATGGTATTCATTTCAAAGCTATGTTGTTTCAAAGTAAATCAACTTGTATTATTATTTGTGGACCCTATTGTAATTTTATTTCCGCTGCAAAGCTCCGTGAACATGATTTGTATTTGCTTGACCATGCGATCTTGGCTAAGATGTTGAAAAGGTCTGAAATCCCTCAGGATTTCACGGACTACCGGGTTTATATGGGCTCAAGTGTGCTAATTCAACTGCTCCGGCAGAGGTTTTCGTACTTGTGCTCTTATAAATTGGTCGGTTCTATCACAATTTCGCCCTTTGGAAAAGTCTTTCGTGCGGATTTCTCGGAGTCGTTCGGAATTTCTCGTTGTCTTTTGGCTAGACCTTCCTCCTCTGATCTTTGGAAGTGGCATAGGAGACTAGGTCACCTGAGCTTCGACTTGCTTGCAAGACTTAGTTCACTTGGCTTAATCCGAGGATTGCCCAAGTTATCCATGGAGAAAGATCTTGTTTGCCATTCTTGTAGACATGGGAAGATGGTAGCCGCTCCCCACCATCCAGTGACTCAGGTCATGACTAAGCGCCCTGGAGAGCTTTTGCACATGGACCTTGTTGGTCTGGCTCGGGTGAGCTCGGTTGGGGGGAAGTGGTATGTGCTTGTTGTTGTCGACGATTTTTCGAGATATTCGTGGGTTTTCTTTTTAGCTGAGAAAACTAAGACTTTCTCCTTTGCTCGCAATCTGATTTTGCGTCTTCAGAATGAGTTCCCTTTGAACTCTATGCGAGCAATTCGGAGTGATAATGGTTCCAAATTCAAGAATTCGGATTTTGAGAAGTTTTGTGACTCTTTTGGGTTAGAGCATCAGTTTTCTTCCCCCTACACACCGCCTCAGAATGGTGTTGTAGAGAGGAAGAATCGGACCCTTGTAGAGATGGCCAGGACGATGCTCGATGAGCATAGGACTCCTAGGCAATATTGGGTCGAAGCTATGAACACTGCATGCTATATTTCCAATCGCATTTTTCTTCGAGCTTGCTTGTAAAAGACCTCTTATGAGTTACGTTTTGGAAAACTACCCAAGGTGAGTTATTTTCGAGTTTTTGGTTGCCATTGTTTTATACTCAAAAAGGGCAACTTGGACAAGTTTGAGTCTCGTTCTTCTGACGGTGTGTTTTTGGGTTATGGCACTGATACTCGTGCTTATCGAGTACTTAACCTTGACACTAACCGAGTCATGGAGACATCCGATGTCACCTTCGACGAGACCATGGTTTGTCCTTCTTCTCGTTTTGAGCGTGCAGGTGATCATGAGGTTGGCGAACCTCTTTTCGATTATGAAGAAGAAGGTGCTGAAGGGATAGATGACCCAACACCTCCTCCACCTGCTGTGCCGCAAAGAGCGGCCTCTACGACGACTCATGACCCCGACACATCGTCTTCCTGGGGGCCGTGGGATCCGCCACCCCGAGCGGTACCCTTTGTACCCTGGGAGGCACCAGCTGCTGTTGAGGGGGAGGCCACTTCGGCAAGGGAGGCGCCACGACACATTCAGCGCCAGCACCCGCCTCAGTAGATGATCGGCAGCATCGACGAACGCGTCGCCCGGTCAAGGCAAATCTCTCACTTTGCTCATTCTGCATTTGTTGCTGATTTTGAACCCCAGGATGTTGGACACGCTTTGACGGATCCTGATTGGGTCAATACCATGCATGAGGAGCTTGAGAACTTTGAGAGAAATCGGGTTTGGGTTCTAGTGTCTCCACCTTCTGAGTGTCATCCAATTGGGACAAAATGGGTTTTCAAAAACAAACAGGGAGAAGATGGCCATGTTGTGAGAAATAAGGCCAGACTCGTAGCCCAGGGATATAGTCAGAAGGAGGGGATAGACTATGAGGAGACATTTGCTCCTGTAGCACGTTTGGAGGCTATTAGGATACTCTTGGCTTTTGCTGCATCCAAAGGTTTCAAACTTTTTCAAATGGATGTCAAGAGTGCCTTCTTAAATGGCTACATAGAAGAGGAGGTGTATGTTAGACAACCCCCCGATTTCGAAAATCCCAAGTTTCCAAACCATGTCTTTAAACTTCACAAAGCTTTGTATGGTTTGAAACAAGCCCCTAGAGCCTGGTATGATAGGTTGAAAACCTTTTTGCTTTCTAAGGGTTTTAAAATGGGATGTGTTGATAAAACGCTCTTTCTCCTCAAGCAAGGCAGTGATACTCTCTTGGTCCAAATTTACGTGGATGATATCATTTTCGGTGGTTCTTCTCACACTTTGGTTGCCAAGTTCGCAGATACTATGAGCAGGGAGTTCGAGATGAGCATGATGGGCGAGTTGACGTTTTTCCTCGGGTTGCAAATCAAGCAAACCTGGGAAGGAACGTTTGTGCACCAGAGCAAGTACACCAGAGACATCCTGAAGAAGTTCGACATGGGTGAGGCCAAGCCCCTTCCAACACCCATGGCGACCACGACGGCCCTGGATGCGGACAAGGAGGGAGAAGCAGTGGACCAGAAGGAGTACCGGAGTATGATCGGGTCGCTGCTGTACCTGACGGCGACACGCCCAGACATCCAGTTCGCGGTGTGCCTCTGCGCGCGCTTTCAGGCGTCGCCGCGCACCTCTCACCGTCAGATGGTCAAGCGCATTATGAGGTACTTATCCTTTTCTCCAGAATTCGGGATTTGGTATTCTGCTTCCTCCACTCTTTCCCTTTGCGGTTATTCCGATGCCGATTTTGCTGGTTGCCGTATTGATCGCAAGTCCACTTCTGGGACTTGCCAGTTTATTGGTTCTTCTCTTGTTTCGTGGTCTTCTCGCAAGCAATCTAGCATCGCCCAGTCTACCACGGAGGCTGAGTATGTTGCTGCGGCTAGCTGCTGTTCCCAGTTACTCTGGATGATGGGCACTTTGCGTGATTTTGGTCTGAGCTTTTCTCGTGTTCCATTGATTTGTGACAACACGAGTGCGATTAGCGTTGCTAAGAACCCCGTGCTTCACTCGAAGACAAAACACATTGATGTGCGCTTTCATTTTCTGTGAGACCACTATGAGAAGGGTGATATCGACATTCGCCATGTCCATACTCATCAGCAGCTTGCTGATATTTTTACCAAGCCTTTGGACCAATCAACCATTAATCGGTTGAGAGGTGAGCTTGGTGTGTGTTTCCCCTTTTAGATGGGGGAAACACTTTGGATTTTGTATGATACACTGACTTTTTGATTTCAGTTGTTTTTGCTTCTTTTTGATTTCTTCGTGCATATTTTGCATCTCAGCATACGCTTTTACATTCTGTGCTTCATGTGTATAATCTGAAGAATGTAACTATGCTTTGTGTAGTTTTTGCTCCGATGCTTTATGTTGATGCTGTAGCTTATGCTCCTTCTGATCACTAGTGCATACTATGAGCTGAGCTATTTTTGAATGGTGAATTTGATAATGAACTTAAAACTTGAAAATGTTCACCATTGAGATATGCAACTAGCATGTGTAGGATGTGTTGAAGTCACATGTGCTTTTCATATATGCTAGGTTGCTATGTCTCTAGTGTTGAGTCATTCACTTGCTTGGTATGTCATATTCTGTTTAAAATCTGAACCAAGTTAATTGAATTGGAAAGATCGAGATGGGTTTGCTTGTTAACACCTCACAGTTTCGAGACTGTTTCTCATTGCACTTTGAGTTAAACTTGAGCTGTGTAGTGTATGACCGAAACTGTTGCTTTAAGCTTCTGATTGCTTATGCATAGGCTTCGCACAGTTGGAAAGTTAGGCAATAACAAGCATTCAACCTCTCGCAGTCACATGTTGTTTTCTGAACTTGTGTAATTTCACCGCTGCAACTCCGATTAAAATTTGAAATCACAAGTATATGCCTAAATTGGTATCAACATGATGTTTGAACTATGCTAGGGGTAGTTCACCTTGAATACATGATTAGCACTTGTTTGACTTCCTGTCTATACATATCTGTGCTATTTTGATGGTGAATACCTTTTCGGCTACAAGTGAAGACTTAGTGATCAGTTTGAGCCTTTGCTAGCATTCTGTGCATTTTTCTGAGTCATCGGATCAGAACTCTGTAGAGCATCTTTGCACTCTTTTGAGTATACTCTTGAAGCTCCTAACTTGCATTTTGACTCATATGCATTTTGGAAGGGGGAGAATCTTCTTGTTGGCACTTTTCTGAGGGGGAGCCTTATTTCTTGATAAGTGCATTTTCAACTAAGGGGGAGAAATTGCAAATCATTACCCTCCGTTTCAGCTAAGGGGGAGCCTTCCTGGTTGTTTGCACTATTCGAGGGGGAGTTTGTTTCCGATTGAGTCTTTGATATTTTCAATTGGTTTGGAGCAGTTTGCTAGTTGCGTTGAGCCTTAGCCTCTTTCTTGAGGGACTAGCATTTGCTTTTCAGATTTTCAATTGGTGTCGAACTCTTTTTGGTAACAGTCGGTATCGAGCTTTCTTTGCTAGTTGTGTTGAGCCTCTGTGCCTCTATCTTGAGGGACTAGCATTTTGCTTCGATATTTTAGATTGGGATTTTGCTAGCGGTGTTGAGCCTGTTCTACCTCTTCTTGAGGGCTAGCTTTGCTTTGCTTGGTTGCGTCGAGCCATTGCCCATGTCTTTGGGGACCAAGTTCTTTCGCTCTTTCCACTTGACCTTCTTTGGCTTTGCTATGCTTTTGGGTCATTTGGTCGAGTTTTCTCTTCTCCTTCTTCTTTCTTCTCTTTCCATTATGATTTGTGTTGTTAGTTGACAATGCACTCATCAAGCGGGAGATTGCGGATACATGGGTGTATGCCGGGTCTCTGAGGGATGAGTGATTGTCAACTGGGATGATGCGCATGTTCTTTGGCTTGTGTTGTGCAGGTGTCGAGCACGGATGTAGTGATCGAAGGCGAGGTGAAGGTCAAGTAGAGACGTGCCGTGCCGATGGACCGAGAGTGGCGAAGGGCGGACGTGAGGCTTGGACTGAGGGACCAGAGGCCCGAGGATCAGCTGTGGTGGCTGGCAGCCTGTGACGACAACAAGTGAAGACTTGCGGTCATGTGTTGCTTGAGTCGTGGACTTGGGGACACGTGTCGGTGGACGGGGTGCACGGGAGGTGCATCCCATCTACGACGTAGGTTTGGTGGTAGAGCCAGGGAAAAACCATCGGGTGGACGGTTTCCAGGTTTGGGCCTCAAAACCTGGGTGCGGATGGTTTCCGAGTTTGGCCACAAAACTCGGGCCGAGGACGGTTTCCAGGTTTGGGCCTCAAAACCTGGGCGCTGAGGGTTTGCTGAGTTTGACCTCAAAACTCAGAAGCTGGTGGGCTGGTTTCCCGGTTTGGGCCTCAAAACCGGGGGTTGGCTAGAAAAGGCTGGTTTCCCGGTTTGGGCCACAAAACCGGGGGTGCAGAGCGAGGGCGGCACGTGGCGGCAATCGGGAGGTTGCGTCGAGGCAACGCTACGAGTTGTGCGGGCGTGGCCGTCGGATACACCTACCACCGAGTTGGTCCAGAATAACCTTAGGGTTTAGCTGGTTCGCTCTGTATGTAGTTAGGGGTAGAGTGAGAATTAGGAATAGGTTAGAATTAGGATAAATAGGGGGAGACACCCACCTCCCCATTTATCTCAGTTAGTCATCCCTGTCATTTGCTCTTTGCTTCTAGGGTTTTCTGCTCTCCCAATCCCCTGCTGTAGCTAGCTGAGATCCGCAGAGAACCATACCTCTGTGTACTGGAGATTTTGAGGAAGTGAGGCCGTAACCTCACTGTTGTAGCGTGTGGTAGCCACACGGTTGCCGATCGATGTGTTGATTCGCGTTTTATTCGTGTTCTTCGCGTTCTTCGTTTCTCCGCGATTTTCCCGTCACACGATCTCTCTCTCTCGTGCGTCTTTGCGAAATCCATTTGAATCATCTTGTTCGTATTTGAAAGGAGATCATTTCCACCGAAGGAATTTATCTATCTCCTTACGAACGGGTAGATCGGGTTGATTTCATTTTCGTAGCGCTTTTTCGTTCATACTCCTTCCCTTTCGATTTCCCGGTGTTTGAGTTGATTTGAGCGAATGATTTCTTGGGGATAGTCTCCTAACTACTCCGTGATCATCCTCTCCAAGTTTGGGAACGTGGGATTGTGAGTTGATTCGATTTGGGATTGATTTGGGTGAAGGGCGAACAAAATCGCCCTCCCTGAGTGACCGCGGACAGTCCGCCACTCAGGGCACGGACAGTCCGCGCGTCGGGGACGAGCCAGACCAGTGGCACTCTCCTTCGGCTGATTTGGCTTTTGGTTGAACGGCGGACAGTCCGCAGTTCAAAGCCGCGGACAGTCCGGGACTGTCCAGGGGACTTGCAGCAGCACTTCGGTTTTGCTCTTTTGGCCGGCGGATAGTCCGCGAACTGAGCCCGGATAGTCCGCCACTGGGCAGACAGTCCGCGACCGTACTGGCGGACAGTCCGTGAATCGGCTGTTTGCTCCGGTTTAGTGCGTTGGCTCTCCCGGCTTGTTCGCTTGGTTTCCGGACTTCTCGTTTAGCCCTAGAGTTGACCAAGGAACCTCTCTAGGTATCTTTGCTACTTGTTAGCATAGGTATTTAGGAGTTTCTCGACGTAGCCGTCAATCTACGTTCGGGACTTGGTTTTTGGGGTAGTGATCGAGCCGGAGCTTTTGGTGTTTGGTTTGCTATCTTCTTGTGGTGCCTCGCTGTGATCCTAGGGATCATCCACCCTCTTCCAAGGGTCGTGGGCATCACGGTTTCGATCGCAGTTTCTCGGGGTTGATTTTGGGACATTTGGCCAAAGTTTCGAGAGAAATTTTTGAGCTCCCATTCACCCCCCCGCCCTCTGGTCGCCTTGCTAGTGCTTTCTCGGTCCTTCAGGTCGTGAGCTCCTTCTTTGTACCGAAGGAATTCTCTCCTAACCTCACGAATCCATAGATCAGGTTGATTTCGCGTTCGTTCTTCGTTCTTTCCCTTTTTGGGTGATCCTCAGATTTCTCTTGATAGACTTGATTTGGTGCGATGATTTCTTAGGATTAGCACCCCAACTCGTAGAGGAACATCTGGGAGGAGTTTGATCGAAGTTCCTTTCGATTTGGTTGAGATCGAATCAAATTTGGTTTTGAACCCGAGCAGTTTTGTGCTTTCTGGGTGTTGGCGGACAGTCCGCGCCGTGACGGCGGACAGTCCGCGCATCGGGTCTTGGCCAGGTCAGTCAGGCGCAGTCCCCTGACTGTTCACTGTGAAGTGAACGGCGGACAGTCCGCGGTACAAACCCGCGGACAGTCCGGGACCTGTGCAGCAGACCTGCAACACTGTTTGGTTTCTGTGTTTTGGCTGGCGGACAGTCCGGCTCCCAGTCGCGGACAGTCCGGGACTCAACGTCGGACAGTCCGGGACCCTGACCCTGGACAGTCCGCGAATCTGCAGCTTGTGCAGTTTTGCTCCGAGGCTTTGGCAGTTGGTTTTGGTGTTTCTCCGAGGGTTCCGCTGTACCACTAGGACATCTCCTAGGGTATCCACCTACTCGTAGGTCGTGAACTATTCGGTCGTTTCGAGTCTTAGCTTTTGGGGTGATTTTCTGGGACAAGGGCCATTCATTTCACGAGTTGAAATTTGAGGCTCCCATTCACCCCCCCTCTGGTCGCCAATCTGGTCCTTCAGGTCAACGTGTGGCAATCGATGAGACGGGCCCCAAGAGCCCCTACAAGTTCTTGGTGGATAAACTTGCTGTGAAATCATGTCTAAATGCTCTACATCGTATTGGGTACCATATCCCTTCATTTTTAGGGATGATGCTACGAGCTCTCCTCGAGGGCACCAATGATGTGGGGGGTCTTTGTGCAAACATTGCTCGGCACAACATCTATGATATGGTAAGCTGAAAGTAACACCCCAGCCCGTTAGTAGCCTGTAGTTGTGAAATTGGCCCATGTTGTGCCCAAGTGGCTTATATGTTGTTGTGGTTGGTGGGTTTAGTACCACCTTCGAAGACTCTCACATCTTACACCTCTATTTATTGTTATGTCTAGCTATATGCATGGTTCTCATATCTATTTTTCAACTATTGCAGGTTGAGAGGTATGACTTAACAAATGCAGTTTGCAGCTTTGAAGCCACTCTGAGCCAGGTCATACCACATTTGGGTCCTATTGAGTGGAAATATAATGGGCCAACACTCACCACAAGGGGATTCCAGGATCGCGTGATTGTGAAAAGTGCATCACTATGCCAAGGTCCACCCCTACGTGTGACCATCCTTGGTAGACCTTGTGTTCGATCTTGTGAAGCACAGGAGAGTGCACTACTCAACACGCTCCACCACATCAGTCACGATCTCGGATATGAAACCAATGATGTGGACTTCGGCGAGTATGTGGCCAGACGTGGTCAAGTGTAGCTTGAGAGCTTGTTATGTTGGCAGGAACAATAATGTTGTGAACCTAAACAATTGATTGTCTAGTGGACTTGTAACGGTTGGTACTACTTTGTGTAGTGGTTGCATGAACTAAGTAATTATTATGGTTTGTAATAGTCCTATCTAGATTAATGTGGTTCGTGTTGGATTTCTCGAACTCTCATTTTATTTGTCAACTCTTTTATTTTATTTTGCTTACTGTTTAGTGGCATGGCACATCCCTAGGCCTTTTGCAATAATTAGAGTGGCCGGATAAGAGACGTTGTGTCCGGCCTGATCAACTCCTGCCTCGCCGGACTGTCCTAGGAACGCACATTTCCTCGCTGTTTTCTAATTTAGTATACGGACATAAAGCTATTCGTCTGGCGTTGTCAACTTTTGGTTCAGCGGACGTTCCTTGTTCTTGCACATTTTGAGACCGAGGCCCTCGGGATCGAAAACACGTCGTGCCTTGCACGTTTATGACCGAGCTGTTATCCCAACTTTACTCGAAATCTATACTACCATGCGGCCCGACCCATCGCCGTTCAGGTCACCCTCGTGCTAGCGCTCGCCACTGCCATCCCGGTTCCCCGCGCCGAGGCCGCACGCGCCACCTTTCTGTCATGTCCCGTGCACCGCAAATCCACTGGGACGAGGTGAGGCCATCGCTCCCGATCATCATGCATGTTAGCTGTTTGATGCAATGCTTATACATTGTTTACTTGTAGATGACGTTAATGGGAAAGGAGAAGGTTGTCTAAGAACATCCAAAGAAGAAGTGTAAGGCACAAAAGCGACAAGAAAGAGAGGAAGCAGCCACCAGGGCTATGTCGCAGCAAGAGGCAAGACGAGGTCGATGTCGAGCTCGTGGCGGTGCATTGAGGATTCCAGTGAGGGGCACAAGAGCATCTGCCCACCTAGCACAGAGGGGCGAGGAGACCCATGAGGTTATGCCAGAGGGGGTAGTTGTGGCGGAACCATCCAAATTATAAGAGCTCAAGTACCGTCTTAGCTGAATTAACTAGCTCCGACTCATACTTGAACCCATATAACTCTGGTAGTCCATAAATCTCGAACAATTTCAAACAACTTTAAAACTTACCAGGATTGCATTGTTCAAGTACCGCATTCACAAGGATACAACAGTTCGATATTGAAATTAAAATCAGAGTGCGAAGACTCAAATTATTGTAACACAGAGTTCAAATAGCGGAAGCATAAATAAGTCTAGAATTACGACCACTACACATGTGGTCCAAAAAAAACATTGTTTGATAACTCACTCCTTTTTTTCAAACATATAGTGCCATGATCAGTCTTGGTCCATAAAAGCAAAAGAGAAGCTTTCAGATGACCCTGCCCTGGGTCTACTCCTCATCACCCTCCACGGGGTAGAGACAGTGCTTACTATAGCCAAAGTATACCTGGCCATCTGCAACAACGGGATCAACCCTAAGTACGGGAATGTACTCAGCTAGACTTACCCGTCTAACTGAAAATAAATACACCAAGGATATGCAAGGCTTTCTAGGTGGAGCTGGGAATTTTAGTTGCTGGAAGAGCTCAGATTAAGATGAGTAATATTTAATTAATGAATGAGCAGTCTTCTTTTAACCTATTCTTTATTCTAGGTTTGCACCTGAACTATAACACTCACTTGATTCTAACAAGCAATAATTTAATACCGTATCAGGTTTGCTTTATCCACATTTTAGTTGAACCTTAAATCATCACATGTAGTTGTATTGTGGTGAAGCTCGACATAGTTTTCCACTAACCGAGGGAGACGGCGACTCAAATCGAATTACAAACCAGCTTGCGAGAAACCTTTAATACAAATCCACACTTTCTCCATCGGGTCCATGCATTGGATCACCGCTCGATACTGTCTGTGGTGGTAATCGTCGCGGCTCACAGCACGGACCACCCAATTGGAACTAAACGATGGCAACGCGAGGCAGATCATGTTTCCATACTAGAGGGTGTGACACGGGTTGAGACCGGCCCGAACAGCGTCTAACCGTCTTCGGGGTCGGCGATTAAGGCACCGACACCCTAAGTAAAAGGGCACATCCAAAAATGAACGAGGGACAACATCGATACAAACCTACACGATCCAACGGACGAGCTGCCTTCAAGTTTCCAAACTTGGTGCCTTGCCTTCTAGTTGACCGTATTTCATTACTACTCAATTTTTTTACCACGATAGCAAATATAGCCAACTGTGATCCGTTAAATACCCACCAGGGGCATTCCGGTAACATCCTCAATTACTACTTTAATTAAGCAGACTAAGCAACTCTATATTGTAACAAGGCAGGTATATTCAATAATCAAGTTACGGTAATGCAGCAAGTGTGATTCAATCAACTCATATACTTAATGCATCATAATATAAAGTACTTAAGTAAATTAATTATAAAAACTGGGAGAATTAGAATGCTCCGGGGCTTGCCTTGGGAGAAAACGAAGGCCTCGTGCTTGGGGCACTCGGGCAAGTTAGTGACAGGGTCGGCGCAGGCTATCTCCTCTAGCTGCTGGACTTCTTGCACTTCGGGCTCCTCGTTTCGTTCCGGCTCGGGGTCGTTCTCTAGGACTACCGATCCTAGTTGCAATGTGGCGATAAATAAATAAATAAATAATGCGTGGTGCATTATGATGGTTTGCAAATTTAAGTTAACTTATGCAAACCAACAAAACTAACTTGTTGAACCACTTTTGACATTGTAGAAATATTTACTCTACTGTAATTATAAAACTATTATTTTGAATTGCTTCCTATTTATTATTTTAGAAAAACATAGGTTTGTACAGTAATTGTTGTTTTCTGTTCTCAGAAAAATCTGCAAAAATTACAGCAGCTAACCTGTACCTACTGGATCTTACTATAAAAATTTCTTCAAGAAATGAAATACTGAACATCAGTTATAAAAGATTAAATAAACAGCCAAAAAGGTGCTTTGAACTAGCTTTCTTTCTCAAAAGTGTCAAACAACAGATTTCATATTTTTCCTACCTTCTTCTTCCTAAAACAACACTACTCCAGAAAATTGATTGCTAGCACATGCATACATTACTTTACGTAAATTTCCAAATTTTATCCAGATTTAAACCTTTGAACTACAACCCTGCTGGAAAAGGGTGCAACATTCATTTTCATATTTTGCCCAGATTCTAAACAACATTTCATATTTATCAAGAGAGTTCTATGATCAGCACTATTATATTCTTTTGTGTATAAATTTGTTAAGAAAAACACAAAAAAGCTCAGTTGTACTGCAAGTTCCTTTTCTTTCATACAACTGACCACATATAACATTTTTCTCAACTTCATTAAGATACACAGTGACTACACAATATTTCTTACAATTTATTTCTACATATATTTCTCACAAAAAATATTCTAAGAAAACAACAAAAAAGACATTTAAATATAAACAGTTACTTTTCTACAGAAACAGACCCTCATAAAATTTTCTTAGCTTCTACACATGACAAAGAGCATACACAAATTTTACTATAATTTTTTCTGACACGGAACTACAATAACTCATTTATTTGACATATTACACTTAAACTAAAATAAATAAAAACAGTGTAATCAACTACATCCAAAAATTACTTTCCTATTTTTCCCAGATAGAACAAATTAACAAAACTTATAGCACTTCAATTGGATTATCAAAATGTGCTCTACAAATTAAATAAGCATTACTAAAAAAAGAAAAAGGAAAAATATTTGAAAACTCCCGGCGATATGCTTCGGTGGACGCAGTCCATAGACCGGTGGGTGACTGACGCGCGGGGCCAGCGTTCAATGGGACCCACTTGTCAGCGAAGGAAGAACAGAGGACAGCGTTGACCGGTGATTTCTCGCTGACCGGCGTTGACAGCGTTGGCTGGCGATTTCTCGCTGACGGTGTGGGCGGAGCTTCGTGCGAGGCGGATTAGACGAAGGTGTCTTGGCTTAGCCGGAACGGCGCGGCGGGTGTGCGGTGGTGGGCAGCGGCGAGCAGAGGCATTCGTGCTCGCGTTCACGTGTGGGAGAAGAGAGGGAGGCGAGAGCAGGCGAGTGAGTGAGCGAGTGAATGGCGAGTGAGGGAGAGGGGGCAGCGCGGTCGCTGATGTTGCTCTTGGATTGGCCGGCGCGGTCATCGGGGTGCGTCCCGCGACGGCGAGCGGCGAGAGGTGAGCTCGGGTGGTGCTGGCGAGCGATACAGGCATGGCGGGAAAGGAGAGGGCGAAGGGGATTGTGGCGTGCAGGCGGGGACGCGATCGTGCGCGCACTGGCTGAAGGAGATCGCGGCGGAGCTGCAGCGGCCACGCGGCGTCGTGACCGGCGGGCGGCGCGGCGCTGTAGGGCGCTCGCGGCGCGCGGCTCGCGGGAGCGGCCTGGCGGGGCGCGGGCGCGCGAGCTAGGCCGGGCCGAAAGGCCAACTGGGCCAGATGGGAGGCACTGATGATTTTGACGGAATTTCTATGTTTTCTTTTTCCCAATTCTTTTTCCAAACATGTTTAATCCAAAACAGTTTCAAAAACTTCAAACTAGGGCTTGGCCCAAAAACAAAAGTTGCTCAAAATAATTTTCTCTACAACTTTTATATTGGACATAATTTCTGAAAATCATTTCTCTAGCCGGTACAAAAATAAAGCTAATATTAGGACTAGAAATCATTTTTGCTTTTACATTTTTAATTATTAATCTACCCTTAATCAGAACAAAGTGTCTACATGAAAAGTGTTATACTCATTATTCTCTATTTTATAAAATTATTTGCCATGACAAGACTTCAAATAAACATGCAATTCCTATAGAACACTAATTCAAAATTAATAAACAAAGAGAATTTAAATACTTCAATGCAACATGTGATGATGCAATGCAATACCAATGCTTATTAGTGGCTAATGCTGTTCCTAATGCAGTGCTTGACACCAAGGTGTCAAAGCCCCTCCCTCCTAAAGAAATCTCGTCCCGAGATTTAGGTTACGTACCAATCTTTATAAAAAGCGGGGTAATTAACACGTAGATATTCCTCCATCTCCCAGGTAGCATCGTTGGGACCATGATTACTCCAGAGAATCTTGTAAGTCTTGACTTCTCGGTTGCGAGTTACTCTGGTCTTGGTATCAAGTATCTCCTTTGGTTGTTCATAATACTCCGGATCTGATCGAATGGTGATGTCTGGAACTTGAACTTCTTTTTTTGGGGAACTCGAAGGCACTTCTTAAGTTGCGACACGTGGAACACAGGAAAGACTGCACTCATTTCTTGGGGTAACTGTACTTCGTAGGCTGCCTCTCCTTTCTTGGCGGTGATCTGGTGTGGTCCGACATATCATGGTGCTAACTTTTTCTTAATTCTGAATCATTGCACCTTCCTCATGGGTGAGACCTTGAGGTAAACATAATCTTCAACTTGGAATTCCAATGGTCTCCTTCTTGTGTCTGCATAACTTTTGCGTCGAGACTGTGCTGCCTTGATATGTTGTTGAACCGTCTACACAATCTCTTCTGCATCTTTTACATAATCTGATGTGTAGAATCCTCGATCTCCTGATTCAACCCAGTTCACTGGTGTTCTACATCTTCGTCCGTACAAGACATTGAATGGTGCCATTTTTATACTCTCTTGATAACTGTTGTTGTAGGAAAATTCTGCCAAGCGTAACCATATTTCCCATGATTCTTCTGAAGAAAGCACACATGCTCTGAGAATATCTTCCAGAATTTGATTCACTCTTTGAGTCTGACCTGTGGTTTGGGGGTGCTAAGTGGAACTTCATACCAACTTTGTTCCCAACTCCTTGTGTAACTGTTCAAAAAAATGAGCTATGAACTGTGGTCCTCTGTCAGAAACAATTCTTTTAAGAATTCCATGTAAGCTTAAGATGTTCTGAATGTAAAAATCTGCATAGTGATGAGGTCGATATGTAGTCTTGACTGGTATGAAATGAGCTACTTTTGACAATCGATCCAGAACAACCCAAATGGAATCATGTCCTTTTTGAGTAACAGGCAATCCTGTGATGAAATCCATACTGATCTTCTCTCATTTCCTCTCCAGGATTGATAAGGGTTGCAACAAACCAGCTGGCTTGAAATGTATAGCCTTAATTCTGCAACAGGTATCGCACTTAGGGTCATAGGCTGCAACTTCCTTCTTCATATTAGGCCACCAATACCTTTTCTTAAATCCTGATACATGTTACTACTTCCTGGATGAATAGACAAGTTTTAATTGTCAGCCTCATTCAAAATCCTGTCTCTTAACTCTGTATCCTTGGGTACTACTAATCTTTGATTATACCATAAAATTCCTTGCTCATCCACCCAAAAGTTCAACGAACTATTTGTTTCCAACCACTTTTTGATTTGGCAAACTTCCTCATCCAACTTCTGTCCCTCGATAATATCACTTTCTAGGGTGCATTTTAGTGATATTGTTCAGCATAACAAGGTACATCAGATTGAATCCCTCTTCCAACAATGGTTGCAGGGAGTTGCAATGCATCTTGCGACTCAAAGAATCGGCCACGACATTAGCTTTTCCAGGGTGATAATGCACTTTCAGCTTATAATCCTTGATTAACTCTAACTGTCTTCTCTGCCTCACATTCAACTCAGGTTGGGTGAAGATATATTTCAAACTTTTATGATATGTATATACGTGAGAAAGGTTGCCCATAAGGTAATGCCTCCAAATCTTAAAGGCATGAACCACTGCTGCCAATTCCAAATCATGAGTTGGGTAATTCTCTTCATGTGGTCGTAACGGACGTGACCCATAGGCTATGACTCTTCCATTTTGCATAAGCACGCACCCAAGTCCGACCTTGGATGCATCATACAACACATCAAAAGGTTCCTCCAGATTTGGCTGAGCCAAAACAGGTGTGGTGGTCAACAAAGTCCGAAGAGTGCGGAATGCTGCTTCACACTCCGGAGTCCATTCAAACTTCTTGTTCTTCTGAGTCAAATGGGTCATAGGTTTTGCTATCTTAGAAAAGTCTGGGATAAACTTACGATAATATCCGGCCAATCCTAAAAAGTTGTGTACCTCGTGTACGTTGGTGGGTGCTTGCCAATCCATAACTTGTTGTACTTTAGTGGGGTCCACCGAGATTCCTTTCTCCGAAAGGATATGTCCAAGAAAGGGCACCTTCTTTAACCAAAACTCACACTTACTGAACTTTGCATATAACATATCCTCTCTAAGCCGGTTCAAAACAACTCTTAAGTGCTCTAGATGATCTTGTTCATTCTCTGAGTATACCAAGATATCATCAATGAACACTACTACGAAATTATCCAACTCAGGCATAAAGACAGAATTCATCTGGTACATGAAATGTGTAGGTGCATTCGTCAATCCAAATGACATGACTAGATATACTCATAGAGTCCATATCTAGTGGAGAAAGCTGTTTTCGGCACATCCTCTTTTCTGATCTTGATCTGATGGTAACCTGACCTTAAGTCAATTTTGGAGAACACTTTGGCTTTAGCCAACTAATCAAACAAGATGTTAATTCAGGGTAAGGGGTATTTGTTCTTTATGGTTTACTGCATTCAGAGGTCTATAATCCACACACATTCTCAATGTTTTGTCCTTCTTTTTCACAAAAATTGCAGAACATCCCCAGGGTGACGAACTAGGACGTATCAAACCTTTATCCAAAAGTTCCTGTATTTGGGTTTTGAGCTCTGCTAGCTCATTAGCTGGCATCCTATACGGCCTTCGAGAAATAGGTGCAGCTCCGAGGACCAATTCTATAGCAAACTCCACATCTTTGTCTGGTGGTAGTCCTGGCAACTCATCAGGGAAGACATCCGGAAACTCACACACTACCGGGATCACAGCTAACTACTCTGCCATGATAGCGAACAGTACCCCTATTTGATGGGGGTTCCAAGGTAGCAATGTCAAGATTGACATTCCAAAGCTTCATCCAGCCCATTCCCAAGATCACATCCAAACCCAAACCTGGGATTACTATAGGGTCAACGATAGCTTTCTTATCCCCAAAGGTCATTTCCACTCCTTTAGCCATTTTACGGGCAGAGAGAACAGCCCCTGCTGTACTTATTTGATAACCCTGATCCAACTCTACCAACTCAAGATTGCTTCTCAAAACAAAATTCTCACTAATGAGTGAATGCGATGCTCCAAAATCAAACAACACAACTGCAGGGCATTGGTTAAGAAGAAACGTACCAGCGATGATAGGTTCTCCTTTTGGCACTTCCTCAATAGTGGTAAAATGCACATTGTCGGTGCGGGGTCGAGGATGAGTGTACTGCTTCTTAGGTTGAGGGCACTGACGAGAGAGATGTCCAGTCTGACCACAATTATAACACGGTCCAATCACATACGAAGTCTTCAGTCTTCCTGAACCTCCTGCCTTAGCCTTGTTCTGCATCATGGGGGCGGTGTACGGCTTTTGGAAGTTTGGACGAGGACGGTTGTTGGTCATCTTCTTCTGAGGTGGACAGAATCTTGCTCCCGAAGAGGGCGGACGATACTGGGTGTGTTCTCAAAAGGAGTCCTCTGCTGAGACGAACCACCTTTATTTGCACGACGACGATTTTCCAGAGTCAGCCTGCTATCATTTGCCTCTTGGTTCAGGCAATCAATGACGAAGTCACTGAAAGTGGTGCGGTGATTGTTTCCCATCTTGGAGAGCATAGTGGCATTCATGCCACGCTTGAAGCTAGCAATCTTCTTGGTCTCCGTATTCACGAAGTGCGGGGCATAGCGAGAAAGTTTGTCGAAGCTATGCAGATATTCTGAAATTGATCTGGTTCCCTGTGACAGCCTCATGAACTCGATAACCTTCATTTCCATTAGGCCACTATGGATGTAGTGCCTGTGCATTGCGGTGGAAAACTGCTCCCAAGTAACTGGTGCATTCCCTAGCAAGGATGCACGGTACTGGGACCACCATAGACCTGCGGGTCCTTCCAACAGATGTCCTGCATATTCTACCTTTAACTCCTCAGTTAGGCGGAGAAGACAAAACTTCTGGGTGACGGAATTAAGCCATTCATCTACCTCGAGCGGTTCGGTGGCTTCCTTGAACAAAGGCGGACGAGTGTCCAAGAAGTCACGGTACGAGCTATACTGGTTAGGCTCGGGTCCCTGGCGCTGTTGGCGCTGCTGCATGGTGTTACCCGTGATATCACGGAGCGTTGCTTCCATCTGCCTCTGCATCTCTTCCATGTTCCTTTGGCTACCCAAGAATTGACCAAAGAAAGCATCTGCCGACATTGGTGGTGGTGGAGGTGGTGGCAGATTCTCTTCATGTCTACCTCCTTCCTGGCCACGCTGACTGCGAGTGTGGGCCGACATCTGCATATCCCATCGATGAGCAACAATTAGGTGATGTCATATTGAACATGAATAAATACCGTGTTGTACATAATTCGAAAATTTAGCGCACGACCAGATATAATTACTCATTTCCATACAACATCACAGAATAATCGCTCGAAAATAAGAATGCAAACGACGGATTTCCATGGAAAAGGTGCTAGATCAAAGTCTGGACTTTATCCAAATGTCATACGTGCCATCATACAAACTGAGTCATAAAGATAAACATTCGTCTGGGTTACATCAAAAGAGACCATGTACATGACTAAGCAAAAGAGAAACTCCCAGCAAATCTAACGGTCAAGCGTCTCCGGCATCGGGCGCGACTCCTGCTCCATCTACGTCGATCATAGGCTCGTCAACGTAGGCCTCATCCTTCGGTGCGGGGTCTAGACCAAGCACCACTCCATCCTGTGGCTCAGGGACCTCTACGGCTGCTACTGCGGTGGCCTCCTGTGCCTCGTGGTGAAACTAGTGGATCGCCTCGTGGAGGTTGTCGATGTAGGCTTGTTGGTTGTCGACCTGCAGCATCATGTGAAGAGCACCCTCTCTAAGCTCGTCAAACGCGGACTAGGCTTCATCTCGTTGCATTGCCATTGTCAGATACATCTGCTCGGCTCTGGTCTGAGCGGTGTTCTCGTCTCCTGCTCTGGCGTGAGCCTCGTCACGCTCCGAGGTGACCTGGTGTAGATCCTCCTGTAGTCGGGCTACCTCGGTGTCAAAATCCTCCAACAGCTTCCTCTTGCTCTTGTAAGTGGCTGTGAGGGTAAAGGACACGCTCTCCAGGCTGCGCTCCAAACTCTCACAGACTCCAACCAAAGCTCTGGTGGCACTCATCGCTAACGTCTCACTAATGAACCTCTCCTCGACATCTCCTGTCAAAGCTGACTCCAAAGTCTGCCTCCAGTGCAATGGAAAAGGTGACCCATGAGGGAACACTCCTGCCATAGCACTAGCAAGGTTGGCGGGGAAGCGAGCTATGATGTCCTTCAGCACCAAGTAAGCTGCCCTGTTGACTCCATCCTTTGCACAACTGCCCTTGGTGATCTCAGTCCATCCTGACCAGTGCGGCTTGCTAGCCAAGACATTAACATTGAACTGCACCATGACCAGTGAATACTACCATACTGATCCTTCTGCGAAGAGTATCGGGGCTCCTATCCTTCCTCATATCCAACTGCCTGCAAAATCCTCCAGAGGATCGTTGGCAACCTAAAGTAGGACAAGAACGTGTTCTTGGTCAACTTTGTGGCCAAGCAACGACGCGGAATGTGACAGAACCGACCAATTTATACCAGATTAAGCACCGAAACCTCTGCTTTCGCAAATATTAACATGTACTTAAGCTCGTACAAACCCGGTAGTCCGGAAATCTCGAGGGATTTCAAATTATTTCAACAACAGCCAAGACCGTACTAGTTCAGCGAACATGTCCACAAGTTACATCATAGTTTGCACATAATTCAAATACATCGGAGTACGAAACAATATTACAAACTATAGTTTGGAAGTAGTAGCGGAAGCAACATAGTTTTAAAACATAAGTTCACTGGTTCACAATACGGTGTCATATGCCTGATCGGTCCAACAAAAGCATCAAATGAGGATAAGAGTGGACCACGCCCATGGTCTAATCATCACCCGTAATTGTCTCACAGTAGCCATAGAAGCGTTGTCCATCTGCAACAATAAGGGATAAAACCCTGAGTACAAGAAGGTACTCAGCTAGACTTACCCGTCATAGACCAGAAATAATGAGACTCCAAGGATTCATGAAGGCTATATCTGGGGTTGGATAAACATACCAATTTGCATGAAAGCTTTCTTATGATAAAACCCAAATTTGAGTGTTGGCAATCACTTTTATATTTAATCCTAATTAACTAGATTTGCACCTGATCTAGAGCAATCACTGGACTAATTGAATCAAGCAAAAGTGACTATTTTATCAATAGCCTTTCAGATTCAACCTCATAACCATCTTTAGTTCCATAAGTTACTATGGTAACACATGCCCAGTCAAGTTACTCACTGTCCAGGAGCGATGGCGATTATAATCAATTCCTACCCAGCTGGGGATAAAATGTCGCACACTCGCCCGATCACACCTTGCCAAGTAGCCGTCGGCTGCGACTCAGGAAATTCGAGAACACAACACGTGGGACGGCCATGGGCCCTTCTACACCGGGGGTTATCTCAATGTCATGTCACTCAAGCTATAACTGCCCACGGTCATGCCAGGTCAATCAGGCCCCGCCTGTCCACGGACCATGCCAGGTTGCTCAGAATAGTTGCCCACGGTACACCTGAGGCCCTGGGTGTTAGGCGTCAACATCTCCATCACCGGCTCGAATAACCTTACTCGGCTTCATGGGAGGTACCCGCACCTGCTCCTTTAAGTGATGGACGCGTTCAAAATGACTGAGGTGTGCCTTCGTCGGGTCCTAATCGACACAGACGGGAGACTACTAGCACACAGAACCCATGTCCTGCTGCTCCTACATCCCGCCCGGTCTCAGTTTAATTACCACATGGTTATTTCCATGATAGCACCAGGCTAGTCATGAGCAGTATCCACCTATATGCGGGAGACAGTAAATGACCCGACTTTTACCGGTCTAAGCAGACTAAGCATATATCGGCCTAAAACTTAAATAGGGATATCAAGATGTCAATTGCGGTGGACAAGGTATAGTAATGATGCAACAACGGTAGCAATCAATTCATATAAACCTAGTGCAACAAGCATATCAGGTTAATTTAGTAAATAATTTGCAAACCATAGGAGTTAGATGCTGCGGGGCTTGCCTCTTTCGAAGTCGGAGGGTCGGTGGTCGTGGCACTCAGGCAAGTCCTCGACGTATCCTTCTTCGGTCCTCTCGTTCAGGGTCTCCTCCGGACTTGGCTCCTCCTGCTTTGTTGCGGGTTCTAGGTCTCCACTACCGGTCCCGTATGATGCACAGATATGTGTAAATAGGATGAATGCATATGGGATGCGTGGTTGGTGCAACATGGAGTAAGTTAATTTAGGAGATAAGCACTTGTTGTCTACTTTATTTTCTTCAACAAGGTAGTCAACATCATCCCACTACCAATTAGCTACTTGCTACCACTTTATCATTTAATCAAGCCTATAACAGCAACCCTCAGATAACAACTTCAGAAAAAAATCGACAAAAATTACTGGGAGCTGACAGCAAGAAATCCAGCCCACTGTCCAAATTTCAAGCTATTTGGACCTAAACCCTATTCTCCATGAAAAAGACAAACATCACCATGAAAAGGTGCTTTGAACTACACATCCTAGCAAAAAGTATCAAACAACAAATTTCACATTTTTCTACTGAACTTCTTAGTACAAGAGCAGTCTATAAAAATTACCAAGCTTATATCATTTATATTTTATTTACTAAAAATCATACAAGAAAACAGCATTTAATCATTTTAATTCTCACTGCCCACATTTCCCACAGAACATACCCATATCATATTTTTCCCAGATTCTACTTAACAACACAAAATAAGAATCACATTTTTCTGAGCAATACACACTTTATTATGCATTTAACAAGATTTCAGCCTAAACATAAATTAAATATAATTGCATATAAAATCATCACAAACTAGACATATCATATTTTTCCTAAACAGATCTCATCAAGACAAACCTAACAAAATTTATTTCACTTCATTTGGACTAATGCAACTCTAGATATGAATTAATCAAGCATTTACACATTTTTGAAAAACATTAAACCAAAAACATTAAAACCTAACTGCTAGCTAGACCCGACCAAACTGCACACGGGAGACTGACCAGCGGGCCCTCGAGTCAAGCCAGCCCCACCTGTCATACTCACAGAACAGGGGAGGTTGTTGACCTCGTCGGAGCTCGCCGACGACGACCTCTCCGGCGAAACCATCACCCCCCTCGGACTCCTCTCACCTTCCCGCGTCGATTCGTGCTAGTCACCGGCCCGGCATTGCGACGGACGGAGCTCGCCGTTGAAAATGGCGGACACGGTGGCGCGGCTTTGCTACGCCGGCTGACTCCGGCCATCCCGAGGCAAACCAACCCTCAGTTTCTACTCTGGCGACTTCTACGAACCTACCCTAAGGCTTGGAAGCTAGGGTTCCTACTCAGAACACCCGAGACCACGACTTTGCTATCTCCGGCGACCATGGCGAGCGGCGGACGGCGGCGTACCGCGGTCACCGAACCCTAATCGGGTAAACCAACTCCCCCTTCTACTTCCGCGGACCTCACTGACCCTTGAACGGGGGCTAGGACAACATGAAACCCACGGGAAGGAGGTCGGCCATGGCGAACCAAGCTCGGCGGTCATGGCAGCCATGGCGGTAGCTCATCCCGGGGTTCGACTAGGGCTCTCTATGGGGCGCTAAAGGCGGCAAAAGGTGCGGGGGCTTACGGCGAAGTTATCTGGGTAGTTGGGCTAGCGGTGAGGCGGTGGGACGGCGGTGAACGGCGGTGAGCGCTCGGTTTCTCCCCCTTTCCGCCCGGGCACCGGCGAGAGCGAAGAGGAGGCAGGCAAAGGGAGTGGAGTGGCTCTGGCCTGCGCGAGCGCGTGCGGACGGGCATTGTGCTCGCCACGCCACGCGCGGACGCTACCCGACCGGCCCTCGCGCGCCACGCGGCGGAGCATCCCTGGCGCAGTCGGCCACTACCGGCATCGATTCAAACTAAATCGATGGATTCAGTCGGTCATCAGCCGACTGACGGCCGATCTTTGCGCGCGATTAACTCCTAATCTGTTTGGTGAAAAGCTAAACCATTTGTTCTATTGGGTAGAGCTATGTGCCAACTACAACTTTGATTAAAGGATCATGCATTGGTTCGACCTAGGTTTGGCTCAAGAAAGCTCCAAACATGCCAAGATGAAACTGTTTCGACAGTTATAGGACTTAGGAAAATTTTCCAAGTCTAACTCCTCCAATTCTGCCTTGTGGGCCTCAAAACACTATGTTAGACTCATTTTCATGAGTTGACCCAAAACAAATTTTGCTCTACTCTAAAATCTACACACTTTTGGTTTAGGGCACTCATCCATGCAAAGCTTTTATCATAGAGGTCTTTGTTAGTCAAACAAAAGGACTCCTAGGGCTCTATTAGGGCAACTAGGGTTAGAGACTTGATTTAGCCAAAATGACCAACATAAACTTGGCTTCATTTTGACTCCTAAGCAAGGTTAGACTACTTAGGAACTCAGCTACTCCAAAAACAAGTCAAACAAGCATCACACCATTGCATGATGAGTAGCATCTTAGCACATGAAATGACACTTTACATAAAAGAAGGAACATATGATGATGCTTTATGCTCATGAGATGTCAAGTTATGCATTTAGGGTTGCTTAACACCAAGGGTGTTACACGGAACCCCTTTGCCTCTGGTGGCCTTGCAAGCTGTCAACTTGGTCCGAGCCATCTGTACAAACAAAGGGGTTTCGACTCTCCTTACACGGATAATTAAGTTGGCAAATTTTCTAAATAAAGAGGAACAATTTTTAATTAAGGGGAGGAATGCAATGTAACAGTAACATAAACATGATTCATGATCGTACTTACATTCTCAATTACTAATAATGCCACGTAAGTCCCAACGTTCTAGTCGGTGGCAAGAACGATCTCTCATGTGTTATCTAGTCGTTCTACTCGATCATGTAGTTAGTGTACCTACAGAAGATTCATTTCAGCCCAAAAAAATCACAATGATAAAAATAATTGATCGAGTATCTGCCGGTATGCACCAAGGTACATAACAGCCGATACTAAACCTCATGCACCAATCATAGAAGAATTCACCCAGCACTTGATACCCTTGTATATATTCGCGTAGAGCTCACATACAACCTGATATAACAACACTCTCCCTAGACCGACGGTTGGACGGTGATGCTCTCATATCTCACCAAATCATTTTATGCTTGCTTTCGCAATCGACACATTCTCTTTCTTGAGAATGGACCAACAAATAAAGATCCAGCACGGATACCCTGTTAGTAGTTAAGCCACCTGAATCCTAGTATAGGGCTTAAGGACAAAGACTTGGCACACTTAGAATTTTAAAATTAGTTTTGAAAATAGTTTGAAATACCCATTTTGTTCGAAAATAGCTCCTCACGGATGCAATAAATTAAACCATGCTCTGGTACCGGCTGTGGCGGAACCATCCAAATTATAAGAGGTCAAGTACCGTCTTAGCTGAATTAACTGGGTCTGACTCATACTTGAACCCATATAACTCCGGTAGTCTAGAAATCTCCAAGAATTTCAAACAACTTTACAACTTACCAGGATCGCATTGTTCAAATACCACATTCACAAGGATACAACAGTTCGATATTGAAATTAAAATCAGAGTGCGAAGACTCAAATTATTACAACACTGAGTTCAAATAGCGAAAGCATAAATAAGTTTGGAATTACGACCACTACACATGTGGTCCAAATAAAACATTGTTTGATAACTCACTCCTCTTTTTCAAATATATAGTGTCATGATCAGTCTTCGTCCATAAAAGCAAAAGAGAAGCTTTCACATGACCCTGCCCTGGGCCTACTCCTCATCACCCTCCACGGGTTAGAGACACTGCTTACAATAGCCGATGTATACCTGGCCATTTGCAACAACGGGATAAACCCTGAGTACGGGAATGTAGTCAGCTAGACTTACCCGTCTAACAGAAAATAAAGATACCAAGGATATGCAAGGCTTTCTGGGTCGAGCTGGGAATTTTAGTTTTGGGAAGAGCTCAGATTAAGATGAGCAATATTTAATTAATGAATGAGCAGTCTTCTTTTAACCTATTCTTTATTCTAGGTTTGCACGTGAACTATAACATTCACTTGATTCTAACAAGCAATAATTTAATACCATATCAGGTTTGCTTTATCCACATTTTAGTTGAACCTTAAATCATCACATGGAGTTGTATCGTGGTGAAGGTCGATATAGTTTCCCACTAACTGGGGGAGACGGCGACTCGATTCAAATTATGAACCAGAAACCTTTAATACAAACCCACACTTTCCCCGTCGGGTCCATGGGGTCACTGCTTGATACTGTCCGTGGTGGTAATCGTCGCGGCTCACAACACGAACCACGCGAGGCGGATCGTGTTTCCATACTAGAGGATGCGATACGAGTTGAGACCGGCCCGAACAGCGTCTAACTGACATCGGGGTCGGCGATTACGGCACCGACACACTAAGTAAAAGGGCGCTTTCAAAAATGAAAGAGGGCCAACATCGATACAAACCTACACGATCCAATGAACGAGCTGCCCCCAAGTTTCCAACTTGGTGCCTTGCCCTTCAGTTGACCGTATTTCATTACTAGTCAAAGTTCTTTTCCACGATAGCAAATATAGCCAACCGTGATTCGGTAAATACCCACCACGGGCATAACGGTAACATCCTCAATTACTACTTTTATTAAGCAGACTAACCAACTCTATATTGTAATAACTAACAGGATAACAAGGCATGTATAATCAATAATCAAGGAATGGTAATGCAGCAAGTGGGATTCAATCAACTCCTATACTTCATGTATCACAATATAAATTGCTCAAGTAAATTAATTATAAAAACTGGGAGACATAGAATGCTCCGGGGCTTGTCTTGGGAGAAAACGGAGGCCTCGTGCGCGGGACACTCGGGCAAGTCAGTGACGGGGTCAGCGCAGGCCATCTCCTCTAGCTGCTGGACTTCTTGCACTTCGGGCTCCTCATTTCGTTCTGGCTCGGGGTCGTTCTCCGGGACTACCGATCCTAGTTGCAATGTGGTGATACATAAATAAATAATGCGTGGTACATTATGATGGTATGCAAATTTAAGTTAACTCATGCAAACTAACAAAACTAACTTGTTGAACCACTTTTGACATTGTAGAAATATTTACTTTATTGTAATTATACAACTATTATTTTTAATTGCTTCCTATTTATTATTTCAGAATAACTTAGGTTTGTACACCAAGTGCTGTTTTATTTTCTGATAAAAATCTACAAAAATTACAGAAGCTAACCTGTACGAACTGGATCTTGCTGTAAAAATTTCAGCAAGAAATAAAATACTAAACAACACTTGTAAAAAGATTAAATAAACAGCCAAAAAGGTTCTTTGAACTAGCTTTCCTTCTGAAACCTGTCAAACAGCAGATTTCACATTTTTCGTGGCTTTTTCTTCCTAAAACAACATTACTCCAGAAAATTGACTGCTAGAACATGCATACATTACTTTAAGCAAATTTCCAAAGTTTTATCCAGATTTAAACCATTGAACTACAACCCTGCTGAAAAAGGGTGCAACATTCATTTTCATATTTTTCCCAGATTCTAAACAACATTTCATATTTATCCAGAAAGTTCCATGATTAGCACTATTATATTCTTTTCTGTCTGAATTTCTTAAGAAACACAGAGAAAAGCTCAGTTGTACTACAAGTTCCTTTTCTTTCATACAACTGACAACATATATCATTTTTCTCAACTTCATTAGGATACACAGACCCTACACAATTTTTTTCACAATTTATTTCTGCATATATTTCTCACAAGAAATATTCTAAGAAAACAGCTAAAAAGATATTTAAACATAAACAAAATTTTTTTCTACAAAAACAGACCCTTATAAAATTTTCCTAGCTTCTGCACATTACAAAGAGCATACACAAATTTCAGTATAATTTTATCTGACCCGGAAATACAAAAACTCATTTATTTGACATATTACACATAAACTAATATAAATAAAAATAGTGTAATAAACTTCATCCAAAAATTAATTTCCTATTTTACCCAGATAGCTCTACTCATGAACAAATTAACAAAACTTATAGAACTTTAATTGGAACATCAAAACGTGCTCTACAAATTAAACAAGTATTACTGGAAAAAGAAAAAAGGAAAAATATTTGAAAACTGCTCGCGATATGCTTCCGTAGACGCGGTCCATAGACCGGTGGGTGACTGACGCATGGGGCCCACCGTTCAATGGGACCCACTTGTCAGCGATGGAAGAACAGAGGACGGCGCTGACCGGCGATTTCTCGCCGACAGTGAGGTCGCCGGTGGTGAGGGGAGACATGGACGAGTTTGTCTCGGCAAGGCAGATCCGATGGTAGTGTCGGTTAGGCCAGCGCATGGCCGGAGCTCGTCGGCGACGAGCAATGGCGGGTGGTGGCGGCGGATACGCACGGCTACTCCGTTCGTGGCGATTGCCGGCTTGATTGACGGGCGCGTGAGGATCAGTGAACCCTAAGAAAATTCCTAGGTGTGATGGTTTGGCCGGAGGTGCTTCGGAGAAGCTTGGCCTCGCACGCATGTCGCGGCGGCGGCTATGGCGCTCGTCCGGGGTGAGTAGGAGGCTAGGGAGCGGTAGAGATGGAAGCCTCGAGGATTCTCACCTTGCCATCATGCGGTGAGGCTCGTCGGAGAAGAAGAAGGCTCGAGGTGGCTCGGTCACGTCGGAACGGCGGCGTGCTCCACTCGGTGGCGACCGCAACCAAGGAAGGGGGCAAGGTCCGCCAGCTATGGTAGGGCTCCGAAGGCGGCGCTAACGAGCGCACCACGTGTCCGAGGTGTGGGCGGAGCTTCGTGCGAGGCAGATTAGACGGAAGTGTCTTGGCTTAGCTGGAACGGCGCGACGGGTGTGCGTTGGGGGGCGGCGGCGAGCAGAGGCGTTCGTGCTCGCATTCGCGTGGGGGAGAAGAGAGGGAGGCAAGAGCAGGCGAGTGAGTGAGAGAGTAAATGGTGAATGAGGGAGAGAGGGCAGCGCGGGTGCCGGTTTTGCTCTTGGATGGGTCGGCGCGGTCGTCGAGGCGGGTCCCGCGACGGCGAGCTGCGAGAGGTGAGCGCGGGCGGTGCTGGCGAGTGCTGCTGGCATGGCGGGCAAGAAGAGGGCGAAGGGGATTGTGGCGTGCAGGCCGGGGTTGCTATCGTGCGCGGACTGGCTGAAGGAGATCGCGGCGGAGCTGCAGCGGCCACGCGGCGTCACGACCGGCGGGCGGCGCGCGGGCATGGGCGCGTGAGCTGGGCTGGGCCGAAAGGCCAACTAGGCCAGATGGGAGGCGCTGATGATTTTTAGGGAATTTCAATCTTTTCTTTTTCCCAATTCTTTTTCCAAACTTGTTTAATCCAAAACAGTTTCAAAAACTTCAAACTAGGGCTTGGCCCAAAAACAAAAGTTGCTCAAAATAATTTTCTATACAACTTTTATATAGGACATAATTTCTGAAATTTATTTTTCTAGCCTGTACAAAATTAAAGCTAATATTAGGACTAGAAATTATTTTTGCTTTTACATTTTTAATTATTAATCTACCCTTAATCAGAACAAAGTGTCTACATGAAAAGTGATATACTCATTATTTTTTATTTTATAAAATTATTTGCCAAGACAAGACTTCAAATAAACAGGCAAGTCCTATAGAACCCTAATTCAAAATTAATAAACAAAGAGAATTTAAACACTTCAATGCAACGTGTGATGATGCAATGCAATGCCAATGCTCATTAGTGGCTAATACTGTTCCTAATGCAGTGCTTGACACGAGGGTGTCATAGTAGTCATCCCCAATTACTCTCAGGAGTAGATTGAGACGATGGAAGACTTCCACTCTCGACACAACACTACTCCTTTAGCAACTGACTCATGCGCGCCAAATGCTGTTATTAGGCGTGAGGGCCCTAGAACTCGAGGTGGATTGATTTCTGCCCACACTGGCATAAAGAGGAGAAGAAGAAAGGGCAGTGATGGGGATACAGAACCTAAATTCCGTGACTTTACAAGAATGAGCTCAAAGAAGATAATGTCCCTGAGGTTCTGTCGCCTTGAGTGGTGGTTCCCTGATGTCAGAGAGCGTCATGCCAGCCTGACTTTCTAGACTGTTCTTCAGGAGAATTTCCACAAGAGCTATCGTACCAGAAACATTGCTCTAGCAGACCAGAGGCGACTTGGGTGGGATGAGCTTGAGAAAGTTGCAGGCATACCGATTCGCCCTTTATTTGAAATGTTTGGTGGCTTTGTTCGCCCTTTCAGCGAGCTTGATCGAGTCATGGTTCATTGGGTACGCCAGTTCTATGAGCGACATGAGAAGAACTCTTGGAGTTGCCAGATCAGATATGAGGCTGCACGAGATTGTTTACGGGGACGTGGACACCCATGACATGGGAGAGCTGGAGGTACCTTCCCTATGGACCAGCAGATACGTCCGCTATTCAGGCTACCCATTGCTGATGGCTCTCTACGCACATCGGACCGACTGCTACCAGAAGTGCATGTTCTACACATGGCTCTGAGGAAGACAGTCCTCCCTCGTGGGGGCAACCGGGAGTCATTGACTAGCTTGCAACAGTGGCTTCTCCTCTCCATTTGGACCGGAGAGGAGTTTGACTTCTTCGACTTTATGTTGTGTGAGATTGAGGATGTCATTGCTGATGCTATTAGTGTTGGACGACAGCAGGTATACCCTCATATTATCTCCTATATGCTTAGTGAGAAGTATGCACAGTGGTGTAAGGAGGAGTACAATGAGACCGAGCCCACACATCTGACCTACCATCCAGCGATGAGAGATGATCGTCGTCGTGGACAACGTGTCCTCAAAGCTGTTCAGGAGCAGTTCTCTACGGAGGAGATACAAAGACAGGCTGAAGAGGATACCATCCTAGCGCAGGCAAAGCATGAGGCTGGACTAGGAGGGTTGATGGATGTAGAAGATGATGTGCATGTTGATGCAGATAAACAGACAGATTCAGAGTCAAACAGTAGCGTTGTACCTCCATACGCCACCACTTGGTGCACATGCCAACGAGGCCTCAGGGTCCAGTTTGGGCATTGAAGACAGCGACGTTGAGCCACGTGTTACAGCTGCCCCTCCGGTCACTCCAGTAGCTCTTCAGCAGCCATCAGAGCTTTCACAGATACTTAGAGTGTGGACTGAGTCTATTGAGAAACATGCCACCGACTCATATCAGCAACGGGAAACGATGATCATATTGCAAGAGCAGATGAGGCAGCAGTCACAGGTTACTTCTCAGGCCCTGACAAATCAAAAGACACAGCTTGCTAATATGTACACATTGTTTAGTGGATGCTTTAGTCGGCTCTATAGTGCCGCGGGACTTGCACCCCCAAATTTGCAAGTCGCTGCCCCACCTCAGGGAGACCCTCAGCCTACTTTGCCTACTTGCCACAGGATCGATGGTTTTCTGCCTCTACCACTGCAGCCCTTTCCATTGACTACTCAAATGGAAACCGGTTTACTATCACGATCAATTGGTGCATCTCCTTTAGTGAAGCTCTTATTGGCTCTAGAAGATCCTCGGACTGTGACGACGTCTTCGAATACACCAGATACTGATGTTCCACCTACAGGTTAGACCAAATTTATACTTCTAGATATGGTAATTTATACTTCTAGATACTAATGTCGGGGTAGTCTTTTGTGTTGAGTTAGGCCCAATGTCTCGTTATGTTGTGGGCTCCGGTGGTGGACCTGTGCCCGAGGGGTGCTGGCTCCTGGGTACAGCGAGCTGGGCTAGATTCCACTGCGCACTCTAACAAGAGGTATCAGAGCTCATGGTGGGAAAAACCTGGAAAATCTAAAGGGTGACATGTGACGGGGGAGCCCGCTAACGTTTCGGAGGTCACACAAGTTGTGTGTGATATGGAGCATTGGATTCGGGGCCTGGAAAACGTCTTCTGGATATCGTACCGGGTTGTGTGATGTGAAGAGTTGGGTCTGATGTGTGACGGTGGAGATTATTGTTGTTAGATTTAGTCCCACATCGGTAATTGATGGTGGGGGGAGCACGACATATAAGGTGGGGGCAACCCTCACCTATCAAGCTAGTCTTTTGGGTTAAGTTAGGCCCAATAATGCCGGAATATGTTGTGGGCTCTGGTGGACCGAGGCCCGAGGGGCGCCGGCTCGTGGGTGTAGCGAGCTAGGCCAGACTCCGTTGTGCACTCTGACATTCTTCTTAATGTTATACTATTGCTTCTCCTTTAGATGCAAAGGGCTCCAAGGTGATGATGTTGTCGACAAGATCCCGTCTATGCCTTCTTCGGCACCAGGTGCAACCATTTATAATTCATATGTTACCATTTTTTATTGAAAATTAATTATGAAAATATATATCCCATCAAATTAATAGTAACTACTTTAGATGAGAGGACCTTCGAGGTTGATGATGCTGTCGAGAAGGACATCAGTGAAAGTCCTATGCCTTTTCCGTTGGCAGGTGCAACAATAGGTGTGACTTTGTAATTCATTTTTTATCATTTACGTCATAGATGTGAATATATTATTGCTCCTTCAGATGAGATGGCCTCAAAGATTCATGAAGCTCTCCTTCAGTCGAGAGAAAAATACAAGAGCGCCATTGACAAATATCATGTGAGTTCTCCGCCAGCAGGTGCTTCAGGTGAGACTATAAACCAGTGCATGTCAAAATGGCCACATACATAAAATTATGTTACCATTTCTATTTTTGTACCATAAATGTGTGCTACAGGTGACACGAGCCACGAGGTTCACGAAGTCGTGGAAGCTAACGTCTCATTAAACACCAATAATGAACCATCTAGGACCCTTAACACTCACGAGGGTGTCGACGCCAGTGTGTTAGAGGGCCCCACCGACCCTCAAGTGCCTTTACCATAGTTAGATGAGAGTTCAGGGAACAGTATGGATTTACTCGTCTCGCACGCTTGCGAGGAGGCTCATCGTCATCGTCCTCGCCATCCTCCTCCTCTGGGTCCTCGTCCCTCGGAAGTACCGATGTCAAGAAAACTTTGATTTGGAAGACTTGTTTTTTCGCCTTTGCCTATGGAATTTGAATACTTGATATTTGGCATGTACTCATAATAAGAAGAACCATTATTGGTGACATATTGATTTACTTTCATGTTTTCGTTCTTGCTAGTTGTTCCACATAAGATAGACTCATTTTCATAATTTTTCATGACCATCTAATTTGTCTTAACACGCTATGAATTGTAGGGCATACCATCGTGTCTAAGTAGGGATCTTGGCCCTAGTTTCTTGTCGTTTGATACCTGTTGATGGTCCTTAAACACCTGTTTTACCATCAACATGTTACCCTAAACTTCACCAAAAAGGCATGAAATGTAGTCAAATAGGTTTCAAACTAACCGAATTCCACATGTCCATAGATTTGTATTTGAATGCAGGATTTGAACCAAATTTGGATATTTGAACCACCAATGGCCAAGCCCACTCAGCAGGGCCCAAATGGGCCTAAGTGGGGTGGTGCCCGCCACCCCTAGGTGGCGCCCGCCACATGAAGAGACCCAACTTCCACTCCCTGCCACGTCACCGATCCGTGTGACCACCCCAAGGCCAAATCTTGGCCCTTAGTCACTAGGTCAGTGGCATCGGACGGCTCAGGAGGGAGTGGCGTGAATCAAGACCAAATGGCGGTTACTTGGACATGCAACCGACCTAACCACCACCTCTCTGGAGCTCCTGGATGCCATTGAAGCAATGACGGTGCATCCAACGGTGATGGGGGTGGCGGCCGCCACCTAGGGCTGGCGCCCGCCACTAGGGTTTGCCCTAGGTCGGCTGGCTGCCCCCTATAAATACCCCCCTCACTCACTTGGGCTATAAATACCCCCCTGAGGCATCACTTCATTTCAAGAAAGCAACACCAACACAAGCAATAGAAGCAAGGAAGGAAAGAGCGCAAGGCTACAGCCAGAGAGCTGATAGCTTAGGGTTTAGCCAAGCTTAGGCAAGTAGGTAGCTAGTAGAGCAAGGCATCTTTGCTCTCGCGGAAGCGCTGCTCAAGGTTTAGCTCAAGAGTAGAAGCGTGCGAGTGATCGGTCCTGGAGCTGGGAAGAGTCTTCATTCATCTCCAGTTCAGGTTTTGCTCTTGTTACTCAAGCACTTTACTATATTCTAGTTCATCATTTCAAGTATTACTTTATTCTACTTACCAGTATTGAGTAGTATACTTGATTGATTGCTTGAGTGCCTAGCTATCCTACAGTTCAATTCACTTAGCCATAGTAGTTAATCTCTAGTGAGCTTAGTGTTTGATCTTTGCCAATAGGTTGCTTAGTTAGTTTAGTGTTTATCTTATTAAGTCAAGTATTTGCTCTGACGTCCGCAAGGGTGTCTCTATTCAAAGCTAGGGTAGAGATAGTTAGAATATAATTAAGCGTGGTGCTTAGTTATAGACTTACCTTCAGATACGGCTGGACACCCGGATAGCTGTGGTAGCAAGCAGGTGGCGACAGCCCTATGCGCCTTGAATTCCACCACATAGTTGGCCTAGTTTAACAGTAAGGCTCGCTGTGCTAGCGTTCAACCTAAGTCAGTGGTAAAGGCTAGTACGCCTCGATACTTGATAAGATAGGAATAAAACTATACTTAACTTGGTTGCTTAATTGACATTTGCCTATCTTGCTTCGTAGTTATCCTGCTTCATAGTTATCTTGCTTCGTAAGTTATCTAGGATTAGTTATTAGTTATTAGTTAGTTATCTTAGTTACCCTTAGTTACCCCCTATCTATCTAGTTATTCTTTCTAACCGGACATGGAAACTGCAAATATGGTTGAAATAAAATATTTTAACTATTATGAAGATCAAACCATGACTATTAAAAAGGGTGATCCTGGTAGTCCCATAATTTGATGCTCAATCTTTGGTGAAGTCTTTAAAAATGCCATGTGTGATTTAGGATCGAGTGTGAACATTTTATCTAAAGATTTCTATGAAAACTCGTTCTTTCCACCCATGTCATCCACATCTGCCTATGTTGTGCTAGCTGATCAATCCACTTGCTATATAGAAGGAATAGTCAATGATTTACCTGTTCATATTAGAGGCTCCTATGTTCCTGCTGATTTCATAATACTAGATATGGGAAATAGGAAAGATGTGCCTTTAATTTTGGGTAGACCTTTCTTGAATACTGTGAATGCCTGCATATATGTGGGGAATGGTAAAATGCAAATGACATTAGGAGGGAGGAAGGAAATATTCTCCTTTTTCCATGGTCCCGCATATGCCGCTAACATGCAGGTAGCAAAACCCGTTCGTACCAAGAAGAGGCGCCGAAGAACAAGGTGGAATAGAAAGAAAGAACCACCTCCTCCTAAGTTGTGTAATTCACATAACAAAGGAGAGGTGCCAAAAGAAGAAGAACCTGATGAAGTACTAAGAGAAGAAGTGCCTAAGGAAGAAGAAGATCCGCCCAGTAAGGATGAAATTCCATGGACCTAAGGTATGGTTTTACTTTTAATTTTTCCCATCAAATTTCCCTTTTTCAAATAAATAACATATGTCATGCATGAAACTAAAAAAAAATAAAAAATCAGTTATCATTAGTTATATGCATAGGTATATGTTAACTTAGTTAGAACAATAAAATATCATAATAGGATAGTTTCCCTTTTCACAACATTAGATAGTTTCCCTTTTAATAAAATGAGAACAAGAGCTCCGACTGAGAAGAAGAAGATCCTTCACCAAGCAAGAAGCCAGCATGGGGGAGACTCCCGCTCCAATAAGGTATGTCTCAATCCTACACTTTATATTCAGTTCTTAAATTCTATATCTTTTGAATGCTACATGCTTTCCTAAGTAACCTTTCCATGAATAAAATTTATGAAATCTGCTTAAACAAGTTGAAACCTGAATAAGATTTGAAATATGTCATGCAAATGCTATTGTTATGGTTTGAATAACTGGTCTTATCTATGTTGTAGCTTTTGTGGGTTGCACATGCTTTAACTGAAATCATGCTTAGTGAATAAAGTTAGTAAGAAATGGAGTAATTCTTTAAACTTGCTAAAGTGGAATTAGGACCTAATCTGGAGGATTTCTTTTAAAAATCATGAAAACCTTGTTAAAGTTCCTCCTGGATTTTATCACATCCCACCACTAGCCAAATATTTGTTAGTCAAAACCACAAAGAGCTTTGTCTGTGTTGAGTTTTGTTAGACCTCATAGATCTTAGTAGAGAAGCTTATCATATCTTTTGATCAAGATTCACACACCCACCATAAATTGCCTACTCTCCACTTTGGAAGTTTGCAACCACCAAATAAATTGCTCATTCTCTACACTGGAGATATGCAATACCTTGCCAAACGTCCCATTGCTACCCTTATGCTATTGCTACACTGGGAATAAGCATTTCTCTCCCTTTCCCTACTCATTTCAAAAATCCTTTCCTATAGATAATCTGGGGAAATCTAGAGCTAAAAAAAAGAGCAAAGTAGCTCAAGAGAGGACTATGTCCTAAGAAAATGTGAGGACACATTTTTGTCTACTCACTATGTACCGAAAAAAAGAGAGAGAGTTATCATTAGCTCTAGACCCCAGAAATTAACCAGGAAGGATTATGAGATATCTCTCTATACACTTCCACTTAACCACACATGCACATCTTGATCAATTTTTATGATTTGCTGCTTCTTATGATCTGAGTGTCTAGCTTAGCAATAAGCATTAGGTAATTTGCTCATGATTCCTAGCCTACCTATAACTCCACATATCATTCTTTAGAAATGGGAGAGGCTACATTTTGGCCTAAGTGAGGATTTAAACACCATTGAGCGATTGAGTGAATCTTGGAGGACTTAAGCAAGTTGTTATCTTTTGAAAACCTTGAAAAAACCTCCAGACAGAATCCTAGTCAAACCTAAGCAAGATAAAAGTTTCCTATATACTACTTTATTTCACTCTTGCATGTTTGAAGTGAAAAGCTATAAGCCCCACATTGCTATGATTAATGATATATACTAAGTTATTTCTCACTATACAATATGCACTTGTATACATCTTAAGTTGCTATCTATTTCATGCTTAATGCTTAAACCGCATTGTTGCTCGAGGATGAGCAACAGGTTAGCTTGGGGGACCATGTTGATGGTCCTTAAACACCTGTTTTACCATCAACATGTTACCCTAAACTTCACCAAAAAGACATGAAATGTAGTCAAATAGGTTTCAAACTAACCGAATTCCACATGTCCATAGATTTGTATTTGAATGCAGGATTTGAACCAAATTTGCATATTTGAACCACCAAAGGCCAAGCCCACTCATCAGGGCCCAAATGGGCCTAAGTGGGGTGGCGCCCGCCACCCCTAGGTGGCGCCCGCCACATGAAGAGGCCCAACTTCCACTCCCTGCCACGTCTCCAATCCGTGTGACCTCCCTAAGGCCAAATCTTAGCCCTTGGTCACTAGGTCAGTGGCATCGGACGGCTTAGGAGGGAGTGGCGTGGATCAAGACCAAATGGCGGTTACTTGGACATGCAACCGACCTAACCACCGCCTCTCTGGAGCTCCTGGATGCCGTTGAAGCAATGACGGTGCATCCAATGGTGATGGGGGTGGCGGCCGCCACCTAGGGCTGGCGCCCGCCACTAGGGTTTGCCCTAGGTCAGCTGGCTGCCCCCTATAAATACCCCCCTCACTCACTAGGGCTATAAATACCCCCCTGAGGCATCACTTCATTTCAAGCAAGCAACACCAACACAAGCAAGAGAAGCAAGGAAGGAAGAGCAAGGCTACAGCCAGAGAGCTGATAGCTTAGGGTTTAGCCAAGCTTAGGCAAGTAGGTAGCTAGTAGAGCAAGGCATCTTTGCCCTCGCGGAAGCGCTGCTTAAGGCTTAGCTCAAGAGTAGAAGCGTGCGAGTGATCGGTCCTAGAGCTGGGAAGAGTCTTCCTTCATCTCCATGGTTTTGCTCTTGTTACTCAAGCACTTTACTATATTCTAGTTCATAATTTCAAGTATTACTTTATTCTACTTACCAGTATTGAGTAGTATACTTGATTGATTGCTTGAGTGCCAAGCTATCCTACAGTTCAATTCACTTAGCCATAGTAGTTAATCTCTAGTGAGCTTAGTGTTTGATCTTTGCCAATAGGTTGCTTAGTTAGTTTAGTGTTTATCTTATTAAGTCAAGTATTTGCTCTGACGTCCGCAAGGGTGTCTCTATTCAAAGCTAGGGTAGAGATAGTTAGAATTTAATTAAGCGTGGTGCTTAGTTATAGACTTACCTTCAGATACGGCTGGACCCCCGGATAGCTGTGGTAGCAAGCAGGTGGTGACAGCCCTGTGCGCCTTGAATTCCACCACGTAGTTGGCCCAGTTTAACAGTAAGGCTTGTTGTGCTAGCGTTCAACCTAAGTCAGTGGTAAAGGCTAGTACGCCTCGATACTTGATAAGATAGGAATGAAACTATACTTAACTTGGTTGCTTAATTGACATTTGCCTATCTTGCTTCGTAGTTATCCTGCTTCATAGTTATCTTGCTTCGTAAGTTATCTAGGAGTAGTTATTAGTTATTAGTTAGTTATCTTAGTTACCCTTTGTTACCCCCTATCTATCTAGTTATCCACCTTACCTTACCATCCATTTCATCCTTACCTATCCACCCATGTATTCTTTATAGCCTTTCATGTCCTCTTTTCCCCTTTTCCGTTTTGTTATTCTTCGACTATCATCCCCTCCTTGACTCGACTCATACACCACCCTAGCCTTCCTTTGGGATCAAATAAATTGACACCTGGTACTCCCAGGGAAGTGCTACTACGATAGTTCTGTGCGCTTGCAGAATCTCCTCCTGGTAGATTGCATTCTCGCTAGCTAGCTCCTACTAGTGTCGGGATTGACAACCCCATTTGGCATTAGTAGATAGCTGCTTTAGCTTCACTCCTTTAGGTATAGTGACTGGACTTGCTTCAAGCATTTCTGGCGCCGTTGCCAGGGATAGACTCCATAGTCTACTCCTAGTCACGACGTTGACAAGTGTCAACAAGCATTTCTGGGTCGTTACCGGGGATAGTTGCCTAGCTCTATCTTTAGTGAAGTTAAGAACTACCAACAATACCCTCGACACATACACAACCGACAAAGATATTGGTATGGCCACGTGTTTTTTAACTATGGCCGGACTGTCCTTTATGCCATCGCAAACCGACAAAGGTTGGCTCAACCGAGTGCGCAGCCCAGGGATCAAATCCCCGGCTCACATTTGTTTTGCTTCAGTTTTTTTATATAAAAATAAGGAGTGCGGCGTAACCAAATTTCTTTTATTTATTCCAATATTTAAGAACAATTAATGCAAGAAAACCCAACACACGTCACTACGAATTACTTTATTTTTTTATTTGTTTAGTCAACTCAAGTTCCATGAGTCGGCTCAACTTCTAAGGTTGTACCATCAAGTAGGACTATCCATTGGGCAAAAATTCCCAAACGCCGGACAAAGGGTTTTTTCCTCCTTCACACGCAAGGATGCTCCAAGGACTATCCGTTAGGGAAAGAATTGCAAACGCCAGACTACCCGTTGGATCAAGGACAATCTGGTTTGGCCCAACGGCTATTAATACAGGGCGTCCGGCCTTTCGTCTCCATTCCGCACCAACACTCCACCGTTCTCTCCCCAATCCAAACCGCAATGGCGTGGTCTCCGATCATGTGGCCCACCTACCCACCCCGACCTCCTCCGACCACGAGGACCACCCTCTCTTTAGCATTTACGACGACGACGCCAACATGGCGTCATCATCCCTCGCGCCCTCCTCCACCGACTCCCCCCCGGACTACCTGTGGAACGAGGACCCGGAGGAGGAGCACAACAGCGAGGAGGAGGAGGAGGAGGACGACGACGACGACAACGACGACGACGGGGACAGGGACGACGACGATGACGACGGGGAGGACGACGAGGACGGGAATGGGGACGGGCCGAGGCCAAGGCCGAGTCCGAGGACGAGGACGACGACGACGACGAGCACAATCATATGCTCGTCCTATACGTAAATTAATTATATTCTAAAAACTATGCAATCCAGTGATGAGTTTTCTGTGTTCATCTTCAAATTTATATATTTTATCAAGTTTGTTCACAAATTTTAGAAAAAATTATTACAAATTCTTCTAAAATCGCTGACAGCTTTCTCGGTTTGTAACTGGTAAGACACTAGGATGACCCGCCGCCGCGCCCGCCATGGATGGGAGAAAACTGGCCGGCGGCGACCGCCATGGATTGGAGAAAACCCCTAAGCCCGTAGTTCCAGCCTGAGCCCGTAAATCTAGACAAATCGTTTCTCTTTGAGTTAATAGAGATAGTTGTAGTGCTTAATTGAGTCGCCGTTGCCGGAGATGGCCGGTCCGCTGTCGTGCAGCGTCGCGGTCCACCATTGCCCTCGGTTAAACCACCAGATTGAATACGAACTTTGGTGGTCGGACAGAATACTATAGTTCGGCCATGTTATAATTAAGGTTGTCCGAGTGTCCTCCCATGTCTCGCCATGTTTAGTTCACAAAAAAATTGGTGAAAAGTTCAAGTAGCACTTTTGTTGTTATTTGACAAACTTTATCCAAACATGGACTAACTAGGCTCAGAAGATTTGTCTCGACAATTACAGACAAACTGTGCAATTAGTTATTTTGTTTACCTAAATTAAATACTCCATGCATGCGTCTAACGATTCAATGCGACAGGGAATCTTGATATTTTTTGGGAGCCTTGTTCAGTTCGCGAAAAATGTTGCATAGTGACAGTTTAGCACTTTCGTTGTTATTTCATAAACTTTGTCCAAACATAGACTAACTAGGCTCAAAAGATTCGTCTCGACATGAACAGACTAAAAGTACAATTAGTTATTTTTTTACCCACATTTAATGCTCGATGCATGCGTTTAAAGATTCGATGTGACGGGTACTATGCAACATTTTTGGGCAAATTTTGTGAACTGAACATGGCCCACATACTCCCTCCGTCCCTAAATAAGTGTCGTTCTCGATTCCCGAGAAAAAGTTGCTGTCAATTATATATTAAAATATATTAATATTTATGCTAAGTAATTAGTATCATTGGAAAGATCTTTACATCTAGTTTTTTAAAAAAATTATTTGGAGATATAAATATTGTATATATTTTCTACATATTGAGTCCGGCCATGTTATAATTACGGTTGCCGGACTGTCTTGCCCATGCCCTAAAATGTTGAGTACTTCGTACCTCGGCCCTCGTTCTTTGGTTGGCAGTTGTAGGTGTTTCTGGGTGCTGTTAGGACCAAAACCAATGCGTACACACCTTTTTCCACGAATGTTGGTACCTCAGTCCAACTCTGGTACGTAGGAGTGCTGACTCGACCTCGCTGGGTGGCCGGCTCTTCTGCTAGCTCTAATGGTACCTAAGAGGGTGAGTCTGGGCTCGTGTAACCCATCCCGTGCCAAAGTGGGTCTAAGCACTTCCTGTCGGGTTAAGTTTGTAAAGTGGGTCTAAGATATACAGTCCTGTCGGCCATGGCGGTCACAGAGGCGATGTCCTGATCTAGAATTAATAATATATACGATTGATTTGTCTGGCCAACCGTCTAGCTAGATCACGAAATGTCTAGATACAAGAGATAGCCCTTGTCGGTAGAGTGTCCACTTTTGTTTGGGTCAATAGCTCTAGTAGACACCGGAATGACACCTATGACACTGTTGTGTCCCACAACCTTGTCGACACTATCGGTACAGGCACACAACTTATTGTTAAAGACCAGCATTAGGTGACCGATATGTACAAGCGTGCATGTATTGCTATGACACTATGAACTCTGGAGTCGGTCTTGTGCACCCATAGTAGGGCCCTCAACAAACTCCCTGCCTCAGTACCATTATGTAATTATAAAGACCGGTTCTATAGTTCTGTATTCTATTATTGCAGTGTACGTTAGATACCATCCTCAAACACGAAGTCTTATGCTAGTATCGGCAAACTAGGTTAGTTTGCGGGTTTAGGGTTGAGGGTTTAGGGTTAAGACTAACTGTCATTTTGGGATGTTATTCCTCTATGTGCATAGGAGATATATACACACATCTTCCACACTATAGTTGGTGGGCCTGCTGTCACACTCCAATTTTAAGAACAAAATTGGAGCACAATATATGTATGCCAGGATCAATTTTCATACATATATCGACATCATAGTAAATATCAAAACACTGCTATTATCAATATATGGAACTTTATTACAAAAATGACCCTCGGTCCAAAAGAAAAGTACAGACTCTCATGATACCTGACTCTAATGAAGACTCTGATGAAGACGCGGAAATCTGGACTCCACTCCACAGGAAGGTCGACCGGGGGTAGCGCCATCCTAGTACAGGTCGTCAGGGTCGTAGCCAGCGTCCTCTGGGTACTCCGGCTCCTCGTAGGCGTAGTCTCCAGCGTCTGGGTGGGGTAGCAGGGGGGACAAAGAGGAAGGGTGAGTACATCAAAATGTACTCCGCAAGTGTAGGAAATATATGCTTATGAGGCTCATAACAAAGGTAGGCTGACACAGTTTGTCTCATACGCGTGAAGCGACACATCCTATTAATCCTATTAATCCTATGCACCTATTTACTAGGTTATAGACACAGACTCTGTAGAAAAGTAACCACACTCGGAGTCGCACCGAGCAACACCACACTCGTAGTCACACCGAGCAACCAACACTTGTAGTCACACCAAGCAACCGTACTTGGAGTCGCACCAAGCACCCACACCTGAAGTCCATCAGGCAACAGCACGTGAAGTCCATCAGATGGCCCGAACAGGTAACCAGTAACCAACTAATCTCGAAGAAATCCAAGCCCGCTCGTGACCATGAGCACGGCTGATATATCAGTTTTACACTCTGCAGAGGTTGCACATCATTACCCATGAGTCGGGCAGTTCCCGTCACGCTAAACACTGCCGAGGTGCATAGCGGGTTGCACTGCAAGGCCTTTACAAAGCCCCTCCAAGCCTGTGTTACACGTACTCTAAGGTTTCTCCCCTGTCCATAAGTCAACGACCCCAAGGGACCCCTCTTGAGCCATTATAAAACCCCCGTGTAGCATAACTTGAAGGAAACTAATTAATTAACCAGGTCCAGCCCATCCAGATCTCATGGTTGCGTTGTTTTGCCGGGTTACTTGTCCAAGAACCAGGTCCTAGGGATCCAGGCAGGATATGTCTAGCACGAGCCCAGAACCAGAAACCAAAACCAGCTGGGTCTACTCTAATACCAAAACCAGAAATAATACAAGAATCTAGTAAACCCTAACATGAGATTCAATTTAATGACAAACATGCATCTACTAGATCTACTCTACTCTAATACCAAAAGTAAAATAAATCATAGGTGCAAGATGTTCAAGAACACTTGCCTGCGGGCTAGGTCGAATCTGCAGGATCACAGGAATTGTCTGGAGCGTACTCGAACTCCGCAATCTCTGGCCCAAACAACATACATGGCACAATACAATAAAATAAATAACAGTACAACAAGCAGTAACGAAACAGTAAACCAACAGATCTACCGCGAAGAGAACAAAATTATGAAACTAACACAAGTTGAATCGGTCGAAACGGAGCTAAAATGAGCAAGTTATAAGCATTTGGATTTGGATGGCATTTCTGTAAATAATTTGAACTCATTTTCATATTTAAAATAAATCAAATCTGAAAAAGAATGTGGCGTGGACCGGGCCTCAATTCGGATGAATAACAAGGGCTGGAACGCGATTCTGGGAAGACTTAGGGAATAGTGCCTCTGGACCGCGGGTTAGTTTGGAGAAAATGAAGGGCCTTTCTGTGAAACTTGTGAGGGCACACGCCAGAAGCCAGAGCTGGCGCCACGTGGCGGTGCATCACTGGTTCGGTGCACAACTGTGCTGTGGACGGAGCGCACGGCGCTCTGGCTCGCGGTTCACAGTGGACCAGGGGACGACGCCTCATTTTCCTCGAAGTGCAAGGACTAAACGGAAAGATTTCCAAGACTCATCATACAGTGCACGAGGATTGCGGGTTAAGGATTGGAAACTGTGAGGGCTTAAGTGCAAAAGGGTCAGATCTGGTCGGCGCCGGTTGCGTGGCCGCTGACCGAGCGCCACGCGGCGTAGCGCGACTGGTGGGGTGTTCCACGGAGCTCGTGGACACGATGGCGTGGCACGGTGGGCGGAGTCCACCGGCTGGTCGACTGGGTCCATACCGCTTCGATTGGCGAGATCTAATCTTAGCCGATCAGCTGAGATTGGACGGCTGAGAGTGAAATGGGAGGGTCAGGGTGACCGCCGGCGGGGTTTGGCACGGCGGCGCCTGTCTCCAGCGCGGCGGCGCCATAGCCAGGGCGTCTAGCATGCTCGGGGAAGGCACCTAGGGTACGGTAGAGACTATGGGGCATGGTGGGATCGAAAGAGGATCTTACAGCGGTTTTGGTGGTGGTGCTCACGGCGCCGGTGAAAGTCCAGAGACGGCGGACAACGTGGATGTCGCGGCGGCGGTGCTCTGGAGCTCCGGCGTGGTCGAGGAAGGTGTGTTCCGGCCCTGATTCACTTTGGGGTAGATCTCCTGGACGCGGCGCATGACCGTGAAGCCGAAGGAGGGAAAGACGAGGGTCGGTGGTGGATTCGCTGCGCGGTGGCGAGCTCGAACCGAGCCCAGCAATGGCGTGGCGGTGGCGGTGTCTCGGGATGTCACTGGAGCGTGGGGGATCGCACACGAGGGAACGGGGTGGCGGCGGCGGGGCGGCGTGGGGGTCGGTGTGGCTTATAACAGCCAGAGGAGGGGTGGCGGCTGGGTGTTGTTGCGGTAGAGGAGTCGGGGTGGGCGGAGCTATGGACGCTGCGCGAAGGGCAGAGAAAGAGTTGGGGGAGGCTCTGACCAGTGGGGACCACCAGTCGGTGTGTGGGAGGAAGAGAGCACGAGCGCCTGCGGCTGTGCGTGCGGGTTGTCGCGGCTTGGGCCGAGCGCGATCGCGTGCCGGTAGGAAGAGGGGAGAGGAGGCTTGGGCCAAGGAGGTGGTCCGCGCGGCGGTGCGGGCTCTGCAGGTCGGGGAGGAGAAAGGAGGGAGATAGGTGGGAGTGGGCTGGCTGGGCCGAATGGAGGGAGAGGGTGAGGTCCAGATGCCCTTTTCTTTTCTTTTCTTTTCTTTTCAAAACCTTTTCAAAATCATTTCCAAATCCAAATCAAATCCAGTTTCAAATCAAATAAGATTGGAAGAGTTTTGACAATAGTTTTCCCTGGGTTTTGAAATTAAACTTTGAGTCTTCTAAAGCTTTTATAAACCTTTTATTTGTTTTCTAAATAGAATAAAATCGATGCGCCCTAACGGGTTTAATAAATTTATTTTCCATGCAATAAAATATGCAAAGGCATGAATGCAACATGACATAATTAAATAAAAAAAAATTTCCTCCTCTAATAAACAGACCAACCTATTTAATTTCTAATTTATTTAATTCAATTGGGGAAAAATTAATTCAGGGTGTTACAAACCTACCCCCTTAGAAGAATCTCATCCTCGAGAATAGGAAGAGTCGGCGAAGAGATGAGGAAAATCTGCCCGAAGATCATCTTCCTTCTCCCATGTGGCTTCTTCTTTAGCGTAATGCTTCCATTGCATTTTGCAGATTTTAATCCTCTTGTTGCGAGTACCTCGTTCCATCGTGTCCAGAATCTTGATCGGCTCAGAGAAAGTCAGATCATCTCTCAGATCAAGCTCCTCAAGTGGGAACTGCTCCTATAGAACTTTGAGACATCTCTTCAGTTGGGATACATGGAACACATCATGAATACCTGCTAGTCGTGCAGGCAACTCCAGCTGATAAGCAACTGCACCTTTCTTATCAATCACCTTGAAAGGGCCAATGAATCTCGGAGATAACTTCCCTTTGACATTAAACCTCCGAAGACCTCTGAAGGGTGACACCTTCAGATAAACAAAATCCCCAATCTGGAATTCCAGCTCTCGTCGTCTGACATCTGCATAACTCTTCTGTCTAGACTGAGCTGTCTTCAAGTTGCTTCTGATTTCCCTGACCTGTTCTTCAGCCTCTTCTATAGATTCAGGGCCAAAGACCTTCCTTTCTCCAACCTGATTCCAGAACAGAGGAGTTCTGGACTTCCTGCCATAAAGTGCTTCGAATGGTGACATCTTCAGGCTGGCCTGATAGCTGTTATTATAAGAAAACTCTGCATAAGGAAGACTCTTATCCCAACTCTGGCTATTCTGGAGTGCGCTGCTCTCAACATGTCCTCAAGGATCTGATTCACCCTTCCTGTCTGACCATCTGTCTGAGGGTGGTAAGCTGAACTGAAACTGAGGTGAGTATCCATAGACTCATGCAACCACTTCCAGAATCTGGATGTGAACTGTGTACCCCTGTCAGATACTATGATCTTGGGCACTCCATGAAGGCACACAATGCGTGACATGTATAGCTCTGCAAGCTGCGGTCCACGATATGATTCCTTAACTAGAATGAAATGAGCCACCTTGGTCAAGCGATCCACTATGACCCAAATAGAGTCATATCCAGACTGAGTCCTGGGCAAACCAGTGATGAAATCCATGCTGATCTCTTCCCATTTCCACTCCGGGATCTGCAATGGCTGTAGCAAACCAGCTGGCCTCTGATGTTGGGCCTTAACCCTCTGACATGTGTCACACAAGGCCACATACTCTGCTACTTCCCTCTTCATCCCATACCACCAGTAATACTGCTTCAGATCCTGGTACATCTTGGTACTGCCTGGATGAAGAGAGTGTGCTGAATCATGAGCTTCTCTCAAAATCAACTCCTTGATAGCCTTCACATATGGAACACAGGTCCTGCCTCTAAACCATAAGACACCTTGATCATCCTCTGTGAATCCTGGGGCTTTATCCTCCTTGATCGACTGTCTGATCTCTAGAAGGTACTCATCAGTGAGCTGCCTTGCTCGGATATCATGCTCCAAGGTTGAGTCAACCTCCAAGGCTACTGCATCAGTGTGGCCAAGAATACCTAAGTTGAGCTTCACAAACTCCTCATGCAACTCAGGTTGCTGCTCCTTGATTTCAAGCACATTGCAGTAGACTTTCCTGCTCAGGGCATCTGCTACAACATTCGCCTTGCCCGGATGATAGTTGATACTCAGATCATAGTCTTTAATCAACTCTAGCCATCTCCGTTGGCGGAGATTCAGATCTGGCTGGGTGAAGATGTACTTCAGGCTCTTATGATCAATGTAGATCTTTGTCCTTTTACCCATCAGATAGTGCCTCCAGATCTTCATAGCATGAACAACAACTGCCAACTCTAGATCATGAGTAGGATAATTCAGCTCATGCTTCGTGAGCTGTCTCGAAGCATAGGCAATCACATGACCTTCCTGCATAAGCACACATCCCAAGCCCTGACGAGAAGCATCACAATAGACTGTGAAGTTCTTCTGTACATCTGGCATGACAAGAATAGGAGCAGTAGTCAATCTTGCCTTCAGCTCCTCAAAACCAGCCTGGCATTCAGGGGACCATACGAACTTGGCACCCTTCTCAGTCAGCTTCGTCATCGGCTTCGCGATCTTGGAGAATCCCTCAATGAATCGGCGATAGTAACCAGCCATACCAAGGAAACTCTGAATCTCAGTGACGCTCTCGGGTACCTTCCAGTCCAAAATATCTTGGACCTTGCCTGGATCAACAGATACTCCACCCTCTGAGATGATATGCCCCAAATATGCAACCTTCTTCATCCAGAACTCACATTTGTTCAGCTTCGCATACAACTGATGCTCTCTAAGCTTCTGCAGCACTAACCTCAGATGCTTCTCATGCTCTTCTTCATTCTTCGAGAATATCAGGATATCATCAAGGAACACTATGACGAACAAGTCCAGAAACTCCATGAAAACCTTGTTCATCAGATACATGAAGAAAGCTGGGGCATTAGTCAAGCCGAAGGACATCACTGTGCACTCATAAAGCCCATATCGAGTCACAAATGCAGTCTTCGGAATATCAGCTTCACGAATCTTCAGTTGATTATAACCTGTTTGCATGTCAATCTTTGAGAACACATGAGCACCCTTCATCTGATCAAACAGATCATCATTGCGAGGAATAGGGTACTTGTTCTTGATGGTAGCTTCATTCAATGCGCGGTAATCGATGCACATCCGTCTGGTTCCATCTTTCTTCGGAACAAAGATCACAGGGGCTCCCCATGGGGATGTACTAGGACGAATATGCCCCTTCTCTAACTGCTCTTTGAGCTGCGTCTTCAGATCAGCTAGCTTTTCGGCATCCATTCTATATGGTCGCCTGTATATAGGTGCAGTGCCAGGAACTAAATCAATAGAGAACTCAATCTCGCGATCAGGTGGCATACCTGGCACTTTCTGGAAGACATCAGGGAACTCCTTCACCACTCAGATATCGGGTACCACGACGGCCTCATAAGCTCTGGCTGTCTCGGTCAACTGCGGCGGTGCCTGATACTCGATCACTGCCCCATCAGGATGCTTCACTATGATAAGCCTCTAAGCACAATCAATGACGCCCTGGTACTTGCGTAGCCAATCCATTCCCAGAATGACATCAATGCCTTGGGAATCTAGAACAATAAGAGAGGCGGGAAAGACTACCCCCCTTATGATTAAGCTCACATTCGGGCACACATGCCTCGACAACAGCTCTCCTCCAGGAGAGTTCACTAGCAGATGCTTCTTCATCAACACTCTATTCATATTATATCTAGATGCGTAGGGTGCTGATATGAATGAATGAGATGCTCCAGAACCAAACAGGACTGTAACTGGGTGAGAATCAACAAGAAACGTATCAAACACCACATCTGGTGCTGTCTGAGCAGTCTCTGCCACCACGTGGTTCCCACGACCACGAGTGTAGCCCTGGGGCTGGCCTGCGGGATGAGGTTGCTGCTGCGGAGCCTGCTGCCTCAATGGACACTTGTTGGCGAAGTGTCCCATCTGGTGGCTGTTGGTAGTTCTTAGCTTCACTAAAGATAGTGCTAGGCAACTGTCCCCGGTAACGGCCCAGGAATGCTTGTTGGCACTTACTAACGTTGTTACTAGGAGTAGACTATGGAGTCTATCCCTAGTAACGGCGTCAGAAATGCTTGAAGCAAGACCGGTCACTATACCTAAAGGAGTGGAGCTAAAGCAACTATCTACTAATGCCAAGCGGGGTTGTCAATCCCGACACTAGTAGGAGCTAGCTAGAGAGAATGCAATCTACCAGGAGGAGATTCTGCAAGCGCACAGAACTATCGTAGTAGCACTTCGCCTGGGAGTACCAGGTGTCGATTTATTTGATCCCAAGGGAAGGCTAGAGTGGTGTATGAGTCGAGTCAAGGAGGGGATGAGAGTCAAAGAAATAAGAAAAGAGAAAAGGGGAAAAGTGAAGAGAAGGGATGGAAGGCTAGAAAGAATATATGGATGCTAGGTAAGGATGAAATGGATGGCTAAGGTAAGGTGGATGGATAGGTAGATAGAGGGTAACTAAGGGTAACTAACTAATAACTACTGATAACTAATCCTAGATAACTACCAAGCAAGATAACTACGAAGCGAGACAGATACGAAGCAGGGCAGGCAAAAGGCAATAAAGCAACTAAGTTGACTATAGTTTTATTCCTATCTTGTCAAGTATCGAGGCGTACTAGCCTTTACCACTTACTTAGGTTGAACGCTAGCACAATGAGCCTTACTGTTAAACTGGGTCAACTACGTGGTGGAATTCAAGGCGCACAGGGCTGTCACCACCTGCTTGCTACCAAAGCTATCCGGGGGTCCAGCCGTATCTAAAGGTAAGTCTATAACTAAGCACCACGCTTAACTATATTCTAACTATCTCTACCCTAGCTTTGAATAGAGACACCCTTGCGGACGTCAGAGCAAACACTTGACTTAATAAGATAAACACTAAACTAACTAAGCAACCTATTGGCAAAGATCAAACACTAAGCTCACCAGAGATTAACTACTATGGCTAAGTGAATTGATCTATAGGATAGCTAGGCACTCAAGCAATCAATCAAGTATAACACTCAATACTGATAAGTAGAATAAAGTAATACTTGAAATGATGAACTAGAATATAGTAAATGCTTGAGTAACAAGAGCAAAACCTGAACTGGAGATGAAGGAAGACTCTTCCTAGCTCCAGAACCGATCACTCGCACGCCTCTACTCTTGAGCTAACCCTTGAGCAGCGCTACCGCGAGGGCGAAGATGCCTTGCTCTACTAGCTACCTACTTGCCTAAGCTCTCTAAGCTTCTAACCTAACTCTCACTTGCTTCTCTTGCTTTGCTTCTCTTGGAAGTGATGGTACTGTTGGTTGTGTGGGATGTGTATGAAGAGGTGCCTCAGGGGGGTATTTATAGCCCAAATGAGTGAGGGGGGTTCTTATAGTGGGCAGCCAACCGACCTAGGGTTATGTCAGGTGGCGGGCGCCACCCCCTGCTGGCGGCCGCCAGCTCCCTGGCCGTTGGATGAACCGCCTCTGCTTCAACGGCATTCAGGTGGTTGTCCAAGGCGGTTTGGAGGTCGGTTGCATGTCCTAGCAACCGACATTCAGCCTTGATCCACGCCACTCCTCCCTGAGCCGTCCGATGCCACTGACCTAGTGACCAAGGGCCAGGATTTGGCCTTGGGGAGGTCACACGGATCGGTGACGTGGCAGGGGGTGACACTTGGGCCAACCCAAGTGGCGGGCGCTACCCCCCTTAGGCCCATTTGGGCCCTGCTGAGTGGGCTTGGCCTCTGGTGGGTCCATATGTCCAAATTTGGTTCAAATCCTGCATTCAAATAAACTTCTATGGACATGAGGAATTTGGTTAGTTTGAAACCTATTTGACTACACTTCATGCCTTTTTGGTGGACTTTAGGGTCAAATGTTGATGGTAAAACAGGTGTTTAAGGACCGTCAACAAGCTCCCCCAAGCTAACCTGTTGCTCGTCCTCGAGCAACAATGTGGTTTAAGCATTGAGCATGAAATGAATAGCAACTTAAGATGGCTGCAAGTGCATATTGTACAGTGAGAAATAACTTAGCATATATCATTAATCATTGCAATGTGGGGCTTATAGCTTTTCACTTCAAACATGCAAGAGTGAAATAAAGCAGTAGATAGGAAACTTTTATCTTGCTTAGGTTTGACTAGGATTCTGTCTGGAGGTTTTTCAAGGTTTTCAAAAGATAACAACTTGCTTAAGTCCTCCAAGATTCACTCAATCACTCAATGGTGTTTAAATCCTCACTTAGGCCAAAATGTAGCCTCTCCTATTTCTAAAGAATGATATGTGGAGTTATAGGTAGGCTAAGAACCATGAGCAAATTGCCTGATGTTTATTGCTAAGCTAGACACTCAGATCGTAAGGAGCAACAAATCATAAAAATTGATCAAGATGTGCATGTGTGGTTATGTGGAAGTGTATAGAGAGATATTTCATAATCCTTCCTAGTTAATTTCTGGGGTCTAGAGCTAATGATAACTCTCTTTTTTTTGGATACACAGTGAGTAGACAAAAGATGTGTCCTCATATTTTCTTAGGACATAGTCCTCTCTTGAGCTACTTTGCTCACTTTTTTTTTCACAGGACATAGTCCTTTCTTGAGCTACTTTGCTCATTTTTCTCTCTCTCTCTTTTAGCTCTAGATTTCCCCAAACATCTATAGGAAAGGATTTTTGAAATGAGTAGGGGAAGAGGGAGAAATGCTTATTCCCAGTGTAGGAATAGCATAAGGCTAGCAATGGGATGTTTGGCAGGGTATTGCATATCTCCGGTGTAGAGAATAAGCAATTTATTTGGTGGTTGCAAACTTCCAAAGTGGAAAGTAGGCAAATTATGGTGGGTGTACGTGAATCTTGATTCAAAAGATATGATAAGCTTCTCTACTAAGATCTATGAGGTCTAACAAAGCTCAACACAAACAAAGCTCTTTGTAGTTTTGACTAATGACTAACAAATATGTGGCTGGTGGTGGGATGGGATAAAATCTAGGAGGAACTTTTAGCAAGGTTTTCATAATTTTTAAAAGAAATCCTCCAGATCAGGTCCTAATTTCACCTTAGCAAGTTTAAAGAATTACTCCATTTCTTACTAACTTTATTCACTAAGCATGATTTCAGTTAAAGCATGTGCAACCCACAAAAGCTACAACTTAGATAAGACTAGTCATTCAAACCATAACAATAGCATTTGCATGACATATTTCAAATCTTATTCAGGTTTCAACTTGTTTAAACAGATATTATCAGTTTTATTCATGGAGTGGTTATTTAGGCAAGCATGTGACATTCAAAAGATATAGAATTTAAGAACTGAATGTAAAGTGTAGGCTTGAGACATACCTTATTGAAGCGGGAGTCTCCCCCAAGCTGGCTTCTTGCTTGGTGAAAGATCGTCTTCGTCTCAGTCGGAGCTCTTGTTCTCATTTTATTAAAAGGGAAACTATCTAATGTTGTGAAAAGTGAAACTATCCTATTTTGATATTTTATTGTTCTAACTAAGTTAACATATACCTATGCATAAAACTAATGATAACTGATTTTTTTTTAGCTTCATGCATGAAATATGTTACTTATTCGAAGAAGGGAAATTTGAAGGGAAATTAAAAGTAAAACCATACCTTAGGTCCATGGAGTTTCATCCTTATCGGGTGGATCTTCTTCCTTGGGCACTTCTTCTCTTAGTACTCGATCCGGTTCTTCTTCTTTTGGCACCTCTCCTTTGTTATGTGAATTACGCAACTCAGGAGGAGGTGGTTCTTTCTTTCTGCTCCACCCTGTTCTTGGGCGCCTCTTCTTGGTACGAACGGGTTTTGCTTCCTGCATGTTAGCGGCATATGCGGGACCACGGGAGAAGGAGAATATTTCCTTCCTCCCTCCTAATGTCATTTGAATTTTACCACTTCCCACATATATACAGGCATCAACAGTGTTCAAGAAGGGTCTACCTAAGATTAGAGGCACATCTTTCCTATTTCCCATATCTAGTATTATGAAATCAGCAGGAACATAGGAACCTCTAATATGAACAAGTAAATCATTAACTATTCCTTCTACATAGCAAGTTGATTGATCAGTTAGCACAACATAGGCAGATGTGGATGACATGGGTGGAAAGAATGAGTTTTCATAGAAATCTTTAGATATAATGTTCACACTCGATCCTAAATCACACATGGCATTTTTAAAGACTTCACCAAAGATTGAGCATCTAATTATGGGACTACCAGGATTACCTTTTTTAACAGTCATGGTTTGATCTTCATAATAGTTAAAATACTTTATTTCAACCATATTTGCAGTTTCCATGTCAGGTTTAGCAGGAATTTTGCCAGATTCAAAAGATGGTATGATAGCAGCAAGTTGAGCTAATTGGGTTTCTAACATCTTATTAAAGCTAAGTTGATTTTTCAGAGCAGATGAGAAATCTTCCAATTTAGCATTTATATTCTCAAGGGCTTTATCATTCGATATTAATTTCTTATTCAAAAATTGAGTAGTTCTACCTTGTGAGTAAACTAAATTCTTTAAGAACGAGAAATCATCAGAATTATGAAAATTAGAGCGGGGGAATGAATTGTTACCTTGAGAATTGGAGTGTTGATACCATCTTTGATTCTGTTGACGAAAACCGTTACTGTTGTTGATGAAGTTCAAATCTTCATGTAGCTCAGGGCAGTGGCTCCCAGAATGTCCGGTTTCTCCACAGACTTCACAAGTCATGTAGGATTCCAGAGATTGGACACTCTCCTATTGGTTCATCTTCTCACAGCTATCCAGCTTCTTTGTCAGCAGGTCCATCTTGGCCACGATCATGTCGACCTCCTTAAGGGAATGTATACCTCGCTTACGGGGCTGTAGTCTTTCGTCATTCCATCCTTGGTTCGACACCATCTTCTCTATGAGAGCCTTAGCATCTGCAACATTCAGAGAAAAGAATGCACCGCCGGCGGCGGCATCCAAATGGCTTCTAGAGAGTGGGGTTAGGCCATGGTAGAAGTTCTGGATCAATAGCCAGTCCTCCATACCATGGTGCGGACAAGCAGCGACATACTCTTGCAACCTCTCCCAAGCCTCGTGAATAGATTCCTCGGTTTGTTGCATAAAGCTAGAGATTTTGTTACGCAGAGCATTCGTCTTGCCCACAGGAAAGAATTTGGCGAGAAAAGCATTGGAACACTTGTCCCATGTGTCTACAGCGTTGCGATCGGTATAGAACCATTGCTTCGCTTTTCCTAGCAAAGAGAAAGGAAAGAGACGAAGGCGGATGGCTTCTTGGGTTATCCCCTTAATGGTGAAGGTGCCGCAAATCTCCAAGAATTGTTGGAGGTGAGCATTGGCATCCTCATGAGCCTTGCCACAGAACGGGCTAGCTTGGACCATCGTGATCAGAGCCGGTTTTAACTCAAAATTGAGGTTGGCATCAATCACGTTTGGTCCTATCGCTACATTAGCGGCAGAAGGAGTAGAAAATTCACGAATGGCTTTGTTGACCATCGTGAAGATAGAACGAGATAAGAAAGAAAGAAGTTGAAGAAGATGAAGGAAAAGGATAAGAAGAACTAAGGAAAGAAAGAATGGGGTAAGATGGGATTCGCTAAGCGGAAGCTTAAGCGAAGATAAATTCGACATGGACTCAACCGATACACCGATTGCCTTCCCCGGCAACGGCGCCAGAAATGCTTGTTGGTAGTTCTTAGCTTCACTAAAGATAGTGCTAGGCAACTATCCCCGGTAACGGCCCAGGAATGCTTGTTGGCACTTACTAACGTTGTTTCTAGGAGTAGACTATGGAGTCTATCCCTGGTAACGGCGTCAGAAATGATTGAAGCCAGACCGGTCACTATACCTAAAGGAGTGGAGCTAAAGCAGCTATCTTCTAATGCCAAGCGGAGTTGTCAATCCCGACACTAGTAGGAGCTAGCTAGAGAGAATGCAATCTACCAGGAGGAGATTCTGCAAGCGCACAGAACTATCGTAGTAGCACTTCGCCTGGGAGTACCAGGTGTCGATTTATTTGATCCCAAGGGAAGGCTAGGGTGGTGTATGAGTCGAGTCAAGTAGGGGATGAGAGTCGAAGAAATAAGAAAAGAGAAAAGGGGAAAAGGGAAGAGAAGGGATGGAAGGCTAGAAAGAATATATGGATGGCTACGTAAGGATGAAATGGATGGCTAAGGTAAGGTAGATGGATAGGTAGATAGAGGGTAACTAAGGGTAACTAACTAATAACTACTCATAACTAATCCTAGATAACTACCAAGCAAGATAACTACGAAGCGATATAGATACGAAGCAGGGCAGGCAAAAGACAATAAAGCAACTAAGTTGAGTATAGTTTTATTCCTATCTTGTCAAGTATCGAGGCATACTAGCCTTTACCACTTACTTAGGTTGAACGCTAGCACAACGAGCCTTACTGTTAAACTGGGCCAACTACGTGGTGGAATTCAAGGCGCACAGGGCTGTCACCACCTGCTTGCTACCACAGCTATCCGGGGGTCCAGCCGTATCTGAAAGTAAGTCTATAACTAAGCACCACGCTTAACTATATTCTAACTATCTCTACCCTAGCTTTGAATAGAGACACCCTTGTGGACGTCAGAGCAAACACTTGACTTAATAAGATAAACACTAAACTAACTAAGCAACATATTGGCAAAGATCAAACACTAAGCTCACTAGAGATTAACTACTATGCCTATGTGAATTGATCTGTAGGATAGCTAGGCACTCAAGCAATCAATCAAGTATACCACTCAATACTGATAAGTAGAATAAAGTAATACTTGAAATGATGAACTAGAATATAGTAAATGCTTGAGTAACAAGAGCAAAACCTGAACTAGAGATGAAGGAAGACTCTTCCCAGCTCCAGAACCGATCACTCGCACGCCTCTACTCTTGAGCTAACCCTTGAGCAGCGCTACCGCGAGGGCGAAGATGCCTTGCTCTCCTAGCTACCTACTTGCCTAAGTTCTCTAAGCTTCTAACCTAACTCTCACTTGCTTCTCTTGCTTTGCTTCTCTTGGCAGTGATGGTACTGTTGGTTGTGTGGGATGTGTATGAAGAGGTGCCTCAGGGGGTATTTATAGCCCAAATGAGTGAGGGGGGTTCTTATAGTGGGCAGCCAACCGACCTAGGGTTAGGTCAGGTTGCGGGCGCCACCCCCTACTGGCGGCCGCCAGCTCCCTGGCCGTTGGATGAACCGCCTCTACTTCAACGGCATCCAGGTGGTTGTCCAAGGCGGTTTGGAGGTCGGTTGCATGTCCTAGCAACCGACATTCAGCCTTGATCCACGCCACTCCTCCCTGAGCCGTCCGATGCCACTGACCTAGTGACCATGGGCCAGGATTTGGCCTTAGGGAGGTCACACGGATCGGTGACGTTGCAGGGGGTGACACTTGGGCCAACCCAAGTGGCGGGGTCCACTTAGAGGTGGCGGGTGCCACCTAGGGGTGGCGGGCGCCACCCCCCTTAGGCCCATTTGGGCCCTGCTGAGTGGGCTTGGCCTCTGGTGGGTCCATATGTCCAAATTTGGTTCAAATCCTGCATTCAAATCAAATTCTATGGACATGTGGAATTTGGTTAGTTTGAAACCTATTTGACTACATTTCATGCCTTTTTGGTGGACTTTAGGGTCAAATGTTGATGGTAAAATAGGTGTTTAAGGACCGTCAACAGTGGCACTTGTAGCAGGAACCAATCTGACCTGCCCCCTGTGCTGGGTGGGGCTGCTGCGGACCTGGAAGGCCCGGGCGAGGTGCCTGAGCCTGGCGAGGCTGCTGCTGCTGGGGTGGAGCCTGGTACTGTGGAGCTGGCTGCCTGTACTAGGGAGCGGGCTGCCGGAACTAGGGCGGCTGGTACTGCTGCTGCTGTGGGATCTGCCTGGAAGCTGGAGCAGGTAGAGCGTAGCGGGGACGAGTGGAGCTGCTGGAAGACTGTCCCTGGAAGGTCATCCTCCTCTTGCGATCAGCATCGAGGCCCTTCCTTTCCTTCTCCACGGCGAAGGCACTGTCAACCAGCTTCTGGAATGAGGGATACTCATTCGAAGCTAGTGTGTAGCGGAGTCCAAGGTTAAGTCCATGCCTGAAGCAGACAACAATTTAATTACTTGACAGGTAGCGAAAGAAAGAAGCATGAAGGTATGAATCATGGGTTAGCGAAAAGATATTAACAAAAGAAAAGACTTGCCTGAAGCAATCCTGCTTCTTGTCATCATCGTCCAAATCATCCGGGGCGTAGCGGGACAACTGGGTGAACTACGTGAAATACTCACGCACTATCATCGTGCCCTGCCTGAGGTCCTGAAACTCTCGGTGCTGCACCCTGATCTCGTCGGCAGAGACGTACTGGTCGCGGAAGGCCTTGCGGAACTCCCGCCATGTGATGGTGTCAGCGTCTTCGTGAGCGGCGGTGCAGGTAGTCCACCAGTTCTTCGCCAGGCCCTGAAGCTGGTGCGCGGCGTAGAGGACCATATCATGGCCCTCAACATGAGCAAGCTGTAGCTTGCCTGCAATAGTCTTGAGCCAATCATCAGCGTCCATCGGCTCGATCGCGTGGCGAAAAACTGGAGGATGCGTCATCATGAACCTCCTGAGAGAGTCCTCCCGTCGAGGAGGCTGTGCAGCTCCTGCACCCTGAGCAGCCTAGGCCATCTGCTGCATGTTCTGCATCATCTAGGCCATGTTCTGCATCATCTGGTTCTAGATCTGGTCCATCTAGATCGGGTCGTACGGCTGCGGAGGTGGAGGCAGCGATGGCGGTGGAGGAGGTGGTGGAGGTGGATGAGGCGGCTGGTTGCCACCTGCCCCTCTCCCGCGAGCGTTACCCGCGCTGCTCCTGGTATTAACCATCTAATGCATTTCTAGGAGTAAATGTTAGACATGATAGATAGATATAACAACCCTGATTTAGTTAATTAATTGGATTAATAAAACATTTTAAACAAATGATGTCACTGCAACCTGTCGGTCACAACACACCAACAATCATTACAAAGAACAAAAACATTACATATCCACAACTACATGTCATACAACGACCTACGAGATCACATAGTTATGGTGGGCTTCTTACAAGTTTGGAGGACCTACTTTAAACCAAAGTTTGAATTTTCAGCAGAGATAGGCTACAGAAGTGGGAAAAGGATCAGGCTTTGTAAAAATAGTTTTATAAATAACACGACCTGACTAGGGTAGCGTCCTACGGTCAACACGGCTTTGATACCACTCTGTCACACCCAAATTTTAAGAACAAAATTGGAGCACAATATATGTATGCCAGGATCAATTTTCATACATATATCGACATCATAGTAAATATCAAAAGAATGCTTTTATTAATATATCAAACTTTATTACAAAAATGACCCTCGGGCCCAAAAGAAAAGTACAGACTCTCATGATAACTGACTCGACTCTGATGAAGACGCGGAAATCTGGACTCCACTCCACAGGAAGGTCGACCGGCAGTAGCGCCATCCTAGTACAGGTCGTCAGGGTCGTAGCCACCATCCTCTGGGTACTCCGGCTACTCGTAGGCGTAGTCTCCAGCGTCTAGGTGGGGTAGCAGGGGGGACAAAGAGGAAGGGTGAGTACATCAAAATGTACTCCGCAAGTGTAGGAAATATATGCTTATGAGGCTCATAACAAAGGTAGGCTGACACAGTTTGTCTCATGCGCCTAAAGCGACAAATCCTATTAATCCTATTAATCCTATGCACCTATTTACTAGGTTATAGATACAGACTCTGTAGAAAAGGAACCACACTCAGAGTCGCACCGAGCAAGACCACACTCGGAGTCACACCGAGCAACCAACACTTGGAGTCACACCAAGCAACCGTACTTGGAGTCGCACCAAGCACCCACACCTGAAGTCCATCAGGCAACCGCACCTGAAGTCCATCAGATGATCCGAACCAGTAACCAGTAACCAACTAATCTCGAAGAAGTCCAAGCCCGCTCGTGACCGTGAGCACGGCTGATATATCAGTTTTACACTCTGCAGAGGTTGCACATCGTTACTCATGAGTCGTGCAGTTCCCGTCTTGCTAAACACTACCGAGGTGCATAGCGGGTTGCACTGCAAGGCCTTTACAAAGCCCCTCCAAGCCTGTGTTACACGTACTCTAAGATTTATCCTCTGTCCATATGTCAACGACCCCAAGGGACCCCTCTTGAGCCACTATACAACCCCCGTGTAGCATAACTTAAAGGAAACTAATTCATTAGCCAGGTCCAGCCCATCCAGATCTCATAGATGCGCTGTTTTGCCGGGTTACTTGTCCAAGAACCGGGTCCTAGGGATCCAGGCTGGATATGTCTAGCACGAGCCCAGAACCAGAAACCAAAACCAGCTGCCGAGTCCCACGGCACAAAACCACCAATACGGGTCCATCCTGCCGGATTTACCTAATAACCATGTTGCTACAAAATTACCAAGTCCACATTGTTTCATAGTCTATTAATCAAGATTATTAATATTTATCTCCCATCCCAACCATGACTGCAGGGCAAAGCAAGACATCTACCCGAACATCCCAAAACAGGCGACAAGGAAAATAATACAAGAATCTAGTAAACCATAACATGGGATTCAATTTAATAACAAGCATGCATCTACTGGATCTACTCTACTCTAATACCAAAAGTAAAATAAATCATAGGTGCAAGATGTTCAAGAACACTTGCCTGCGGGCTGGGTCGAATCTGCAGGATCACAGGAATAGTCTCGAGCGTCCTCGAACTCCGCACTCTCTGGCCCAAACAACATACATGGCACAATACAATAAAATAAATAACAGAACAGCAACCAGTAACGAAACAGTAAACCAACAGATCTACCGTGAAGAGAACAAAATTATGAAACTAACGCAAGTTGAATGGGTCGAAACGGAGCTAAAATGAGCAAGTTATAAGCATTTAGAGTTGGATGGCATTTCTGTAAATAATTTGATCTCATTTTTGTATTTAAAATAAATCAAATCTGAAAAAGAAAGTGGCGCGGACCGGGCCTCAATTCGGATGAAAAACAAGGGCTGGAACGCGATTCTTGGAAGACTCAGGGAATAGTGCCTCTGGACCGCGGGTTAGTTTGGGGAAAAATGAAGGGCCTTTCTGCGAAACCTGTGAGGGCACACGGCAGGAGCCGGAGCTGGCGCCACGTGGCGGTGCATCACTGGTTCAGTGCACAGCTGTGCTGTGGACGAAGCGCACGACGCTCTGGCTCGCGGTTCACAGTGTACTAGGGGACGGCGCCTCGTTTTCCTCAAAGTGCAAGGGCTAAACGAAAAGATTTCCAACACTCATCGTACAGTGCATGAGGATTGTGGGTTAAGGATTGGAAACTATGAGGGCTTAAGTGCAAAAGGGTCAGATCCGGTCGGCGCCGGTTGGGTGGCCGCTGACCGAGCGCCACGCGGCGTAGCGCGACTGGTGGGGTGTTCCACGGAGCTCGTCGACGTGATGGTGTGGCATGGTGGGCGGAGTCCACCGGCTGGTGGACTGGGTCCATACCGCTTCGATCGGCGAGATCTAATCTCAGCCGATCAGCCGAGATCGGACGGCTGAGAGCGAAAGGGGAGGGTCAGGGTGATCGCCGGCGGGGTTTGGCACGGCGGCGCCTGTCTCAAGCGCGGCGGCACCATAGCCAGGGCGTCTGGCGTGTCCGGGGAAGGCAGCTAGGTTACCGTAGAGACTACGGGGCATGGTGGGATCGAAACAGGACCTTACAACGGTCTCGGTGGTGGTGCTCATGGAGCCGGTGAAAGTCCAGAGACGGTGGACGACGTGGATGTTGCGGCGGCGGCGCTCTGGAGCTCCGGCGTGGTCGAGGAAGGTGTGTTCCGGCCCCGATTTGCTTCGGGGTAGATCTCCTGGACACGACGCGTGACTTTGAAGCCGAAGGAGGGAAAGACGAGGGCCGGTGGTGGCGAGCTCGAACCGAGCCCAGCAATGGCGTGGCGGTGGCGGTGTCTCGGGAAGTCATTGGAGCGTGGGGGATCGCACACGAGGGAACGGCGTGGCGGCGTGGGGGTCGGTGTGGCGGCTGGGTGCTGTTGCGGTAGAGGAGTCAGGGTGGGTGGAGCTATGGACGCTGCGCGAAGGGCGGAGAAGGAGTTGGGGGAGGCTCTGACCGGCGGGGACCACCTGTCGGTGTGCGGGAGGAAGAGAGCACGAGCGCCTGTGGCTATGCGTGCGGGATGTCGCGGCTTGGGCCGAGCACGAGCACGTGCCGGTGGGAAGAGGGGAGAGGAGGCGTGGGCCAAGGAGGTGGGCCACGCGGCGGTGCGGGCTCTGCAGGTCGGGGATGAGAAAGGAGCGAGAGAGATGGGAGTGGGCTGGCTGGGCCGAATGGAGGGACAGGGTGAGGTCCAGATGCCCTTTTCTTTTCTTTTCTTTTCAAAACCTTTTCAAAATCATTTCCAAATCCAAATCAAATCCAGTTTGAAATCAAATAAGATTGGGAGAGTTTTGAAAATAGTTTTCCCTAGGTTTTGAAATCAAACTTTGAGTTTTCTAAAGCTTTTATAAACCTTTTATTTGTTTTCTAAATATAATAAAATCGATACGCCCTAACGGGTTTAATAAATTTATTTTCCATGCAATAAAATATGCAAAGGCATGAATGCAACATGACATAATTAAATAAAATTTATTTTCCTCCTCTAATAAATAGACCAACCTATTTAATTTCTAGTTTATTTATTTCAATTGGGGAAAATTTAAATCAGGGTGTTAGACCCGCCCTTTGTTCTCGGCATTTCATCACCGCGACACATAGCTAGCCGGACTGTAAACCAAGTGGCTTATATGTTGTTGTGGTTGGTGGGTTTAATACCACCTTGGAAGTTTAGGAGGGTGAGGGTACTTATAATGGAGGACAGCCCCGTTCCAAACGTAGTAGCACAACGAGGATGAAAGTGTAAGAGAGATGCCACTCGTATGCATGTCTCTTACATTTTCATCCTCGCTTTATTTTTACACTTTCGTCCTCCCTTCGTGTAAAAGGACACTTTCATTCTGTGTGTATAGGATATATATACACACATCTTGCACACTATAGTTGGTGGGCCAACCCTTGGTTCTTTGATAACCTGTGCCAAATAAATGTTCTCCATATATACAACATACATCCACTTGAATTCACTTAAACACATACACTAAGCAAACAACAAAGCTCAAGAACAACACTACAAAGAAGAACGTCAGCATAGAGACCAGGTCATCCAGCTTCTTCTCCATGTTCTTCTACCCAAGCTGCTTGCTAGCATGTTTTGACTGTGTTTCTTCTCCATCCTCAAAACCCCCAACTCCTGCTTCTCCAGCGAGGCCAGCTGCTTCCAAATCGATGACAACATACTTCAACTCCAGCATCGTCTTCAAATAGTTCCTTTGGAATTCATAGAACGTACATCTACCAGGCATCTGCAACAAGCCAACCTACCAAGTTAGGGCTCTTCAACCGAAATGGTCAAAATCAAAGATAAATTAAATTAAACACCCGAAAAACTAACCAAAACACTTACACCGGGTACATTTCTGGGCCATTTGAAGAAGACACGCCCCTGGTTGCCGTTGTCAGCTGTCCTCACTATGAGCTCGATTACCCCTCCCTCTTGCAAGTCAAGCACACAATCAGTGGCAGCCCTGTCTCATTTCCGATTTCATCCACCATGCTCAACGACGCCATGGTCCTCGACGAAGAGGGCGTCGTCCGCCGAGCCATGGGGGTGGGACGTGGGGGGTGTGCTGTGTGAAGGGTAAGGGAGAGGTTTAGCCGCCGGTGAACACGGTGGGGGCGAGATGGAGACGGGTGAGCGATGGGGAGGACTGATTAGGCCGAGCCGTTGCTTGGCTATAAGGAAAGAGAAGCAGACATGGGCCCCGCGTCAACTTACGGAAAATGGACGAGGGACTGTCCAGCAGTTGAATTTGTGAACACGCCGAACAAATAGCCGCTTGATGGATTGTCTAGCTACTGAGGACGGCTGCGGACCAACAGCTGCTCTTCAAAGGCGGTTTCTTATGTAAGTCGCCGCTGAAGACGATCTTTAGAGGCGGTTTCTTACGTCATCCGCCTCCGAAGATGATCTTCAGTGGTGGTTTTTTTTTGATACTTTCAGAGGCGGTATTAAGTCCGGGCAGGATGAAAAATTCGCTATGTCCTAGCGTGCTCTTTCGTAAATTGCAGCGAAATGCTACCAAAATTTTTCACTGCCCTGTTCATTTCCCGCAGCCCCGACGCAGTCGCCGGAATTCCCTGCGGCGGTCTTTGCAACCGGCAGCTCTACGCCTCCACGTCGTCGACAGCGAGCGGCCCCGGCCGCCATCCCGGCAGCCGACCCGCTGTCCTGAACCGGAACCCCTGCTATAGGGCCTCCACGAGCTACACCTCGGCGTCCTCGTCAGCGACCTCGCCCCATCAGCCATCTCTGCTGTCGCCTGTGTCTGTCTTCTTCGTTTCTAGCAACCTCCACGGTGCTGCTCCTCGCGTCGTCGTTAGCGACTTCATCCCTAGCCCCCCGTCCCGGCCGTCGTCGGTGTCCGTCTTCTTGCTCTCCTGCGAGTTGGCACTGCGCGAGCCTCTAAGGCATCTCGCTCTGGTGCTTTTGTCCTCTTCTTGTTCGTTGGCGTTCAACCGCAGCCAGCCGTTCTACAAAGTAGCTCTTTTTTCATCTTTTTATTATTAGTTATAGGAGATAGAGTCACATTATTGACTAAGACAATGTAAGGAAATGTTGATTTCTGTTTGCATGAGTAGGGGATAAATGATACACAGAACCTATAAAGCTATACTTTTAGTCAGTATTAAACTTGCTTTCTTTTCATGCAAACCAACTTCCTTTATCATGTGAAGCCCTGTGTTAGTTTTGGTATAGTAAATGAAAGCATGTTTATTTAAATTATAATCTATGCATGTTTCTATTTTCAAATAACATAGTTTTTATTCATAGATGTTTTTATAATGAGTAAAATACACCAGCGGTCCCTAAAGTTATCAGTTGGTGTCATATAGGTTCCAAACTTCGAAAAACACATTTTTGGCATCCTAAAGTTATCGGCAAGTGTCATATAGGTCCCAAAGTCCTAAAAACGTATATGACACGTGCTGATAACTTTAGGTACTGCTGGTGTATTTTACTCTTTTATAATTGTTCAATGTGGTCTACCAAAAGGATTTATAACAATACATATATCCTTCCTTTATGTCTTAGAATATCTGATATCGATGGACGACGGGGTGAATTTGGAGTGGTCGCTATCGGAGGGCACCTCGGGTTCGGCCTCATTCGAAGAAGCTTCAGATTCTAGTCCTAGGCCTGACCGCAGGGCTGTTAGGGCCGCAATTGAGGACCCAAAATATGATCCGTTTGAAGATGTAAGCCTATATTTGCTCCTAGGTGACCACAACTTCTTTTGCACATAATATGTGTGTTAAGGATGACTTTTATTCCTTTATCTCTGCAGGAGCAAATCCAAACCATCGAGCAATCGCAAGCACAGACTAAGATTCAAGTTACATCATCTGCTCCTCAGGCAGCGAAACGAAAGCGAGGGCAGAGAATGAGGAATAGGTTTTGTAAAGGGCAGACTATTGTTGTAGAAGAGGTTAGCCTTATTGGCGAGCCCACACATCCTGCGGGCGTACGTGCCTGCTTTGCAAGCACGATAAGAGCAGCAGTAAGGGACCTTTTTGATTGTTCAATATCATATTGGAAAAATGTGTTCGCTGGTGACAGGAAAGCCTTATGGGATAAGTTGGAAAAGACATTTATTCTCCCTCCTGATTCAGCGGAGCTTGTCAAGAAGTTTGCAATGAAACAAGCGGCGAAAAGTTTCTGACTTTGGCAGTCAGAACTAAATACCTGTTACCGGTTGAAGGGAATCTTGCCGTTCAAGGAGTTTGGGAAGATCAAAGTTCATCAATGGGATAGGTTCTATGATCAGAAGAGCACACCTGAGGTCATAGCCTTGATTGAAATGAACAGTGAGCTGGCAAAGAAGAACATACACCCTCATCGTCTCGACTCTCAAGGCTATGGCCCGAATGTTGAAAAGTGGAGGAAAGATCTTGAGGATGCCAAGGCAGCTGGTGTTCCATATAAATATGAGAACTTAGATGAATGTGCAATGTTCTGGGTTAGAGCAAGGGAAGTCAAGGACAAAGAAACCAGGGCAACTAGCAATCATAGATGAGCGTACTCTAGCAGCCGCGGAGTCCATAAAGGCACTAGCTCAGAAGAAAGTGCAAGGTGAATTTACACCTAGACGAGAGGTGGATGAGCTTAGTGTGGCCCTAGGTAATAAGGAACATCCTGGCCGTGTGCGGGGCATTTCCTCCATGTTTGGACTTAAGAATGGTTTTCCACAAGAGTTGGGTATGTATAAAACAAGGCAACGCTAAAAGGATGACCTTTTTGAAACCCTTTGAAAGAAGGCCGACGAATATATTGATGAAAAGCTTAAGAGGATCCAAGCTTCATAAGATCTGTGTACCGTGGAGCAAGCCCCTGTAGTCCCTAGTAGTGTTGCATCAACCACACTCGAGACATTTCCTATGGACGCCATTAATAGTCCAACACCGTGTGCTCTGCACATTCCATACAACAGGAAGGGGAAGGCCATACAGGTTGCCACTGCAGCTGCTTATCCAGGGTGTACTATGCACAATAGTGTACTTCCGGAAGATTATGCGAAGGTTGAAGTAATCTTGGTTTCTCCGCATCATCTCGACTTTGAAGTTGACATCCCTTCTCCTGATGGTGGGACACTCTTGGGCGATCTTACGAGCTATGTCATTGCTTTGCAATGACGAGACATTGTGTTGTTAACACCCCCATCGGTTGCACTTTCTACTTCTTCTTAGCAGCAATTGGCCCAGGAAGATGTATTACAAGAGGTTATGTTCCCAAAGGTCGATAAATGTCACCCGCCGTCACCGACATATGTGCAACAACATATGGAATCATTATTGGACCAAACAGACTTGCTAACAAACCCAGGTGTCAACTTCTCCTATGGAGAATAGATGATGGAAAATTTCATTGTCGAAAGGGATTCACATCAGGAAGGAAAAACTATTGCGCCATCACCACCGCCTAATCATGAATCGGCTCCCCAAGCGCCTCAAAAGCCATCGCCACCGCATCAACAAACGACTTCGCTGCCACTGCAGCCGCAAACGGCCTTACCAACACCGCCCCAACAAATGGTCTCACTGCCACCGCAGCCACAAAGGTATTCACAGCCACCTCAGCCATAAAGTGCTTCACTGCCACCATCACCGCAGCCACAAAGTGCTTCACCGCCACCTCAGCAACAAAGGGCTTCACCGCCACCGCCACCGCAGCCACAAAGGTATCCAGAGCCACCTCAGCCACAAAGTGCTTCACTGCCACCGTCACCGCAGCCACAAAGCGCTTCACCGCCACCTCAGCAACAAAGGGCTTAACTGCCCCCGCCACCACAGCCTCACCCACAAACAGTTGTGCCACCACCTCCACCGCCTTCGGAGCAACAAATACCGTTTCCTAAGAAGGTGAGAGGACTTGACAAGGGTAGCAACACGCGTGGACCTACCGTATCTGCGATGTTTCATTCTCTTGGAAAAAATAACACCAATGTAGCTTGTGAAAGTAAGGGCAAGGAGTATCGTTCGTCTGCTCCAAATGTCAAGGCCAAGGAAGGAGGTCGCACTATTTATGGTGGCCAACACCGTATGTCTAAAACCCTGATTAGTGTTAACTTCATCAAAGAGATGATGGATCAAGACAATATTGAGTGCCCTTATCAATATGTGGCAGGAACGGAATTCCTACCTGATTTTGTCCTGAAAAACAACAAGAGATTGTCAAACCTAAGAGCTTTCTAGAAGTGGTACTTGCTTGCAGTGCAGCTAGGGTTACATTTAGTGCTGGTGAGTTACCTAGCTCAAGACATATTTGCCACCACAGAAAAAACTTCAAAACTGAGCATACCTTTTGAGGACATGCAATTTTTATTTCGCCAGAAGAGACTTGAAATGAGTCAGATTATCTTGTGGTGCATGTAAGTGTTGTTTCCCTAAACTAGTCATACAATTGGTTATTTTGTGCTTGCGAACACTGTATGCCTTTAATTTTCATCACCAATGCAGGAAAGAGTGGATGGATGCTCAAAAGTTAGCCGTGAAGAACGCGTATCTTGACCCAAATCTCATTTGCGAGTCAAGACATGATGGACCTTTATTTTGGCAAGATAATCATCGAGCTTTCATAGGTGTCAAGGGCAAGGCTAAAGAAAAAATTAGGGTGGCTGCACATAAAAACACAAAGGAGGAGAGTGCTATGTATATTGCGATGGCGTTCCTAGCTTTTAAGGAATTCCAATATATATATATACTCCCTACCATTCTAAGTAAAATCTATTACTATCTTAATTGTTTCCTTTATATTTGGCATTACTATCCATTCTAAGTAATATATATATATATATATATATATATATATATATATATATGCCCCGTTCCTAGCTACTGATGATGATGTTGCTGCTGCTGCTTAGCTGCTTCTGAACTGTATAACTGCTGCTGTTGCTTCTGAACTGCTTACCTTTATAAATAGATGTTGCTGCTTATTTGCTTTTGAACTGCTTAGCTGGTGCTGGTGCTTTTGAACTGATAACTGAACTTTTTGTGTAGTAATGCAGCGATCACTTCATCTTAGCATCCATTAATTTGACATTGGGAAATGTAGTCATCTTTGACTCTTTGAAAAGAGAAGAAAAATAGTATAAAAAATTCATCAGCCTTTTACAAACGTAAATAGATCATATTTGTGCATATATAAATGTATTTTGAAGAGCTAATTGTTTTTTCTTTTAAGCAGTTCTTAAAAATTTTACGTTTTTCAAGCCGGAGAGCATATACCGGAGAAAAAGGACAGGATGACTATTACTTTTCATTAATGTGTACGATCATTTTCTAACCCAATCAAACTATTATACTATTTTGGCATGTGGTTGACTCTTTAGTTGGAAACATAGAGCTTGAGTTATAGCTGTTTGAAGTAAGATGACAGATTAGAATTTGTCCAAGTTTGGACAAAGTTACATTCTTGGTGTTGTTTGACTTCCTTAGCTGCTGAATCTACTTTGGATGATAATAAAAAAGTTATAGAGAACTTTATAAGCATTCTAGAAAGTTAAGAACCATGTTTATTGAATGTCTAGTACTTTATTTATGCATCTCTGAATCTTCTGTCAGGTTTCTGCCCAAGTTTGGACAGAGCTGTCTTGTTATGTGTTTTTGCCCATGTTAACAACATAACTAGCTTTTCGTGTAAATAACAAAGTTGTAGATAATTTCATTAGCTTCCCACAAACTCTAATATTACCTTGTTTGGATATGTATATCTCCATTCATGTTTAAAACAAAGGGCTGTTGTGATGCTGTCCAGATTATGTGTGTGGTTGCGTAAGTTAATTGTTGCACATTGCTTGCCTTGCATGATTGCTTAGTGTCGCTCATGCTTTTGGTGCTCTTAAACTAATATACCTGAGACCTATTGTAATCTTGTGTCTTGATGTATGCATAATGCTTGGGAATGTTAATTATGTATCTAGTTTGTAGAGTTTTGGTCATTTCTTGTAATAACTCTGAACGCATGAGTGCCCTAAACATAGTTAATGATTGTGTTGTACTAGGCTTAATTAGTTCTTGATGGTTAATTAAGTGCTTGCCATAGCTTTACTTGAGATAGCTTATATGACATGCTGAATGTGCCTTGCTATCCAACCATGGTTGACTTCTACATGTGTGATCTAAACATAATTGCAGCACACACTCATCACGATCATTTTCTAACCCAATCAAATTGTTTACTATTTTGGCATGTGGTTGATTCTTGATTGTCTCATTGACATGCAGTGTTTGAGGCAGCCTCCCGGCACAGTTCTTTGTGGGTTCTATGTGTGTCAATGGATGCGAACGACCAGATATTACTACAATCACCCGGAAGATGTAAGTCACACTACATGTCATTAATTTAAATCTAACTACTTTTGCCCCTTCTGATTATTTTGGTGCAGCATAGGTCATTCCATCCTTCGACATCAATTGAGCAAAAGGACATTCAAGAACTTCAAGACGATTACTGCAAGTTCTTATTGAGGGAGGTTCTTCGAGAGGGTGGCGAATTCTTTGACAAAGAGTCAGAGTATGCCACGGATCTAAAGTATGAATCTCTTCGAGCTGCATGCAAGTTTCCCTTCATTTGTTTTTTTAAATAGAAACAACATTATATATGTATATATGTATATATAATATTGTAACATAAATATACTTTGTTCATCGTGTGTATATATTGTACCGTTTGATCTAATTTCAATCATTTGCAATGAAATTTGGTGGGAAAGCACGATATATAATTATGGCGGCAAAGCACGATATAATTTGTTGGGAAAGCACGATAAAATTATGGCGGGAAGGTTCGTATTCAAAAGTACAGAAATAACCTTTAGAGGCGGTTCCTTTTGCCGCTCCCGTAGATCAATTTTTAGAGGCGGTTGTGTTGCAAGAGTTGTCTCTGATTAATACATTAACAACAATGCAATGTCCCTAGGAATGAGTTTTCAGAGGCGGTTTACTTAAGAAACCGTCCCTGGAAATGGGTCTTTAGAGGCGGTTTACTTAAGAAACCGCCTCTAAAGATCGGGTTTGCAGGGCGGTTTTCTTAAGTAAACCACCTCTGAAGACCATTTCCAGGGGCGGTTGAAAGGTCGTTGCTACAAAGGGATTGTGACACAACCGAACAATTTATAAGAGCACAAGTGCGAAAACCTCTGCCGAAACAGCTGAATTAGCACACTTGAGCCCATATAAACCTGGTAGTCCGTGAAATGCTGAGGGATTTCATACCTTTCAACATCTTAGACAAGATCGCATGGTTAAGCAAATACAAATCATGTCCACGGAGCTTTGCAGCGGAAATAAAGTTACAATAGAGTTCACAAATAATAATACAAGTGGAGATACTTTGAAACAACATAGCATTGAAATGAATACCATAACATAAGTTGAAATACTTTGCTAGCTTGAGTGACATCCTCCAACAACAGCATAAAGAGAAGAAGTAGGGAACAGCCGAGCCCACCGGCACTGGCCATCACCTTTCGGCAGACCTAACCTTCACCTGCAACAAGGTGGGGTAAACCCTGAGTACTCGAATGTACTCAGCTAGACTTACCCGTCGGAAACCAAAAATAAAGAGACACCAAGGAGTATGCAAGGCTGATATAAACAGTGGAGCTGGCTAACTTTATTTGCAAAAGGAGCTTGAGATAAAGGGTTCATCATTTAATTATATGAGCAGTCATCTTTTATCCTATTCCTTAAACTATAGGTTTTGCACCTGTACTAGAGCACTCACTTGAATCTAGTAAACAAATACATAATACCATATCAGGTTTGCTTATCAATATTTTAGTTGAACCAACAAATGTCACGTGGAGTTGTATCGTGGTGAAGCTCGACATAGTTTCCCACTAACCGGGGGAGACGGCGACTCGAATCGAATTCCAAACCAGCTGGCGACAAACCTTTAATACAAACCCACACTTTCTCCGTCGGGTCCATGCATTGGGTCACCGCTCGATACTGTCCATGGTGGTAATCGTCGCGGCTCAAGCACGGACCACCCAATTAGAACTATACGATGGCCATTCCGAGACAGATCGTGTTTACATACTGGAGGGTGCGACACGGGTTGAGACCAGCCCGAACACCGTCTAACCGGCTTCGGGGTCGGCAATTACAGCACCGACATATCCCTAAGTAAAAGGGCGCTTTCAAAAATGAATGAGGGCCAACATCGATACAAACCTACACGATCCAACGGACGAGCTGTCCCAAGTTTCCAAAATTGTGCCTTTCCTTCCAGTTAACCGTATTTCATTACTACTCAGGTTCTTTTCCACGATAGCAAATATAGCCAACCGTGATCCGGTAATGTAACACCTCTGGTGTTTAACTGTAATTAACTTGACATATCATCATTATCATCATTAAGCATCTTGATCATGATTTCATGTATGCATTTGCTTAATGTATCATTTTATGTGATGTATCCCTATTGCAAAAACCCTTATTAGCCCACTTCCTCCTATAGGGGCAAAATGGTAATTTCACCTCTGTGCCTAGTTCTATGTAATTTTGTTCAAGGTTAGTGCCCTGATGTTTGATGCTTTGATCAAAGTTCAAAATTCAGATTTGAATTGAGTTTCCTTTTGCAAAACCCTAAAATCCCAAATCCTGGATTTATTCCCTTTTTGATAACTTTTTCAAAATTCAAAATTTTGAGTTGGTTCAAAAAGCAAAGTTGTGAATCTGACCTAGAGGAACAACTTTGGTATTTACAGATTTCCATGTTTCTATATAAAGTTTGCAGTAATTTCAAATTCATTCAAATTCCAGTTTTGTCCCCTTTTCGGTTTTAAAAAGTTATTCAAAAACTATTGAGTTTCAGAAAAAGTGTATATTAGCAAAGTTATAGGTTTTGTCAAATGGAACAACTTTCATATTGGAAGATTTTCAAGTTTCAGTTTGAAATCCAAAGTAATTTTGATTTGAATCAAATTTGAAAAGTGTCCCCTTTTCTGTTTTTGAATGTAGTTCAAAAACTATTTGGAATTTGAAAATGTTCATATTGACAAAGTTGTAGACCTCTCTTTTCTGAACAACTTTGGTGTTTTGAGTTTTTGTCGCACAGTTCAAATTTTGGGAGATTTTTGCAAAATTCAGAAACCAGCCAAAAGTCAAACCCTAGACCCTAGCACTGTTCTTCTTCCCGTAGAGCCAGAGGCCAGGGGGGGCCCGGCCATGGCGCCGGCGCTGCGGCTGCAGCGCAGGCGGCTGCTCCCCACGCGCCACCAACCTGCCACCGATGTTCCCCTGTTCCCTCCGCGCTCGCACGCGAGCGCTGACCATCGCTCTCGGCCCCTACAGTGCCCAGCCGCCGCCGCCGCGTGGCCATCGCCGGCCGAGCATTGCGCCCGAGCCCCGGCTGCGCGCCAGCTTATCCGCCAGAGCGCAATCGAGTGCGCACGCCTCCGCAAACCTCATCCACACCACCTCGAGCTCTCTACCGTCCCATAGCCGCGGCTATATAAGCCGCCGGAGCTTCGACCTCCGCATCCACCTCCGCCACCGTGGCCAGCACTCTCCAGACACTCCTCCGCTCCACCTCCTAGCTCAGAAGCTCCGCCTTGAGCTCGTGAAGCTTTCCCACCTTTCAATTTCACCTTCCCCGCCGCCGTTTGCCCGGCGTAAGCTCGCCGTCCCCATCCCCGGCCGAAACCCGGCGAGCTCGGGTTCGTGGAATTCGCCGTCTCCGGCCATGATCATCTCTCACCGACCCCCGTGTTGTGTTCCTTGGCCCCGTGCGACTCTAACCCGGCCCTTGCGGTCGCATGTGCTGCGCAGGACCGCCGGACCGCCGAAGCGCCGCCGCGGTCATCTTCTTCCCCGAGCGTGTCGAGCCCCACCTTCGTGTCGAGCCTCACCCTCGAGTCGAGCCTCACCCTCGAGAACGAGTCGAGCCTCACCCTCGAGCCCTGCCTCCGACACGTGGTAAGCATCCGAGCCTTCGGCCTCTGCTTCAACTCCGTTTCGCCCGAGCCCTCCCAGTCAGGTCTCGGACAGAGGCCTGTTTCTCCGCTTCGCCCGAGCCCAAGCCTCGGCAAGCGCATGACCCTCCGCTTCGACCGAGCCCAAGCCTCGGCGACGCATGCTCTCCGTCTCGCCCGAGCCCGGCCTCGGACCGAGGCTCACTTCTCCGTTTCGCCCGAGCCCCGCGATTCGCCGAGCCCGGCCTAGAGGGAGCACAGTGCTCTTCTCTTTTTCTGAGAGTTGTGAATAGTGTTCCGTTTTCTCTTTTTTGTATGATTTTCTGTGTGCATCCAAAAATTCTGAAATTTTTGTGGTAGACTCTTTATGCTCTGGAGTATTTTATAAAAATATGAAACTTGAGTTTTGTGCAAAAATTTGAAAATGTAAAATTCCCCTTTTAATTGAAAAATGAAGGTTTTGGTATTTTTGGAGAGTGATTTATAACTCCAAAAATCATGAGACAAATTTTTGTGAGCTTCTAATGCCATGTTTAGTCTCTGGTAAAATTTGGAAGTCTTTTGGAGCAAGTTGATTTTTGAGCTTTATTTTAATTAAGGAATAGTGCCTTTTGTTAATTAAATGTCTAGATTTAATTGAGCACCTTAATGACCTCCAAAAAATTATGAAATTTGTTTTGCCATATACTTGTACTCTAATGAACTTATGTGATTAATTTGGTAATTTTTGGAGCAACTTCATAAAATGACCTTTTAAATAAATTAAGAAAATAGAAAAGATGGATTAGGGTTGGTAATAAGTGTTGATGATGTGATCTTTGGATTGATTGATGTTCATAGACCCCTACCCTTTGGTCTATGATGTTTGTGATGCTAGGTTTGGTTGGTGCTTAGGATAATTATATTAAGGGCTAGTTAATCAATTTTGCTTAAGGAAGAAATGGTTACTTTTATGCTCAACCTAGATTTCGTTTATGCCTTGCCTAAGAGTAATCTTGAATCAGTGGTATTGTCTTGCACCATAAGTCCATATCATCATTCTCATGAGCATTCATCATTGCATCCGTATAGTTGACGAAGAAGGACCTGAAGTCGAGGTAGCCACCGAAGGATCTGTCCCCGAGGCGACCCCGAGCTCCGGCACCTACACCACCAACCCCGCTCTTTTTGCCATCCAAGGCAAGCCCCGGTGCATTTAACCCTTCCATTTATAAAATGTTTTCCTTAAATGCTTTTGAGTTAAATTACTGCATTAGGTTATAGGAGTTGTGTGATGACCTATTGCCTCCTGCATTATTTACCTCCACCAAAGGATCCACCCGCCTTGTTTTAAAAAACTATTTGCAAAATGCTTAGTGATGCTATATAATAGATTTGCAAAAATGCCAATTTCAAAAGTGTGATCACTTAAGAATCTTTATGGGATTTTGGCTTTACTCCCACTATTGGCTAAGTATCTGATCCGTACTTAGTCAATGGGAAGGAGAGGTTGTCCTTGCGTACGGTGCCGTCATGTCGTAGTCCGGGACTCGACAGTTGACACCGACCGGGACGGGTTGAAAAACTGACAGGACTGTTGCGCTTGGGTGAGATATAACCAAGGCACAGTTGCTGGCTGGAAAATTAGGGACCATCCGTATGGGGGCCTGCTGGGCAAGACTTGCAACTATTCACATACTACGGAAAGCTCTGGCTCCGAGAAATCCATTATTGGACCGACAACCGCGCACTGGGAGTGGAGAGATGGCGGAAGTAGCATGTACCCACGTGGGTTAGAGTCCCGGATTGGAGTGGTGTACTGTACTTCCGGGTGGCGTAGGACCGGGCCCAATAATGGAGGAATCGTGGAAGACGAGTTGGCATATGCAAGCTTGGGTGCTACATATGCAGTGTGAATAGGGATCCTCAGCTGAGTATTCTTTATCCGGATTAACGTTGCTCCTCGGTTATGGAGACTTGTTCCATTGACTCTCAACGGAGAGTGGTTCTCAACTAGGAATGTTTTGAAATGTAAAATGAATCATGAATGATGAAGAATTGAGGAAATTCTGAACCTTTCAAAATAAAATAAGATTTACAAAAAAATGCTTTTCTGCAAAATACTTGATCTTGCTTAAGCCTTACCTTGACTACCCTAAGCCTTTCATTCCTGAGTCTCCTCCCCTTTTCTTTAGTCGGTTAAGTCTTGTTGAGTACCTTTGTACTCAGGGTTCTTTTACCCATGTTGCAGGTATGGCAGATCCCTCAGTATGCCTTGGACCCTGCTGTGTGACTGTGGTTCAGGAAGAGGCCGATGAGGCCGATGAGTGATTATTCACCCTCGGGCTGGGTGATGTATCTATATCTTTTAGTAGTTGTCATCTGCTACCCTGTCAACTCTATCTATTTGAACTATGGTCTGTAATAACTTCACTTTAAGTTTATGTTGAACACTGGTTTGTAAAACTATTGTTATTTAAGTCTTCCGCTATTTACTCCGATATTATTTGTCAAAATGTTCAAGAGATTGTAACTGAATTGTGAGATGATCCTGCGGACATCGGGCACTGACGTAGCCCAGTGGCGAACCCGGTCTTAATCTCTTGGCTGTACGGATCGACTGTCAGTGGTTGATAGTGATCGGTGGGCCATGGGATTAGGGCCGTTACGTCACAGAGTGGTATCGGAGCATCTCACTACGACGTTGCAATCTTTTTGCGAAAACTTCAAAAGGTTTTTAAGTCCAAAAACTAAACTTGACTATTTTGAGTCCAAATTGCTTCTCTCCTCTCATCTTGTCTTTCTCATCTCATCTTGTCTTTGGCAACTAGTAGCAAGACAACTTGTTTAAGCCCTATGTACGTTACCTTAGTAGTTGCATTGCCTTGATTCCGTAGGAACGAATCATGCATCATGTCATAATCACTTAAGGTAATAACTTCCTCTCTAAATCGGTTGGGTTAGTATGCCTTTACCTTTTTCTTGCTAGCCTTTCTCACCTATACCCTCTTGTCCAGATATGGTCATCCTCAAGCGGACTGCTCGCAAGTCGACTGGACCGCATGGTGTGCCGCGTCACCAGCTGGCGCCACGCACCGGAGAAGAGACTGGAGAATCCTCCAACGGACGTCGCTTGCCCCGCCGCAACCGCAAGCAGCTGAAGGAGGAAATCAAGAATCTGGAGGCTGAAATGGAGAACATGGAGCATGACTTCTATCTTTCCCGCATGGAGTTTTATGAGGCACGAGCTTCTCTGGAGCAGGCCAATCGGAACACGGTTCGCGCTATCGAACAGCGCAATGAGGCTTGGGACCGCGAGGACGTCGCCAGAGCCCAGTTCCATGGACTACAGCAGTACACCGCTCAGGTTGAGCAGTACAATGATATACTTCATGAGGAGGTACATCAGCTGTACAACCAACTTCACCCCATGATTCCACCTGTTGCTGAGGATCCAGAAGATGGAGTCGTGGAGGAACCTGAAGTAGGACATGAGCCAGTCCAGAATGTAGAAGTGGAACCTGCTGAAGATGTTCACGTTGGAGATGAAGATGAGGAGGAAGAGCCTGAGCTCATCATCGAAGATGAAGATGAAGAGATGATCATCATCGACGACGACTAGATTCCTTGTGTCTGTACCATCTGCTCACCTAAAGCCTTAGTCTAGGTTTGGGGCGTTAGTTGGTCTTCTGTTTAGTCGAGTCTGTATCTTGTCTTGTACCTTTCCTTTGTCAGTCTGTGGTTATCTGTCGAACTTCTGTATCAGTTATCTACCCTTGCATCAATGAATCTTATCAGTCAGTTTCGTTCAAAAGCAATCTTTGGATGCTAAGTTCCCAAATTCTTAACAGATGCCTGTGAACACCCGCACTGGAGCCGGAAGTTCCGGAGGTGCCAACCTTCCAAATCCTCCACCAGTTCCTGCTACCCTGGCAGATGCCATTGCAGCCTTGGCCGCCGCCGCCAACCTTATGGCTCAAAACCAAGGACAGCAGAATGTTGGTCACCGTGGTCGCCACAACCAAGAGACCACATATGTGGAGTTCACTGAAACCCGTCCACCGGTTTTCACCAGAGCCGATGAACCCCTCGAAGCTGATGATTGGCTCCGCACCATGGAGCAGAAGTTTGGTCTCATCCGATGCACAGAGATCCAGAAGCCTCGGTTCGCTTCTCAGCAGCTCCGTGGTCCCGCAAGTGCCTGGTACGCCAACCTGTTGGCTGCCCAACCTGAAGGTCATGAGTTGACCTGGGAAGAGTTCCGCACCGCTTTCAGAGCACATCACATCCCTTCGGGATTGATGAGAATGAAGTTGGATCAGTTCTTGGCCCTGCAACAGAAAGATTCCACCGTCATGCAGTACGTGGGACAATTCAATCACCTCAGCCAGTATGCCTCCGACTATGTCAACACGGAGGAAAAGAAGAGAGATTGTTTCCTCAGGGGTCTGCACCCTAAGATTCGTAGAGGTCTGTCCAACAACCTGAATGGATCCTACCATGATGTCGTTGACCGTGCTGTTGCTTTTGAGGAAAGCAACCGCCAGTACCAGGAAGAGAAAAAGAAGAAGAAGGCTGGGTCTAGCAGTTTCTCCAGCAACCATAAGCGCCCAAGAGTCATCTACCACCCCAGTCACCATCAAAACCGTGCCCCATACCCCCATCAGCAAGTGGTCGTTCGTACCGCAGCCACCACCCATAATGCCAACCAGCAAAGTGCCACTCAGCCGAACGCCCCAGGTGTTCGTGTCACCGCCCCACAAACAGCTTACAACCTCCCATGCTACAACTGTGGCCAAGTTGGTCACTGGGCTCGCGAGTGCCCAAAACCCAAGAAGAATGCCCAGTATGCACAGAAAGGCCCTGGAGGATCACAGCAGCAGCAGCACCGTGCACCGCAGCAGCACGTCCAGAAGGGCAAGCTTGTCAGGAAGCACGGGCAAGTCTACTTCACCACCGTCAGTAACATCCCAGAAGGAGAGCCCGTCATGCTCGGTAGGTTCCCTGTTGCCAATCATCCTGCAATCGTCTTGTTTGATTCTGGTGCATCGCATTCCTTCATCAGTCGCACTTTTGTCATCAAGCATGAGTTACCCATGGGGGAGTTAAAAGAAAGTTTTTGCATACTTTCGCCTGGAGGACGGATAAATACTAAGGAAGTGGTCCGCAGCATACCAGTAATGTTGGGGGAACATGTCTTTCCTACCACCATGATAGTACTGCGCGATCAAGAGATAGATGTCATCTTAGGCATGAATTGGATGTGTCAGTATAAAGCCATGATAGACATCTTGAATAGAGTTGTGAGAGTGGATATTCCTAACAGTACCTCCAAACTCTTTCTCCAACTTCCAATGCCTCAAAAGCCAACAACCACCCAGTTAAATTCTGCCTATGCTCCGGAAATCAGGGATATCCCCGTAGTCTGTGAGTTCCCTGATGTCTTCCCAGGAGATCTACCTGGTCTACCTCCCGACCGTGATGTTGAGTTTGCTATAGAGCTAAAGCCCGGGACTGCTCCTATATCCCGTAGAGCTTATCGAATGCCTCCCAGAGAATTGGCAGAGCTAAAGATCCAATTGCAAGAGCTATTGGACAAGGGTCTCATTCGCCCAAGTTCATCTCCTTGGGGTTGCCCTGCTATCTTTGTGAAGAAGAAGGACAAAAGTCTTCGTCTATGCGTTGACTATCGCCCACTCAATGAGGTCACCATCAAGAATAAATATCCTTTGCCTCGCATTGACCTTCTTTTTGACCAGTTATCTGGAGCCAGAGTGTTTTCCAAGATCGACCTCAGATCTGGCTATCACCAAATAAAGATTCGTCCCGAAGATATTCCCAAAACAGCTTTCACCACCAGATACGGCCTATATGAGTATTTGGTCATGTCTTTCGGTTTGACCAATGCACCCGCTCATTTCATGTATCTCATGAACTCTGTGTTCATGCCAGAGCTCGATAAATTTGTAGTCGTGTTCATTGACGACATCCTTGTTTATTCAAGAACTCCTGAAGATCATGCCAAGCATCTTCGTGTCGTTCTCTCTCGTCTCAGAGATCACCAGCTGTATGCCAAGTTCAGTAAATGTGAATTCTGGCTAGATCGAATTCAATTCCTTGGTCATGTCCTGTCCGCTGAAGGTGTGTCAGTTGACCCTGGAAAAGTGGCAGATATCTTGGATTGGAAGCCACCTACCACTGTCCGCGAAGTTCGCAGCTTCATGGGAATGGCTGGATACTATCGTCGTTTCATCCCAGATTTCTCCAGAGTTGCCAAGCCTATCACAGAGTTGTTGAAGAATTCCGTGGATTTTGTTTGGTCACCAGCCTGTGAGCAAGCTTTTCAAGCCTTGAAGGAACTGTTAACTACATCACCAGTCCTAGCTCAACCAGATATCGAGAAACCCTTTGATGTATACTGTGATGCATCTGGTACTGGTTTGGGTTGTGTATTGATGCAAGAAGGTCGAGTGATCGCTTATGCCTCACGGCAGCTTAAGCGACATGAGGAGAATTACCCAACCCATGACCTTGAATTAGCAGCAGTGGTGCATGCTTTGAAGATATGGCGTCATTATCTGTTGGGCAGTGCTTGCAATGTGTACACCGATCATAAGAGCCTGAAGTATATCTTCACTCAAGAAGAGTTGAACATGAGGCAGCGAAGATGGCTTGAGTTAATCAAGGATTATGATATCGAAGTGCATTACCATCCTGGTAAGGCGAATGTAGTCGCCGATGCCCTCAGTCGCAAGTCATACTGCAACTGTCTGACGACGAAGCCCTATGATCTTTCCTTGTGCCATGATCTTGAAAGGATGGGTATTGAAATGGTACCACAAGGAACTCTGAGCAATGTCAGGATAGAGACCTCTATCAGAGAACAGGTCATTGCTGCACAAAAAGATAACCCTGGAATCAAGCACATCATCGAAAAGGTCCAGACCGGAAAGGCTGATTGTTTCAGGATCGATGATGTAGGAGTTGTTTGGTTCAAGGACCGTCTAGTAGTTCCCAAGGTGCCTGAGTTGAGACAGTTGATCCTTGATGAAGCACACCTGTCTAGGTTTTCCATCCACCCCGGCAGCAACAAGATGTACCAGGATCTGAGGCAGAGATTCTGGTGGACAAAGATGAAGATTGAAATCGCTCGCTATGTCGCTCGCTGTGATACTTGTCAGAAAGTCAAAGCCGTGCACATGAAACCTGGAGGAGAATTGCAGTCTTTATCTGTACCTGCCTGGAAGTGGGAAGATATCAGCATGGATTTTATTAATGGGCTACCCAAGACCCGGAAAGGTTTTGATTCCATTTGGGTAATCGTGGACCGACTCACCAAACAAGCTCACTTTCTGCCAGTCAAGACTATTTACACCGTCCCCACATATGCCGCCTTGTACAAGAACAACATAGTGAAGCTTCATGGCATACCCAAGACCATTGTCTCTGACCGCGGTACCCAGTTTGTTGCTAAGTTCTGGAAGGCGTTCCATACCTCACTTGGAACCCAGCTCTTATACAGCACAGCATATCATCCTCAGACTGATGGACAGACGGAGCGAGTCAACCAGGTGCTGGAAGACATGTTGAGAGCCTGTGCTCTCACCTTCGCAGATACTTGGGATGACTGTTTGCCCTTGGCAGAGTTCTCATATAATAACAGTTACCAAGAAAGCATCAAGATGGCACCCTTTGAAGCACTGTACGGTCGTCGTTGTCGTACACCTCTCAGTTGGTCCGAACCTGGAGAAAGGGAATTCTTTGGAGTTGACCTGGTCAAGGATATGGAAGAGAAAGTCAAGCAGATACAAGAGAACATGAAGATTGCCCAATCTCGACAAAAGAGCTATGCTGACAAGAGACGTCGACCTCTGAAGTTTCAAGTTGGAGATTATGTATATCTCAAGGTCTCACCAACCAAAGGAGTCACTCGTTTTGGAGTTAAAGGAAAGTTAGCACCCCGCTACATTGGTCCGTTTGAGATTTTGGAATGTTGTGGCAAGGTAGCTTACAAGCTGAAGTTGCCCGATCATCTCTCCGCTGTCCACAATGTTTTCCATGTCTCCCAACTCAAGAAGTGTCTCCGAGTACCAGAACATGTCGTGGAAGTTGAAGGTGTCAAGCTAGAGCCTGATCTCCCAACTCCACTGATCTTCTTCAATTAATTCATGATTAAAGGCAAAGTTGCGACTCGTCATTTCATGTGACTTATTGATTTCAAATTTCGCGAAACTTTTCTACGAGTCACTATAGAAAGGAACTGAAGCAGGGAACATGAAAAGTCATGTTTAGCAGTAATCTTGAATATTCCAAAATTGGGCAATCATTATTAACTTGTGTTGTTAATCATTTCTGCAATAATTTAAACAGAGGCTCTATTTCTGGGGTTGATTCCAAATCTTCAGTCATCACTGACAATACTAGAAATCATCTCTCGATCATCACCTGACATACCATGTTTGTGTTCAAACTGACTGCTCAACTGGCGTCAAACACCTGGGGTGTTACATCCCTCCCCCCTTAAAAGAATCTCGTCCCGAGATTCCGGACGAAAGACTTTTCAAGGGAAGAGAAGCATATCACTTATCCTTAGTGGCTACTGACGACTCAAGATATATTGACTTCTCAGCAGAATAGAAACTGCTAGGAATAGAACTACTTCCCAATCTTTTAAGTCATTTCCTGGTTACTAGCACTTGTCAGAAAAATTTTCCGCCGTTGATTCACATCGAACATCGAGGTGCAATCAGGACACTACTGTTAGGTTGACAGGGAAAACCAAAATTGTACTGCTACTTTGGTAGGAATCCATGATAATACTGCAAAAGAAAATACTGGATCTTTGTCTGGTTGACATTATTACGAAGCAACTTCCTTCGAGACCGGGAATAACTGGCTGACTGACAACCACTGTGCATACCATGGTGAATATTTGCTCGGTTAGATAACAATCAAAGGAAAGCTACATAAGGTTCCCTGTGTGCAGTTCTCTTCCTCTGATGATAACACTAGATTATCTGAGTCTGTTGAGAGAGCGGTGAATGTAATAGGTGACTCGATCAATTCCACTCTTCCGCTGATCCTTCTTTACAAGGATTCTCATCTCTTAAGCAGCAACAGTAACCAAGGTTGAACTTGATGCAACCTCTTGGGTAAAATATCTATTACCGAATTTCTGTCCTACTAAGCAGGTCAATATCATTCTTCTTCATGATGTAGTTGTAATTCAGCCGAACTACTTATTCAACTATCTTGATTATAGAGTACCCTTCTCAAAATCACTTAGTAACGCAGGGACATAATCTGAAATATGTTGTTTGACACTTCACTCTGTCATCAATTTGTACTTCTTGGAGTTGATTTTGTAGAGTACCTTGACTGCTCAATAATAAGGGACTGATTCTGAACGTCCTTTCTAGCTTCATCCAATACAATCCAAAATAATCTTCACATAGTACTCTGATGTATTACCAGATAGTCCTTACTCGAGGTATATTTCTGACTGAGTTACTAGGCTGGTATAGTATCTTGTATTACCATTCAAATATTTCCAAGATAAAGTTGGCCTCAACACGACAGAAACTGGGATGTAGAAGTGCCACAAAAACATCAGTTGCTTTACAGACTTCTGATATAACACTGTTCTGTGAGACATAGGCTTCATATCTACCAAAGAGTCATTTCTGAATTGGATATTATCCCTACCATGGATGAAACCAATCAGCTGTCTCTCAACACTAAAAAGCTCCAAGGTTTCATCTTTTACTACAAGCAATGTTCAATATCAATGCACACAGTCACCATCAATGTCAACAGGGAATCAGGTACCACTGAGAAGATTGGGTTGACTACAAGATCATCATGATAGAAAACTTCTGGATTTAGGTACCTGGTTCAATAACACACCACTTATGTTGTTCACTCTTCAGCTGATACTTGTCCACCTCAAATTTGTTGTGCCACTTTACTTCACTACGACCATATATATATTGCTCGACCATTGTTGTCAGAGTCCTTTGTCTACCACCTCTTACAGTCTGTTATTGCTTTCATTACTGAGTGATTTTGGAAAAGGTCATTGTTGACACCTCGGGTGGCACGCAGAAGAAACCGCAAGCGCACGGCTGTCAGTTGTAGCTTTTCACCTCAGAGTATTCCGGGGTATCGAATCCACGAGGAACGCGAAGTGACTTTGAGAAAAATAGGGGATAAGGATATCTAGGATAGATGAAGGGGAACAGGCACTACCTACTTGGGTAGATCCTAGTTTAATTAGACTTCTAGTGATTTAGGTTCTTTACTAGTGTACTGTGGGCGTACTAGCCTTTACCAATGACTTAGGTTGCAGGCTAGCACAACGAGCCCTACTGTTAAACTAGACCAACTACGTGGTGGAATTCAAGGCGCACAGGGCTGTCACCACCTGCTTGCTACCACAGCTATCCGGGGGCCTAGCCGTATTCACTGGCAATATATAGCCTAAGTACCACACTTAATCTATATATTACTACTACTAGCCCTGTACTAGAACTAGAGCACTTGAAACTAATATCAAGCAATGAAATGAGTACACAAGTACTGAAAATAAATACTTGAAGATAAAATAAATACTAAGTTACCGAAGTTGAAGTGCAGAGCAGAGAGAAGCAGAGGTCTCCGACAACTCCGGAACTCTCCAGACTTCTACTCTTCTCCTCTCCAGCTCCTCTTCTAGTGAGGCACTCACACTCTCTCTAATCTTTCTAGCATAGCAAGTGTGCTAATCTAACCAAATGGTGAAGACTGATGTGAGGCTCTCCGAATGAGAACTCTAGGGGCCTATTTATAGTGCTAGGAAGCTAGGAGGATACTTATAGAGTGAAGGGGAGGTCGGTTAGGGTTTAGGGGGTGGCGCCCGGCACTAAACCCTGGCGCCCGCCACCCCTCTGCCGTCCATTGCAACCGCCATTCATCCAACGGTCTTCACTTGCTCCCCTAAGTCGGTTTGAGGGTCGGTTAGGGTTTTAGACAGGGATTTCCATGTGTCCAAAGCCCACTATCCAGGTGATACTCCTCTTAGCCCTTGGATCAAACCGTCTTAGTGTGCAATGGCCAGGATTTGAGCTTGAGGTGACTCCCACGGATCAATGACGTGGCCTGGGCCACTTTGGGCAAGATGGACCTGGCGGCCGCCAGTAATATGTGGCGGCCGCCACCCTACTCAGGCCCAAATGGGCCAGAGTGGCATGGCCTTGCTCCTGGTACACTTGTTTGGCCCAAATTCCATCATTTACAGCATTAAGATAAGAAACTATGCACATGTGGAAATATGTTAGTTATAAACCAAATCTTCTACTTTTTATGTTATTTTACCTTGGTTTTGGGTGAAATGTTGATAGTGAAATGATGCTTTAAGCACCATCAACAAGCTCCCCCACACTAACCTCTTGCTCATCCTGAGCAAGCATGGACTTTAAGAATTGCAACAATTTATTGAACTAAGCATTCACACAAGATGTTCAACTACCTATACTCATGTTAGTAACCTTTCCAAGTGGCTAATAAATCATACCTATGGCGGTTGAAAGATAGAATAGCTTGCAAATAAGAGAAACACACTTTCCTCTTTTACATACCTTGGGGTTTCAGGATATTTTCATAAAGAAAATCATGGTACATTGAATCTCTCTTTAAATCTCAAGGCACTCATGGTGTATATCCTTACTTTATGGCAAAAGAAATGCCAGAGTCTATCTTATGGTTTATGTGGAGTTTATAGGGAAAGGAAAGGATGTAAGGCACTTTTATCTCTCTTTTATTGCTAAGTCAAGTTTAGGATCATGGGAGAGTATAGTCATGCAATAGCCAAGGTATAAGGTGGACTAACTCAACTCCTTTGTTCTTTTTGAATCTCTTCTCTTGCCAAGGATCATGGCTATATGGATCTCTCTTTTTTTTACTTGGACACTTGTCCTTTTTAGAGCATTTGCTCTTTTTTTTGAATACTTGGACACTTGTCCTTTTTAGAGCATTTGCTCCTTTTTTTTAGATACTATATAGCCATGTCCTTTGAAGGAATGAGAAAATTTATTCAATTCTTTTGGAACAAAATTTTGGAGGAGAACTACATGAGTATACTCTTAGTGTGAGAGTTGTCTCAAAAAGGCATGGTTTGCCTTGGTTTTAGAGCATGACTAAACTCTTCTACCTAGATCAACTATTCTTGACAAGGCTCAAAGATTGATTTAGAAGGCTTTATGTGCGGTTCTCCTATACTTTAATATTTTGGCTTTGGTAGGTGGATAGGAAAGAAAGATCATGAACCATGGTAAATTTGGTTTTCAAAATAAAAACTCCCAAGGTTGTAGCAGAGTACTAATGCAATTTCAATTACTACTTCTATATCTTATCAAGCAACAACCTAGGTTGATTTCCCTATCAAAATGAGTAGGCTACTACACATGAATAAAGGGTAGAATAACATGTCGTGTAAACACTCAATTCAAAAGAAATTGTTTCAGCATTTTTATTTGCTAGCTGCATTTTTAGTTCAAACTGAGACATCCAGTGATCCAAATTGTACAGAATTTAAAATACAGGTTTAGGGGTTCACCGGGGGTGTTTCGGCGCAGAGTGGCCTGGCGGCCGCCAGTAATAGGTGGCGACCGCCATGGGCTTTGGCCCAAATAGCTTGCAAGCAGCGTGGTAGCTACCTTGCTAAGATCAGGTTACAGCTTTGAACATTTTAGCACGTTTTACAGCGGTGTTTAAAGAGGGGATTTCCCCCACACTAGAAGTTTTGGCACTTTTTATTTGAACAATCTTGATGAAGGGAAAAAATAAGGGTGTCTTTTTTTTATTCGTTATAAAAACTTCCTAAACAAATATTCTAAATTGAAATTTAAACAGACTAAAATTTAAATCAAGCAGCCATAACAATTAAACTTAATCTAATTAAGAACCTAACTAGACACCCTAAAGATAATCTAATCTACTGAAGGAGTCTCGTAGGGATCCTCGAAGCCCGTCTCTTTGAAGAGACGCTTGATCTTCGAGGTGCAGCCCTTGCGGAGGATGGTGAACCGATCCTCCATATCCATCCGCCACATGGCTATCTCTGCGACCTGATCCTCCAAGGCGCTCTTCTCCATGCGCAGCTTCTTCACCTCGGCGGTGAGTTTTTCGAGGGTTAACCCCTCCTCACCACCGCTATGCTTCATCTCGCCGGGGACTCCTGCCGGCGATGGGTTGAGATGGCGGCGCACAGATGGCGTGGAGAGCGACCCATTGGAGTCATGAGTGATCGCCTCGCGCTCACGCAGCACCTTCTCATAATGCCCATCGGGCATCCTCACGCCATACACCTCTAGTTTAGCCCTCTTAGGATTGGGGCTGTAACTAATGGTGCGGCTATCCGAGCCAAAGCTGACCTGGGATTTCACCCTTGATGGAGTGGGCGTCTCATCGCCCCTGGTCTTGACGGCCGGAGACTTCCTCGGGGTGATCTCCCCCGTGGTCGGCCTGGTGGGCGTCCTCAACTTTTTCCCGGACAGTGTCACCGGAGGAGGATGAAGACGGAGAGGAGGCGAGGCCAGGGGGCGCTTCACCCCTGGTGGCCGCCCAGCAGGGGTGGCGCCTGCCACTAGAGTGGTGGCTGGTGCCTTCCCCGCACCCTCCAGTGGTGTCCCCCCGACATAGGTTCCGTCAGGCAGTACCATCGCTAAAGGAGGCACATCAAGCGCCTCCATGTCATCGTCGGTTAATGACCGGATGATGGCTTTGGTGAAGGACGAGAAGGATCCTTGAGGGTTGTAGGACACGGATTTCCATGGGACGACATGGTTTTGGAGGAGGTTTGGCTAGACCTCATGGGTGGATGGAGGAAGAAGGAGTTCTCCTTTTAAGAAGGGGGAAGAACTGGAGGGATAGGCCTTAGATGAACTAACACTCCCTCATCTTCTCCTTCTTTCACTCTCCCGAGCTCGGGATTGGTTGCCACGTGGAGGGGGGCCTCTAAACCGCCGCCTAGCGTGGCGGGCGTCAGGGTTTGGTGGCGGCCGCCAGTTGAGAGTGGCGGCCGCCACTCCTCCTTCGTCGGGCATCGAGCGGGAGAAGGTAAGCCTCCTAAAATTCAAAGTCCCGAGGTCGAAATGGCTTGGTTGGGCCTAAAGAGGCCTTTCTCGGGGTTTTGGTTGGACTAGGTGCATGAAATGGACAAAGGATAAATTGGGTCCATCTATTAATGGTCATGGGCTTGAGCTACTTCAAAATCAATTATATCAATTTCGTTTAGCTCATTTTTATCAAAGTCATAGAACATTTTTAATCTTTGTCCATTGACTTTGAAGATTTGCCCATCGTCACTTTCTAATGTGACGGCTCCATGGGACGAGGTTGCAACAACCTTGAAAGGTCCTTCCCATTTGCTTCGGAGTTTACCATGTCCGAAAAGTCGAACACGAGAGTTAAAGAGTAAAACTTTATCTCCTACTTCAAACTCTTTCTTTTTGATCCGTTTATCGTGCCATCTCTTAGTCCACTCTTTATAGAGCTTGGCACTATGATAGGCTTTCTCTCGCCATTCTTCTAGTTCGGAAATTTGCATCTTCCTATTTTGGCCAGCTTGGTCAAGGTCCATGTTCCATTTCTTAATGGCCCATTGAGCTTTGAACTCAAGCTCAACAGGAAGATGACAAGTTTTCCCATAATCTAGTTGGTATGGGGACATTCCAATTGGGGTCTTATAGGCGGTCCGATAGGCCCACAGAGCTTCGGGTAACATATGTTTCCATCCCTTTCCCATTTCTTCTATCGTCTTATGCAAGATATTCTTTATTTGTTTATTGGACGTTTTAGCTTGTCCACTTGTCTGGGGGTGGTATGCAGTGGCTACATTATGTTGGACTCCTTGACTAGCTAAGAAATGTCAGAAGCTCTTATCTATGAAATGAGGGCCTCCGTCACTAATGACTAGTCTAGGAACTCCAAAACGAGGAAAGATGTTTTCTTTGAACATTTTCTTCGAATGTTTAGCATCTGCCGCTCGACAGGGTATGGCTTCTACCCATTTCGAGACATAATCCACAACCACAAGAATGTACTCGGCGTCATAGGATTTAGGAAAGGGGCCCATGAAATCTATACCCCAATCATCGAACAACTCAACTTGGAGATTGTTCACGAGAGGCATAGCATCTCGGGCACTAATGTTACCATGCTTTTGGCAACGAGGACAACGTCTCACAAAATTCTTTGTGTCCTCGTACATGGATGGCCAATAAAAACCACTTTGCCATATTTTAGTATGTGTCCGTAAAGCTCCATAGTGTCCTCCATATTCGGCGGAGTGACATCTATATATGATTTTTGTTGCTTCTTCTATGGGGGCACATTTTCTCAAGAGTCCACCTGCACAGACCTTATAGAGATATGGTTCATCCCATAGGTTCATTCTGCTTTGATATAGCAGTTTCTTTTTATTCTCCCCTAGCAGGACATAGCCAGCGACTATAAAATTCACGATGTTTGCATACCAAGGGTTGGTATACGTGACTTTTAAAAGGGTATCATCGCGAAGAAAGTCATTTATTGGGAGATTGTCCGAATTATTGACTTGTAGTCTAGACAAGTGATCAGCTACTGAATTCTCTACTCCTTTCTTGTCTCTTATTTCCAGGTCAAATTCTTGAAGGAGTAGGATCCAGCGGATCAACCTTGGCTTACCATCTTTCTTAGTAAAGAGATATTTCAGAGCAGAGTGATCGGTATAAACGATCACCTTAGCTCCCACTAAGTAAGATCTAAACTTGTCTATGGCAAAGACTACGACCAAAAGTTTCTTTTCTATGGTTGCATAGTTTAGCTGGGGGCCAGTCAGGGTTATACTAGCATAATAAATAGCATAATGCTTTTTATCTTTAGTTTGACCAAGGACGGCTTCCACAGCATAATCACTAGCATCACACATGATTTCGAACGGCAAATTCCAATCTGGGGGTTGGATGATTGGTGCAGAAGTTAGAGCCTTTTTAAAAATATTGAAAGCTTGTAGACAATCCTCGTCAAATTTGAACGGGACGTCTTTTGCTAACAGGCTTGTTAAGGGTCTAGCGATTTGTGAGAAATCCTTAATAAACCTTCTATAAAACCCGGCATGGCCCAAGAAGCTTCGGATTCCTTTCACATTAGTGGGTGGTGGCAATTGTTCAATTACATCGATTTTGGCTTTATCCACTTCTATCCCACGTTCTGAAATTCGATGGCCTAGGACGATTCCTTCCCGCACCATGAAGTGACACTTTTCCTAGTTAAGAACTAGGTCCTTCACTTCACAGCGTTGGAGGATGAAGGACCGAATTAGCGACCAGAGGGGGGGGGGGTGAATGGGAGCCTCAAATTCAACTTGTGAATATAATGGCCCTTGTCCCAGAGAGTCACCCCAAAAGCAAAGACTCGAGACGACCAGAGAGTTCACGACCTACAAGTAGGTGGATACCCTAGGAGATGTCTTAGTGGTACAATAGAACTCCCAGAGAAACCCCAAAAGCAACCGCCAAAGACCCAGAGCAAAACTGCAAAGTCAGCAGGTTCGCGGACTGTCCGGGGTCAGGATCCCGGACTGTCCGCTGAACGCCGGACTGTCCGCCACTGGAGGTGCCGACTGTCCGCCGGCAAAAGACCAGAATCAGAACTGTTCTGACCAAGTTCTGGACGACTCCCGGGCATTCCGCGGTTTGCACGCCGGACTGTCCGCAGATCACGTGAACAGTGAAACCCTAGCGTCTGATGCCAGCACTGTGCTGCGTTCGATGTGACCCCGGACTGTCCGCGGGTCACTGGCGGACTGTGCGCCGGTCACGGGACCGAGAACAGAACGCGCTGCGCAGAACTGACCCAGCCGAATCCCGATCGCCGGATTGTCCGCCGCTGGCGGCGCGGACTGTCCGCCGATGAACAGAAAGCACAATTCTGCTCGGGACAAAAAGGCAAATCGATCGGAACTTCACCAAATCAAAAGGAACTTTGAACAAACTTCTCCCAGGTGATCCTCTATGTATGGGGGTGCTAATCCAAAGAAATCATCGCACCAATCCAAGTCAATCAAGAGAGATTCGTGGATGACCGTAAAAGGGGGAAGAACGAAGAACAAACGCGAAATCAACCCGATCTATGGATTCGTGAGGTTAGAAGAGAATTCCTTCGCTAGAAAGAAGGAGCTCATGACCAAGAACAAATTGATTCAAGTGGAATCGAAAATCATCTCACAGAGAGCGAGAACGAGGCAAATCTCCGGGAGAGGAAAAACCAAAACGTGAAGAACACAAAACACAAGACACGATTCGATTCAATTCCAGCCGAAATTCCTCCACACGAGGAGACAACGAGAATACGGTCTCGTTTCCTTAAGTTCCCAAAACACAGAGACAAGATTGAGTTTTCCCTGCGGATCGCTAGCAGCGAGGTATGATTAGAACCTAAGCAAGGGCTAGAGAGAGAGAGCTCAGGAACAAATGACTGCAAGGATAGAGAGAGAGGAGGGGTGCCTCCCTTATTTATAGCCTAAACAATAATCCCCTTTCTACTCCTAGATACAAGAGCGAAGCGGCCAACCCTAGGGGTATCCCGGTCCAACTCTGCTTGATGATGATCCGACGGCCACGCGCCCATCTCATCCTTAGCTTTGCCTCGACGCAAGCCTCAGGATGCCGCCACGTGCCAACCTGTGGACCGCCGCGCCTACCTCGCGGATAGCTGCGCCGCCGCGCCAGCCTCTCCACGCCGCCACGCGTCGACCGTCCTTTTTGCGGACCTCCCCCCGGTTTTGAGGCCGAAACCGGGGAACCTGGGCCTTCCCCCGGTTTTGAGGCTGAAACCGGGAAATCAGTCCTCAGGTTGAGTTTTTTGGCCCAAACTCAGAAACCCGCGGACCCAGGTTTTGAGGCCCAAACCTGGAAACCGTCCATGCCGAGTTTTGAGGCCCAAACTCAAAAACCGGCCACCCCGAGTTTTGAGGCCCAAACTCAGAAACCGTCGAGGGTAGCTTTTTGAGGCTCAGCTACCGAACCTGTGCCATAGACGGCATGTGGTTCGCACACCCCGAGTTCCAGCACCGATGCCGGAGCATGTCCAGCCTCCACGCCGTGCATAGTGCACTCGCCATCCTTCTCGGCCTCCCGCCATGTGTCACGACGCCATCACCTTCCTCCCGACTCGGCCGATGCACCGGACATCCCCATGTGCTCTTGCTTGTCAACGCCACGTGCCAGCTACCACAGCTGGTCCTCAGGTCTCCTGGTCCGTCGGTCCAAGCTCCACGTCCGCCCTTCACCGCTCCCGGTCCGTCGGCACGACATGTCCCTACTTGACCTTCACCTCACCTTCGACCACTGCCCGAGCTCCACACCTGCACATCAACACAGCCAAGAGACATGTTGCCCGTTGATCGATCACTCATCACTCAGGAAGGGAACCACAAGGACACATATCAACCTTGTGTTCTCAATCTCCCCCTTGATGAGTGCATCGTCAACTCATAGTAACCGTAGCCAAAATAAAAGAAAAGCAGAATTAGATCGAAGAAGAAAAACTCACTCGAGATGTCCAAAAAACCAGAGAAAAGGCTGAAGAAGAACAACTCGAGATAAGCAAAGCTTGGTCCCCAAAGACACGGGCAACGGTTCGACACAACCAAGCAAGAAATCGGAGCAATCAACTCATCAAGGAGCAAAACTCGATCAAAATCAGAGCACAAGACTTGGTTCCCAAAGACATGGGCAACGGCTCAACGCAACCAAGTGAAAAGCAAGCTAGTCCTCAAGAAGAGGCAGAAAAGGGCTCAACACCACTAGTTGAAAACTCGATACCCAACGAAGACTGCATAAGAAGCAGCTACTGCTAGTCCCTCAAGATAGAGGCACAGAGGCTCAACACAACCAGCAGTAAGCCCGATACCAATCAAGAACCATCAAAACATGGTGAAGACAGCTAGTCCCTCAAGACAGAGGCACAGAGGCTAGACGCAACTAGCTAAAAGATCGATATCAAATAAAAGCCAACTTGGAGCAGCATAGGCAGAAAAACTCCCCCTTACTCAAAGAACTCCCCCTCAACAAGTGAAGCATAAATTGCATATTGTCACCACAAAGAGATATTCTCCCCCATTCTCCCCCTTGGGGGCAATTTGCAATTGAACGAGAAGGTAAAAGAGCTCTAATAAGCAAAACGGAGCTAGGTCATGCCTATCGGAGTCAGACACATGCACATGAGTCAAAAAAAAACATGTTAGCAGCTTCAAGCATATATTCGAAAGAGTGAAAGAATGCTCTAATGAATGCCGATCCGACTACAAAGCAACATACAAAAATGCTAGCAAAGGCTCAAGCTGATCACCGAATACAAAATATGAATGCAGAAGCCAAGTGAGCAGTTTTTAAGCCAGTGAGAAAGGAGTTTCACCATCAAATTAGCACTGAGCATGTATAGACAGAAAGTCAAACAAGTGCTAACCATGTATACAAGGTGAACTACCCCTAGCAAGGTTCAATCATCATGCTATAGAATGAAACATAAACTTGTGTTTTCAGATTTTATCGGAGAATTTGCAGCGGTTATTAACACAAGTTTAAATTCAGCATGTGATTGCGAGAGGTTGAAAGCTGTTAATTGCCTAACTTTCCAACCGTGCTAAGCCTATGCATATGCAATCAGAAGCTTAAAGCATCGGTTTCGGTCTTACACTACACGGCTCAAGTTTAACCCAATGTGCAATGAGAAACAGTCTCGATACCGTGATGTGCTGACAAAGCAATCCCATCTCGATCTTTTCAATTCACTAACACTTGGTTCATTTTAAACAGAATATGAACAATCCAAGCAAGTGAAAGGCTCAGAACTAGAGACATAGCAACCTAGCATATATGAAATAGCTCAAGTGACCTCAACACATACTACACATGCTAGTTGCCAATCTCAATGGTGAACATGTATCAAGTTTTAAGTTCATTAGACATGTTCATCGTTCTGAAAAATATAGCTTAGCTCACAACATGTATCAGTGATCAAAGAGAGCCTAAGCTATAAGCATAATCATACATCATCGAAGCATACATTAATCAGAGCATAAGTTCATTCTCAAGAATATAGACATGAAGCTTGAAAATGCAAGATGCATGCATGATGAAGTCAGAATCGGAGCCAAATCAAAACCAGAAAAGACTCAAGACCCAAAAACAAAAAGGATCAGAAAGTCAGTCTATTGTACAACAGGCAAAATGCTTCCCCCATCTAAAAGGGGAAACACACACCAAGCTCACCTCTCAACCGAGCAAAAGTTGAGAGATCCAAAGGCTTGGTGAAAATATCCGCAACCTGGTTATGAGTGTCTACATGCCTAAGATCAATGTCGCCTTTCTCATAGTGATCACAAAGAAAGTCAAAAGCGAACATCGATGCGTTTGGTCTTGGAGTGAAGAACAGGGTTCTTTGCTACACTAATGGCAGAAGTACTGTCGCAAAGCAAAGGGACCCGACTGAAATCTAGACCAAAGTCACGCAATGTAGCAACCATCCATAAAAGTTGCGAAGCACAAGAAGCAGCGGCAACATACTCGGCTTCAGTAGTAGACTGGGCTACGTTCGACTGTTTGCGAGAAGACCACGAAACCAAAGAAGAACCAAGAAACTGACAAGTCCCAGAAGTAGACTTGCGCTCAAGCCGACAGCCGGCAAAATCCCCATCGGAATAACCACAAAGCGAGAGGGTCGAAGAAGAAGAGTACCAAAGTCCGAACTCAGGAGTGTATTGGAGGTACCTCATGATGCGCTTGACCGCTTGCTTGTGTGAAGTCCGAGGGGATGCCTGAAAACGAGCGCACAGACACACAGAAAACTGTATATCCGGCCTCGTCGCCGTCAGGTACCGAAGTGAGCCAATCATACTTCTGTATTCCTTCTGATCAACCGGCTCTCCGTCTTCGTCCGCATCCATCGCCGCAGTCGTCGGCATGGGCGTCGTAAGAGGCTTGGCCTCGCCCATGTCGAATTTCTTCAGGATATCCTTCGTGTATTTTCCTTGATGCACAAATGTCCCATCTCGGGTTTGCTTAATTTGCAACCCGAGGAAGAAAGTCAAGTCGCCCATCATACTCATCTCGAACTCCCTGCTCATAGTATCTGCAAACTTGGCAACAAGCGCATGAGAAGAGCCACCAAAGATAAAATCATCCACGTAAATCTAGACTAACAGGGTATCGTTGCCTTGCTTGAGGAGAAACAAAGTTCTATCGACCCGTCCCATTTTAAAACCCTTGGAGAGTACAAAGGTTTTCAATCGATCATACCATGCTCTCGGGGCTTGTTTCAAACCATACAATGCTTTTGAAAGTTTATAAACATGGTTTGGAAACTTGGGATCCTCGAAACCAGGGGGTTGCCTAACATAAACCTCTTCCTCTATATACCCATTCAAAAAGGAACTCTTGACATCCATCTGGTAAAGCTTAAAACCCTTCGAAGCAGCAAAGGCTAGAAGGATTCTAATGGCTTCTAAATGGGCTACTGGGCAAAGGTTTCTTCATAGTCTATTCCCTCTTTCTGGCAGAAACCCTGGGCTACTAGTCTAGCCTTGTTCCTCACTACCATCCCATCCTCACCCTCTTTGTTTTTGAAAACCCATTTGGTACCTATAGGCTGGCATTGAGGTGGAGGTGGAACTAGATTCCAAACTTGGTTTCGCTCAAAGTTTTCTAACTCCTCATGCATGGCATTGACCCAGTTAGAATCAGAAAGTGCGCGTCCAACATCTTTGGGCTCAAAAGAAGCAACGAATGCAGAATGAGCAAAGTGAGAGATTTCATACGCTCGCGACCGTGTGACTCGCTGGTCGATGCCGCCGATCATCTGCCGCGGGGGGTGAACTTGCTGAACGCTTCGGGGCGCTTGCCTCGCCGAAGTCGCCTCCCCCTCGCCAGATGCTGTCGCTCCCTCAGGTGCAGTGGGTGCTCGCTGGAGAGGTGGCTCTAGAGGACCCCAAGAAGAAGACGTTGTGGGATCGGGTCCTCGAGCTGAAGTAGACATCGCAGGGTCGACAGGGGCATCCAGTGGAGTTGGCTTGGGTTCACCCCAATCGGCATTCTCCTGCTCCTCCTCCACAAAGATAGTCTCTCCCAGCTCTTGTTCTCCTGCAACATCAAAAGCAGAAGAAACACAAGGCATAGTCTCGTCGAATGTGACCTCGCAGGTCTCCACTATTCGGTTAGTTTCCAGGTTAAGAACTCGATAAGCACGTGAATAAGAAGCATAACCAAGAAACACACCATCAGCAGAGCGAGATTCAAATTTGTCCAAAATACCTTGCTTCAGGATAAAGCACTTGCACCCAAACACTCGAAAATGAGACACCTTGGGAACTCGTCCAAAACGCAACTCATAAGAAGTCTTCTTCATGAAAGCTCGAAGAAAGATGTGGTTTGAAACATGGCAAGCGGTGTTGATCGCCTCGGCCCAAAAACGCCTAGGAGTCCTATGCTCATCGAGCATCGTCCTGGCCATCTCAACAAGGGTCCGGTTTTGGCGCTCAACAACACCATTCTGCTGTGGGACATAAGGAGAAGAAAACTGATGCTCGATTCCATTAGAAGAATAGAAAGAGGCAAACTGTGAGTTATCAAACTCAGTACCATTATCACTACGAATAGCTCTGGTGGTATCAGGGGGAAACTCAGTTTTCAACCTCAAAATCAAATCAGGAGCAAAAGAAAAAGCTTCATCCTTACCCTCCATGAAAAATACCCAAGAGTACCTCGAAAAATCATCAACGATCACTAGAACGTACCACTTCCCACCCGCTGAGCAAACCCGAGCAGGACCAACTGTGTCCATGTGAAAGAGCTCGCCGGGTCGCTTGGTCATCACCGGATTAACAGGTGGGTGGGAAGCAGCAACCATCTTCCCGTGACGACAAGGATGGCAAACAAGGTCCTTCTGAAACTTAAGTTTGGGCAATCCTTGGATTAGGCCAAGTGAGCTAAGTCTTGCAAGCAAGTCAAAACTCAAGTGACCGAGCCTCCTATGCCACTTCCACAAATCAGAAGAAGGACCAGCCATCAAACATCTAGCAGAGCCGAAAGAACGAGAAAAATCAGCTCTGAAAACACGGCCAAAAGGGACGATCCAACAAACAAGATCTCCCCGAGGATCTAAAACACGACTCAGACCCTTCTTAAAACGCACTTCACAATCATCCTCAAGAAGTTGCGAAACAGAAAGCAGATTGTAATGCAAGTTTGAAACCAAAGCAACATCTTTGAGAACAAAGTTCTCATTGAGCCGAATAGCTCCATGATAAACAACCTTACCTCTACTATTATCCCCGAAAGTGATGTACTCCTTGTGCATCACGGGGCTAAGGCTGGAGAACCATTCCTTCTTTCCGGTCATGTGGCGCGAACACCCGGAATCCATGAGCCACATGTTCTCCAACCGAAGTTCCTGCATCAATAGAAAGGCAGGAAATGAGCATATGGAACAACAATGGGGTTAGTATACTGAGAGGGATACCAGTGCTGTGTCATAGGCCCAGAAAAAGTGTTAGTAGCAACACCAAGCTGTCCTCGTCCCATGGGTGAATAGCGATCACCACCAACCTGAAAGGGTGGTCCGCTATGGAACGGAAAACCACCAAACTGACCTACCTGTCCCATCTGAGCAAAGCGATCACCACCATACTGAAAAGGTGGTCCGCTATGGGACTGAGCAGCAAAGCCTCTTACACCCGGCTCACCGTCGTATTGAGGACGACCGGAACCGCGACGGGCACGACCACCACCCCGTGGTCTAGCTGCCTGGAGCCTAGCAACCTGAGGGGGTGCACCTCCAGGTCTAGCGCCCTGCTTCTGAACTCCCTGACCTTGCACACCATGGAAAAGGTGGTTCCTGGCCTGGTTGTTCAACTCCAACTCCTTCCTAGCGTCTCTCTTCCTCCGAAAGCAAAACTCAGCTAGGTGACCCTCACGGTGACAGTACTCGCACTCAAATCTTACCACTCTCTTGGGTTGTTGGTTCCTAAAGTTGCGAGGGATGTTCACACTGGTTGGCTGCTTGCCTCTCGGAAGGGGATCACTAGAGACATCAGGAAGGGTGTCAAGTGTGTTCCTAAGATGGTTCGGTTTGGGAATCCACACTTGCTTGCGACGTGGAGCCTTGGGAGGTTCATCAAGGATACCATCCTTGGTGATAGGCTTGGGAGGCTCAGGTGGAGTGATCTTGGTGAGCTTAGGGACAGTGGATGTCTTCTCACTCGGGTTCACTCCGCTAAACTCACCGATCTTGCCAAAGATACTAGCGCCCTTCCCACCTGAAGAAAAGCCTACTCCCGAGCAATCAGTTCCCCTCTTGAACCGACTGATCATCATGCCCAACTGCGGCTCACTGCATGACACCCAACTCAAAATGGACTGAAGGTATGTGTTTTCCTCCTCGGTTTGCATCCTGTCATGCCGATAGTTGGCAATCTCAAGCTCCATCCCCACGCATCGCTCACATGGAGCGGACAAAGTGCTAACTGAGCTGGCCTTCATGGCTTCAGCAAGCTTGGCACTAACTTCTGCCAACTTAGTTCGCAAGCCAGGACAGGACTTGCATGCACCCAGCAAAGAAGGCCTTGCCTTCACTTCCTCTAGCTCCTTCTTCACGGAGGGACACTCTTTGCAATCACCCACCAAGTCTAGCCTACTCTTCAGCTCATCATACACCTCAATCAAGGAGGCATACTTGGTTTGTAGGGTGGCAAAGTTAGTCATATGCATCGTGCACTCCTCACACTCCTCCACGTCGGTCACCTTCACCTCGGACCTAGCGAACTCGAGCGCCTCATTCATCTTAGCCTTAAACTCGTTGCACTCTCGGATAGCTCGCTTGAGTTGCTTGTCCTGACCGAGAACTATGTCGATAAGAGAATCGCGCTCACCGTAAGACGATCGACAAGTGAAGAGTTTGATACCTCGGAAGCATCGTCGTCGTCGTCGTCGGTGTCGGCGTCCTTTGCCTGGCACTTGGAGTCCTCTTCGTCCAAGGCCATTGTGCACAAGCCCTTAGAGGAGTGACCGAAGAAGCAGAGTCCGTTGAAGCGTTCTTCTGTCTTGTGCTCGGACCCATCGTCGCTGAAGTCGCCGTCGGAGGTCTTCTCGCCGTCGCTGATGGTGGCAAGGAAAGCACGCCGACCGGCGTCGAAAGCCTTCTCCATGTCTTCCCGGCGAAAGCTGCCCTTCTTCTTCTTCCCGGCCTTATTCTCTGGCTTGCCCTTGCGCCTAGAGTTGCGGTTCTTGCCGGGGAAACTCTTGTCGTTCTTGGGGTAGTTCGCCATGAAGTGGTCTAGATCACCACACTTGTAGCAGCCCTCGCGTGCGCCACCACGCCGGCGATTCAGGCGGTTGTTGTGAAACCGCGAGAACCGGGTGATGACGAGGGCGAGCTCGTCGTCTCCAAACGCCTCCAACTGCTCCTCCGTGACTGTAAGCAATGAAGACAAAGAAAATAGAGGAGGTGAAGCATCAGCAGAGAAGATCGATCCACCTGTGCCTGAGACCAAAGCCATAGTATGTGAAGATGGGTTCTTCAGCTTGGCCCTGCATCGGAGGTGATCGATCTCGGTGGACTTGAGCTTGCTGAACAACTCGTCCACGGTGAGGGTGTCATAGGATGGAGACTCTATGATGGTAGACACCTTCACCTCCCATACCCTCCGATGCAGGGCGTATAGCAACTTGAGAGCCCTATCATGATCGTCATAGGGTAGGTTAGCCCGATTTGCACGCATCTTGTTCACAATCGTTTGGAAATGAGCGAACATGGCGTCAATCGTTTCTCCCTCCAACTGAACAAAGTTCTTGTACTCTCGCTTGTAGGTCTCGAAGAGTCTGGTCTCGACTTGAGCGGTCCCTCGTGATAGCTCTGAAGCTTCACCCAGATCTCTCATGCCGTCTCAAGCTCAGAGACACGCTCGAACTCAGGAAGGGCGATGCTGGCCAAAAGAGCATTACGAGCCTTAGAGTTGGCCTCGTGCTGGTCAATCTGGATCTGACCCACACGAGCCGCAAGGACTACGTACTCAGCATTCTCGCATATTTCCTAGACAGAAGATTCGATGCTGTTGAGATAAGCACGCATCCGAATCTTCTAATAGGGATAGTTCGTCCCATCGAAATAGGGAGCCTTGCCGTTCCCTCGATCCATGTCGCCCTTGGGATCCGAAACCGATTAAGGTATTGAAGATCCTTAACCGGCCCTGATACCAATTGAAGGACCGAATTAGCGACCAGAGGGGGGGTGAATGGGAGCCTCAAATTCAACTTGTGAATATAATGGCCCTTGTCCCAGAGAGTCACCCCAAAAGCAAAGACTCGAGACGACCAGAGAGTTCACGACCTACAAGTAGGTGGATACCCTAGGAGATGTCCTAGTGGTACAGCGGAACTCCCGGAGAAACCGCAAAAGCAACCGCCAAAGACCCAGAGCAAAACTGCAAAGTCAGCAGGTTCGCGGACTGTCCGGGGTCAAGATCCCGGACTGTCCGCTGAACGCCGGACTGTCCGCCACTGGAGGTGCGGACTGTCCGCCGACAAAAGACCAGAATCAGAACTGTTCTGACCAAGTTCTAGACGACTCCCGGACAGTACGCGATTTGCACGCCGGACTGTCTGCGGTTCACGTGAACAGTGAAACCCTAGCGTCTGATGCCAGCACTGTGCTGTGTCCGATGTGACCCCGAACTGTCCGCAGGTCACTGGCGGACTGTCCGCCGGTCACGGGACCGAGAACAGAACGCGCTGCGCAGAACTGACCCAGCCGAATCCTGATCCCCAGACTGTCCGCCGTTGGGGGTGCGGACTGTCCGCGGATGAATAGAAAGCACAATTCTGCTCGGGACAAAAAGGCAAATCGATCGGAACATCACCAAATCAAAAGGAACTTTGAACAAACTTCTCCCAGGTGATCCTCTATGTATTGGGGTGCTAATCCTAAGAAATCATCGCACCAATCCAAGTCAATCAAGGGAGATTCGTGGATCACCGTAAAAGGGGGAAGAACGAAGAACGAACGCAAAATCAACACGATCTATGGATTCGTTAGGTTAGAAGAGAATTCCTTCGGCAGAAAGAAGGAGCTCACGACCAAGAACAAATTGATTCAAGTGGAATTGAAAATCATCTCACGGAGAGGGAGAACGAGGCAAATCTCCGGGAGAGGAAAAACCAAAACATGAAGAACACAAAACACAAGACACGATTCGATTCAATTCCAGTCGAAATTCCTCCACACGAGGAGACAACGAGAATACGGTCTCGTTTCCTTAAGTTCCCAAAACACAGAGACAAGATTGAGTCTTCCCTGCGGATCGCTAGCAGCGAGGTATGATTACAACCTAAGCAAGGGCTAGAGAGAGAGAGCTCAGGAATAAATGACTGCTAGGATAGAGAGAGAGGAGGGGTGCCTCCCTTATTTATAGCCTAAACAATAATCCCCTTTCTACTCCTAGATACAAGAGCAAAGCGGCCAACCCTAGGGGTATCCCGGTCCAACTCTGCTTGATGACGATCCGACGGCCACGCGCCCATCTCATCCTTAGCTTCGCCTCGACGCAAGCCTCAGGATGCCGCCACGTGCCGACCTGTCGACCGCCGTGCCTACCTCGCGGATAGCTGCGCCGCCGCGCCAGCCTCTCCACGCCGCCACGCGTCGACCGTCCTTTTTGCGGACCTCCCCCCGGTTTTGAGGCCAAAACTGGGAAACCTCGGCCTTCCCCCGGTTTTGAGGCTAAAACCGGGAAACCAGTCCTCAGGCTGAGTTTTGTGTCCCAAACTCAGAAACCCGCGCACCCAGGTTTTGAGGCCCAAACCTGGAAACCGTCCACGCCAAGTTTTGAGGCCCAAACTCGAAAACCGGCCACCCCAAGTTTTGAGGCCCAAACTCGGAAACCATCGAGGGTAGCTTTTTGAGGCTCAGTTACCGAACCTGTGCCGTAGACGGGATGTGGTTCGCACACCCCGAGTTCCAGCACCGATGCCGGAGCATGTCCAGCCTCCACGCAGGGCACAGTGCATTCACCATCCTTCTCGGCCTCCCGCCAAGTGTCACGACGCCATCACCTTCCTCCCTACTCGGCCGATGCACCGCACATCCCCATGTGCTCTTGCTTGTCAACGCCACGTGCCAGCTACCACAGCTGGTCCTCAGATCTCCTGGTCCGTCGATCCAAGCTCCACGTCCGCCCTTCACCGCTCCCGGTCCGTCGGCACGACACGTCCCTACTTGACCTTCACCTCACCTTCGACCATTGCCCGAGCTCCACACCTGCACATCAACACAGCCAAGAGACATGTTGCCCGTTGATCGATCACTCATCACTCAGGAAGGGAACCACAAGGGCACATATCAACCTTGTGTTCTAAGAGGACTTTGTCTAAATTGGCTAGAAAATCGTCAAAGGTTTTCCCATAGACCGAAAAGTCGTCCATGAATACCTCCATGATTTGTTCAATCATGTCGGAAAAGATGGACATCATACACCGTTGGAAAGATGGCGCATTGCAAAGTCCAAAGGACATGCGTCTATAGGCATAAGTTCCATACGGGCTTGTGAAAGTGGTCTTACTTTGGTCATCTGGATGGATTGGAATTTGGTGATAACCAGAATATCCATCCAGGAAGCAAAAGAAGGAATGGTTTGCCAATCTCTCTAGCATCTCATCTATAAAAGGGAGTGGGAAATGGTCTTCCTTTGTGGCTTTATTCAGCTTCCTATAGTCTATACACATCCTCCATCCAGTGACAGTGCGTTGAGGGATTAACTCATTTTTCTCATTCTTAACGACTGTCATGCCTCCTTTCTTTGGAACTACTTGCACGGGACTTACCCATTCACTATAAGGAACTGAATAAATAATTCCCATGTGCAAGAGTTTCAGAACCTCCTTTTCATGACTTCACGCATAGCGTTATTAAGTCATCTTTGGGGCTCTCTTGAAGGGGGTATCTCAGGATCGAGAGGGATACAATGGGTGCAGAGATTTGGACTAATTCCCTTCAAATCTTGGAGTGAATAGCCAAGGACAGATCGGTGTTTTTCTAAGACAAGGGTCAACCTACGGACTTCCTCTTTAGATAGCTTACTACTAATGATTACGGGAGTCTCAGGGTCTGTTGATGGTCCTTAAACACTTGTTTTACCATCAACATTTTACCCTAAAATTCACCAAAAAGACATGAAATGTAGTCAAATAGGTTTCAAACTAACCAAATTCCACATGTCCATAGATTTTTATTTGAATGCAGGATTTGGACCAAATTTGGAGAATGGACCCACCAGGAGACGAGCCCACTCACCAGGACCCATTTGGGCCCAAGTGGGGTGGCGCCCGCCACCCAAATGTGGCGCCCGCCACATGGAGAGGCCCAACTCTCCCCCTTTGCCACGTCACTGATCCGTGTGACCATGCCAAGGCCAAATCTTGGCCCTTGGTCACTAGGTCAGTGGCATCGGACGGCTCAGGATGGAATGGCGTGGATCGATACCAAATGGCGGTTACTCAGACATGCAACCGACCTAACCACCGCCTCCCTGGAGCTCCTGGATGCCGTTGAAGCAACGGCGGTGCATCCAACGGTGATGGGGGTGGCGGCCGCCACCTAGGGCCGGCGCCCGCCACTAGGGTTAGCCCTAGGTCGGCTGGCTGCCCCCTATAAGTACCCCCCTCACTCCACAAGGCTATAAATAACCCCGTGGTGGCACCACTTCATTTGTACCATCCCAGAGAAAGCAACACACAAGCAAGAGAAGCAAGTGAGAGTTAGGTTAGAAGCTCAGAGAGCTTAAGCAAGTAGGTAGCTAGTAGAGCAAGGCATCTTTGCCCTCGCGGTAGCACTGCTCAAGGCTTAGCTCAAGAGTAGAGGCATGCGAGTGATCGGTCCTGGAGCTAGGAAGAGTCTTCCTTCATCTCCAGTTCAGGTTTTGCTCTTGTAACTCAAGCACTTTACTATATTCTATTTCATCATTTCAAGTATTACATTATTCTACTTATCAGTATTGAGTAGTATACTTGATTGATTGCTTGAGTGCCTAGCTATCCTACAGTTCAATTCACTTAGCCATAGTAGTTAATCTCTAGTGTGCTTAGTGATTGATCTTTGCCAATAGGTTGCTTAGTTAGTTTAGTGTTTATCTTATTAAGTCAAGTATTTGCTCTAACGTCCGCAAGGGTGTCTCTATTCAAAGCTAGGGTAGAGATAGTTAGAATATAGTTAAGCGTGGTGCTTAGTTATAAACTTACCTTCAGATACGGCTGGACCCCCGGATAGCTGTGGTAGCAAGCAGGTGGTGACAACCCTGTGCGCCTTGAATTCCACCACGTAGTTGGCCCAGTTTAACAGTAAGGCTCGTTGTGCTAGCGTTCAACCTAAGTAAGTGGTAAAGGCTAGTACGCCTCGGTACTTGACAAGATAGGAATAAAATTTTACTTAACTTAGTTGCTTTATTGACTTTTGCCTATCCTGCTTTGTAACTATCTTGCTTCATAGTTATCTTGCTTCGTAGTTATCTAGGATTAGTTATTAGTAGTTAATAGTTACTAGTTAGTTATCATTAGTTATCCTTAGTTACCCTTTATCTACCTATCCATCCACCTTACCTTAGCCATCCATTTCATCCTTACCTATCCAACCATATATTCTTTCTAGCCTTTCTTCTCCTCTCTTCTCCCCTTTTCCTTTTTCTTATTTCTTCGACTCTCATCCCCTCCTTGACTCGACACATACACCACCCTAGCCTTCCCTTGGGATCAAATAAATCGACACCTGGTACTCCCAGGCGAAGTGCTACTACGATAGTTCTGTGCGCTTGCAGAATCTCCTCTTGGAAGATTGCAACCTCTCTAGCTAGCTCCTACTAGTGTCGGGATTGACAACCCCATTTGACATTAGTAGACAGCTGCTTTAGCTTCACTCGTTTAGGTATAGTGACTGGACTTGCTTCAAGCATTTCTGGCGCCGTTGCCAGGGATAGATTCCATAGTCTACTCCTAGTAACGACGTTAGCTAGTGTCAACAAGCATTTCTTTCTGGCAGCTATCTACTAATGCCAAGCGGGCTTGTCAATCCCGACACTAGTAGCAGCTAACTAGAGAGATTGCAATCTACCAGGAGGAGATTCTGCAAGCGCACAGAACTATCGTAGTAGCACTTCGCCTGGGAGTACCAGGTGTCGATTTATTTGATCCCAAGGGAAGGCTAGGGTGGTGTATGAGTTGAGTCAAGGAGGGGATGAGAGTCGAAGAAATAAGAAAAGAGAAAAGGGGAGAAGGGAAGATGAAAGGCTAGAAAGAATATATGGGTGGCTAGGTAAGGATGACAAGGATGGCTAAGGTAAGGTGGATAACTAGATGGATAAAGAGAATAGGATGACTAAGGGTAACTAAGGTAACTAACTACTAACTACTAACTACTCCTAGATAACTACAAAGCAAGATAACTACGAAGCGAGATAGTTACGAAGCAAGGCAGGCAAAAGACAATAAAGCAACTAAGTTTAGTATAGTTTTATTCCTATCTTGTCAAGTATCGAGGCGTACTAGCCTTTACCACTTACTTAGGTTGAACGCTAGCACAACGAGCCTTACTATTAAACTGGGCCAACTACGTGGTGGAATTCAAGGCGCACAGGGCTGTCACCACCTGCTTGCTACAACAGCTATCCGGGGGTCCAGCCGTATCTGAAGGTAAGTCTATAACTAAGTACCATGCTTAACTATATTCTAACTATCTCTACCCTAGCTTTGAATAGAGACACCCTTGCGGACGTCAGAGCAAACACTTGACTTAATAAGATAAACACTAAACTAACTAAGCAACCTATTGGCAAAGATCAAACACTAGCTCACTAGAGATTAACTACTATGGCTAAGTGAATTGATCTGTAGGATAGCTAGGCACTCAAGCAATCAATCAAGTATACCACTCAATACTGATAAGTAGAATAAAGTAATACTTGAAATGATGAACTAGAATATAGTAAGTGCTTGAGTAACAAGAGCAAAACCTGAACTGGAGATGAAGGAAGACTCTTCCCAGCTCCAGAGCCGATCACTCGCACGCCTCTACTCTTGAGCTAACCCTTGAGCAGCGCTACCGCGAGGGCGAAGATGCCTTGCTCTACTAGCTACCTACTTGCCTAAGCTCTCTAAGCTTCTAACCTAACTCTCACTTGCTTCTCTTGCTTTGCTTGGAATGGCACTTGGTGTTGTGGTGTTGTGTTGTGAAAGAAGAGGTGCCTCCAGGGGGGTATTTATAGCCCAAATGTGTGAGGGGGGTACTTATAGGGGGCAGCCAGCCGACCTAGGGCTAACCCTAGTGGCGGGCGCCAGCCCTAGGTGGCGGCCGCCACCTCCCTCACCGTTGGATGCACCGCCTTGGCTTCAACGGCATCCAAGTGGTTGTCCAAGGCGGTTTGGAGGTCGGTTGCATGTCCTAGCAACCGACATTCAGCCTTGATCCAGGCCACTTCATCCTGAGCCGTTCGATGCCACTGACCTAGTGACCAAGGGCCAAGATTTGGCCCTGGGGAGGTCACATGGATCGGTGACGTGGCAGGGGTTGCAACTTGGGCCAACCCAAGTGGCGGGTGCCACTTAGAGCTGGCGGGCGCCACCTAGCGGTGGCGGGCGCCACCCCTCTTAGGCCCATTTGGGCCCTGCTGAGTGGGCTTGGCTCCTGGTGGGTCCAAATGTCCAAATTTAGTTGAAATCCTGCATTCAAATAAAATTCTATGGACATGTGGAATTCGGTTAGTTTGAAACCTATTTGACTACATTTCATGCCTTTTTGGTGAACTTTAGGGTCAAATGTTGACGGTAAAACAGGTGTTTAAGGACCGTCAACAAGCTCCCCCAAGCTAACCTATTGCTCGTCCTCGAGCAACAATGCGGTTTAAGCATTGAGCATGAGATGGATAGCAACTTAAGATGTCTGCAAGTGCATATTGTATAGTGAGAAATAACTTAGCATATATCATTAATCATAGCAATGTGGGGCTTATAGCTTTTCACTTCAAACATGCAAGAGTGAAATAAAGCAGTAGATAGGAAACTTTTATCTTGCTTAGGTTTGACTAGGATTCTGTCTGGACGTTTTTCAAGGTTTTCAAAAGATAACAACTTGCTTAAGTCCTCCAAGATTCACTCAATCACTCAATGGTGTTTAAATCCTCACTTAGGCCAAAATGTAGCCTCTCCTATTTCTAAAGAATGATATGTGGAGTTATAGGTGGGCTATGAACCATGAGCAAATTGCCTGATGTTTATTGCTAAGCTAGACACTCAGATCATAATAAGGAGCAGCAAATCATAAAAATTGATCAAGATGTGCATGTGTGGTTATGTGGAAGTGTATAGAGAGATATTTCATAATCCTTCCTAGTTAATTTCTGGGGTCTAGAGCTAATGATAATTCTCTCTCTCTCTTTTTTTTGGATACAAAGTGAGTAGACAAAAGGTGTGTCCTCACATCTTCTTAGGACATAGTCCTCTTTTGAGCTACTTTGCTCACTTTTTTTTAGGACATAGTCCTTTCTTGAGCTACTTTGCTCATTTTTCTCTCTCTCTCTCTCTCTTTTTAGCTCTAGATTTCCCCAGACATCTATAGGAAAGGATTTTTGAAATGAAAAAGGGGAGGAGGGAGAAATGCTTATTCCCAGTGTAGGAATAAGCATAAGGCTAGCAAAGGGATGTTTGGCAGGGTATTGCATATCTCCGGTGTAGAGAATAAGCAATTTATTTGGTGGTTGCAAACTTCCAAAGTGGAAAGTAGGCAAATTATGGTGGGTGTACGTGAATCTTGATTCAAAAGATATGATAAGCTTCTCAACTAAGATCTATGAGGTCTAACAAAGCTCAACACAAACAAAGCTCTTTGTGGTTTTGACTAATGACTAACAAATATTTGGTTGGTGCTGGGATGGGATAAAAATCTAGGAGGAACTTTTAGCAAGGTTTTCATAATTTTTAAAAGAAATCCTCCAGATTAGGTCCTAATTTCACCTTAGCAAGTTTAAAGAATTACTCCATTTCTTACTAACTTTACTCACTAAGCATGATTTCAGTTAAAGCATGTGCAACCCACAAAAGCTACAACTTAGATAAGACTAGTCATTCAAACCATAACAATAGCATTTGCATGACATATTTCAAATCTTATTCAGGTTTCAACTTGTTTAAGCAGATATTATCAGTTTTATTCATGGAGTGGTTATTTAGGCAAGCATGTGACATTCAAAAGATATAGAATTTAAGAACTGAATGTAAAGTGTAGGCTTGAGACATACCTTATTTGAGCGGGAGTCTCCCCCAAGCTGGCTTCTTGCTTGGTGAAAGATCTTCTTCGTCTCAGTCGGAGCTCTTGTTCTCATTTTATTAAAAGGGAAACTATCTAATGTTGTGAAAAGGGAAACTATCCTATTTTGATATTTTATTGTTCTACCTAAGTTAACATATACCTATGCATAAAACTAATGATAACTGATTTTTTTTGTTTCATGCATGACATATGTTATTTATTCAAAAAAGGGAAAATTGAAGGGAAATTAAAAGTAAAACCATACCTTAGGTCCATGGAGTTTCATCCTTATCGGGTGGATCTTCTTCCTTGGGCACTTCTTCTATTAGTACTCCATCGGGTTCTTCTTCTTTTGGCACCTCTCCTTTGTTATGTGAATCACACAACATAGGAGGAGGTGGTTCTTTCTTTATGTTCCATCTTGTTCCTGGGCGCCTCTTCTTGGTACGAACGGGTTTTGCTACCTGCATGTTAGCGGCATATGCGGGGCCTCGGGAGAAGGAGAATATTTCCTTCCTCCCTCCTAATGTCATTTGAATTTTACCACTCCCCACATATATGCAAGCATTAGCAGTATTCAAGAAGGGTCTACCTAAGATTAGAGGCACATCTTTCCTATTTCCCATATCGTATTATGAAATCAGCAGGAACATAGGAGCCTCTAATATGAACAGGTAAATCATTAACTATTCCTTCTACATAGCAAGTGGATTGATCAGCTAGCACAACATAGGCAGATGTGGATGACATGGGTGGAAAGAATGAGTTTTCATAAAAGTCTTTAGATAAAATGTTCACACTCAATCATAAATCACACATGGCATTTTTAAAGACTTCACCAAAGATTGAGCATCTAATTATGGGACTACCAGGATCACCCTTTTTAACAGTCATGGTTTGATCTTCATAATAATTAAAAAATTTTATTTCAACCATATTAGCAGTTTCCATGTCAGGTTTAGCAGGAATTTTGCCAGATTCAAAAGATGGTATGATAGCAGCAAGTTGAGCTAATTGGGTTTCTAACATCTTATTAAAGCTAAGTTGATTATTCAAAGCAGATGAGAAATCTTCCAATTTAGCATTTATTTTCTCAAGGGCTTTATCATTCGTCATTAATTTCTTATTCAAAAATTCAGTAGTTCTACCTTGTGAGTAAACTAAATTCTTTAAGAACGAGAAATCATCAGAATTATGAAAATTAGAGCGAGGGAATGAATTGTTACCTTGAGAATTGGAGTGCTGATTCCATCCTTGATTCTGTTGACGGAAACTGTTACTGTTGTTGATGAAGTTTAAATCTTCATGTAGCTCGGGGCAGTGGCTCCCAGAATGTTTGGTTTCTCCACAGACTTCACAAGTCATGTAGGATTCCAGAGATTGGACACTCTCCTGTTGGTTCATCTTCTCACAGCTGTCCAGCTTCTTTGCCAGCAAGTCCATCTTGGCCACGATCATGTCGGCCTCCTTAAGGGAATGCATACCTCGCTTACGGGGCTGTAGTCTTTCGTCATTACATCCTCAGTTTGCCACCATCTTCTCTATGAGAGCCTTAGCATCTGCAACATTCAGAGAAAAGAATGCACCGCCGGCGGCGGCATCCAAATGGCTTCTAGAGAGAGGGGTTAGGCCATGGTAGAAGTTCTGGATCAATAGCCAGTCCTCCATACCATGGTGCAGACAAGCAGCGACATACTCTTGCAACCTCTCCCAAGCCTCGGGAATAGATTCCTCGGCTTGTTGCGTAAAGTTGGAGATTTTGTTGCGAAGAGCGTTCGTCTTGCCCATAGGAAAGAATTTGGCGAGAAAAGCATTGGAACACTTGTCCCATGCGTCTACAGCCTTGCGATCGGTATAAAACCATTGCTTCGCTTTTCCTAGCAAAGAGAAAGGAAAGAGACGAAGACGGATGGCTTCTTGGGTTATCCCCTTAATGGTGAAGGTGCCGCAAATCTCCAAAAATTGTTGGAGGTGAGCATTGGCATCCTCATGAGCCTTGCCACAGAACGGGCTAGCTTGGACCATCGTGATCAGAGCCGGTTTCAACTCAAAATTGAGGTTGGCATCGATCACGTCTGGTCCTAAGGCTACATTAGCGGCAGAAGGAGCAGAAAATTCACGAATGGCTTTATTGGCCATAGTGAAGATAGAACGAGATAAGAAAGAAAGAAGTTGAAGAAGATGAAGGAAAAAGATAAGAAGGACTAAGGAAAGAAAGAATGGGGTGAGATGGGATTCGCTAAGCGGGAGCTTAAGCGAAGATAAATTCGACACGGACTCAACCGATACACCGATTGCCTTCCCCGGCAACGGCGCCAGAAATGCTTGTTGGTAGTTCTTAGCATCACTAAAGATAGTGCTAGGCAACTATCCCCGGTAACGGCCCAGGAATGCTTGTTGGCACATGCTAACGTTGTTACAAGGAGTAGTCTATCCCCGGCAACGGCGTCAGAAGTGCTTGAAGCAAGACCGGACACTATACCTAAAGGAGTGGAGCTAAAGCAGCTATCTACTAATGCCAAGCGGGGTTGTCAATCCCGACACTAGTAGGAGCTAACTAGAGAGATTGCAATCTACCAGGAGGAGATTCTACAAGCGCACAGAACTATCGTAGTAGCACTTCGCCTGGGAGTACCAGGTGTCGATTTATTTGATCCCAAGGGAAGGCTAGGGTGGTGTATGAGTTGAGTCAAGGAGGGGATGAGAGTCGAAGAAATAAGAAAAGAGAAAAGGTGAGAAGGAAAGATGAAAGGCTAGAAAGAATATATGGGTGGCTAGGTAAGGATGACAAGGATGGCTAAGGTAAGGTGGATAACTAGAAGGATAAAGAGAATAGGATAACTAAGGTAACTAACTACTAACTACTAATTACTCCTAGATAACTACAAAGCAAGATAACTACGAAGCGAGACAGTTACGAAGCAAGGCAGGCAAAAGACAATAAAGCAACTAAGTTGAGTATAGTTTTATTCCTATCTTGTTAAGTATCGAGGCGTACTAGCCTTTACCACTTACTTAGGTTGAACGCTAGCACAACGAGCCTTACTGTTAAACTGGGCCCACTACGTGGTGGAATTCAAGGCGCACAGGGCTGTCACCACCTGCTTGCTACCACAGCTATCCGGGGGTCCAGCCGTATCTGAAGGTAAGTCTATAACTAAGCACCACGCCTAACTATATTCTAACTATCTCTACCCTTGCTTTGAATAGAGACACCCTTGCGGACGTCAGAGCAAACACTTGACTTAATAAGATAAACACTAAACTAACTAAGCAACCTATTGGCAAAGATCAAACACTAAGCTCACTAGAGATTAACTACTATGGCTAAGTGAATTGATCTGTAGGATAGCTAGGAACTCAAGCAATCAATCAAGTATACCACTCAATACTGATAAGTAGAATAAAGTAATACTTGAAATGATGAACTAGAATATAGTAAGTGCTTGAGTAACAAGAGCAAAACCTGAACTGGAGATGAAGGAAGACTCTTCCCAGCTCCAGAGCCGATCACTCGCACGCCTCTACTCTTGAGCTAACCCTTGAGCAGCGCTACCGCGAGGGCGAAGATGCCTTGCTCTACTAGCTACCTACTTGCCTAAGCTCTCTAAGCTTCTAACCTAACTCTCACTTGCTTCTCTTGCTTTGCTTGGAATGGCACTTGGTGTTGTGGTGTTGTGTTGTCAATGAAGAGGTGCCTCCAAGGGGCTATTTATAGCCCAAATTAGTGAGGGGGGTACTTATAGGGGGCAGCCAGCGGACCTAGGGCTAACCCTAGTGGCGGGCGCCAGCCCTAGGTGGCGGCCGCCACCTCCCTCACTGTTGGATGCACCGCCTTGGCTTCAACGGCATCCAGGTGGTTGTCCAAGGCGGTTTGGAGGTCGGTTGCATGTCCTAGCAACCGACATTTAGCCTTGATCCACGCCACTTCATCCTGAGCCATCCGATGCCACTGACCTAGTGACCAAGGGCCAAGATTTGGCCCTGGGGAGGTCACACGGATCGGTGACGTGGCAGGGGTTGCAACTTGGGCCAACCCAAGTGGCGGGCGCCACTTAGAGCTGGCGGGCGCCACCTAGGGGTGGCGGGCGCCACCCCTCTTAGGCCCATTTGGGCCCTGCTGAGTGGGCTTGGCTCCTGGTGGGTCCAAATGTCCAAATTTGGTTCAAATCCTGCATTCAAATAAATTTCTATGGACATGTGGAATTCGGTTAGTTTGAAACCTATTTGACTACATTTCATGCCTTTTTGGTGAACTTTAGGGTCAAATGTTGATGGTAAAACAGGTGTTTAAGGACCGTCAACATGGAGTACTTAGAGAAGAAGTGCCCAAGGAAGAAGATCCACCCGATAAGGATGAAACTTCATGGACCTAAGGTATGGTTTTACTTTTATTTTTTCCCTTCAATTTTCCCTTTTCAAATAAAAAACATATGTCATGCACGTAACTAAAAAAAATATCACCAGTTATCATTAGTTATATGCATAGGTATATGTTAACTTAGCTAGAATAATAAAATATCATAATAGGATAGTTTCCCTTTTTCATAACATTAGATAATTTCCCTTTTTAATAAAATGAGAACAAGAGCTCCGACCGAGAAAGATGAAGACCCTTCACCAAGCAAGAAGCCAGCTTGGGGGAGACTCCCACTCCAATAAGGTATGTCTCAAGCCTACAATTTATACTCAGTTCTTAAATTCTATATCTTTTGAATGTCACATGCTTGCCTAAATAACCATTCCATGAATAAAATTGATAAAATCTGCTTAAACAAGTTGAAACCTAAATAAGATTTGAAATATGTCATGCAAATGCTATTGTTATGGTTTGAATAACTGGTCTTATCTAAGTTGTAGCTTTTGTGGGTTGCACATGCTTTAACTGAAATCATGCTTAGTGAATAAAGTTAGTAAGAAATGGAGTAATTCTTTAAACTTGCTAAGGTAAAATTAGGACCCAATCTGGAGGATTTCTTTTAAAAATTATGAAAACCTTGCTAAAAGTTCCTCCTAGAATTTATCCCATCCCACCACCAGCCAAATATTTGTTAGTCATTAGTCAAAACCACAAAGAGCTTTGTTTGTGTTGAGCTTTGTTAGACCTTGTTGACGCAAAACATGACGCCCCGTGCCAAGCACACAACAAGCCGAACGAGGCTGGCTTCAATCGGGTGCCCGGAGTATTCTGAATCCGGAAGCGTGCCAGTCGGTTTGACCTGAAAACCAACAAGAGATAAAAATATGAGAATACCTTGGAACATGCCGGGTGAGACCAGACAGTTCCATATGTACGGCTTTGAAAGCCAATCATGATGGCACACAGCTATAAAAGCTGTTTGTCGAAACAGGTTTATAATGTCAATCGGCAAGTATAAAGATGAAGCTCATAAACATGTTGAATACCGAACACATAAATAACAAAAGGATAAAAGGGTAATTCGTAAATATAAATCTATTCAAATAACATATGCATAGGCTAATCCAACTAATCTGCCGCACGTTTAGCCTTCATAAACCCGTCAAGTATAAACTCAAGCAAAGCTAATCCACTGCATGATACCACTTGCTATGAGTCCACACCACTCCTTATAATTAGATTAATCCACCGCATGATACGATCTAATTATAAGAAGCTAAAAGCATACATATATCTGAACAGATCTATAAAAACTCATTACTCATGTATGCTTTAACCAGAATCGGCAAACTAGCCGAACCGGGGTCCATTAAGAAGGAACATACAAGCAAAGCATGACCAAACTAATCTAAAACCTGCACCTGCCGCACGGCACCCAGCTCTATCAAAGCCTAAACATGGTCGACATGCATGAACCCACAACATGTAACAATCTGGATTGAAAGTTGATTCGGCCATCACGATCTTATGATTAACGAAGCACAAATAAACTTATGCAGCAAGGCCGAACAAAGATCAATCTAGATTGGGCGAAGAGTGTTATAGGAATTAAATAAATAAAACATATAACACATGATAACTTAATGAATCTATTAGATCTGCCAAATTGTGGCAGAACCTCCCATTAATGTGGCCCACCCGCACACGTCATCGTCTCCCCGAGCCCTAATGACTGTGCACATGTACCACATCACTGGAAAGATCCGTCGGGTGTCCTCGAGAGAACCCCGAATTATCCGAGAACCACAGGATCATCATCATGAAGGTTGGAATAATTACAACATTACAACATTTGTTACAAAATACCATCGGAGTGCGGAAGTAAGAGATATAAACTTTACAAAACCATGAACAAGTTACTTTTTACATAAACATAACTGGTATTGCGGAAGTAGAATAGTATTACGGAACCACACTTAGGCGGAGTACCTAAGTTGGAGAAGAAGAACAACCAGATCACGTCAAGCCCACTGACATGATCATGATCAACATCACCTATTAGAAACCTGCAACAGGGGTTAACAAACCCTGAGTACGGTCGATACTCAGCAAGACTTACCCGTCAACAGAAAAGACTTCAGGTTCATGCTGGTATGGATAGGCTCAACAGAATTTTTCATTTGCATAAAAGCTTACTAAAGTAGTCCTAGATCCAAATTTTACTTAATCTTTTAAGTATATAGTAAGAATTAAAGGTGACTATTCATGAAAGATCATCTTCATTCTTTCTTAAACCAGTTCCATTTTTATTCTACCGTGCAGGTCGAAAGATTGAGTCTCCTTAACCGAGGAGCACGACGATTCGAACCAATTCAACCAGATCTGGGAGTTTTCCACGATCATACGATATATGTAGACCCGTGATCACACATATACCAACCCCAACCTCGGATCCTCCAAACAAGACCGGGTCCGCGCCACCCGAGAGTACTTGTACCCCTCCAATCCGGGACTTCGACCCACGAGGGTAGCTAGTACTCCCGCCATCTCTCCACTCCCAGTGCGCGATTAGCCGTTCTCATTTAAGAACCACAAAGGCAGGGCTTACCGTAGCATATGATCGGTACTTCACAATTTCTCAATCTAGCAGGCCAACAACGGTTAACCCTAATCGACACATCCGGGTTACCCTGCATCTAATCCAAGGATCGATGCAGGTGCCCGTCTGGCCTTAACCATCATTCTTTCTCATTATCATTCCAAAACGATAAGTATCGAAAACATTTATCAAAGCTTCATAAAGCAAGGCTAAGCATTTCTATCAGTGGCCTAAAACAGGTATCAAGGAATGATATATCGATAACAAGGTTTGTCATGCATCAACAGGTTTAAAGCATTTATTTGATAAACATTTTATGCATCAGGTTATCGAAAGTAAGTGTAATTGTAAATCCAAGGAAAAGGTTAAATGAACCGGGGCTTGACTTTGTTGCAGGGAAGACTAGGATCCAAGAATGATCCACAAAGGTTAGTGTGACGGAACGACCCTAATCCCATGGCCCACGTGTCCCTGTCAACCTCTGACAGCCGAACCCATGTTCCATGTGATTAAGACCTGTTAGCCACCGGGCTACATCAGTGCCCAATGTCCGCAGGATCATCTCACAATTCGGTTACAGCATTTCATACTTTTATAAATAACATCGGAATAAAGAGCGGAAGACTTAAATAACATTAGTTTTACAAACCGAGGTTTCAAATGAGGTAAGGAGTACGATTATTACAAACCATTGTTCGGGAAATTCAAAGTAGACAACGTAGCGGAAGCAATAACAAAAAGATACATGTAACACCCAGCCCGAGGGTGCACATTTACTCATCGGCCTCATCGGCCTCCTCCTGGACGAAGGTCACGCAACAGGGTGCGAGACACATCGGGGTCTCAGGCATACCTGCAACATGGGTAACAAACCCTGAGTACTGGGGTACTCAACAAGACTTACCCGACTAAAGAAAAAGGAGAAGACTCAGGAATGAGAGGCTTAGGGTAGTCAAGGTAAGGCTTAAGCAAGATCAAGTATTTTGCAGAAAAGCATTTTTGTAAACCTTATTTTATTTTTGAAAGATTCGGTATTCCTCAAATCTTCATCGTTCATGATTCATTTTACATTTCAAAACATTCCTAGTTGAGAACCACTCTCCGTTGACAGTCAGTGGACCAAGTCTCCATAACCGAGGAGCAACGTTAATCCGGATAAATAATACTCAGCTGAGGATCCCTATCCACACTGCATATGTAGCACCCAAGCTTGCATATGCCAACTCGTCTACCACGATTCCTCCAAGATTGGGCCCGGTCCTACGCCACCCGGAAGTACAGTACACCACTCCAATTTTCCGCCAGCGACAAGTACCTCGGGACTCTAACCCAAGAGTACAGGTCCTGACACGTGGGTACATGCTACTTCCGCCATCTCTCCACTCCCAGTGCGCGGTTGTCGGTCCAATAAAGGATTCCTCGGAGCCAGAGCTTTCCGTAGTATGTGAATAGTTACAAGTCTTGACCAGCAGGCCCCCATACGGATGGTCCCTAATTTTCCAGCCAGAACTACACCTTGGTTATATCTCACCCAAGCGTAATAGTCCTGTCAGTTTTTCAACCCTGTCCCGGTCGGTGTCAACTGTTGAGTCCCGGACTACAACATGACGGCACCGTACGCGCGGACAACCTCTTCTCGACAATGACCACATGCTAGCTAGGCAAGCAGTCATCGAACGGGAAGTAAAGCCAAATTCCCATAAACATTCTTAAAGTGATCACACTTTTGAAATTGGCATTTTTATTGCAAATCTATTGAATAGCATTGCTAAGCATTTTGCAAATAGTTTTGAAACAAGGGTATGTGTATCTTTTGGTGGGGGTAGATTATGCAAGTAATAGGTCATCACACAACTCCTATTACCTAATGCAATAGTTTAACTCAAAACATTTAAAGAAAACATTTATAAAAGCAAGGTAGGGTTAAATGCACCGGGGCTTGCCTTGGATGGCAAAAAGAGCAGACTCGGGGTAGGTATAGGTGTCGGAGCTCGGGGTCGCCTCGGGAGTTGGTTCGTCAACAGCGGCCTCGACTCTGGTACCTTCTTCGTCAACTATACGGATGCAAAGATGAATGCTCATGAGAATGATGATATGGACTTATGGTGCAAGACAATTCTACTGATTCTAGATTACTCTTAAACAAGGCATAATCGAAATCTAGGTTGAGCATAAAAGGTAACCATTTCTTCCTTAAGCAATATTGATTAAACTAGCCCTTATTATACTTATCCTAAGCATCATCAAATCATAGCATCACAACCATCATAGACCAAAGGGTAGGGGTCTATGAACATCAATCAATCCAAAGATCACATCATCAAACACTTATTACCAACCCTAATCCACCTTTTCTATTTTCTTAATTTATTTAAAAGGTCATTTTATGAAGTTTCTCCAAAAATTACCAAATTAATTCCATAAGTTCATTATGGCATAAACAGATGGCAAAACAAATTTCATAATTTTTGGAGGTCATTAAGGTGCTTAATTAAATCTAGACATTTAATTAACAAAAGGCACTATTCAACTATTTAAATAAAAGCTCAAAAATCAACTTGTTCCAAAAGACTTCAAAATTTTACCAGAGACTCAGAAAGGCATAACTAGCACATAAAAATTTATCTTCAGAATTTTGGAGTTATAGATCACTCTCCAAAAATACCAAAACCTTCATTTTTGAATTAAAAGGGGAATTTTACATTTTCAAATATTTGCACAAAACTCAAGTTTCATATTTTTATAAAATACTCTAGAGCATAAAGAGTCTACCACAAAAATTTCAGAATTTTTGGATGCACACAGAAAATCATACAAAAAAGAGAAAACAGAACACTATTCACATCTCTCAGAAAAAGAGAAGAGCACTGTGCTCCTTCTAGGCCGGGCTCGGCGAATCGCGGGGCTCGGGCGAATCGCGCGGGGCTCGGTCGAGACGGGCTCGGTCGAGACGGAAGCGACAGCTTCGTCCGAGGCCTGGCCCGGAGGCTCGGGCGAGACGGAGAAGTAAGCCTCCGTCCGAGGCCTGACTCGGGCGAAGCGGAGAGCATGCGCTCGCCGAGGCTTGGGCTCGGGCGAAGCGGAGGGCATGCGCTCGCCGAGGCTTGGGCTCGGGCGAAGCGGAGTGGAAGCAGAGGCCGGAGGCCTCGGGTGCTTACCACGGATTGGAGGCAGGGCTCGAGGGTGTGGCTCGGCACGTGCTCGAGGGTGAGGCTCGAGGAAGGAGGCTCGACACGTGCTCGAGGGGCGGTGGTTCGGTGGAGCTCCTTCGGCGGCGAGCGGCGAGCGGCGCTCCGGCGACCCTGCGCAACACACGAGACCGCAAGGGCCTGGTCAGAGTCGCACGGAACCAAGGAACACGACACGGGGGTCGGTGAGGGATGATCATGGCCGGAGACGGCGAATTTCACGAACCCGAGCTCGCCGGGTTTCTGCCGGAGATGGGAACGGCGAGCTTACGTCGGGCGATAGGAGGCGGTAGAGATGATATTGAAGGGTGGGAAAGCTTCACGAGCTCAAGGCGGAGCTTTTGAGCTAGGTGGTGGAGCGGCGGAGGCACTGGACTGGCCTGGCCACGGTGGCGGAGATGAGTGAGGAGCTCGGGGCTCTGGCGGGCTTATATAGCCGCGGCCAGAGGCCGGTAGAGAGCACGGAGTGGGGTGGATAAGCTCGGCGAGAGCGTGCGCACTCGATTGCGCTCTGGCGGGAAGGACAGGCGTGCGTGCAGGGCCTGGGCGAAGGCTCGCCGGCGATGGCCACGCGGCGGCGACGCGCTGGGCACTGTAGGGGACGGGGCGGAGGTCAACTGGCGCGCGTGCGGGGGCGGCATGATGGCGCGGACGCAGGCGGCTGGTTGGGGACAGACGAGCGGCTGCCAAACGCGTGGCGCGCGCAGCGCCGGAGGCTCGGCCACGGCCGGGGCCCTGCCCCTACGCGAGGAAGATGAACAGGGCTAGGGTTTTTAGGGTTTGACTTTAGGCTGATATCGGTATTTTGCAAATTACTTCCAAAATTTAACTGGGCAACAAAAACTCAAAACACCAAAGTTGTTCAGAAAAATGAGATCTACAACTTTGTCAATATGAACATTTTCAAATTCCAAATAGTTTTTGAACTATATTCAAAAACAGAAAAGGGGACACTTTTCAAATCTGATTCAAATCAAAATTACTTTGGATTTCAAACTGAAACTTGAAAATTTGTAAATACCAAAGTTGTTCCACTTGATCAGATTCACAACTTTTCTTTTTGAACCAACTCAAAATTTTGACTTTTGAAAAAGTTATCAAAAAGGGAATAAATCCAGGATTTGGGATTTTAGGGTTTTGCAAAAGGAAAATCAAATCAAATCTGATTTTTGAACTTTGATCAAAGCAACAAACATCAGGGCACTAAATTTGAACAAGAATTACATAGAACTAGGCACAGAGGTGAAATTACCATTTTGCCCTTATAGAGAGAATTGGGCTTTTAGGGTTTTTGAAAAGGGACTAAAGCATAGCAATTAAGCAATCCAAATGCATCACAAAATGACTAATGCTTAAGATGATGACATGTCAAGTTAATTACATTAGTAACACCAGGGGTGTTACAACCCTCCCTCCTAAAAGAAATCTCGCCCCGAGATTCCGCGTCGTTTAAAGAACAAAAGAGGAAACTCACACCTATAGAGATTCGAGAAAGTCCGGATAGTTCTTTGCTAAGAAATCTTCAGATTCCCAAGTGGCTTCTTCTTCAGAGTGCTGGTTCCACTGGATCTTATACCATCTTGTGGTGGTTCTTCGGGTAACACGATCCTTGTGATCCAACACACGGACAGGATATTCCGAGTATGACAGATCAGGTTCTAGCTCAACACCTTCAACTTCAACCACATGTTCAGGTACTCGAAGACACTTCTTGAGTTGGGAGACATGAAACACATTATGAACTGCTGAAAGATGATTGGGCAAACTTAGCTTGTAAGCGACCTTGCCACAACGATCCAGAATCTCAAACGGACCAATGTAGCGGGGTGCTAGCTTTCCTTTGACTCCAAAACGAGTGACTCCTTTGGTGGGTGAGACCTTCAGGTACACATAATCCCCGATCTCGAACTGCAGAGGTCGACGTCTCTTGTCAGCATAACTTTTCTGTCGAGACTGTGCAATCTTCATGTTCTCTTGTATTTGCTTGACTTTCTCTTCCATATCTTTTACTAGATCAACTCCAAAGAATTCCCTTTCTCCGGGTTCAGACCAACTGAGAGCTGTACGACAACGGCGGCCGTACAGTGCTTCAAAGGGTGCCATTTCGATGCTTTCTTGATAACTGTTGTTGTAGGAGAATTCTGCCAAGGACAAACACTGATCCCAAGTATCTGCGAAGGTAAGCACACAGGCTCTCAACATATCTTCTAACACTTGGTTGACTCTCTCAGTCTGTCCATCAGTCTGCGGATGATAAGCCGTGCTATACAATAGCTTGGTTCCAAGTGAGGCATGGAACGCTTTCCAGAACTTAGCGACAAACTGAGTACCACGATCTGAGATGATGGTCTTGGGTATGCCATGGAGTTTTACTATGTTGTTCTTGTACAAGGTGGCATAAGTTGGGGCGGTATAACTTGTTTTGACCGGTAGGAAGTGAGCTTGCTTCGTGAGACGGTCCACTATCACCCAAATGGAATCAAATCCCTTTTGAGTCTTGGGTAATCCATTGATAAAATCCATGCTGATATCCTCCCATTTCCAACCAGGTACTGACAAAGGTTGCAGCTCTCCTCCGGACTTCATATGCACAGCTTTGACTTTCTGACATGTATCGCAACGAGCGACATGTCGAGCGATTTCGATCTTCATCTTTGTCCACCAGAATTTTTGCTTCAAGTCTTGGTACATCTTGTTGCTGCCAGGATGGATGGCAAATCTGGTTGAGTGTGCTTCATCAAGGATTATCTGTCTCAGCTCAGGTACCTTGGGAACTACCAGACGGTTCTTGAACCATACCACTCCTTCATCATCAATCCTGAAACAGTCGGCTTTTCCAGCTCGAACCTTTTCGCTGATGTGCTTGATTCCGGGGTTACCTTTCTGTGCAGCTATGATCTGTTCTCTGATAGAGGTTTCTACTCTGACATTGCCTAGACTTCCTTGTGGAACCATTTCAATACCCAGCTTCTCTAGTTCATAGCATAGGGAAGATTCATAGGATTTCATAACCAGGCAGTTACAGTATGACTTGCGACTGAGTGCATCGGCGACCACATTCGCCTTACCCGGATGGTAATGCACTTCGATATCATAGTCCTTGATTAACTCAAGCCATCTTCGCTGCCTCATGTTCAGCTCTTCTTGGGTGAAGATATACTTCAGGCTCTTGTGATCTGTGTACACATTGCAGGTACTGCCCAACAGATAATGACGCCATATCTTCAAGGCATGAACCACTGCTGCTAACTCAAGATCATGAGTTGGATAATTTTCCTCATGTCGCTTAAGCTGCCGCGAGGCATAAGCGATCACTCGTCCTTCTTGCATCAACACGCAACCCAAACCAGTACCAGATGCATCACAGTAGACATCAAAGGGCTTTTCGATGTTCGGCTGAGCTAGCACTGGTGACGTGGTTAACAACTTCTTCAAAGTCTGAAAAGCTTGTTCACAAGCTGGTGACCAAAAGAACTTCACAGAATTCTTCAGCAACTCGGTGATAGGCTTGGCAATTCTGGAGAAATCTGGGATGAATCGACGATAATATCCAGCCATTCCCATGAAGCTGCGGACTTCGCGGACAGTGGTAGGTGGCTTCCAATCCAAGATATCTGCCACTTTTCCAGGGTCAACTGACACACCTTCAGCGGACAGGACATGACCAAGGAACTGTATCTGATCCAACCAGAATTCACACTTACTGAACTTAGCATAGAGCTGATGGTCTCTGAGACGGGATAAAATGATACGAAGATGTTCAGCATGAGCTTCAGGGGTTTTTGAGTAGACAAGGATGTCGTCAATGAACACGACCACGAATTTATCAAGCTCTGGCATGAACACAGAGTTCATGAGGTACATGAAATGAGCAGGGGCATTGGTCAAACCGAAGGACATGACCAAGTACTCATATAGGCCGTATCTGGTGGTGAAAGCTGTTTTAGGAATATCTTCAGGACGGATTTTTATTTGGTGGTAACCAGATCTGAGGTCAATCTTAGAGAAGACCTTGGCCCCAGCTAACTGGTCAAACAGAAGATCGATACGAGGCAAGGGGTATTTGTTTTTGATGGTGACTTCGTTGAGTGGGCGATAATCAACGCAAAGTCTGAGACTCTTGTCTTTCTTCTTTACAAAGATTGCAGGACAGCCCCAAGGAGACGAGCTTGGGCGAATGAAACCCTTGTCCAACAATCTTGTAATTGGATTTTTAGTTCTGCCAACTCTCTGGGAGGCATACGATAAGCTCTGCGGGATATGGGAGCAGTCCCGGGCTTTAGCTCTATGGCAAACTCAACATCACGGTCAGGAGGTAGACCAGGTAAGTCTTCAGGAAAGACATCAGGGAACTCACAGACTACAGGGATGTCTCGGATCCCTTGATCATAGGTAGCATTTAGCTGTGTGGTAGCTGGTTTTGAAGGCATAGGAAGTTGGAGAAGGAGTTTGGCGGTACTGTTAGGAATATCCACTCTCACAACTCTATTCAAGATGTCGATCATGGCTTTATACTGACACATCCAATTCATGCCTAGGATGACATCTATCACCTGATCTTTCAACACTATCATGGTGGTAGGGAACGCATGATTTCCCAACATCACTGGTATACTGCGAACCACCTCTTTGGTGATTATACGCCCTCCAGGCGATAAAATGCAAAAACTTTCTTTCAACTCCCCAATTGATATGTCATGCTTAGAGACGAAGGTACGACTGATGAAAGAATGCGGTGCACCAGAATCAAACAACACAACTGCAGGATGATTGGCAACGGGAAACCTACCGATCATGACGGGCTCCCATTCTGGAATATCGCTGACAGTGGTGTAGTAGACTTGCCCGTGCTTCTTGACGAACTTGCCCTTCTGCACTTGCTGCTGTGGAGCACGGTGTTGACATATTCCGCTGCATACTGACTCAGATGGTTGAATTGACCCACATACTGCGTCACTGTGGAGTCCTTCTGCTGCAGGGCTAGGAACTGATCAAGCTTCATCTTCATCAGACCTGATGGGATGTGGTGTGCACGGAAAGCGGTGCGGAACTCTTCCCAGGTCAACTCATGACCTTCAGGTTGGGCAGCCAAGAGGTTGGCATACCAAGCACTTGCTGGGCCACGAAGCTGCTGCGAAGCAAACCGGGGCTTCTGGATTTCAGTGCATCGGATGAGACCAAACTTCTGCTCCATGGTGCGGAGCCAATCGTCAGCTTCGAGGGGTTCATCGGCTCTGGTGAAAACCGGTGGACGGGTTTCAGTGAAATCCACATAGGTGGTCTCTTGGTTGTGACGACCACGGTGACCAACATTCTGCTGTCCTTGATTCTGAGCCATCAGATTGGCGGCGGCGGCCAAGGCTGCAATGGCATCTGCTAGGGTAGCTGGTACAGGTGGAGGGTTTGGGAGACGGTCATCTCCAGCACCTCCGGCTCCGGTACGGGTGTTTACAGGCATCTGTATAAGGAACTCGGAACTCAGCATATATGGACAAAGGTTCTGAAACGACTTGATTGATAACTTCATTGATACAAAGATAGCTGGCTTGATAAAGATGACAACAGACTGATAAGGGGAAAAGGTACGAAAAGAAAGATACATGCCAGACTTGGCAACAGACAGACTAACGCCCCCAAACCTAGTCTAAGGTTTTAGGTAAGCAGATGGTACAGACACAAGGAGTCTAGTCGTCATCGATGAAGATCAACTCTTCGTCATCATCATCATCCTCGATGATAAGCTCAGGCTCTTCCTCCTCATCTTCATCTTCAACGTGGACATCTTCAGCAGGTTCCACTTCCTCATTCTGATCGGGCTCGTGTTCCACTTCAGGTTCCTCCACGACTCCGTCTTCGGGGTCCTCAACAACTGGTGGAATCACGGGGTGAAGCTGGTTGTGCAGCTGGTGTACTTCCTCATGAAGCATATCATTGAACTGCTCGATCTGGGCGGTGTACTGCTGCAGTCCATGGAGCTGGGCTCTGGTGACATCTTCGCGGGTCCAAGCATCATTGCGCTGCTCGATAGCGCGAACCGTGTTCCGATTGGCCTGCTCCAGGGAAGCTCGTGCCTCATAAAACTCCAGGCGGGAAAGATAGAAGTCATGCTCCATGTTCTCCATCTCAGCCTTCAGATTCTTGATTTCCTCCTTCAGCTGTTTGCGGTTACGACGGGGAAAACGACGACCATTGGAGGATTCTCCAGTCTCTTCTCCGGTGCGTGGCGCCAGCTGGTGACGCGGCACACCGTTCGGTCCAGTCGACTTGCGGGCGGTCAGCTTGATGCGAGCCATATCTGGACAAGAGGTTATAGATGAGAAAGGCTAGCAAGAAAAGGTATAGGTACACTATCCCAACGAACTCAGAGAGGAAGTTAACTTAAGTGATTATGACATGATGCATGAATCGTTCCTACGGAACAAAGCAATGCAATACTTAACATATATATAGGGCTTAATATATATACTGCTCGGCTACTAGTGTTGCCAATTAAAGACAAGATGAGAAAAGCAATTTGGACTCAAAATAGTCAAGTTTAGTTTGTTTGGACTCAAAAGAACTTTTGAAGTTTTCGCAAAAGAAACACCGCAACGTTAAAGTGAGATGCTCTGATACCACTCTGTGACGGAACGACCCTAATCCCATGGCCCACGTGTCCCTGTCAACCTCTGACAGCCGAACCCATGTTCCATGTGATTAAGACCTGTTCGCCACCGGGCTACATCAGTGCCCAATGTCCGCAGGATCATCTCACAGTTCGGTTACAGCATTTCATACTTTTATAAATAACATCGGAATAAAGAGCGGAAGACTTAAATAACATTAGTTTTACAAACCGAGGTTTCAACTGAGGTAAGGAGTACGATTATTACAAACCATTGTTCGGGAAATTCAAAGTAGACAACGTAGCGGAAGCAATAACAAAAAGATACATGTAACACCCAGCCCGAGGGTGCACATTTACTCATCGGCCTCATCGGCCTCCTCCTGGACGAAGGTCACGCAACAGGGTGCGAGACACATCGGGGTCTCAGGCATACCTGCAACATGGGTAACAAACCCTGAGTACTGGGGTACTCAACAAGACTTACCCGACTAAAGAAAAAGGGAGAAGACTCAGGAATGAGAGGCTTAGGGTAGTCAAGGTAAGGCTTAAGCAAGATCAATTATTTTGCAGAAAAGCATTTTTGTAAACCTTATTTTATTTTTGAAAGATTCGGTATTCCTCAAATCTTCATCGTTCATGATTCATTTTACATTTCAAAACATTCCTAGTTGAGAACCACTCTCCGTTGACAGTCAGTGGACCAAGTCTCCATAACCGAGGAGCAACGTTAATCCGGATAAATAATACTCAGCTAAGGATCCCTATCCACACTGCATATGTAGCACCCAAGCTTGCATATGCCAACTCGTCTACCACGATTCCTCCAAGATTGGGCCCGGTCCTACGCCACCCGGAAGTACAGTACACCACTCCAATTTTCCGCCAGCGACAAGTACCTCGGGACTCTAACCCAAGAGTACAGGTCCTGACACTTGGGTACATGCTACTTCCGCCATCTCTCCACTCCCAGTGCGCGGTTGTCGGTCCAATAAAGGATTCCTCGGAGCCAGAGCTTTCCGTAGTATGTGAATAGTTACAAGTCTTGACCAGCAGGCCCCCATACGGATGGTCCCTAATTTTCCAGCCAGAACTACACCTTGGTTATATCTCACCCAAGCGTAATAGTCCTGTCAGTTTTTCAACCCTGTCCCGGTCGGTGTCAACTGTTGAGTCCCGGACTACAACATGACGGCACCGTACGCGCGGACAACCTCTTCTCGACAATGACCACATGCTAGCTAGGCAAGCAGTCATCGAACGGGAAGTAAAGCCAAATTCCCATAAACATTCTTAAAGTGATCACACTTTTGAAATTGGCATTTTTATTGCAAATCTATTGAATAGCATTGCTAAGCATTTTGCAAATAGTTTTGAAACAAGGGTATGTGTATCTTTTGGTGGGGGTAGATTATGCAAGTAATAGGTCATCACACAACTCCTATTACCTAATGCAATAGTTTAACTCAAAACATTTAAAGAAAACATTTATAAAAGCAAGGTAGGGTTAAATGCACCGGGGCTTGCCTTGGATGGCAAAAAGAGCAGACTCGGGGTAGGTATAGGTGTCGGAGCTCGGGGTCGCCTCGGGAGTTGGTTCGTCAACAGCGGCCTCGACTCTGGTACCTTCTTCGTCAACTATACGGATGCAAAGATGAATGCTCATGAGAATGATGATATGGACTTATGGTGCAAGACAATTCTACTGATTCTAGATTACTCTTAAACAAGGCATAATCAAAATCTAGGTTGAGCATAAAAGGTAACCATTTCTTCCTTAAGCAATATTGATTAAACTAGCCCTTATTATACTTATCCTAAGCATCATCAAATCATAGCATCACAACCATCATAGACCAAAGGGTAGGGGTCTATGAACATCAATCAATCCAAAGATCACATCATCAAACACTTATTACCAACCCTAATCCACCTTTTCTATTTTCTTAATTTATTTAAAAGGTCATTTTATGAAGTTGCTCCAAAAATTACCAAATTAATTCCATAAGTTCATTATGGCATAAACAGATGGCAAAACAAATTTCATAATTTTTGGAGGTCATTAAGGTGCTTAATTAAATCTAGACATTTAATTAACAAAAGGCACTATTCAACTATTTAAATAAAAGCTCAAAAATCAACTTGTTCCAAAAGGCTTCAAAATTTTACCAGAGACTCAGAAAGGCATAACTAGCACATAAAAATTTATCTTCAGAATTTTGGAGTTATAGATCACTCTCCAAAAATACCAAAACCTTCATTTTTCAATTAAAAGGGGAATTTTACATTTTCAAATATTTGCACAAAACTCAAGTTTCATATTTTTATAAAATACTCCAGAGCATAAAGAGTCTACCACAAAAATTTCAGAATTTTTGGATGCACACAGAAAATCATACAAAAAAGAGAAAACAGAACACTATTCACATCTCTCAGAAAAAGAGAAGAGCACTGTGCTCCTTCTAGGCCGGGCTCGGCGAATCGCGGGGCTCGGGCGAATCGCGCGGGGCTCGGTCGAGACGGGCTCGGTCGAGACGGGCTCGGTCGAGACGGAAGCGACAGCTTCGTCCGAGGCCTGGCCCGGAGGCTCGGGCGAGACGGAGAAGTAAGCCTCCGTCCGAGGCCTGACTCGGGCGAAGCGGAGAGCATGCGCTCGCCGAGGCTTGGGCTCGGGCGAAGCGGAGGGCATGCGCTCGCCGAGGCTTGGGCTCGGGCGAAGCGGAGTGGAAGCAGAGGCCGGAGGCCTCGGGTGCTTACCACGGATTGGAGGCAGGGCTCGAGGGTGTGGCTCGGCACGTGCTCGAGGGTGAGGCTCGAGGAAGGAGGCTCGACACGTGCTCGAGGGGCGGTGGTTCGGTGGAGCTCCTTCGGCGGCGAGCGGCGAGCGGCGCTCCGGCGACCCTGCGCAACACACGAGACCGCAAGGGCCTGGTCAGAGTCGCACGGAACCAAGGAACACGACACGGCGGTCGGTGAGGGATGATCATGGCCGGAGACGGCGAATTTCACGAACCCGAGCTCGCTGGGTTTCTGCCGGAGATGGGAACGGCGAGCTTACGCCGGGCGATAGGAGGCGGTAGAGATGAAATTGAAGGGTGGGAAAGCTTCACGAGCTCAAGGCGGAGCTTTTGAGCTAGGTGGTGGAGCGGCGGAGGCACTGGACTGGCCTGGCCACGGTGGCGGAGATGAGTGAGGAGCTCGGGGCTCCGGCGGGCTTATATAGCCGCGGCCAGAGGCCGGTAGAGAGCACGGGGTGGGGTGGATAAGCTCGGCGAGAGCGTGCGCACTCGATTGCGCTCTGGCGGGAAGGACAGGCGTGCGTGCAGGGCCTGGGCGAAGGCTCGCCGGCGATGGCCACGCGGCGGCGACGCGCTGGGCACTGTAGGGGACGGGGCGGAGGTCAACTGGCGCGCGTGCGGGGGCGGCATGATGGCGCGGACGCAAGCGGCTGGTCGGGGACAGACGAGCGGCTGCCAAACGCGTGGCGCGCGCAGTGCCGGAGGCTCGGCCACGGCCGGGGCCCTCCCCCTACGCGAGGAAGATGAACATGGCTAGGGTTTTTAGGGTTTGACTTTAGGCTGATATCGGTATTTTGCAAATTACTTCCAAAATTTGAACTGGGCAACAAAAACTCAAAACACCAAAGTTGTTCAGAAAAATGAGATCTACAACTTTGTCAATATGAACATTTTCAAATTCCAAATAGTTTTTGAACTATATTCAAAAACAGAAAAGGGGACACTTTTCAAATCTGATTCAAATCAAAATTACTTTGGATTTCAAACTGAAACTTGAAAATTTGTAAATACCAAAGTTGTTCCTCTTGATCAGATTCACAACTTTGCTTTTTGAACCAACTCAAAATTTTGACTTTTGAAAAAGTTATCAAAAAGGGAATAAATCCAGGATTTGGGATTTTAGGGTTTTGCAAAAGGAAAATCAAATCAAATCTGATTTTTGAACTTTGATCAAAGCAACAAACATCAGGGCACTAAATTTGAACAAGAATTACATAGAACTAGGCACAGAGGTGAAATTACCATTTTGCCCTTATAGAGAGAATTGGGCTTTTAGGGTTTTTGAAAAGGGACTAAAGCATAGCAATTAAGCAATCCAAATGCATCACAAAATGACTAATGCTTAAGATGATGACATGTCAAGTTAATTACATTAGTAACACCAGGGGTGTTACAGTTAGTTCCTTCATCTAGAAGTTAAGCCTTCTCGACGAAGCTTGACCAACAAGGGTCACCTTCCGAGGCTTGTTCCACAAGGGTGATCATCAAAGCTTGATCAACACGACTTCAACACTCTCGGATACTACACGTAGATAAATGTTATATGCTCAGTATGATGGCCTGGAATGCATGCCAAGGTGCAGGACAATATAACAAAAGATTAAACAAACTTAAGTAAAGTCGAATACAACTTTCCTTCGCGGTAAAGTTGCAAACCAACAAAACCAACTAAGATTCCTAGCTATACATACAACTTCCACCAAACATCTTTAGAAAGATAACTAAGGATGGCTAAGGTTCATTAAACATCACTCAAGCCATAGGAACACAAGATGAGAAGTGTCCCATGGTCTTCAAACAATAAACCAAAGTCACACAAGATGTAAACACTGATGTTCACACTTTGGATAGATTACACCACTCATACTAATCAAGCCATAACCAGAGCTACCAAGATCAAAAGGGGTGATCCTAGACAATTTGAAAAGCTTATCAAATTGTCTACAGACTTCCTAATATCACCCAAAGTTGATTTTATAGGAAAACTAGATCAAACAGTTGGGACAAACATTTCTGTCCAGAATTAGGACAGATTTGATCACCCAACTTTAAATAGCTATAACTGGAGCTCTGGGTCACCAAAAAGGATGGTTCTTAACAATCTAGAAAGCTTATGAAAAACTCTAAAACTTTCCTATTATACTTAGCAGGTGATTCACAACTTAAATAGCTCAAACAACTATAAACATTCAAACGATTAAATAAAGCATATAAATAAGAATAAAATTTATTTTCTTCAACAGACCTCAAAATTTTTGTGAAGATACATTTTCAGCTAAAAACAGCTACTAAAATAGTTTCATGATTTTTGGACCTTTAACTAGGCCTATAAAAATCATCAAAGTCCATTTATTAATTAAAAGCCATATTTAAATTAGTTTCAAAATTTGTTCAAAACTCAAGTTTTATATTTTTTTATATTAGCACAAACATGCTATCACTAATCATGTCAAACTTCATAACTAACAGAGCTACAGATTAATTATAGCAAAAAGAACAAACTGAACTACTGTAAAGAAAACTAGAAAAAGAAAAACTTTACACTAGCCCAAACGGGGCTTTCGGCCCAGTCCAGCTCGACCCAGCGTGGCGCGAGCGCACGGCGGTGGGTGTGTGTGCGTTCGCTCGAGGCCCGGCTCGAACGAGACAGCGCCCGAGGGTCCGCTCGAGGCCTAGCTCGATCGAGACGATAAAACCCAACGTCTGTCCGAGGCCTGACTCAGGGCTCGGCGAGACGGAAAACAATCGCCCGTCCGAGGCCTGGCTCGGAGGCTCGGGCGATACGCTGCGCATGTGCCCGCTCGAGGCTTAGCTCGAGGCTCCGGCGAGATGGAAAACGCTCGTCCGTCCGAGGCCTAGCTCAGGCGGGACGGTGAACGCGTTCGCCCGAGGCTTGGCTCGAGCGAAGCGGAGGGTGCGCCTGCTCAAGGCATAGCTTGAGACGGTGAACACGTGTCCATATGTCTGCTCGGGACCTGGCTCAAGCGAGACGGTGTGTCCTGACAGCTTTGCAGAAAAGCCCTTCGGCTTACGCTAAAACAACCCGCAGCCCACCACACTATTCACATGAGTCTGGGACTTTTCAACCAACACCCTGGAACTTCCTATCTTTACAACCGCAAGGTCCCCGACCTTGGCCGGCGTGAACGGCGGCGCACCGAGCGGCAGCGAACCTTACGCCGGCCATCTCCGGCCATTCGAGACTCGGCTGACGCGAGCATCAACACCGGCAAGACAGCCGCAGTCGATTGAGCCCTCAACCCTACACTCTACCACTCGGGTTGAGCCTGGCCACGCACGGCGGCGGATCGGATCTCGGCTAGCCCGTTCCGGCGAACCTAGACCGGTAGCAAGCAAACGGAGAGGCTAGGAAGGTCTAGTAGCTCACCCTGATGCTGTTGGTGTAACTGGTTTAAGCAGAGGTTGCACGGAGGGGAGAGTTCCACGGAGCAGTGGCCTGCGGCGGAGAACTCCGGCGAAGACGACGTTGTTCCGGCGAGTCCTGAGCATCAAACAGGGAACCATCGAGCCGATGAGTTCTCTGAGGCCAAGATAACAAAAACACAGGATAAAGATCACAGAGGGAGGCCCAGTTGAGCGGACCACGACGGAATCGAGCTCGTCGGAGTTTTTCACCCGGCGGGAAGATGAACGGCGAGCTCTTGCTCTCTGAGACAGAAGAGTTAGAAGTGAGAGTTTCTGGAGGTGCGCAAGGAAGTAAGGAACTTATATCTGTGGCCAAACTTGGATGAGGATGTTTGGTTCACCGTGAACTCTAGATTGGGACAGAGAGGAGCACGTCGGTGCTGTGGTGGCGCAACGACGATGGCAAACACGGGAGAAGACGCCACGGTGCAAAAGAGAGCGCCAGCAGCTGCTTCACCTCGCCACGGAGACGTGCACGAGCGCATTCGAGAGAGGACGACGCCCATCGTGCTGGCGTCACGAATTTGGCTTGGCCGGTCACCGCCATGAACAGGGGTAAGAGCTTATCACCCCCCGGTTACTGCTCACCAGAGAAAATCTAGATCTTCTTTCCCCTATTTCTCCCAAAAACACTATACAACAGGAAAAACTCCCAACATGAAAGTTGTTCCAAAAATTAGGATCTACAACTTTCATTTAAAGAGCACAACCAAAATCTGCCTAGATTTTGAAATCACATTTTGAATTTAAAAAGCATTCAAAATTACTTTTGAATCTTCTAAACAACTTCAAATTTTACCAATATAAAAGTTGTTCCTTATGAAATTATCTAAAACTTTGTTGTTGGTCATATATCCAAATTGTGCTTAATTTTGAAACTACACAAAAGGGGATAAAACTATGTTTGGAAATTGATGTTCAATTTGAAACTAAATCAAACGGGTTTTCCAAAATTATTCAAACTTTTGTACTGAAACTTTGAAAACTTTGAATACCAAAGTTGTTCCTCTCAACAAGAGCTACAACTTTGCTTTTGAAATATGACATACTTTTTGACTTATCTAAAAGGGGACAAAAAGAGAGATTTAAAAACCAAGGTTCTTCTCACTTGCCCTATCATGTAACACCAAACATCACAAGCAAGCCACATATATATCAAACATGGAAATCAACACTCAAAAACATACAACACTCTGGTCAAACATATAAAGCATCACATTTATGCCTTAAACATGAAAACATGAAATGCTTTTATGCCATGATGCCAGATGATTATACATACTAAACAACTTAATTAGAATTTTAATTAATGCTTAACACCAGGGGTGTTACACAAATCTAACAGAGCCGATAACTATTTTTACTCATGACTTAATCCGCCGCACGATACAAGGCATAAGCAAAAAACTTCCCGTCATAAGCTTAAATCCGCCGCACGATACTAAGCTTAACATACGGACTCGAAGATGGCACGGGGCCGGTTGTATTGATATGGTTGTGAACAATTTTACAATGGTCGAGGGTTTATATTTATACCCTGGACTAAACACGAATCCTAGACGATTACGACTTAAAAAATAAGGAAAGATATAAATCATATTCCTAATCCTTTCGGCGTCTTCCACCATCACGTGTTTTCTCGTGCAAGCCGGCTTTACCTGCATCATCCATCTCCCGAATGGGGCCACTGCTTCATGAAATAGCCGACCGCGCAGGTATTCACCGAAAATATCAAGGACCAAATAGCCGTCCGAATGCTTGCCGAATCCTTCTCTTCTCTGCTGGCTGGACCCTCCTGTCATATCTTCGTGTGTGCGAAAATCTGGTGTTAACACATGCCCCCTAATTTTGGGATAAATGTTTATTCCAACATTCCTTTTCCTTTTCGCACTGACGTGGAACCCCAGAAGCATCTGTCTTCACTCGCCATAATTACTGTATCTGCCGATTTGTCTCCCTATGCACTTGGGATCTTTTAAGCGCCCCCTTTCACTTGATTTTGGCCTGTGCTCCTCGAGCTCTCCTACTTTGTTTGCAAACCAGAAAACCCCCTTCTCTCTTGCCACTCAAATCAGCTAGAAGATGTCTTCTCAGGCGAGCCGTCATAGCTTCGAGCTTGGGGCTTCCAGCACCTCCAGGAGAAGGTTACCCTCTAATTGCTTTCGTTCGAAGATGAAGCAGTCGCCCTCACATTGTTGTTCTTCTTTAGGAGGGTTGATGACGACTTTCCCGAGGTCCTGACTCAGAAGGTCACGGATCTTCAATTTGATCTAGAAAGGAGGAATCGGGAGATTATCCGAGTCTCTCGAGAGCGTGATGCCGCTCGGGAACAGGCCATTGGTAAACATCCTTCCACTGTTCTTTCCCTATTCTTCTTCCCTATTTTATTGATCCTTTCTCCTCTTAGCTCTGGAGGCTAAGCTTCATTCTCTCGAAGCTGCCATTGCCGATCTTGCTGTCACAGCCAACGTGCGAGGCACGACGGCTCTGAGGCGGGTGAACGAGGTCAATCGGGTACTCCCCGACATCTCCAAGGCTGGCATGGGTTACGGTGCAGCGCTCGCCTTCAACGCTGTTCGGATCCACTCCGGTGCTGACTACCATCATTTTGATGTTTTTAAGCGAGGACTAGAATTCAGGGTGGCACATTCTGTTGATGACATGAAAGAAGCTGGAACAGATCTGGCCCATTCCTTTCACTTTGATCTCCCGATTAGGAATAGAATAGAATGGATGAACTGACTTTCTATTGTAACTTGTTTCTCTCCCTGTAAATAAGAGGCTTTTTCTTTATTCGTCCGTCAACTTGTGATTGATCCTCCGAGATCAATATGCGCTCTGCCCCATGCATCAGCCACTGATTCTCTTCCCAGTGTCAATCGGCAAAAAACGAGCTTCAAACGATTAGTTGAAACTGAAAAGCTTTTAGCCGAACCCTATCAGCTTCCTGATTTTGGAGTTATGATTTTTTTTCTTCAATTGTCATAAGATCTAGCCTGGCCCAATAACGGCCCATAAACTGCGAAAACCTCGATGTTTGATTTTCCAGTGTGCAAGCCATAGTTTTATAAATATGACTCTATACAGAGTACCACTCCAATCTTCAGCCAAATAGTCTGACTCATAGACTTCCCAGTTCTCAGTTCTCATATCGGAGAAAAACTTTCGCCCCCCTTTTATATTAATGGCAGGCAGCAACCACCACAGTAGACAACTCACTAGAGACGAAGCAGGAGGAAGCCAAGCACCAACTCACCGGTGTTATGGGTAAAAACTGATTTCCTTCCCCCTTTTCTTGCTCGTTCATCTTTGATTTATTCATCCATCTTCCTTTTCAGAACGGGGCCTTTCCCCAACCAAGCTCAGGACCCTCCAGAAATGGTAAATCCAAGAGTTTCTTTTAATCTCCTTCCTAAGCTACCAGATTCTGAGTTTGATGACTTATTCTAGCAGATCCGCTTGGATGCTCTCCGGTATCACGAGGAAAGGGATCAGGTTTTGAAAGAACTGGAGGCCGCATCTCGGAAGCATAGTATTAGGGAAGCTGAATGGGCAGCTCAACGGAAACAGTTCTACAGCATTATCACAGGTTAGCATAAATTGGGTTCTCCCTTCTTGGTTGAGCTCGCCATGCCTGATATATCCTTTCCTCTTGCTAGCCCTTTCTGCAGAGAATGACCGTCTGACAGCAGCAGCAAACAGAATCGCCCTCAAGGTGAATGCTTGCGGAGATTCAGTCGAAGCCCGCCTTGACGCTTTGGATGGCCGCATTGATCGGGCCGTCATCCAAGGTGTGCATGCCGGGGTCTCTTTCGGGCTAGCGGCAATGAGTTCTTGGACCAAAGAAGACTACTCCCTCCTACCAGTTGGTTTTGCTGGCGACCCAGATGAATTTGAAGATCCTGAGATTCATGATAACCGTGCCGCTGCTATTGCCGAGATTATTGATCCGCAATCCATTCTCATCAACTTATTCCGAGAGTAGTTTGTACTAGGACAGATCTGTAATTGAATTTTGCAGCAGATGAACTGGCTTTTTTCTGAATAATGTTTATTTTTGATTCTTCGATAACTTTCCTTGTCCGCAACATTTCTTCAGAAGAACGCTTGCCGAATGTATGACGTCACCTTAGCCTACTAAATCCCATTCTCAACATGTCATGTTACTCGGCATTGCACTTACTGCACTCCACCTTTCTCTTTCCCCGATAAACCTGCTAACTTAAAAAACGCTAGGGTCACCAAGGTCATGAACACCTGTACTAAAGGCGATATAAATAAAATATCAGCTATAACTTAAACTTTTTTGGAACATTTTTTCTGCTAAAGGCGATGCTTTTACATCGGCTGTATATAACATCTTTTGATTTACATAATTTCCACGCGTTCGGCTTTTAGCAAGTAGTGCCGAAGCTTCAACTGATAAGCAGTACACCAAAATCAAAAATTCATCACAGCCGAATGCCCTTTCCTGGGGTTTAACATTTTCGGCTAAGGCAAATTGCTACCCATCTCTTCTTTCAAACTTCAAAAAATAAGGGCCGATTCTACTATAAGACCATCGGCCGTTACGTACATCTCGAAACGATCACCAAGTCGTGGAAGTGCTCTCATATATCTTTAATCTCATCAGAATCTTCTGTTGCACGTCACTTTGTATAAATTCCTTCTGATCTCCCTTGAGCTCTAGCAATGGAGAAATAAACAGAATCCTTTAAAGGTTCATCAACTTTAAAACATACTCGAGACTCAAACTTGTGTACATTGATCCAACTTCGGCTTCATTACCAACACTTTATTCCTTGTCAGCCGATATGAAACTTTGGTCTCAATTCTTCTCCATTACCACCGGTTGGACTAAAAATTGCTCTGAGAGCCGATCGTTTGGATCGGCTGTTGATCCTCGTCGAAAACATTCACAGGACCTGCCTCCCAAGCTCTTCCAGAGAAACATTCGACACCTTCATATTCCCAGTAGGTGGGCTCTGTGTTAGAAATACTCACCGAATCATCAGCATGGACGATCTCAATGTCATCCCCAATCCACTGGATGAGGAACTGGTGCATAGTTGAGGGCACACAGCAGTTTGCATGTATCCAATCTCTTCCTAATAGCAAACTGTATGCCCCCTTGCCATCAATGACAAAGAAGGTGGTGATTAAAGTTTTAGTCACAATTGTTAATTCGACATGGACTGCTCCCCGAGTATCAGAAGAATTGCCTGCAAAGTCCCTCAACACCATGTCGGTCTTCAACAGATCTTCACTTGTCATGCCAAGCTTTCTGAAAGTGGTATATGGCATGATGTTTATAGCAGCCCCTCCATCAATGAACATCTTGGTCAGTGGCTTGCCATTGACATACCCTCTCATATAAAGTGGCTTCAAGTGTCGATGCCTGATTGGTTTATCAAATACTGCCCTTTGAGCCAAGACGAGATGAGCCAACAAGTCCTGAAATTCACTTTCATCGAAGTCTGAATATGTCTCGTCTTGGACATCTTGATTCTCCGGGGCTATGAACTCTGATGGTAGAAAGAATGCCATGCACGCATCAACCGAATGATTACCTTCACTTGGCCTTTCCTTAGGACGCCAGACTTGCTTTGCTCTGGCACCCGCTTGCGCCAACTCTTTGTTCCTTAAGCGCTGCACTCTCCTCTTCTGGCTTTTCCTTAAGCCTGGCGGACACCATTGTCCCTTCTGCCAGACGTACTTACGGTATTCCTCTTCTTCAGTATGAGCCCAATCTCGATCGGCAAATCCTCTTACCTGCCGATCTCCGGAACTATTTATTTTTACGCGCCGATCGTCCTCAGGGACTCGTGCCCCAAGCCTTTCATGGACAGATCGGCGGTTGACTCGAGACTGCCTATACTCGGAATACTGATTACTGCACTCGGGGCAGTCGTCTTTAACAGGCAGCTTCAAGCCTTTGTTCCAACAATACTGAAAAAACGAGCATTCCCAATGAGACCGTTCCTGTTCCCTCGTATCTTCTCGTTCTTCCCAGTACATCTCTTCTTTGTACCTTCGCTGTTTCTCCAGGAACTTCCGTTCTTCATAAAGCCTCTGCTTCTGGTACCGTTCCTGTTCCCGACGCCACTTGTTCAATAGAATACGCGTCGTGATCCTGGGTCTGGAAGTCTCAACCGCACTAGTTCGGTTATTTTGGAACCGAACCCCTTGCTAAAGCTCTCTCTTTGTAATCTGCCGATCAGGATCAACAGTGCCAGCTTCCCTCGCTCTATCAGAGGTTAAAACTTTCATGTTACCCTTACCCCTGGGATCGGCTACATTGATCATAATAATAGAGAAAAACAAAGTGTTCTGCTCAAAAGGACTACCATCCACCTTCATCTTTCCATCAAACCTCAGATGTCCACCTTGAATAGCCTTCTGGATCCGATCTCTGAACACTCGGCAATCATTTATGGAGTGGGATTTGGTATTGTGGAAACCACAATACTTCTTGTCTTTGACACCCTCAGGAAGTAGCATAGGATGACCTTCCGGCAACTTGATGCGTCCTTCATTCAGCAAGTACTCAAATAATTTATCTGACTTGGAAACATCAAAGTCATAAGTACCTTTATGTTGCCTCAGCCACCGCTGGTTGACTTGAGTCGGCTCTTTAGACCAGGTTATCTCGGCTGCAGCTACTTCATCTTCATCATCATATTCATCTGCTTCCTCCATGAAAGCCTGATACATTCCGGTAGCCACATCACCCTTCTGGAATTGATTATTCCTTCTAAATCCCTGAGCTTGATTACTCATCGTCGCCAGCCTTTGGGATAACTGCCCGAGGTCATCAAACTCCATGCCGAATAGTTTTTCTTTGATATTCGGCAACATGCCAACTATGGCTATTCCCGGCAATTGGTCATCCGGCAAATTCAAGGAATAGCAGAGATTTTTGGTTTCCCTGAATCGGCATAGATACTCTTGCGGCGTTTCGCCGGGTCTCATCTTCAAGCTCATAAGATCGACCAACTTCTTTTCACTGGTTCCCGTAAAGAAGTATGAGTGGAACTTCTGCTCTAACTCCGCCCATGTGTTGATAGAATTCGCTGGCAGAGAAGCAAACCAGGAGAAAGCTGGTCCTGTCAACGACAGCGGGAAATACCGAATCCTCCAAGCTTCATCTGTAGATGCTTCCCCAAGTTGCATCAAATATCGGCTGATGTGCTCTATAATGCTGGTATCATCCTGACCCGAAAACTTGGCAAAATCAGTAGGAGGTTTTACTCTTGGAGGAAGTGCCACCCGATTGTACCATTCTGGGTAGGGAGACTTGTAAGCATATGTCTAATTCTTTGGCTTTAAGCCGAACTGATTCTGCATCATATCAGCCATCTTGTGCATGATGAGGTCAACACTCTAATCACGAGCTGTTTGTGCCTGCCCCCCAGTATGTAGTCCTGTCGAACTCCTGTAGCCCGGATTCGGAAGAGCATTAATCGAATTATAGTCCATAAACTCCCGATATCCATCTCCAAACATATATCTCTGTATCCTATTCGCCACAGGAGACACTCTAGAAGCAGATTGTGGGACATTCCCTGTTGTGCCGAACGTGAGCTGGCCATAGGTCTGGGGAGGTTGTTGCGTCTCCTGAGAAACCACCCCTCCTGTGCTTGGGCCAGCCCCACTATTTTCGGCAACCCTCCGTCGTTGAGGTACTTGGAACAACAACGGTCCATGCATCGAACTAGTAGCTTCTTCAAAGTACTTATCTGCGGTTGGACCGAAAGTATCGACCATGATAGCACGAAAGGTGTTCAAGAAAGCCGATTGATGATTGGTCACGGCTCCTGATACGATCCTATGCATTATTTCAGTCATCTTCTGGAGAGCTACTTCTTCACTACCGTCGGGCAGCTCAGGTTGGTGATGAGGAACAACCTTCGGGAACGTCTGCTTCTGATAGACTTTGCCGCTTTTATTCTTGGAGAAAGTCTCCAGGCATTTGCGCTAGAATTCGTCACAAGCCCGTTGCACCAAATCCTTTGATTCTGGTGGTAACTCATCCATGGTCACATCGAAGACTTCATCTTCACTAATCTCAGGCATCTTGAAACGAAGTGGTCCCACCGGGCGTGCCAAAAAGGTGTGTTGACGCAAACGTGACGCCCCGCGCCAGGCACACAGCAAGCCGAACGAGGCTGGCTTCAATCGGGTGCCCGGAGTATTCTGAATCCGGAAGCGTGCCAGTCGGTTTGACCTGAAAAAAAACAAGGGATAAAAATATGAGAATACCTTGGAACATGCCGGGTGAGACCAGACAGTTCCATATGTATGGCTTTGAATGCCAATCATGACGGCACACAGCTATAAAAGTTGTTTGTCGAAACAGGTTTATAATGTCATTCGACAAGTATAAAGATGAAGCTCATAAACATGTTGAATACCGAACACATAAATAACAAAAGGATAAAAGGGTAATTCGTAAATATAAATCTATTCAAATAACATATGCATAGGCTAATCCAACTAACCTGCCGCACGTTTAGCCTTCATAAACCCGTCAAGTATAAACTCAAGCAAAGCTAATCCACCGCATGATACCACTTGCTATGAGTCCACACCACTCCTTATAATTAGATTAATCCACCGCATGATACGATCTAATTATAAGAAGTTAAAAGCATACATATATCTGAACAGATCTATAAAAACTCATTACTCATGTAAGCTTTAACCAGAATCGGCAAACTAGCCGAACCGGGGTCCATGAAGAAGGAACATACAAGCAAAGCATGACCAAACTAATCTAAAACCTGCACCTGCCGCACGACACCCAGCTCTATCAAAGCCTAAACATGGTCGACATGCATGAACCCACAACTTGTAACAATATGGATTGAAAGTTGATTCGGCCATCACGATCTTATGATTAACGAAGCACAAATAAACTTATGCAGCAAGGCCGAACAAAGATCAATCTAGATTGGGCGAAGAGTGTTATAGGAATTAAATAAATAAAACATATAACACATGATAACTTAATGAATCTATTAGATCTGCCAAATCTAACAGAGCCGATAACTATTTTTACTCATGACTTAATCCGCCGCACGATACAAGGCATAAGCAAAAAACTTCCCGTCATAAGCTTAAATCCGCCGCACGATACTAAACTTAACATAAGAGACTACTTGCATCATATCTAAATCCACTGCATGATACTAGACATGATAGCAAGGTTGCCGGTACTTACGGGGGTCGACGGATTGATGATTCCCCTCGAAGAACTCGACGACACGACTATGGACTCGAAGATGGCACGGGGCCGGTTGTATTGATATGGTTGTGAACAGTTTTACAATGGTCGAGGGTTTATATTTATACCCTGGACGAAACACGAATCCTAGACGATTACGACTTAAAAAATAAGGAAAGATATAAATCATATTCCTAATCCTTTCGGCGTCTTCCACCGTCACGTGTTTTCTCGTGCAAGCCGGCTTTACCTGCATCATCCATCTCCCGAATGGGGCCACTGCTTCACGAAATAGCCGACCGCGCAGGTATTCACCGAAAATCTCAAGGACCAAATAGCCGTCCGAATGCTTGCCGAATCCTTCTGTTCTCTGCTGGCTGGACCCTCCTGTCATATCTTCGTGTGTGCGAAAATCTGGTGTTAACAGACCTCATAGATCTTAGTAGAGAAGCTTATCATATCTTTTGAATCAAGATACACACACCCACCATAAATTGCCTACTCTCCACTTTGGAAGTTTGCAACCACCAAATAAATTGCTTATTCTCTACACTGGAGATATGCAATACCCTGCCAAACATCCCATTGCTTGCCTTATGCTTATTCCTACACCGGGAATAAGCATTTCTCTCCCTTTCCCTACTCATTTCAAAAATCCTTTCCTATAGATAACCTGGGGAAATCTAGAGCTAAAAAGAGAGAGAGAGAGAAATGAGCAAAGAAGCTCAAGAAAGGACTATGTCGTGAAAAAAAAAGTGAGCATGGTAGCTCAAAAGAGGACTATGTCCTAAGAAAATGTGAGGACACATCTTTTGTATACTCACTATGTATCCAAAAAAAAGGGAGAGAATTATCATTAGCTCTAGACCCCCACAAATTAACTAGGAAGGATTATGAAATGCCGCTCTATACACTTCCACATAACCACACATGCACATCTTGATCAATTTTTATGATTTGCTGCTCCTTATGATCTGAATGTCTAGCTTAGCAATAAACATCAGGCAATTTGCTCATGATTCTTAGCCTACCTATAACTCCACGTATCATTCTTTAGAAATAGGAGAGGCTACATTTTGGCCTAAGTGAGGATTTAAACACCATTGAGTGATTGAGTGAATCTTGGAGGACTTAAGCAAGTTGTTATCTTTTGAAAACCTTGAAAAAAAACCTCCAGACAGAATCCTAGTTAAACCTAAGCAAGATAAAAGTTTCCTATCTACTGCTTTATTTCACTCTTGCATGTTTGAAGTGAAAAGCTATATGCCCCACACTGCTATGAATAATGATATATGCTAAGTTATTTCTCACTATACAATATGCACTTGCATACATCTTAATTTTGCTACCTATTTCATGCTTAATGCCTGAACCGCATTGTTGCTCGAGGCCGAGCAACAGGTTAGCTTGGGGGAGCTTGTTGATGGTCCTTAAACACCTGTTTTACCATCAACATTTTACCCTAAAATTCACCAAAAAGACATGAAATGTAGTCAAATAGGTTTCAAACTAATCAAATTCCACATGTCCATAGATTTTCATTTGAATGCAGGATTTGGACCAAATTTGGAGAATGGACCCACCAGGAGACGAGCCCACTCACCAGGACCCATTTGGGCCCAAGTGGGGTGGCGCCCGCCAACCAGAGGTGGCGCCCGCCACCCAAATGTGGCGCCCGCCACATGGAGAGGCCCAACTCTCCCCCTTTGCCACGTCACTGATCCGTGTGACCATGCCAAGGCCAAATCTTGGCCCTTGGTCACTAGGTCAGTGGCATCGGACGGCTCAGGATGGAATGGCGTAGATCAAGACCAAATGGCGGTTACTCAGACATGCAACCGACCTAACCACCGCCTCCCTGGAGCTCCTGGATGCCGTTGAAGCAAAGGCGGTGCATCCAACGGTGATGGGGGTGGCGGCCGCGACCTAGGGCTGGCGCCCGCCACTAGGGTTAGCCCTAGGTCGGCTGGCTGCCCCCTATAAGTACCCCCCTCACTCCACAAGGCTATAAATACCCCCCTGGTGGCACCACTTCATTTGTACCATCCCAGAGAAAGCAACACACAAGCAAGAGAAGCAAGTGAGAGTTAGGTTAGAAGCTCATCAGAGAGCTTAGGCAAGTAGGTAGCTAGTAGAGCAAGGCATCTTCGCCCTCGCGGTAGCGCTGCTCAAGGCTTAGCTCAAGAGTAGAGGCGTGCGAGTGATCGGTCCTGGAGCTGGGAAGAGTCTTCCTTCATCTCCAGTTCTGGTTTTGCTCTTGTTACTCAAGCACTTTACTATATTCTATTTCATCATTTCATGTATTACTTTATTCTACTTATCAGTATTGAGTGGTATACTTGATTGATTGCTTGAGTGCCTAGCTATCCTACAGTTCAATTCACTTAGCCATAGTAGTTAATCTCTAGTGTGCTTAGTGATTGATCTTTGCCAATAGGTTGCTTAGTTAGTTTAGTGTTTATCTTATTAAGTCAAGTATTTGCTCTGACGTCCGCAAGGGTGTCTCTATGCAAAGCTAGGGTAGAGATAGTTAGAATATAGTTAAGCGTGGTGCTTAGTTATAATCTTACCTTCAGATACGGCTGGACCCCCGGATAGCTGTGGTAGCAAGCAGGTGGTGACAGCCCTGTGCACCTTGAATTCCACCACGTAGTTGGCCCAGTTTAACAGTAAGGCTCGTTGTGCTATCGTTCAACCTAAGTAAGTGGTAAAGGCTAGTACGCCTCGGTACTTGACAAGATAGGAATAAAACTTTACTTAACTTAGTTGCTTTATTGACTTTTGCCTATCCTGCTTCGTAACTATCTTGCTTCATAGTTATCTTGCTTCATAGTTATCTAGGATTAGTTATTAGTAGTTAATAGTTACTAGTTAGTTATCATTAGTTATCCTTTGTTACCCTTTATCTACCTATCCATCCACCTTACCTTAGCCATCCATTTCATCCTTACCTACCCAACCATATATTCTTTCTAGCCTTTCTTCTCCTCTCTTCTCCCCTTTTCCTTTTTCTTATTTCTTCGACTCTCATCCCCTCCTTGACTCGACTCATACACCACCCTAGCCTTCCCTTGGGATCAAATAAATCGACACCTGGTACTCCCAGGCGAAGTGCTACTACAATAGTTCTGTGCGCTTGCAGAATCTCCTCTTGGTAGATTGCAACCTCTCTAGCTAGCTCCTACTAGTGTCGGGATTGAAAACCCCATTTGACATTAGTAGACAGCTGCTTTAGCTTCACTCCTTTAGGTATAGTGACTGGACTTGCTTCAAGCATTTCTGGCGCCGTTGCCAGGGATAGATTCCATAGTCTACTCCTAGTAACGACGTTAGCTAGTGTCAACAAGCCTTTCTGGGCCGTTACCGGGGATAGTTGCCTAGCTCTATCTTTAGTGAAGTTAAGAACTACCAACGGGGTCATTGTTTAGAAAAATGTATCTCAGGCCTTCACGCAGAGGTTTTAGCTCTATGGAAGGTCGAGATGGCTTTTCCGATTCGTCTAAGCGAAATGGTTCATCTGTCTCGGCTTCTTCTTCGACAAAGAACTCAGAATCTTCTTCAAAATCAGGTTGAGCCAACTCATAAAGGGTAGAGGTTCTAGCTTGATCGAGAAGATCTGGTTCTGGTGGTTGTTGGGCAATAGAATTTAATGCACGAACTAAAGGTACTGAGTACTCTTTTCCACCGATTTGAGCATTAAAGTGCTCTTGACATGGTCCTTGCAAGGCAAGTATGGACCAAGGTTGTCCTAAGAAGACGTCAAAAAGGACTACATCGAAAATGTAGAAATCTAAGACCATGTCCGCTCCATCTACTTGGATGGGGACCATCTTTAGGAATCCATCACTTTCCAAGATGTCACCATTTGGGTCTCTTAAACACCGTTTAGTTGGTTGTCGTTGAAGGTCGGAGAATGTTCTGGATACATAATTACTAGCAAGAACATTAATTCCCACGATAGGGTCGTAAAAGGCAAAGGCTCTTTCTCCCCTAATTCGACAATTTATTATGCTAGGTACATTATCTATGCGAGGCATGTTTTCTGTTACTTCGGCTTCCATTGTCCACTCATGACTCATGACAGCTGAAAGTTCCAACAGACGCTCTCGGCTATAGATTCCATCAGAAGACTCAGGAAGTGGTTTGTCGGATGGGAGAGCTTGAACGGAGTAGTTCATAGCATTTCCTTAATCCTCAAACACATCATCCTCTATCTCGCCCAAAAATTCCGGAAGAATTTCTTCCCCAGATGTGGACGGAATAGGCTCTGCTAAGTCCAGTGAGCTAGACTCGGGCTCTTCTTGTTGTTCTACGGTCGAAACTTGAGTTTCTACGACTTCTTCCTCTGGGATTTCATCGGAAACTCCAGTATAAGGAGTATTCTCGAGAATTCTATCAAGAACCTCGTTTCCACCTTGTGGAGAAAGATGAAGAAACGCTCCACTTTACGAATGATCAAGATGAAGAGCGCTCTCTTTCTCTAAACCGACATAAAAATGCTGAAGGAGTATTGGATCGGGTATGGCTAAATCGGGTCATGAATTGATTAAATCAATAAAACGGGACCAAGCCTTCCCTAATGTCTCCTTATCATTTTGTCTAAAGGTCAACACTTCTACTCGTAGTTGTACCACTCGGTGGACAAGGAAATACGTTAAGATAAACTTGGTCCTTAAAGTTCCCCAGTCTCCTCTGGCACTTTCCACGGTTCAAGCATGCCATGTTTTAGCTGCTCCCGTCAAAGTGAACGGAAACAGCTTCCACTTGACAGTGTCAGGTGAAATGCCCGAAATGTTCAAGCATCCACAGACTTGCTCAAACTCACGTAGATGTGTATAGGGATTTCCTGATCCCGTATATATGCTCTCCTGAACTTTGTTAATAAAGTCAGGGCGCAATTCGTAACTATCAGCATATATAGGTTGTGATGATGAATGTGGCTCTAGTCGCGAACTCTTAGGAGCTGCGAATTGGAAGATAGATTGGTTCTCCATATGGAGAGGGTAAAGATGATCCTAACTCTAGTCTCAAAAATCAGCTACCGTTCCCCGGCAACGGCGCCAGAAAAGCTTGTTGACACCTCGGGTGGCACGCAGAAGAAACCGCAAGCGCACGGCTGTCAGTTGTACCTTTTCACCTCAGAGTATTCCGGGGTATCGAATCCACGAGGAACGCGAAGTGACTTTGAGAAAACTAGGGGGATAAGGATATCTAGGATAGATAAAGGGGAACGGGCACTACCTACTGGGGTAGATCCTAGTTCAATTAGACTTCTAGTGATTTAAGTTCTTTACTAGTGTACTATGGGCGTACTAGCCTTTACCACTGACTTAGTTGAACGCTAGCACAACGAGCCCTACTGTTAAACTAGACCAACTACGTGGTGGAATTCAAGGCGCACAGGGCTGTCACCACCTTCTTGCTACCACAGCTATCCGGGGGCCTAGCCGTATTCACTGGCAATATATAGCATAAGTACCACACTTAATCTATATATTACTACTACTAGCCCTGTACTAGAACTAGAGCACTTGAAACTAATATCAAGCAATGAAACGAGTACACAAGTACTGAAAATAAATACTTGAAGATAAAATAAATACTAAGTTACCAAAGTTGAAGCGCAGAGCAGAGAGAAGCAAACGTCTCTGACAACTCCGGAACTCTCTAGACTTCTACTCTTCTCCTCTCCAGCTCCTCTTCTAGTGAGGCACTCACACTCTCTCTAATCTTTCTAGCATAGCAAGTGTGCTAATCTAACCAAATGGTGAAGACTGATGTGAGGCTCTCCGAATGAGAACTCTAGGGGCCTATTTATAGTGCTAGGAAGCTAGGGGGTACTTAAAGAGTGAAGGGGAGGTCGGTTAGGGTTTAGGGGGTGGCGCCCGCCACTAAACCCTGGCGCCCGCCACTAAACCCTGGCGCCCGCCACCCCTCTGCTGTCCATTGCAACCGCCATTCATCCAACGGTCTTCACTTGCTCCCCTAAGTCGGTTTGAGGGTCGGTTAGGGTTTTAGACAGGGATTTCCACGTGTCCAAAGCCCACTATCCAGGTGATACTCCTCTTAGCCCTTGGATCAAACCGTCTTAGTGTGCAATGGCCAGTATTTGAGCTTGAGGTGACTCCCACGGATCAATGATGTGGCCTGGGCCACTTTGGGCAAGATGGACCTGGCGGCCGCCAGTAATCGGTGGCGGCCGCCACCCTACTCAGGCCCAAATGGGCCAGAGTGGCTTGGCCTTGCTCCTGGTACACTTGTTTGGCCCAAATACCATCATTTCCTGCATTAAGATAAGAAACTATGCACATGTGGAAATAGGTTAGTTATAAACCAAATCTTCTACTTTTTATGTTATTTTACCTTGGTTTTGGGTGAAATGTTGATAGTGAAATGATGCTTTAAGCACCATCAATAGTCATCCTCTTCGCAATCTTCAAAAGAAACACTGCCACATCTGACCTGCCATAGGGATTTCTTGGAACGAATATAGAAGATAGCAAGGAGAATGCTTCATGAAAGGTAACACATTGGCATAGTTTATATAATGAATCTTGACTAGAAACCATGATACCAGCGCGTGCCGAGCAGCACAACCATGTGGCCGCGTATCCACAGGAGGCTCTCGGTTTCGTCGCGGCACCATTAGTTCTTAACCAAGACATCATTATTGAATTCAAAACCAATGAGAAATCCTACATGATGCAGATAAATCTTGCATGGAGAAGGCGTCACATGCAAGGCACATGCTAGCAAGACAAGGATGATCACAAGGTATGGAAATCATAAAGGAGGTGATTTCCAGGACAGAACACGACACAAGACAATAAGGATACACCTTGTGCATACCACGGTCATGACAAGATGAAAGATTACATGAACTTGATTTGGTCCAAACAACAACAAAAGGGCAACCAAGGGGTACAACAAGGATATGGGGCATGGTCTCCAGCACTTGGCAAGGCAAACTACGGTCAAGAACTGGTATTGACAGGAACTTAACTTGGCTGGTCAAACTAACAAAGGCCTTTAGAGCAAGGGGTACAAAACATCCATGGCTTAGGCAACACTTAAAAGGGGGCCAAACATGGGTCTTTAGGTTAGTCAGAGACATGGCTACACAAAAAGCATAGGCATACCACGGTTCGGATCCAAGATTCTAAAAAGCTTAACTTGGGCTAGCTGGTCAAACAAAAGGCATGGACAGACATAGGTACAGGTCGTTGGCACAAACATTCTAAACCATCAAACTAGACACACAAACACAGGCCTTAAGCAACAAAGGTTCTACTCGGGGCATCTCGGAAGGTCGAGAGGGCTTGAGCACGATTCTAGACGAAGGTTGACATACCACTCATGTACTCACCGAGGACAAAGGTTGACTAACCAAAGCATCACTTAGATAACAGAACATCTACACATAGCCTTAACAAGTATTGGAAGACACAAACGAATAGCTTAAGCAACCAACACTAATCACCGAGCTCATACCAGACAAACGTCTATCTATAGCACATAAGCAAACATAGACATGCAAAACTTGGTAAACAGATGTTGCCATTATATTATTTCTTATTTACTAAGTTGGAACATAACTCTTTATCTAAAAGCAAACACACCAAGGAAAGTAAGGCATAATTGTTTGTTAACAGTAATTAGTTCACTACTTCAAGCTATAACTCACTTATTTAGTCTATAAAACTAACAACAAGCAACAAGCTCACGCTAGTCTACATTCCAAGAAGAAATAAGGTGACACTAGGTAACAGCAATTAACAAGACACATACAACAAGTTAATTTTTGGTACACCCAAGCATAACAACAATTTAAAAACATTCTAAACACGCTATAAAAGCTAAGATTGCAGTCCACTTAAATTAGTTGCAAGCATTTAGTTCTTACAAGCATATCACTAGTGAGGATTAAAACTAGATTAGAGAGCAATTATAAAGCATGGTGCACATAAGAACATAATTCTAGGAATAACCAGGTACGAAAACAGTTTATATATACATCTTAAACGTGTTAGAAAAGTTCATTGCTTACTCAAATTAAATTCTTTACATGCAATTATGAATTTCCCTAACTTAGCAAGGTGAAACAGAGAGCTACTATAATTTATTGCCCAAAGAATTTCTAGAAAATTTTCAGAAGTTCTCTCATGTTTTTTGTAGGCTATTACAAGTATTTCAGTATATTTTGAGCAGGTAAAACAGTCTACACAAATCTAGCAAGTAAACATATATGCTTAAAACAACTTAAACAAGTTCGAGCTATTTAATGTTGTCAAACAACAAGTTTACATTTTTCTTATAGTAAACATGATACTAGAGAGCTATGAAAACTATTTTCACAAACTTTTAATTCTTATAACTCTAGTTCTCATCATTGCCAGAAAGAAAGCATCAACATGATTACATTTTTACAGCATGGAAAAGAAATTAAACAACATGTTTAGTACATTTCCTTGCTAAGCATATTAACACAAGCTAACAAAACTAGAATTGTAACCTTTGGACAAACTTAGCTTCATTATCACATTTAACTTTAGGAAGCATTTAGCAACTCAAACAAAACTGCCTACAGAACAATTTCAAACAACAAGTTTTGTTGTTTCCTTAGGTGAAGCATTTCGAGACTAAACTAACTCAAAACATTGAATTACAAACTTTAGCATAGCTTTACCACACAAGTCATTTAGTTACAACCATGCGTTCCAACATAGGAGGAAAACTTAGCCACCAAAAGCTTATTGTCTAACTATTCTTCTAGCAAACATTAAGTAGAGCAAGACAATCATACAACCTGAAGAACTAGCAGGGTTAACTAGGCAACATCATACAGGATATTTATTTCTAGGCTATAACAAGCAATCACTCGTTTAGCTAACATGGAAGCATTCCTATAAACACTGCACACTAGCAAACATCATGAACAAAACCACATTAATTTTTGTTTAGTGGAACACATGACCCCAAACGAAACATTTATTTCTAACTTTAACAAACAATCTAGCACATCGTGTTGAAGCACTAGTTCACAACAAACTTCACCATTACAGGAACAAAGGTGGGGAAGCATTTCTATGCACAAACAATCAACATTATTTTAGTCACATATAACAACAAATTGTTTATTATTCGAACAAAGGTGAGAAAAGCATGTTCATGAGGAAAGCACAAACAAGATGGATGCTCGTCCTATACGTCCTCACAAATTGCTAGCCCGAGGCGGCAATCACGTTCTATGTCGGTGGCATAACACGCACTCTCGGTATAACTAGTCGTCAACTATGCATACACATTCGGGGTTAGTGTACCTGCAGAAAATCCCATTTCAGCACAAGAAAATCCCAATGATAAAGACAATTGAGCACCTTCCCATATGTACTAAGGTACATAAGTTGGCACTAAACCTCATGCACCAAGCTTAGAAAATTACCCAGCAAATTGATACCATCATATATGTTCGCGTAGAGCTCACATACAATCCAGTATAACAATACTCTCCCCTAGACCGACGGTTGGACGGTCATGCTCTCATATCTTACCAAATCATTTTATGCATGTTTTCGCAATCGACGCATTCTCTTTTCCCTGAGAATGGACCAGCAAATAAAAGATCCAGCATGAAGCAAATCCCAGAACCCTGTTAGTAGTTAAGCCACCTAGAAGTCCTAGTTGGGCATAACTGGAGGTTGTCGCTAGCACATAATTTTATAAATTAGGTTTTGAAAAACTTGCCTACTAGCTAAAGGTTTTTAGATAAAATAGGCTTTTCAAAACAAAACTTTGTTTTAAAACCATGCACATGACAGTATTATGCTTAACCTGGCTCTGATACCAACTATGACAGAACCGACCAATTTATAAGAGCACAAGTGCGAAAACCTCTGCCCAAATAGCTGAATTAGCACACTTAAGCCCATATAAACCCGGTAGTCTGTGAAATCCTAAGGGATTTCAAACCTTTCAACATCTTAGCCAAGATCGCATGGTCAAGCAAATACAAATCATGTCCACGGAGCTTTGCAGCGGAAATAAAGTTACAATAGAGTTCACAAATAATAATACAAGTGGAGATACTTTGAAACAACATAGCTTTGAAATGAATAACATAACATAAGTTGAAATACTTTGCTAGCTTGAGTGACATCCTCCAACAACAGCATAAAGAGAAGAAGTAGGGAACTGCCGAGCCCACCGGCACTGGCCATCACCTTTCGGCAGACCTAACCTTCACCTGCAACAAGGTGGGATAAACCCTGAGTACTCGAATGTACTCAGCTAGACTTACCCGTCGGAAACCAAAAATAAAGAGACACCAAGGAGTATGCGAGGCTGATAAAAATAGTGGAGCTGGCTAACTTTATTTGCAAAAGGAGCTTGAGATAAAGGGTTCATCATTTAATTATATAAGCAGACATCTTTTATCCTATTCCTTAAACTCTAGGTTTTGCACCTGTACTAGAGCACTCACTTGAATCTAGCAAACAAATACATAATACCATATCAGGTTTGCTTATCAATATTTTAGTTGAACCAACAAATGTCACATGGAGTTGTATCGTGGTGAAGCTCGACATAGTTTCTGTGACACCCCAATTTTAAGAACAAAATTGGAGCACAATATATGTATGCCAGGATCAATTTCCATACATATATCCACATCATAGTAAATATCAAAACAATGCTTTATTAATAATATCGAACTTTATTACAAAAATGACCCTCGGGTCTGAAAGAAAAGTACAGACTCTCATAAAACTGACTCTAAAATAAACTCTGATGAAGATGCGGAAGATCTGGACTCCACTCCACAGGAAGGTCGACCGGGGGTAGCGCCATCCTAGTACAGGTCGTCAGGGTCGTAGCCTCCGTCTTCTGGATACTCCTGCTCCTCGTACGCGTAGTCTCCAGCGTCTGGGTGGGGTAGCAGGGGGACAAAGAGGAAGGGTGAGTACATCGAAATGTACTCCGCAAGTGTAGGAAATATATGCTTATGAGGCTTATAACAAAGGTAGGCTGACTTTGTTTGACTCAAGCGCCTAAAGCGACACACCCTATTAATCCTATTAATCCTATGCACCTATTTACTAGGTTATAGACAGACTCTGTAGAAAAGTAACAACACTCGGAGTCGCACCGAGCAAACCACACTCGGAGTCACACCGAGCAACCAACACCTGAAGTCCATCAGGCAACCGCACCTGAAGTCCATCGGATGACCCGAACCCAAAACCGACCAGTAACCAACTAATCTCAAAGAAGTCCAAGCCGCTCGTGACCGTGAGCACGGCTGATATATCAGTTTTACACTCTGCAGAGGTTGCACATCGTTACCCATGAGTCGTGCAGATCCCGTCACGCTAAACACTGCCGAGGTGTATAGCAGGTTGCACTGCAAGGCCTTTACAAAACTCCCTCCAAGTCCGTTTTACACGTTCACTAAGGTTTCACCGCTAACAGTGGATATACGCACCACTGCAGAAGCCCCCTCTTGTGCCACAAATCCGACCCCGTGTAAACCCTCAACTTGGAGGCAAATAATTACTTGGCCAGGTCCAGCCCATCCAGATCCCATGGTTGCGCTGTCAAGCCGGGTTACATGCTCTGAGAACCGGGTCCTAGGGATCCAGGCAGGATAAATCTAGCACGAGCCCCGAACCAAAAACCAAATAAGAGCTGCCAAGTCCATGGCACAAAACCACCAATACGGTTCCATCCTGCCGGATTTACCTAATAACCATGTTACTACAAAATTACCATGTCCACATTCGTTTCATAGTTCATTAATCAAGATTCTAAACATTTTAACTCCCATCCCAATCATGACTGCAGGGATAAGCAAGACACCTACCCGAACATCCCAAAACAGGCGACAAGGATAATAGAGCAAGATCTAGTAAACCATAATATAGGATTCAAATTTGACATTGCATGCATCTACTAGATCTAAACTACTCTAGTACCAAAAGTAAAATAAAGTAGGTGCAAGATGTTCAAGGACACTTGCCTGCGGGCTGGGTCGAATCAACTGGATCACAAGGAAAATCTGGAGCGTCCTCGTACTCCGCACTCTCTGGCCCAATCAACATACATGGCACAATACAACAAAATAAATAACAGTACACCAATTAGTATCAAAACAGTAAACTAATAGATCCACTGCGTAGAGAATGAAATTATGAATCTAACGCAAGTTGAATGGGTCGAATCGGAGTTAAAATAAGCAAGTTATGGGCTTTTGAGGTTGGATGGCAATTCTGTAAATAGTTTTAACTCATTTGCGGATTTTAAATAAATAAAACAGAAAAGAAAATGGCGGTTGGACTGGGCGTCATTTACCGTGAAGTACAGGGGCTAGGATGCAAGGTTTCCGTGACTCAGTGAATAGTGCCAGATGGACGGCGGGTTGATTTCGGAGAAAGCGGGGGTCTCTTTAGCAAAATGCATCGGCGAAGGGGTATCGGCTATTCTCGGCCGTCGATCTGGCGATGGCCGGCTGAGATTAGGTCAGGGGCGGTCGGCTGTGGGTGGACCGCACCTCGATTTGACGCAAATGGAGGGGCCAAACTGTAAGTTCTTCGTGACTCAGTGCACAGTGCAGATAGGACGGCGGGTTGGTTTCTAAAAATGTGAAGGGGTTTTCTGTAAAACCACTATAACCGGCGCGTGCATGCTTGCGTGGACGCCATGTTGTGCCGCGTGTCACCGCGTGATTGGGTTGGTGTGCCACGTGCTCTGTGGACCGCTGACGCGGCGTGAGTGGACTGCGTCCACGGCACCGGTGAACCAGGTGCATACCGGTTCGAGATCTAATCTAATCTGGGACATCGGTTTCGGATCGGACGGCTGGAAAGGAAAGGGGAGGGTTGGCTTCGCCGGCCGGTGCCAGAGGACACGGCGGCGCCATGGCTAGAGCTCGCCGGTGCGGCTCAGGAGGGGTCCTAGGGCCAGTAGAGCTTACGGAAAAAGACGGGTTGGGATGGGAAGCTCACCGCGAGTCCAATGACGGGTCCCTGGTCATCGATCGGAGGCCGAAGGGCGGTGTCCGTGGCGGGGCAGTACGTCCTCTCCGGCGTGGTTGATGCCGTGAAGCTCCCGGCGCAACCGTCCACTGGTGAGGGGTTCCCTGGATGCGGTGCGGCTACGCGAGGACGACGGTGGCAGTGGGAGAGGCGGTGAGGGTTCTCAGGAAGGGATTGGGGCTAATGCCGAGTTCGGCAATGGTGGCAATGGCGGCGAGGAGACTCGGGTACCGGAGGGGAAAAGAAGGGAGCTAGGGTGCGAGCTCTTTGTAGGCGAGGAAGGAAAGGGGTGGCGGCGCGATCTAGTTCGGTTGGACGACCGGAGGGTTCGGAGGGGTTGTTGGATCGGTGATGGCCGATGCCATCTGAGCGGACGGGAGGCGCGCGCGGGAGGAAGGGGATGACGACCTGTCTGGCGGGTCCCACCTGTCAGCGACGGAGAGAGGAGAGAGGGCGCGCGGCGCGGCTGGCCTGGGCCGGTCGGGGTGAGGGCGCTGGCGGGCCGCTGCGGGAGTGAGCAGGCCGGGCGTGTGCGCCGGGCCGCCGGGGTGGAGAGGCCACGGGCCGAGCGAGAGGGGAGGGAGTGGCGCGGCCCGGGGTGAGGGGGGAGTGGGTGCTGGCCGGAGGGGTGAGTGCGGCGGGCCGGCTCGGCTTGGCTGGGCCGGAAGAGTGGGGAGGCGGCTGGGAAGTGGGGTAAGGGAAAGAAAAAAGAGAGAGATGAGCCCATTTGCCTTTTCCATTTCCTTTTTCTTTTCTCTTTCCAAATTCATTTTGGAATCAAATTTAAATCCATTTCAAAATTGAAATAGTTTGAAAACTTTTGAAAATATTTTCCCTAGGTTTTAGAAATAAAACTTTGATTTTGATTTTGTAAAATCTCTATAAATCTTTTTATTTGTTTTCTAAATAGAATAAATCCGATTCGCCCTATACGGGTTTTAATAAATCATTTACCACACAATAAAAAAAAATATGCAATGGCATGAATGCAACATGAAAAATGATAAATAAATTTTATTTTCCTCCTCTAACAAACTAGCCAACCTATTTAATTGCTAATTCCTTTTATTAAATTGGGGAAAAATTAAATCAGGGTGTTACAAACCTACCCCCCTTAGAAGAATCTCGTCCTCGAGATTAGGAAGAGTCGGCGAAGAGATGAGGAAAATCTGCCCGAAGATCATCTTCTTTCTCCCATGTGGCTTCTTCTTCGGAGTAATGCTTCCATTGCACCTTGCAGATTTTAATCCTCTTGTTGCGAGTGCCCCGTTCCATCGTGTCCAGAATCTTGATCGGCTCGGAGAAAGTCAAATCATCCCTGAGATCAAGCTCCTCAAGTGGCAACTGCTCCCCTGGAACTCTTAGGCATCTCTTCAGCTGGGATACATGGAACACATCGTGAATACCTGCCAGCCGTGCAGGCAACTCCAGCTGATAAGCAACTGCACCTTTCTTGTCAATCACCTTGAAAGGGCCAATGAATCTCGGAGATAGCTTCCCTTTGACATTAAACCTCCGAAGACCTCTGAAGGGTGACACCTTCAGATAGACATAGTCCCCAATCTGGAACTCCAGCTCACGTCGTCTGACATCTGCATAACTCTTCTGTCTAGACTGAGCTGTCTTCAGGTTGCTTCGGATCTGTCTGACCTGTTCTTCAGCTTCCTCTATAGACTCGGGGCCAAAGACTTTCCTTTCTCCAACCTGATTCCAGAACAGAGGAGTTCTGCACTTCCTGCCATACAGTGCTTCAAACGGTGACATCTTCAGACTGGCCTGATAGCTGTTGTTATATGAGAACTCTGCATATGGCAGACTCACATCCCAACTCTGGCTGTTCTGAAGCGCACTGGCTCTCAACATATCCTCCAGAATCTGATTCACCCTCTCTGTCTGACCATCGGTCTGAGGATGATAAGCTGAACTGAAACTGAGGCGAGTGTCCATAGACTCATGCAACCGCTTCCAGAATCTAGATGTGAACTGTGTACCTCTGTCAGATACTATGATCTTAGGTACTCCATGCAAACATACAATGCGGGACATGTACAACTCTGCCAGCTTCGGGCCCTGATATGTCTCCTTGACCGGAATGAAGTGAGCCACCTTGGTCAAGCGATCAACTATGACCCAGATAGAATCATATCCCGACTGGGTCCTGGGCAAACCAGTGATGAAATCCATGCTGATCTCTTCCCATTTCCACTCGGGAATCTGCAGAGGCTGTAACAAACCAGCAGGTCTCTGATGTTGGGCCTTAACCCTCTGACATGTGTCACACAAAGCCACATACTCTGCTACTTCCCTCTTCATCCCATACCACCAGTAATACTGCTTCAGATCCTGGTACATCTTGGTACTGCCTGGGTGAAGAGAGTAGGCTGAATCATGAGCTTCTCTCAAGATCAACTCCTTGATAGCCTTCACATCCGGAACACAGATTCTGCCTCTGAACCATAAGACACCCTGATCATCCTCTACGAAGCCTGGGGCTTTGTCCTCCTTGATCAACTGTCTGATCTCCAGAAGATACTCATCAGTGAGCTGCCCTATCCGGATATCACGCTCAAGTGTCGAATCAACCTCTAAGGCTACTGCATCAGTGTGGCCAAGAATACCCAAGTTGAGCTTCACAAACTCCTCATGCAACTCGGGCTGCTGCTCCTTGATCTCAAGCACATTACAGTAGACCTTCCTGCTCAAGGCATCTGCAACAACATTCGCCTTGCCTGGATGATAGTTGATACTCAGATCATAGTCTTTGATCAACTCGAGCCATCTCCGTTGGCGGAGATTCAGATCTGGCTGGGTGAAGATGTACTTCAGGCTCTTATGATCAGTGTATATCTCTGTCTTCTTGCCCATCAGATAGTGCCTCCAGATCTTCAGAGCATGAACAACAGCTGCCAACTCAAGATCATGTGTAGGATAATTTAGCTCATGCTTCCTGAGCTGTCTCGAGGCATAGGCAATCACACGACCTTCCTGCATAAGCACACATCCCAGGCCCTGACGAGAAGCATCACAATAGACCGTGAAGTTCTTCTGGACATCTGGCATGACAAGAATAGGAGCAGAAGTCAACCTCGCCTTCAACTCCTCAAAACCATCCTGGCATTCAGGGGACCATACAAACTTGGCACCCTTCTCAGTCAGTCTCGTCATCGGCTTCACGATCTTGGAGAATCCTTCAATGAATCTGCGATAATATCCCGCCATACCGAGGAAACTCCGAATCTCAGTAACGCTCTCAGGTACCTTCCAGTCCAATATATCTTGGACCTTGCCTGGATCCACTGATACACCACCCTCTGAGATGATATGCCCCAAATATGCAACCTTCTTCAACCAGAACTCGCATTTGCTCAGCTTTGCATACAACCGATGCTCTCTGAGCTTCTGCAACACTAACCTCAGATGCTTCTCATGTTCTTCTTCAGTCTTCGAGAATATCAGGATATCATCAAGGAACACCACGACGAACAGATCTAGAAACTCCATGAAGACCTTGTTCATCAGATACATGAAGAAAGCTGGGGCATTAGTCAAACCGAAGGACATCACTGTGTACTCATATAGCCCATATCGAGTTACGAATGCCGTCTTCGGGATATCAGCTTCACGAATCTTCAGCTGGTTATAGCCTGTTTGCAGGTCAATCTTCGAGAACACATGAGCACCCTTCAACTGATCAAACAGATCATCAATGCGAGGAATCGGGTACTTGTTCTTGATGGTAGCTTCATTCAATGCGCGGTAATCAACGCACATCCGCAGACCTCCATCCTTCTTCGGAACAAAGATCACAGGGGCTCCCCACGGGGATGTACTAGGACGAATATGCCCCTTCTCTAACTGCTCTTGGATCTGCGTCTTCAGCTCGGCTAGCTTTTCGGCATCCATTCTATATGGTCGCCTGTATATAGGTGCAGTGCCAGGAACTAAATCAATAGAGAACTCAATCTCACGATCAGGTGGCATACCTGGCACTTTCTGGAAGACATCAAGGAACTCCTTAACAACTCGGATGTCAGGTACCACGACTGCCTCATACACTTTGGCTGCCTTCATCATCCTTGGCGGTGCCTGATATAGAACCTCGGTGCCGTCTGGATGCTTCACCGTGATGGTCCGTTGAGCACAATCGATAATACCATGATATTTGCTCAACCAGTCCATACCCAGAATAATATCCACCTCTTGCGACTCCAGGACGACGAGATGAGAAGGGAAGGCTACCCCCCTTATGAATAAGCTTACATTGGGGCATATATACTCTGTCAACATTTCTCCTCCAGGAGACTTGACTAGCAGCTTGCTTTTCAACAAAGACTTAGGCAGGTTACATCTTGCTATGCATGGTGTTGATATGAATGAATGCGATGCTCCAGAATCGAACAACACAGTAACAGGATATGCGTCAATGGAGAACGTACCAATCACCACATCGGGAGCCTCCTGAGCTGACTCCAGTGTCACATGGTTCACCTTCCCATGCCTGAAGTTCTGGCCAACATTCCTGTTCTGGTTCTGCTGTCGAGGTGCTGGTGGAGCCTGCTGCCTGGTCGGGCACTGGTTGGCCAAGTGCCCAAGCTGGTGGCACTTGTAGCACGGACCAAGCTGACCTGCCCCCTGTGCTGGACGGGGCTGCTGCGGAGCTGGAAGACCCTGGCGAGGTGCCTGAGCCTGACGAGGCGGCTGCTGCTGCTGAGGTGGAGCCTGGTACTGTGGAGCTGGGTGCCTGTACTGAGGAGCGGGCTGCCGGGACTGGGGCGGGCGGTACTGCTGCTGCTGGGGAATCTGCCTGGAAGCTGAGGCAGGTGGAGCGTAGCGGGGACGGGCGGAGCTGCCGGAGGACTGTCCCTGGAACGTCATCTTCCTCTTGCGATCTGCATCGAGGTCCTTCCGTTCCTTCTCCACCGTGAAGGCACGGTCAACCAGCTTCTGAAATGAGGAATACTCATTGGAAGCTAGGGCATAGCGGAGTCCTGGGTTAAGCCCATGCCTGAAGCAGATAACAATTTCATTATTTATCAGGTAGCAAAAGGAATGAACAAGGGTGTATGAAGAATTTATTAAATATTAAAGAATGACAGAGATCTTGCCTGAAACACTCCTGCTTCTTATCGTCCGTGTCCACGTCATCTGGGGCGTAACGGGACAGCTGGCTGAACTGCGTGAGATACTCACGCACTGTCATCGCGCCCTGCCTGAGGTCCTGAAACTCTCGGCGCTTCACCCTGATCTCGCCGAAAGGGACGTACTGGTCGCGGAATGCCTTACGGAAGTCCTCCCAAGTGATCGAGTTGGCGTCCGCATGAGCTGCGGTGTAGGCAGTCCACCAGTTCTTCGCCGGGCCCTGAAGCTGGTGCGCGGCGTAGAGGGCCTTATCAAGGTCCCCGACATGGGCAAGCTGCAACTTGCCTGTAATCGTCTCGAGCCAATCATCTGCATCCATTGGCTCTATGGCGTGGTGGAACACTGGAGGGCGCGTCGTCATGAAGCTCCTGAGAGTGTCATCCGGTCGGGGTGGCTGTGCAGCTCCTGCACCCTGAGCACCCTGAGCACCCTGGGCCATATGCTGCATGTACTGCATGATCTGGGCCATGTTCTGCATCATCTCATTCTGCACCTGGGCCATCTGGAGCGGGTCGTACGGGGGCGGAGGTGGATGAGGCGGCTGGTTGCCACCTGCCCCGCTCCCGCCAGCATTACCGGCGTTACCCGCGCTGCTCCTGGTGTCAACCATCTGTTACATTTTCCAGGAGTAAGAGTGAGATGTGATAGATAGATATATAACAACCCTGATTTGGTTAGTTAATTCGATTAGTAAAATATTTTAAACAAATGATGTCGCCGCAACCTGACGGTCGCAACACACCAACAATCATTACAAAGAACCAAAACATTACATATGCACAAGTACATGTCATTCAACGACCTACGAGATCACATAATTATGGAGGGCTTCTTACGAGTTTGGAGGACCTACTTTTAAACAAAATTTGAATTTTCAGCAGAGACAGGCTACAGAAGTGGGAAAAGGGGTCAGACTTTATAAAAATAGTTTTGTAAATTCGACGACTGACTAGGGTAGCGTCCTACGGTCAACACGGCTCCGATACCACTCTGTGACACCCCAATTTTAAGAACAAAATTGGAGCACAATATATGTATGCCAGGATCAATTTTCATACATATATCCACATCATAGTAAATATCAAAACAATGCTTTATTAATAATATCGAACTTTATTACAAAAATGACCCTCGGGTCTGAAAGAAAAGTACAGACTCTCATAAAACTGACTCTAAAATAAACTCTGATGAAGATGCGGAAGATCTGGACTCCACTCCACAGGAAGGTCGACCGGGGGTAGCGCCATCCTAGTACAGGTCGTCAGGGTCGTAGCCTCCGTCTTCTGGATACTCCTGCTCCTCGTACGCGTAGTCTCCAGCGTCTGGGTGGGGTAGCAGGGGGGACAAAGAGGAAGGGTGAGTACATCGAAATGTACTCCGCAAGTGTAGGAAATATATGCTTATGAGGCTTATAACAAAGGTAGGCTGACTTTGTTTGACTCAAGCGCCTAAAGCGACACACCCTATTAATCCTATTAATCCTATGCACCTATTTACTAGGTTATAGACAGACTCTGTAGAAAAGTAACAACACTCGGAGTCGCACCGAGCAAACCACACTCGGAGTCACACCGAGCAACCAACACCTGAAGTCCATCAGGCAACCGCACCTGAAGTCCATCGGATGACCCGAACCCAAAACCGACCAGTAACCAACTAATCTCAAAGAAGTCCAAGCCGCTCGTGACCGTGAGCACGGCTGATATATCAGTTTTACACTCTGCAGAGGTTGCACATCGTTACCCATGAGTCGTGCAGATCCCGTCACGCTAAACACTGCCGAGGTGTATAGCAGGTTGCACTGCAAGGCCTTTACAAAACTCCCTCCAAGTCCGTTTTACACGTTCACTAAGGTTTCACCGCTAACAGTGGATATACGCACCACTGCAGAAGCCCCCTCTTGTGCCACAAATCCGACCCCGTGTAAACCCTCAACTTGGAGGCAAATAATTACTTGGCCAGGTCCAGCCCATCCAGATCCCATGGTTGCGCTGTCAAGCCGGGTTACATGCTCTGAGAACCGGGTCCTAGGGATCCAGGCAGGATAAATCTAGCACGAGCCCCGAACCAAAAACCAAATAAGAGCTGCCAAGTCCATGGCACAAAACCACCAATACGGTTCCATCCTGCCGGATTTACCTAATAACCATGTTACTACAAAATTACCATGTCCACATTCGTTTCATAGTTCATTAATCAAGATTATAAACATTTTAACTCCCATCCCAATCATGACTGCAGGGATAAGCAAGACACCTACCCGAACATCCCAAAACAGGCGACAAGGATAATAGAGCAAGATCTAGTAAACCATAATATAGGATTCAAATTTGACATTGCATGCATCTACTAGATCTAAACTACTCTAGTACCAAAAGTAAAATAAAGTAGGTGCAAGATGTTCAAGGACACTTGCCTGCGGGCTGGGTCGAATCAACTGGATCACAAGGAAAATCTGGAGCGTCCTCGTACTCCGCACTCTCTGGCCCAATCAACATACATGGCACAATACAACAAAATAAAAAACAGTACACCAATTAGTATCAAAACAGTAAACTAATAGATCCACTGCGTAGAGAATGAAATTATGAATCTAACGCAAGTTGAATGGGTCGAATCGGAGTTAAAATAAGCAAGTTATGGGCTTTTGAGGTTGGATGGCAATTCTATAAATAGTTTTAACTCATTTGCGGATTTTAAATAAATAAAACAGAAAAGAAAATGGCGGTTGGACTGGGCGTCATTTACCGTGAAGTACAGGGGCTAGGATGCAAGGTTTCCGTGACTCAGTGAATAGTGCCAGATGGACGGCGGGTTGATTTCGGAGAAAGCGGGGGTCTCTTTAGCAAAATGCATCGGCGAAGGGGTATCGGCTATTCTCGGCCGTCGATCTGGCGATGGCCGGCTGAGATTAGGTCAGGGGCGGTTGGCTGTGGGTGGACCGCACCTCGATTTGACGCAAATGGAGGGGCCAAACTGTAAGTTCTTCGTGACTCAGTGCACAGTGCAGATAGGACGGCGGGTTGGTTTCTAAAAATGTGAAGGGGTTTTCTGTAAAACCACTATAACCGGCGCGTGCATGCTTGCGTGGACGCCATGTTGTGCCGCGTGTCACCGCGTGATTGGGTTGGTGTGCCACGTGCTCTGTGGACCGCTGACGCGGCGTGAGTGGACTGCGTCCACGGCACCGGTGAACCAGGTGCATACCGGTTCGAGATCTAATCTAATCTGGGACATCGGTTTCGGATCGGACGGCTGGAAAGGAAAGGGGAGGGTTGGCTTCGCCGGCCGGTGCCAGAGGACACGGCGGCGCCATGGCTAGAGCTCGCCGGTGCGGCTCAGGAGGGGTCCTAGGGCCAGTAGAGCTTACGGAAAAAGACGGGTTGGGATGGGAAGCTCACCGCGAGTCCAATGACGGGTCCCTGGTCGTCGATCGGAGGCCGAAGGGCGGTGTCCGTGGCGGGGCAGTACGTCCTCTCCGGCGTGGTTGATGCCGTGAAGCTCCCGGCGCAACCGTCCACTGGTGAGGGGTTCCCTGGATGCGGTGCGGCTCCGCGAGGACGACGGTGGCAGTGGGAGAGGCGGTGAGGGTTCTCAGGAAGGGATTGGGGCTAATGCCGAGTTCGGCAATGGTGGCAATGGCGGCGAGGAGACTCGGGTACCGGAGGGGAAAAGAAGGGAGCTAGGGTGCGAGCTCTTTGTAGGCGAGGAAGGAAAGGGGTGGCGGCGCGATCTAGTTCGGTTGGACGACCGGAGGGTTCGGAGGGGTTGTTGGATCGGTGATGGCCGATGCCATCTGAGCGGACGGGAGGCGCGCGCGGGAGGAAGGGGATGACGACCTGTCTGGCGGGTCCCACCTGTCAGCGACGGAGAGAGGAGAGAGGGCGCGCGGCGCGGCTGGCCTGGGCCGGTCGGGGTGAGGGCGCTGGCGGGCCGCTGCGGGAGTGAGCAGGCCGGGCGTGTGCGCCGGGCCGCCGGGGTGGAGAGGCCACGGGCCGAGCGAGAGGGGAGGGAGTGGCGCGGCCCGGGGTGAGGGGGGAGTGGGTGCTGGCCGGAGGGGTGAGTGCGGCGGGCCGGCTCGGCTTGGCTGGGCCGGAAGAGTGGGGAGGCGGCTGGGAAGTGGGGTAAGGGAAAGAAAAAAGAGAGAGATGAGCCCATTTGCCTTTTCCATTTCCTTTTTCTTTTCTCTTTCCAAATTCATTTTGGAATCAAATTTAAATCCATTTCAAAATTGAAATAGTTTGAAAACTTTTGAAAATATTTTCCCTAGGTTTTAGAAATAAAACTTTGATTTTGATTTTGTAAAATCTCTATAAATCTTTTTATTTGTTTTCTAAATAGAATAAATCCGATTCGCCCTATACGGGTTTTAATAAATCATTTACCACACAATAAAAAAAAATATGCAATGGCATGAATGCAACATGAAAAATGATAAATAAATTTTATTTTCCTCCTCTAACAAACTAGCCAACCTATTTAATTGCTAATTCCTTTTATTAAATTGGGGAAAAATTAAATCAGGGTGTTACAGTTTCCCACTAACCGGGGGAGACGGCGACTCCATTCGAATTCCAAACCAGCTGGCAAGAAACCTTTAATACAAACCCACACTTTCCCCGTAGGGTCCATGCATTGGGTCACCGCTCGATACTGTCCGTGGTGGTAATCGTCGCGGCTCAAGCACGGACCACCCAATTAGAACTATACGATGGCCATTCCGAGGCAGATCGTGTTTCCATACTAGAGGGTGCGACACGGGTTGAGACCGGTCCGAACAGCGTCTAACCGGCTTCGGGGTCGGCGATTACAGCACCGACATATCCCTAAGTAAAAGGGCGCTTTCAAAAATGAATGAGGGCCAACATCGATACAAACCTACACGATCCAACGGACAAGCTGCCCCATGTTTCCAAACTTGTGCCTTGCCTTCCAGTTGACCGTATTTCATTACTACTCAGGTTCTTTTCCACGATAGCAAATATAGCCAACCGTGATTCGGTAACTACCCATCAGGGTATTATGGGAACATCCTTTATTTACTACTTTATTAGCAGGCTAAGCAGTTCTACTTATAAATAAGTAACAGGATAAGAAGGCAGGTGTAACAATAATCAAGGAAGGGTAATGCAGCAAGTAGGATTCAATCAACTCCTATACTTAATGCATCACAATATAAAATACTCAAATAGATTAATTGTAAATACTGGGAGACTTAGAATGCTCCGGGGCTTGCTTGGGAACGAACACTAGGTTAGTGCTTGTTAGGTGATACTCACTTGGCGAGCATCTCCGCTGCAGCACTTGCTTAACTCCGCATCTTCGGGATAAACCACCAAACACCGTCTTCGGGTTTAGCCATATCATCACGTCCTTCACGATGTATCTACCGTTACCTAAATGAGATGCGCAATGCAAGCGTATGAATGCAAGGAAAAACGCTTACAAAGCAAACACAAACATTACTAATTACTTCACATAAGCAATCAGGATAACTACTAAACAAGGCATAGCTCAAACAAACAACACAACATCATTATTTCAGCAGGTTATAATCAAAGTAAGGTGTAACACACGGTTCATTAAACACTCATAGAGGCTAACTATAACAATCAATCAAGATAATCACTACATACATCACACAAATGAAACACATGTATGCGCATACAACTCCTATTTTAGTTAAGCATTTCAACCATCACTATCTAACATATTTATATAATACATCAGGTTTATTAATTTAATAACATGGAACGCATAAACTAAATATTATCAAGTCATGACATATCATCGAGAAACACATAAGGAACATTAAGCCATAGCAATCAACTTCGGCTCATTTACACAATTTGGACAACAACATAGCATGTACTTTAAACAGTCATAACTCGAGCTACACATATCCAAATAAGGTGATTCTAGACTTTCTGGAAATCTTATGAAATTATCTACAACTTTGATATTATCACTTAAGCATAATTCAGCCACTAAAAAGAACAAACATAATAGATAAGCACTTCTATCCGAACTTTGGACAGAATATTACATTCATCTTCAAACAACCATAACTAGAGATATATAGCACCAAAATACTTGACATAAGACTTGTTAGAAAGCTTATTAAGTTGTATACAACTTATTTATAATCACCTCAACATGATTAGGCAGTTATCAAGGCTAACCAACTCAAACAAGTAAATCTGTCCAGACTTGGACAGATTCTAACTTCTAACTTTAAACACATGTAACTCAAGTTCTAAACCACCAAAAATAGTGATCTAAGACAATTCAGAAAGCTTATGAAAAGCACTAGAACTCTTACATTAATATGAAGACATGATTCATAACTTAATCTAGCCAAACAATTCATTCTTTCAGATCTGCACAGAAAGTATGCAAAATCTGACAGCAAACTTGCAAAAGCTATAACTCCTAAACCACTTTGCCTAAAATCATGAAATTTTAGAACAATCAAGATAAAGAAGTCGTCTGCAACTTTTATATAGAACACCTCTATAGAAAATATCATTTTCTTCATGAACTATTCACCACTATAGAAACTATGCATGCAGCAATTTCAGCATATTAATAAACTCACTTCACTACTTGTTTAGTTAACCATTTGAGCACACATATAACCTACTGTTAACACCAGATTTTCGCACGCATGAGGATACGACAGGTAGGCCCAGCCAGCAGTAAGGGAAAGATTTGGCAAATGATCGGACAATTGGCTGGTTCTCGAGGATTCGGTCAGCAACCAAGGATGGTTGGCCTTCGGGGTGTCGGCAAACGTCTATGCGGTCGGCTGTTTTGCAGAATGACGGTTTCATTCAGGTAATAGATATGATAAAGCTGGCTTGCACAAAAGGACACGTGGTGATAAAGGACGCCAAAAGAATTAGGAATAGAATTTATGTCTTTCCGTATTTTATTATGTGAGTCGTAATCGTCTAGGACTCATGTTTTGCCCAGGGTACAAATATAAGCCCTCGACCATTGTAAAATTGTTCACAACCATATCAATACAAACTGGCCCCGTGCCATCTTCGAGTCCCTAAGTCGTGTCGTCGAGTTCTTCGAGAGGAACCATCGATCCGTCGACCTCCGTAAGTACCGGCAACCTTGTTATCATGTTTAGTATCGTGCGGCGGATTTAAGCTTATGACGGGAAGTTTTGGCTTATGCCGTGTATCGTGCGGCGGATTAAGTCATGAGTAAAAATAGTTATCGGCTCTATTAGATTTGGCAAAACTAGTAGATTCATTAAGTTATCATGTGTTATATGTTTTATTCATTTAATTCTTGTAACACTCTTTTGCCCAATCTAGATCGATCTTTGTTCGGCCTTGTTCTACAAGTTTGCTTGTGCTTCGTTAATCATAAGATCGTGATGGCCAGATCAATTTTAAATCTAGATTGTTACATGTTGTGGGTTCATGCATGTCGATCATGGTTAGAATTAGATAAAACTAAGTATCGTGCGGCAGATGCAGGTTTTAGATTGGTTTGATCATGCTTGCTTGTTTGTTCCTTCCTCATGGACCCTAGCTCGGCTAGTTAGCCGATCCTGGTTAAGCTTACACGAGTAATGAGCTCTTATAGACCTGTTCAAATACATGCATGCTTTTAGCTTGTTATAATTAGATCGTATCATGCGGTGGATTAATCTAATTATAAGAAGTGGTATAGATTTATAGCAAGTGGTATCATGCGGTGGATTAGCTTCGCTTAAGTTTATGCTTGACGGGTTTATGAAGACTAAACGTGCGGCAGATTAGTTGGATTAGCCTATGCATGTGTTATTTGAATAGATCTATTCTTGCAAGTTACCTGTTTATAACATTCTCAATTTATTCAAGCATGTCCTTTTTTACATATGCATTCGGCAGTCAATATGATTTACATACTCTGTTTTTCATACTTGCCGAATGTCTTTATAAACATGCTCTGACAGACAGCCTCTATAGCTGTGTGCCGTCGTGATTGGCTTTCAAAGCCGTACATATGGAACTGTCTGGTTTTACCCAGCATGTTCCAAAGGTATTCTCAAAATTTTATTCCTTGTTAGTTTTTAGGGTCAAACCGACTGGCACGTCTCCGGATTCAGCACATTCTGGGCACCCGATTGAAGCTAGCTTTTCGGCTTGCTGTGTGCTTGACGTGAGGTGTCACGTTTTGCGTCAACACACTTTTTGGCACGGCCGGTGGGACAAACTTTCTGCTTCAAGATGCCTGAAATCAATGATGATCAGATTCTGGATGTGACTATGGATGACTTGTCGCCAGATCTGAAGAGTCTAATACAACAGACTAGTGATGAACTTCAGCACAAGTGCCTGATGTCCTTTTCCAAGAATAAGAGTGGCAAGATTTACCAGAAGGAACCGTTCCCAAAGATTCTTCCTCACCATCAACCTGATATCTCCAATGAAGAAGAAGCTATTCGGAAGATGACTGAAATAATGCATAAGGTTGTATCAGAAGCCGTGACCAGTCATCAGTCAGCTTTCTTGAACACCTTTCGCATCATCATGGTTAGCATTTTCGGTCCAACGATGGATAAACGCTTTGAAGAAGCTGCTGGTCCAATGCAAGGACCACTTTTGTTCCAAGTTCCCCAACGACCAAGGATTGCCGAAGACGAGAGAGCTGGCACAAGCACGGGTGGCATAGTTGCACATGAAACGCAGCAGTCTCCCCAGACTTATGGCCAGCTTACGTTCAGCACGACAGGGAATGTCCCGCAATCTGCTTCTAAAGTGTCTCCTGCAGCAAACAGGATACAGAAAAATATGTTTGGAGACGGATACCAGGAGTTCATCGATTACAACTCAATTAATGCTTTTCCAAATCCGGGCTACAAGAGTTCGGCAGGACTACACCCTGGGGGGCAAGCACAAATGGCTCCTGATTCGAATATTGACCTCATCATGCATAGGATGGCTGATATGATGCAGAATCAATTCGGCCTAAAGCCAAAGAGTCAAACATATGCTTACAAGTCCCCTTACCCAGAGCGGTACAATCGGGTGGCTCTTCCTCCAAGGGTGAAGCCTCCTACTGATTTCACCAAGTTCTCAGGCCAGGATGACACCAGTACTATAGAGCACATCGGCCGCTACTTGATGCAACTCAGAGAAGCGTCTACGGATGAGGCTTGGAGGATTCGGTACTTCCCGTTGTCATTAACAGGACCAGCCTTCTCGTGGTTCTCTTCTCTGCCAGCAAATTCTATCAATACATGGGCAGAGCTAGAGCAAAAATTCACTCGTATTTCTTTACGGGTACCAGCGAGAAAAAGTTGGTCGATCTCATGAGCCTAAGGATGAAACCTGGCGAGACGCCACAAGAATATCTGCGCCGATTCAAGGAAACCAAGAATCTTTGTTATTCTCTGAATTTGACGGATGATCAACTGCCGGAGATAGCCATAGCTGGCATGTTGCCAAGTATCAAAGATAGACTATTCGGCATGGAGTTTGATGACCTCGGGCAGTTATCACAAAGGTTGGAAACGATGAGTAATCAAGCCCAGGGATTCAAGAGGAATAATCAGTTCCAGAAGGGTGATGTGGCTGCCAAGATGTATCAGGCTTTCCTGGAAGAAGCAACTGAGTACAATGATGAAGATGAAATAGCTGCAGCCGAGATAGTCTGGGCTAAAGAGCCAACTCAAGTCAACCAGCGATGGCTGAGGCAACATAAAGGAACTTATGACTTTGATGTTTCCAAATCAGATAAATTATTTGAGTACTTGTTGAAGGAAGGACGCATCAAGTTGCTGGAAGGTCATCCTGTGCTGCATCCTGAAGGGGTCAAGGACAAGAAGTATTATGGTTTCCACAATACTAGATCCCACTCCATAAACGATTGCCGAGTGTTCAGAGTGCGGATCCAGAAAGCTATCCAGGACGGGCATCTGAGGTTTGATGGAAAGATGAAGATTGATGGTAGCCTTTTTGGACAGAATACTGTGTCCTTCTCTGTTAATATGATCAGTGCAGCTGATCCCGGGAATAAGAGCAAAATGAAAGTGTTAACCTCTGATAGAGCGTGGGAAGCTGGTGCCGTTGATCCTAATCGGCAGATTACAAAGAGAGAGCTTTAGCAGAGGGTTCGGTTCCAAAATAGCCGAACTGAAACGGGTGAAACTTCCAGACCTAGGGTCACGACGCGCATTCTGTTGAATAAATGGCGTCAGGAACAGGAACGGTACCAGAAGCAGAGGCTTTATGAAGAACGAAAGTTCCTGGAGAAACAACGAAGGTACAAAGAAGAGATGTACCGGGAAGAACGAGAAGATACGAGGGAGCAAGAGCAGTCTCATTGGGAATGCTCGTTCTTCCAGTATTGTTGGAATGAAGGCTTGAAGCTGCCTGTTAAGAACAACTGCCCTGAGTGCAGTAATCAGTACTCCGAGTATAGGCAGTCTCGAGTCAACCGCCGATTTGTCCATGAAAGGCTTGGGGCACGAATCCCTGAGGACGATCGACGCTTAAAAATAAATAATTCCGAAGATCGGCGGGGAAGAGGATTTGCCGATCAAAGTTGGACTCGCACTGGAGAAGAAGAGTACCGCAAGTATGTCTGGCAGAGGGGACAGTGGTGTCCACCAGGGTTAAGAAAAAGCCAGAAAAGAAGAGTACAACGTCTAAGAAACAGAGAGTTAGAGCAAGCAAGTGCCAAGACAAAGCGAGTTTGGCGCCCCAAAGAGAAGCCGGATGGGGGTGATCGTTCGGCTGACACATGCATGGCTTTCTTTCTTCCATCAGAATTTATAGCTCCCGAAGAACAGGATGTCCAAGACGAGGTGTATTCAGATTTTGATGAAGATGAATTCCAAGAGTTGTTGGCTCATCTTATCTTGGCTCAAAGTGCAGTATTCGATAAACCGGCTAAGCATCGACACCTGAAGCCATTGTATATGAGAGGCTATGTTAATGGCAAGCCATTGACTAAGATGTTCATTGATAGAGGGGCTGCCATAAATATCATGCCATATACCACCTTCAAGAAACTTGGGATGACGAGTGAAGACTTATTAAAGACCGACATGGTGTTGAGAGACTTTGTTGGCAATTCTTCTGATACTCGGGGGGCGGTTCATGTTGAATTGATGATCGGATCCAAGACCTTGATTACTACTTTCTTCGTCATTGATGGCAAGGAGGCATACAGTTTTCTATTAGGAAGAGATTGGATAATTGCAAACTGCTGTGTGCCATCAACTATGCATCAGTTCCTCATCCAGTGGATCGGAAATGACATCGAAATTGTCCATGCTGATGATTCAGTGAGTATTGTTAATGTAGAGCCCATCTACTGGGAATATGATGGTGTTGACTATTTCTATGGAAGAGCTTGGGAAGCAGGTCCTGTGAACGTTTTCGACGAGGACCAACAGCCGATTCAAACAATCGGCTCTCAGAGCAATTTTTGAATAAATAGACCAGCTGGTGGTAATGGAGAGGAATTAGGACCAAGTTTCATGTCGGCTGACAAGGAATAAAGTGTTGATGATGAAGCCGAAGTAGGATCAATATGGACAAGTTTGGGTCTCAAGTGTGTTTTAAATTTGCTAAACTTTTAAAGGATTCTGTTTATTTCCCCATTACCAGAGCTCAAGGAAGATCAGAAGGGATTTGTACAAGGTGACGTACAGCTGAAGATTTTTGATGGGACTAAAAGATATATGAAGGCGTTTTCACAGCTTGGTGATCATTTCAAGTTGTACGTGGCGGCCGATAGCCTTATAGTAGGATCGGCCCTTATTTTAAGTTTGAAGCAAAAGATAAATAACAGCTAGCTTTAGCCGAAAATGTTAGACCCAGAGAGGGGTATTCGGCTGTAAAGAAGTTTTGATCATATATGCGTCACTCGTGGACTAAGCTTCGGCATTGCTTGTTGAAAGCCGAACGCATGGAAGTTGTGTAAACCAAGAAATATTTGTATACAGCCGATGTAAAGCATCGCCTTTAGCAGAAAAAATGTTTCAAGACATTCAAGTTATAGCTGATATTATTTATATCGCCTTTAGTACAAGGATATTTATAACCTTGGTGACCTTAGCATTTTCTAAGTTGGTAGGTTTATTGGGGGAAGAGAGAGATGAAGCACAGTAAGAGCAATGCCGGGTGACATGACATATCGGAGATGAGATCTAGTCGGCTAAGATGACGTCATGCATTTGGCAAGCGTTTCTCCAAGGAAAATATTGCAATCGAAAAATTCACTGAGAAATCGAGAAGTGCAAATGGGCGTTATTCAGAGGAGAACGAGTTTCGTATATTGCAAACTTCATTCACAGATCTGTCCTAATACAAGCTACCCTCGGAATAATCTGATCAGAACAGATTGTGGATCAACAGTCTCGGCGATGGCAGCAGCATGGTCATCATAAATTTCAAGGTCTTCAAATTCATCTGGGTCACCGCCTGCGAAACCAACTGGTAGAGAGGAGTAGTCTTCTTTGGTCCAGGAGCTTGTTGCCGCTAGCCCGAGGGATACTCCGGCGTGCACACCTTCGATGACGGCCTGATCTGTGCGGCCATCCACAGCATCAAGACGAGCTTCGGCTGAATCTCCACGAGCATTCACCTTGAGGGCAACTCTGTTTGCTGCTGTTTTCAAATGATCATTCTCTACAGAAAGAGCTAGCAAGGAGAAGGGATAAATCAGGCAAAGCAAGTTCAATCAGAAGAGCAAAACCAAGACTATGCTGACCTGAAATAATGCTGTAGAGTTGTTTCTGTTGGTCTGCCCATTCTGCTTCTTCAATGCCATACTTCCTAGATACATCTTCCAGTTCCTTCTGGGCCTTATCCTTTTCCTCGCGGTACCGGAGAGCATTCAAATGGGTGAGTTGAAGTGAGTTGTCAGACTCAGAGAAATCTGGAAACCCAAGAAGAAGGTTGGGAGAGGCCATTGGAACTGCTGTTTCTGAAAAGGGAGCTCGGTTTTGGCTAAGAAAAGACTTCACCCTGGAAAATGGGCGAGCGGCGAATCAGAGGCAGATAAGCAAGAAGAGCTATTGCAAGGGGGCAAAAGTCTAATTTATTACCTATGACGCTGGTGAGCTGGTGTTCGACTTCCTCCTGCATCGTCTACAATAAGATGCCTGCCGTGGTTGCCATCGTCTGCCATTTATTGGAACACAAGCAAAGGTTTTTCTCTCAGGCTTGGGCTAGAAGCCGAGAAGTAGAGATTTTGCGAGTCAAACTATTCGATCGGAACCCAGAATGGGAGCCTGCGTAGGGGTATATTTATAGGACCACAGCTTGCATGCTGGAAGGCCAAGCATCAAGGTAGGGTTTGTCATAGTTTATGGGCCGATATTGGGCCAGGCCGGATTTTTGACAATTGTAAGAGGTCATGACTCCAGAATCGGGAAGCCGATAGGGTTCTACTAAAGGATTGTTCAGTTTCGGCTAATTATTTAGAAGCTTATATTACCGATTGACACTAAGGGCAGAAAGCTGAAAACAGGGAAATCTCTTAAAAAATCTTGCTCTGGTGTCGCCATGGATCAGAAAATTAAGAGAAAACTGAAAACTTTGGATCTAGGGTAATCAATTACAGCGGTTACTTGCAGGACGAGGATGATTATTGTGATTATCGGCAATAGCCGATGTAATGTGCATCGCCACTAGAGTGAAGATAAATTAGTGGCTGATACACGAAACAGAACAGACATTTGATCTCAAAGGATCAATCACAGATTGATTTCAGGAGGACGAACAGAGGAACTTCTTATTTACAAAAATAAATTACAGTGGAGAATCAGTTCGTCCATTCTATCCTATTTCTAATCGGGAGATCAAAGTCGAAGGAATCAGCCAGATCTGTTCCAGCTTCTTTCATATCATCGACAGAATGAGCCACCCTGTATTCTAGCGCTCGCTCGCGGACATCAAAATTGCGGTAATCGGCTCCAGAGTGGATCCGTACCGCGTTGAAGGCAAGTGCTGCGCCGTATCCCATACCAGCTCTAGAAATGTCAGGGAGGAATCGGTTGACTTCGTTTACCCGCCTCAGGGCTGTCGTACCCGGTACGTTGGCCGTAACGGCAAGGTTAGCAATAGCTCCTTCGAGAGAATGAAGCTTGGTCTCCAGGGCTAAAATGGAGGAAGAGTCGGTGAAAGCAGAAAGGAAAAATAAAAGAGAACGATGAAAGGATGCTTATCGGCAGCCCGTTCCCGAGCGACATCACGCTCTCGAGAGGTTCGGGTGATCTCCCGATCCTTCCTCTCCAAGTCGAATTGAAGATCTGCAATCTTCTGAGTCAGGATCTCGGGGAGGTCATCTCTGGCCCTCCTAATGAAAGTGGTGAGGTAAGAACAACTGCTTAGTTTTGAAACAAAAGAAAGAAAAGAGCAACCTCCTCTTAGAGGTGCTAGAAGCAACAAGCTCGGAACTATGGCGACTCGCTGCGGAAGACATCCTCCAGAGTGAGATATGACAAGAGAAAAGAGGGTTTTTTGAGTCTAAGCAGAGGAGTTCAGAGTGCACAAGCCAAAATAGGGCGAAAGAGGGTTTTAAAGAATCCCAGAAGGCGCATCGGGAGATGAGTCGGCAGGTATGGCAATTATAGTGTGTGAAGGTGGGCGCTTCCGGAGGTTCCACGTTAGTATACAAGAAAAAAGGAATTTTGGAATAAATATTTATCCCAAAATTAGGGGGCATGTGTTAACACCAGATTTTCGCACGCATGAGGATATGACAGGTAGGCCCAGCCAGCAGTAAGGGAAAGATTTGGCAAATGATCGGACAATTGGCTGGTTCTCGAGGATTCGGTGAGCAACCAAGGATGGTTGGCCTTCGGGGTGTCGGCAAACGTCTATGCGGTCGGCTGTTTTGCAGAATGACGGTTTCATTCGGGTAATAGATATGATAAAGCTGGCTTGCACAAAAGGACACGTGGAGATAAAGGACGCCAAAAGAATTAGGAATAGAATTTATGTCTTTCCGTATTTTATTATGTAAGTCGTAATCGTCTAGGACTCATGTTTTATCCAGGGTATAAATATAAGTCCTCGACCATTGTACAATTGTTCACAACCATATCAATACAAACCGGCCCCGTGTCATCTTCGAGTCCCTAAGTCGTGTCGTCGAGTTCTTCGAGAGGAACCATCGATCCATCGACCTCCGTAAGTACCGGCAACCTTGTTATCATGTCTAGTATCATGCAGTGGATTTAGATATGATGCAAGTAGTCTCGTATGTTAAGCTTAGTATCGTGCGGCGGATTTAAGCTTATGACGGGAAGTTTTTGCTTATGCCTTGTATCGTGCGGCGGATTAAGTCATGAGTAAAAATAGTTATCGGCTCTATTAGATTTGGCAAATCTAGTAGATTCATTAAGTTATCATGTGTTATATGTTTTATTTATTTATTTCTTGTAACACTCTTTTGCCCAATCTAGATCGATCTTTGTTCGGCCTTGTTCCACAAGTTTGCTTGTGCTTCGTTAATCATAAGATCGTGATGGCCAGATCAATTTTTAATCTAGATTGTTACATATTGTGGGTTCACGCATGTCGATCATGGCTAGACTTAGATAAAACTAAGTATCGTACGGCAGATGCAGGTTTTAGATTGGTTTGATCATGCTTGCTTGTTTGTTCCTTCCTCATGGACCCAGCTGGGCTAGTTAGCCGATCCTGGTTAAGCTTACATGAGTAATGAGCTCTTATAGATCTGTTCAAATACAAGCATGCTTTTAGCTTGTTATAATTAGATCGTATCATGCGGTGGATTAATCTAATTATAAGAAGTGGTATAGATTTATAGCAAGTGGTATCATGCGGTGGATTAGCTTCGCTTAAGTTTATGCTTGACGGGTTTATGAAGACTAAACGTGCGGCAGATTAGTTGGATTAGCCTATGCATGTGTTATTCGAATAGATCTATTCTTGCAAGTTACCTGTTTATAACATTCTCAATTTATTCAAGCATGACTTTTTTTATATATGCATTCGACAGTCAATATGATTTACATACTCTGTTTTTCGTACTTGCCGAATGTCTTTATAAACATGCTCTGACAGATAGCTTCTATAGCTGTGTGCCGTCGCGATTGGCTTTCAAAGCCGTACATATGGAACTGTCTGGTTTTACCCAGCATGTTCCAAAGGTATTCTCATAATTTTATCCCTTGTTGGTTTTTAGGGTTAAACCGACTGGCACGTCTCCGGATTCAGCACATTCCGGGCACCCGATTGAAGCTAGCTTTTCGGCTTGCTGTGTGCTTGACGTGAGGTGTCACGTTTTGCGTCAACACCTACTAAACACTTTTAACAGTCATAATCATGATTACACATCACTTATCTCAGATTAATATACAACAAAGGCAATCATTTACACATGCATATTTTCATTTATCACTATACTTTCATTAATTAAATAATCAACAAACGTAGGCATTATTTTTAAGTGATGTTGTAAACATATAATTTGGGGCTCATATTTTTACTAATGATAGATAATGCCAAATCATGACTACTGTAAAAAGATTATATGCTCAGGTGTTATAAATTATTTATTACAAACATGGCAAGTTTAATTCGCAAAAGTGCATGTGAGAATAAAATAAATCTATAAATCCTATTTCCTGCAAACACATGGCCATGATAAAATTATCCAAGCTATAAAAACATCATAGAAAGGCAGTGGAACCACCTTTTCTATTTTCACATGCAAACATTTGACAAAATTCATTTTAATCCATTTAATGAGCTGAGAACAAGATAAATTCCTAACTAATTCATACATGCACAAGAACTCCTGAAATTTTTATCACAGCACACATGACAAATGACAAGCCTACCATTAAAATTTTACACCAAACTAAGCAATACAACAACATATATGATTTTCTCCCTGTTTAAACCTATTTAACACAAATCAATCATCACAGCAGAAACTATCAACTAACACCCATCATATAAAACATTCACTGGACAGTACACTTCACGAGGATTCCAAAAAGTCATCACTCACAATTTTTCGACATTCCTACGATTTACTACGCATTTTAGAACATTCAATTGGATTTGCTTAATTAAACAAAAACGGAAAACAGAAAACCCTTTTACATCGGGAACCCTAGAGCCTGTAGAAATTATTTAGCGACTAATTAGAAAACACATGAGTCATGACACTTAACATAAAAACCCAACAAGTTATTTCAGCTTCGCTAGATTGTCCTTCACCTTCGTTTTCACGGAAGATGATGGAAGACGATGGAGATGGAGTCGGTATGGGAGGCAGATGGGGCTCGGGCTTGGGGTGCTCGAGCTGCTGTCGGCCGCTGCTGGTCGCTGTGGTCAGCCACGGCACCGGCTAGGGGCGCTGCTCGCCCTGGCCTGGCTGGCCCGCGGCCACGCCGTGCTTTGCGCGGCAGAAAAAAAAGGCCGCGACCCTGCGCGGTTCTGGCAGAAGTGGCGCAGAGAACGGGAGGGAGAAGAAAGGAGCTGTGGAGGGATGAGGAGCAGCCAGGGAGAGGGCGCCGCTGCCTGCTGCCTTGCTCAACACACGGGAGGGAGAGAAGGGAGGAGCAGCAAGCTGCTGCCATGGAGGAGAAGGGAGAAGTGTCATGCTGGTTCCCTTCTGCTGTAAGAAAGATAGACCGAGGGGAAAAAGGGAGACCGGCCTCGGTCTCTTGCGTGGGCGAGGGGAAAGGGCGGCAGAGGGCACCGCCCCTCTGCGCCAATGGGAGGGAGGCGCGGCCTCGGGACGAGAGCCGGCCGGCCTCGGGACGAGAGCCGGCCGGCCTCGGGAAAATTTCCCATCAAATTTTTCTCCAATTTCTTTCCTAAATTGGCAGGTTTCTAGAAACTTTTAGTCCTTTTCAAAAATTACAAATACTGATCAAACGGACTCTGATTTTGACGAAACAAATTTTGTTGTCGTCGTCTCGCTGAATACTCCGACTTTCGTTAAAGGCACTTGGTCAGATTCCCAATGGTTTGCCTGGTAACGATCGTCCACGGCAGCTTCACGGTGACCGAAATTCTAATTTTTGCAGTACAGACTTAACTGATTTCTGGAACCTGAAAACTGCGTTGTATCTCATCTTGCGAGCTCATTTTCACCCTGTAAGGCATCGATCCAGGTCTCGGCCATAAAACGAAATTTGTTCCTTTCGATCTGTACTACAAATTTTGTTTAAGGCGCACTGACATGCGAACACCCGAAAATACCGTTCAACTCCGGTCAAAGCAGTCACCTGTTAGGATCCAGATTACGGTCTCTTGTCGATCGGAATATTTTTCGGTCGTCTTCTCAACACAAAACTTTCATAACTTTTGCTTGTGAGTCCATATAGAGTTGATCAGGCATAATTACAAGACTTGGTTGAACTCCACTGATCTTCTTCAATTAATTCATGATTAAAGGCAAAGTTGTGACTCGTCATTTCATGTGACTTATTGATTCCAAATTTCGCGAAACTTTTCTACCAGTCAGTATAGATAGGAACTGAAGCAGGAAACATGAAAAATCATGTTTAGCAGTAATCTTGAATATTCCCAAATTGGGCAATCATTATTAACTTATGCTGTTAATCATTTCCGGAATAATTTAAACAGAGGCTCTATTTCCGGGGTTGATTCCAAATCTTCAGTCATCACTGACAATACTAGAAATCATCTCTCGATCATCACCTGACAGACCATGTTTGTGTTCAAACTGACTGCTCAACTGGCGTCAAACACCTAGGGTGTTACAGGGATGATCTTTACAATCGGTGGTATTGTAGCGGTTCAGGAAACCGTCCCTGAAAACTACATTTAACCGCCCCTAAAGCCGTTTTTTATACTAGTGTCTCATGTGCAACATTCAGATCACTTAAAAAATTTATATGTGAAGAGATTTCCCCCACATAGAGACCTTCGGTATATATTGTTGACGTCGGAAGTGATCTGAATCACACACCAGCAGGGCTAGAACGCCAAAGAGGTTGCAGATCATCCTGGGACAGCAAGGAACATGGCTAAACCGATAAAAACCGATCTAGAAACCGGTTTAGATCGATTTAGGGTTTTGATCCCTTGTGTTGATAACTCTAGAACCCCTCCCGGGAAGACCCGTCGGGGAGAGACATGTAGAGGTTGTTTTAGGACCAGCAAGGCCGCCTATAGCGTCGCCGAATCTCGCTGGGAGATGCGTCGAACAACAAGGTAGAGGGAAAAAAGGGGTAAAAGGGATAGTAGATTGATTTTGTCGATTATGGTTGGATGCCTCAATCGGCCATGATCCTCTCATTTATATATAGGGGGTTGCTCTTATCCCAATAGGAAACGTCTCCAGATACGATCTCCAGGTTTCCTATCCAGACTCCATCAAAATATGTAACTCAAGAGTCCAATTCGGACTAGACAAAATAAACTTGATTTCGTCGATTCTTTAAACCGACTAAACAGGTTTAATGGGCTCTGTAAACAACAACCCAACCGATTACATTGATCAATGGATCTTCATAACCCTCATAGCAAGATGGATCTTTGAACCGGTACTTGAATCGGCATTCATCATCATTCTAGTGTTTCCGACCAGCGTTACCTGGTCGGGGACAACGTAATCTGGTTGGAAGACATCTACCAAGGAGGTCATCTCACTTAGAATATCTGATCTTTAAATACAAATCTTTAGAGGATAAATTTGTCTTCAAAATATTATGAGACGAATATATCTTCTAATCTTATGACACTTTTGAGTGTCAACATATGCCCCCTATTTTTTGGTGATCTTTAGTAGAACCTAAAAACAAACCGAATAACAATGATGTCCAACTCATCAGTCATTCAGTAACATAGTCATTTTTGTTGTAAGGGCGATACATGTATCAGGCATTGCTTGGAAGGCACTTAGGCTTCTTGCCAAACACAAGGAAAGTATTTCTTTAAATACCTTCCGTTTATTGCTCTCGGGAGTCTTTCACCTCGTAACGTCTCCAGCATATATGCATTTCCGAATATCACTTTGATCACATTGTAAGGACCTTCCCAACTCGGCGACCACTTGCCAAACTTATTATTCTTTCATCCAAGCGGCAGTATAGTCTTCCATACTAATTCTCCCACTTGAAATGATTTACTCTTCACTTTCTTGTTATAAGCTCTGGCAACTCGAACTTTGTCTTTTTCCATCTCCTTGAAAGCTTTTAACCTTTTGTTGGTCACTTCATCAACATTGTCCATCATGGCGTCATGATACATAACAATAGATAAATCATTTTGTTTAGCAAGTCTATATGCACCCAGATTCACCTCAACAGGCAACATTGCTTCTTGACCATATATCAGCTCGAAAGGAGTAACTTTCGTAGCGCCATGTTTTGATATACGATGAGCCCACAGAGCTTCAGACAAAACCTCATGCCACCTTCTCGGGTTATCCTCAATCTTCTTCTTGATAAGCTTGATCAAAGTCTTGTTATTAGACTCAGCTTGGCCATTAGCTTGAGCATAGTATGGAGATGAATTAAGCATCTTTATCTTATATAATTTGGCAAAATCTCGCACTTCTTTAGAAATAAAAGAAGTTCCTTGATCTGTCGTAAGCGTCTGAGGAATGTTGAATCTATGTACAATATGCTCAGTAATAAACTCAATTACCTCCTTACGTGTCATGTTCTTCAAAGGTACGGCTTCAGTCCATTTAGTGAAATAATCCGTAGCGACCAGGACAAAGCGATGTCCCTTTGAAGATGGGGGATGTATTTGGCCAATGAAGTCTAGCCCCCAACCACGAAAAGGCCACGTCTTGATGATAGGATGAATCATAGCAGCAGGCGCAAGCTGTATATTTCCAAACTGTTGACACTCTTCACATCCTTTGTAATAACGAAAACAATCGGCCATCATAGTAGGCCAATAAAATCGGGCTCTACGCAGTAACCATTTCATTTTCGGGGCGGATTGATGTGTACCACAAATACCTTCATGGACCTCTCCCATAGCCACTTTCGCCTGATCAGATCCTAAAAAATTAAGTAATAAATCTTCAGTGGTTGTTCGGTAAAGCTCATCATTGTGCAATACATATTTGAATGCGCTTCGCCGAATGCTGTGATCAACTCTAATATTTGCATCACAAAAATATTTTAACAAGGGAGTCATCCAATCCTCTAAATCGGCCTCATTCTCATTAGTAATTAAATTGGATCGATCCGTAAGATCTGCAGAAGAGCCAACTTGACCAAACATTCCAAGATCGACCAGGTCAATCGGACGAACTGGTTGACTTAATTCACAGCCAACCTGGTCGGTCAAGCAATCCGACCAAGTAAGCTCAAAACTGACCTGGTCGCCTGAATAAATCGGTTGTATCGGTTCAAAACTAATCCGGTCGGCTAAACGAGCCGATCGAACTGGCTCTTTGTGACTTGTACACAAAATTTCTGAACACTGATGCATCGGCTTTATGTGAAAATTACGCCTACTGACACTATAGTCAGATGCTTGCTGAGCTAACATGTTGGCTTCATGATTCTCATGTCTCAGTATATGCCAAATTTGGAATTCGGTAAAGCGAGCAATGATATTATGGCACAATTCAAGATAAACATTCAGCGACCCTTCTAAACATTGAAATTCACCATCAACTTGTTGTACTACTAATAAGGAATCGCCGTAAGCCTCAACATGTTTAACTCCCATGGAATCAAATATTTCTAAACTGAACAACAAAGCTTCATATTCGGCTTGAGTATTGGTACAAAAACAATCTAGTCGGCTTAACATCTCAAATTTGGCAGCATTAGGAGAAATAAGGACTACACCAACACCTTGGCCTTCCTTACAAACCGACCCATCGAAATAAAGTTTCCATGGTGTAAAAGTAAAGTAACTGATCTCATCTTATAAATCAATACCATGTTCAACAATCAAATCAGCAAGAACTTGACCTTTCAATGTTTTCAATGGTTCATAAGTCAAGTCATATTCAATTAATGCATACCCATTTGCCGATCCTTCCACTAAGGATCGGCCGATATAACATGTGTTTAATCACATCAGCCTGGCATGCAACCACACATGTACTAGATAGTAAATAATGCCTCATCTTAGCACAAGCATAGTATAATGATAAACATAACATCTCAACATGGGCGTACCTTGTCTGGGGATCAAGAAGACGGGGACCAATATAAGCGATCACATATTCCTTGCCTTCATATTCTTGTGTCAAAACAACTCTGATAATCTTCTCTTTGGTAGCAATATACAATCTGAAGGGAACTCCTCTCCTTGGTGCTCGAAGAATCGGTGGGGATGACAAATATTTCTTTATCTGTTCAAACGCCCTTTGTTGCTCTACCCCCCAAGTGAATTCAGATTCATCCTTCGACTTTAGTATGGGGGTAAAAGGAATAATTTTCCCGGACAAGTTTGCAATAAATCTTCTTAAGTAGTTCACCTTTCCCAAGAACTTTTGCAAGTCCTTTTTGCATGTAGGCGCTTGAACTTTCTTAATCTTTTCTATCCTCTTGGGATCAATCTATATGCCCTTGTCATGAATAATAAATCCCAAGAACTTTCCAGCCGATACAGCAAACGCACACTTTAGTGGATTCATCTTCAATCCATAGCGGCGCATCCTCTCAAAAGCTAGACGCAAATCGGCTAAATGAGACTTATGAGCAGCCGATTTGATCACAATGTCATCAATATATACTTCCATGATTACACCAATTAAATCATGAAAGATCAGATTCATAGCATGTTGATAAGTAGCACCTGCATTCTTCAAACTGAATGTCATTACAACCCACTCAAAGAGACCGACAAACCCAGGGCAAATGAAGGCCGTTTTAGACATATCTTCTTCAGCCATAAATATCTGATTATACCCAGCATTGCCATCAAAAATGCTGACAATTCGGTGTCCTGAAGCATCGTTGATCAACATATCGGCTATGGGCATAGGATACTCATCTTTAGGAGTGGCACTGTTTAAATCTCTAAAATCAATACAAACTCTGATCTTACCAGTGTCCTTCTTCTCAATAGGCACAATATTAGAGACCCACTCTTCATACCTGCATGGCTGGATAAACCCCGCTTGTAGTAACCGATTAATTTCTTCCTTAATCCGGTCATAAATTGCAGAGCTAAAGCGACGGGGATGTTGTTTGAAAGGCTTGAACCAGATTTAATAGGAAGCTGATGTTCAACAAGCTCTCGGTTTAATCCAGGCATTTTAGTATAATTCCATGCAAAGCAATCAACATATTCTTTCAAAAGCGCGATTAAATCTTGTTTAATTGGCTTCCGGGTTTTGATTTACAAAGGTCGGCCTAGGTACAGAACCATCCCCAATATCAACTTGTTCCAAGGGGTCGGCCGACGTGAAACCTTGACCCAACTTATTGAGCTCGTCAAAGTCATCAATAGCTTCGCAAGCATCGGTCTTGTAAGTCCGATATTGCTCAACATGATGTCTCAACCAATCAACATTAGCATCCATTAAATTACATGATAATGTTGAACCGATTATCAATCGGCTTTAGAGATACCAGTACAAAACCTTCCATAGTGACACTAATAAATTGAAAATGAGCAAGGTCCCGACCAGATAAACAAGCAATAGTATCATGCCCCCCGAGCAAAGGAGCATCGGCTGCAGCTACATAGGCCGATGAATCTGAATGCACAACTTCTACATTGTCGCCCACCCACTGAATAAGAAATTGATGTAGACTAGAGGGAATGCACCGATTAGCATGAATTCAATCGCGCCCAAGTATAAGGTTGTAACTACCTTGTATGTCGGCGACGAAGAAAGCAGTGGCTAAAGTCTTACTTCTAATGGTAAGCTCCATGGACGCAACTCCTTTGTCTGGAATAGGATCTCCTCCTCCGACTCCAGTGATAGTCATGTTGGTCTTGATCAGCTCTTCGTCGGTGCCACCAAGCTTCTGATAAAGCGAGTATGGCATCAGATTCACAATCGCCCCGCTGTCGACCAACATCTTGTGGACTGGTGTACCATTGATATGGCCCTTTACATGTAATGGCTTGAGATGATTGACAGAATCCTCCGGCTTCTAGAACACAGCGTTCTGCGTAGCAAAGTTGAACTCCGCCGCTGTTGAATCATCTCCGACCACATAGTAGTCGGCCAATAAGTAAACCACATTGAACTCCGCCCTCTCTGGGGAAGGTTCGTAGTCCACCATTTCCTCATCTTGTTCGTCAGGTAATTCTTCACTGGTCGTGACAACACCAGCGGAGGAAACAAGACCACCAGGGTATACATTGGACCCCACCGAAACATTAAGAACCGATTCTGCTTGCCCTGGACCTGGTCGGTTGGACTCAACCCCCGACTCAGTAGTGACCGACTTAACTTGCTCAGGCTCTAAACTGGTCGGCGCAAGATCCGAACTGGTCGGATTAGAACCCGACCTAATCGGCTCTGAAGCCGATTTAGCAGAATCGATGTTCAGACTGGTCGGCTCGGGATCCGACCTGTTTGGTTGCATAACTGTCGAAGTCGGCCTTTGATTACAAGCCGACTCTTCACCTCCTCGCTTGTCCTGAGGGAACATGGGATGTGTTGAGTTAAATATGTCTTCCCTCATTTTCTCAAGCTCGTCCCGCCTTTGTTTGTTACAGCGAGCCCGCTGCAACTTCCTTCGCTGAGTCTTACTCAAACCAGGGGGACACCACCTAGGCTTAGTGTATCTAGGATCACGCTCGACAGGCTTTTCTTCTTTTACTCCAGCTGATGCAACTGAAACATCTTGAGCCTTTACTGGAGTCAGTTCCTCAATTACCATCGGCTCAGTTTCATCAACAATGGGAACCTCCATAGAGTCGATCGTAATTGTGGGAACAAAATCAGACTTTGTTGAGGGAACGACACGAGTATTCTGCACCTTCTTGGGCACATAAACTTGTCGTAACTGTGTCTTTCCTACTTCCTGAGCGACCAAAGTCTTTGGGGTAACCAGCCGATTCTGATTTGTACCACTAGAGCTCGGCCGATCACCCAACCAATCGAATACCAAAACCCTCAAAGGTTGACCAACAGGTGCTCCCCATCCTTGCCGATAGTACATAGGCGCTGGCATAGGGTAGGGTACCCAAACTCCTTGAGGACCCCATTGTGGAGGCGGTGAAATGGGAGGACCCCACTAGGGTTTATAAGGAATGAGCCTAGCAGGGTTTATAAGGAACGGCCCTCGGCATTGGGGGTGCTGCTTGGGCCACCACCAGCTGCTTAGACTTCTTATCCTCACACTTCGGAGGAGTGGACTCTCTCTTTTTAAATAACGGCCGATTTTGGGAATCAGCCTTCTGCTGCTTATATTTAGCCATAAGTTTATCGAAGGTGCATCGCTCTCTGGCAACCTTCCCCTTATTCTTTTCCACATTACTCTTCTAAGCACCAACTTCAAGTCTCTGTGGGACAAATGTGTGTAAGACACGTACTCCAGAAGGGGTAGAACTGCTAGAACCAGCTAGCCTAGCTGTAGTGGTTGGTATGTTTGCTTTATGTGAACTGGAAGAAGCTAGCCCGACTTGGTCGGTCTTTTGACCTGACTGAGTTGGCTGCTCAGAGGAAGGACCAGACTGGTCAGTTTGAGGACCCGACCTGGTTGGCCTTTGTTGTGCTGCCCTAGTCTTGGACCACCTTTGCTTATTGAGGTGTCTTACCGATCCGGCCGTGATTGTGAGTTTCTTCTTGCCATCATCACCCTTCTCGAGCACCACTTTATGCCCCGAATCACTCCCGGTATTCGGTGCAACCCGTGATTCGTCGATAACGACGTTCTTGCCTTTGGTCGTATCGGCTTGCTCTGGACGAATCAGAATAGCAGGATTCCCTGCTTCCACCATATGAATTGGAAAAGGAGCAGTGTCGACCTGCATCTCAGTAAAACTCAATCGTTCTTCATTAAGGGCCGATTGGACCTGTCGACAAAAAACATTGCAGTCATTAGTGGCATAGGAAAAAGAATTATGATATTTATAATAAGCTCTTCTCTTTAATTCATCAGGCGACGACAAAGTATAATTAATTTTAAGATAACTGAATTTAAGCAACTCATCAAAGATTCGGTCACATTTGGAGAAATGAAAAGTAAACTTTACTTCCTCACCCCGATTCTTTTGAATTGGTTTGAGGGAAGGAAAGGAGACTACTTTATTTTGTGCTGGCCATAAAAACTCGGCAGCATAACAATCTTTAGACTCATCGTCCGAACTATCAGAATTCATTTCGACAATATGCACACTTGGCCGATGAGTCTTATGAGGATCGTAGGGTTCTTTGAGGCGCGATTCAATCAAAACGGCCTATTGCAAGAGTTGATTTACGTTAAATAAATCATAATGCTCAAGTTTATCTTTAATTTCTCAACGCAAACCAGCAAAGCATAAGTCTGTCAAATCTCTATCATAAATCATTAAATGAAAACATCGGTTCTTAATCCCTTTAAAACGCTTAAAGAAATCAACCACGGGCTCACTACGCCCTTGGCGCACCGACGCGAGATGCGACAGTCTAGTTTCCTGGACACCATCATAAAAGTGATTATGAAATTTTCTTGTAATTCAGCCCAAGATCTAATAGTACATTCTGGTAGTGACGTAAACCAGGCAAAAGTTGTACCAGTAAGAGACAAAGGAAAGTATCGTACATTGATATAATCTAACGTACTGGTTGATTTACTACCGTCACCGCTAAACTTATAAAAATCAGGTACCCTCCAACCATCAGGTGCTTTCATAAAATCAAAATATGAAGGATATGGTTTAGAGTAAGTGGTCCTACTAGGTTTGAATTGGACTCCCAAGCTAGTCTCGAGAGACCTAGTTATTTCCTCTTTAAACCGATTTAGGGCTCGTCCAAAATTGGTTGCAGCAAGGTTAGGAGCGCCGCTATGCATGGGATTGTGACCTGGAGGCTTCGGTGGATTGGGTAATACTATTCCATGTCCTCCTGAAGTTATGTTCGTAGCTGCCCGCTGGTCGGTCCGTGTGGCCCGACCAGAATTATGGTGGGCATTATATGTTGATGTATTAACTCCACCATGACTGGTTCTACCAGCTCCATTTGCCGATGACCCTGATTGTAATTGGCCAAAATTGGTGTGTGAGGTTTGGCCATCAAAGAAGTTAAAAGGCATTCCAAACTTTGGTTGCTCGGTAGGACGCTCAGGTTCAACGGTCTTACCCTCTAATTTATCCATGTGATCGCTAAGTAATTTAAACGAATGCTGAATGGTATTGGTAAGAGCTTTGGAAGTATCAACAAGCATTGTTGAATAATTAGCATGGGTAGGATAAGGATCGTCATGTACGTCAGTATTTACCTTTTCTATAGCGTCTTCAGCGGTCTTGCTTGACGTAGTGGGAACTCATACCGAACTGTGGTTGCTCGGTAGGACGCTCGGGTTCAACGGTCTTACCCTCTAATTTATCCATGCGATCGCTAAGTAATTTAAACGAATGTTGAATGGTATTGGTAAGAGCTTTGGAAGTATCAACCAGCATTGTTGAATAATTAGCATGGGTAGGATAAGGATCGTCATGTACCTCAGTATTTTCAGTTTCTGTAGTGTCTTCAGTGGTCTTGGTTGACGTAGTGGGAACTATCTCGCCGAAGTCCGGCTCTTTGTCTTGGGTGACCCTACCGCGCCGATCTTTTGAACAGCTTTCCAGGAAAGCCTTCAAGACGGCGTCGAGCTTGGCCTGCGCTTGTTGCTTTAACTCGTCGGGGAGCTCATCAATGCCCGTAGGACGGACGATGTTATCCTTATCTGTAGCACCATATTTACCGCCCATCTTGGTAGTAGATGAAATCTCATTCGTCCCCAACGGAGTCGCCAAAAAGTGTGTTGAAGTCGGAAGTGATCCGAATCACACACAGCAGGGTAGAACTCCCAAAGAGGTTGCAGATAAACCTGGGACAGCAAGGAACCTGACTAAACTGATGAAAACCGATCAAGAGACCGGTTTAGATCGATTTAGGGTTTTGATCCCTTGTGTTGATAACTCTAGAACCCCTCCCGGGAAGACACGTCGGGGAGAGGCACGTAGAGGTTGTTTTAGGACCAGCATGGCCGCCTAGAGCGTCGCCGAACCTCGCTGGGAGATGCGTCGAACAACAAAGTAGAGGGAAAAAGGGGTAAAAGGGATAGTAGATGATTTTTTCGATTGTGGTTGGATGTCTCAATCGGCCATGATCCTCTCATATATATAGAATATATATAGAGGGGGTTGGTCTTATCCCAATAGAAAATGTCTCCAGATACGATCTCCAAGTTTCCTATCCGGACTCCTTCAAAATATGGAACTCAAGAGTCCAATCCGGACTAGACAAAATAAACCTGATTTCGTCGATTCTTTAAACGGACTAAACCGGTTTAATGGGCTCTGTAAACAACAGCCCAACCGATTACATTGATCAATGGATCTTCATAACCCTCATAGCAAGATGGATCTTCGAACCGGTACCTGAATCGGCATTCATTATCATTCTAGTGTTTCCGACCAGCGTTACCTAGTCGGGGACAACGTAACCTGGTCGAAAGACATCTAGCAAGCAGGTCATCTCACTTAGAATATCTGATCTTTAAATACAAATCTTTAGAAGATAAATTCGTCTTCAAAATATTATGAGCCGAATACATCTTGTAATCTTATGACACTTTTGAGTGTCAACATTTATATGTGGATTATAAGTGCCCACACACGAAAAAAGGTAGCTATATGGTCTTGCATGCCGTAGAAGCAATAGGACCATACTTTGGAGAGAGCGAGAGGCTTTGGCCCCTTTTATAGGAGTGATAAGGAGCCTGGTATGCAGGTGGGAGCAGGGCGGTGGTAGTGGGAATGATGGGGATCTAGCTGTATCTGAAATCAACGGTCGAGATTTCCAGAGTATACTATTGGCGGCTTGGTTAAATGAAACGTTAGTGCAAAGGAAATAGGGAGAATTAGGTGGAAGGCCTCGAGTAAAAATTGGTTTAGATATTGAGCCTTTTTATTTTCGAATTTGGGTGGAAGACCTTGAAACAAAATTTTATTAGGTGGAAGGCCTTGTGTCCATTTTCAGCATTTAACGGTGTTAAGTAGGGGATAAAAAGACGAATTTACCCCTGAGTCAACAAAATAATAAAAAAAGAATTCTGATTTTTTATAATTATTTTGAGTATATGTATATATTTATATTATTCTCCGTAGTGAAAAAAATAATTTTATTTTTTTACTATGGAGAATAATATGAATATATACATATACTCAGAATATTATAAACAATTGAAATTATTATTTTTATTTTTTTGTTTCAGGGGTAAAATCGTCTTTTTGTCCCTTACTTAACTGCGTCAAGTGCTGAAAATGGACGAAAGGCCTTGCACCTAAGAAAATTTTGTTTCAGGGCCTTCCACCCAAATTCGAAAAAGAAAAGACTTGATACCTAAACCGAGTTTTTTTCGAGGCCTTCCACATAATTCGCCCAAAGAAATACACTGGTGGTTCACATAAGTGAACCTCCGCTGCTAATACTCCCTCAGTCTCAAGATATATGGCGCAATTTGACTTGACACAGTCTTCAAAAATATATTTTGACCTATAATTTCTCTTATAATACCTAATTTATAGAAATAAAAGTTTGATCATTAGAAAGTATTTCTAAATACAAATATAATACAATTACTTTTGTAGTTTAAGCTTTTCATATAATTAGACTAACTCTTAGTCAAAGATAAGAAAATTTGAATTTTGAAATACGTGCGCGCCTTATATCTTGGGACGAAGGGAGTAATTTTTTACATTATTAAGTGAATCGTCTAGCAGTGTTTACACTAGCGGTTGGTTAATGAAAACCTTCAAGATAAAACATCGTTATCGCTGGCGGTTTTTATAGCGAAACCGTTAGTTCAAAAATCAAAAGCGAAGAAATTGTCAGTCCAAAAAGCGTTAGAAGATAATCGTTGGATAAATCATATTTTGCCCATTCAGACTGCCCAAGAACTACAGGAATACGTTAAGCTATCGGAAGAAATTTGAGGAACTACACTTGACGAGAAAACAGGGAGGACAAAATTATGTGGCGTTGGACGTCGGATGGTGAATATATATACCTCTAAGAGTGCTTACCACATCCAATTTCAAGGGAATTACAACAAACTGAAATTATTGCCAATTTGGAAAGCTGAGACAGAACCCAAATGTCGTTTCTTTGCCTCGACGCTTCTCCACAAGAAGATACTTACCGCAAATAATGTGTCCAAACGAAACTGGGCCAATGATCCTATGTGCAAACTTTGCGAGGTTGACCCGGAGACACCAACTCACCTATGCAGAGATTGCCCTTTTACCATGGAAGTGTGGACTCATCTAAAACAATGGCTAAGTTTGTCGACAATGGACTCAGTAGCTCATTGCGGTTCTTTACATGGCTTTTGGCTTAAATGTCATGCTAGATTCGACAAACAGTGAAGGAGAAGAATAGATGGCATTTTGATCTATTTTTGGTGGAACGTCTGGAAGGTGCGAAATAGAAGAATTTTCCAGCAGAAAAGTTTAGAACCAAGACAAGTAGCTCTAATATCCAAAGATGACATTCAATGGTTTCACTATGCCAACGTTTGCAGTTGCTAGCTTTTGAGTGGGGTAGTTAGCTGTTTGGGGCCTGTGTGTCGTGGTAGTTGGAGTCCCTTTTCTGTCTTTGTTTTTTGGTCAGTTTTTCTTAACTCGTCTAATAAAAATTCTGCCAGGCTCTTGCCGTCTTTCTAAAAAAAAAGTCTTTGCGCCGACGGTTTTTAGCCTGGGTCAACAAATTTCGCAACACTGGTGCCAACTCGTTAGAAACCGCTAGTGAAAAATGAGGGCCACATGGAGAAATCGCCTGTGTGCTAGTGATTAAGAGTACTTGCGCCCGGGATCTGGCCGGCCATGGTTGCACAAGCATGTGCAGACATGATTCTTCATCACCATCAGCATCGACGTGCCGTACTTGATTTCATAACCAGCTCGTCATTGACGATTCGCTCACCACCGCAGCCCAACTCCAGAATGGAATGCCGGCCGGACCAATGGGCCGTGCATGTGCGCCAGTAGATAGTATGGCCCTCCGGCACGCGCTTCCTTTCGGCAACAAGGACTGTGGGAGAACGAAAAGCAACACCTTTCTCCCCTCCGGGCTCTATCGACGCACATGCGCATACGCTAATTCACGCCCTTCATTCCTTGCTTTCTGATCTAGTTATACATTATTATTAATAGGCGCCACCACACAACGCATAATTTTGCTTTTGCTCTCCATATATCTTATTTGTCTTGGTGGCCACACAACACCCACACGGATCACATACATATTAGCAACGTATTTTCGCAACGCCTAGATATGCTTTTGCGGTGATGATGGCAACAGTTCACGCGAGCCCATGGCAAGAATGGCGCGAAACTCGTAAAGTAGTAGCGTGGGCGATGCTTTGGACCCGTTTGGTACACGTCAGTTTCACTGGTGAAGCTGTGTTTTTAGAAAATAGCTTTATGAACAACTTTCTAGGTGAAGCCGAGCTGTTTTGGAAAAAATGTTTGACAAAACAGCTTCACCAACAACTTATGCATGGTTGGGAGAGAGAAATGGAGGTGTAAGCTGTGAACAGCTACTTTTTCAGCTTCATGAGTAAAGCTGTTTTTGTGAGAAAGGGAATAAAACAGCTTCATGAGTGAAACTGTTTTGTAAAATGGTGTTTGGCAAAAAAAAACAGCTCACAACTGTACCAAACAGTCCCTTTCCCCCAACATACCAAACAGGCCCTTTGCCCCAACATACACTTGCAGATTGTCTGTTGTATATCATGCACGGATCGAGCGGCGCTGCAGCTAGAGCTAGCTAACGGTAGGCGGATAGTACATGCGATCAGTTGGGGGATCGATCAGTCGGCGTACATGCTAATAAGCGGCCTACGTGTGGCATTCTGGCATGGGCGCGCGCGCGTGGAGTGCAGTGGAGATGGAAGCACCACCAAAACGCACATATATTGTACATGCGTTTTTTTTTTGAACTCGATGTTCGCGTAAACATTAAGTCTGTGATACTAACATACTACCGACGCGTGTTAACTACAGACTACTGTATGTAGCACCTACCAACGCGTGTTTGTAATTTTTTTGTAACACAGACAAGTCTCGTTGACATGCGTCTTATTACATACGCATGTCAATAACATGCGTCTTTATCTTCTTATACTTAAAAAGACCTGGGTGTTATCGTCGTACTTAGTTTTCGCCCCGCCCGGCGGTATTAAGTCGCGACGATGCGCTGACCCTCCCCGGCGCAACCGCTCGCGCCCGCCCACAAAGAGCACGCACCCGGCACCTCGGCGTCCTCCTCCCAGGCACCTTCGCCTCCTCCTCCCCAGCAACCACCGCGCGACGCTGCCCCGGCTGCCTCCCCTGCTAATTACCCCGTGCGCGGGCCTCATCGACAGTGAAAAAATCGGATTGCTTGCTCGGAAAAAATCCCGCCTCCCCACGATCCCACGTCACCGCCGCCAGCCCTCACGCCGTTGGCCTTCGCCATCGCCATTGCCCGTGCAATCCCGTGCGCTCTACCTGCCGAAGATATCGGTCAAGGAAACGACGCACCTGAACGCATCTTGGCCCCTAGTGGGTTTCGGTGATTGGATGAAACACAAGATTACTGTGACTAACGTGTGTTTTGCAGAAACAGGATTAAGTTAGGTCACAGTAATGGCAACGATACAGGCATATGGGTTTCATGTCCCCTGGCGATGGATATCGTTTCGGTTTTTTCAAAGGACGGACGACGAAGACGGTGGTAGACTAGGCTAAGTGTCATATGTTGTTGGAGGACACTTAGGTAGTCTTAGGTCTTTGTTTTTCCTTTGGCCGTACTATAAAGGGGAGCGTGAATCAGTAGCTTGACCTAGATGAGTTTATTGAGGTAGGTGTGGTGCAAACTTGTTATTTCATAGCCCTAGGTAGCTCAGAGAGATGCCTTATGTCGAGAGGATCAAAAGTCGTTAAGGCCGCGTCGCGATCCGAGTTGATTCTGTCGTTGTAAAGGGCATCGGACGCTGGCCTGGTGGACATCGGACGCGTCTGATGCTCACTCAGACTAGGGTTTAGTCTGGTGCGTGGCATCGGACGCGCCCGTGCCACTGTTCACGTGCGCGTGAACTGGAGGTTGCATCGGACGCTGGCATCGGACGCTGAGGGCCAGCATCCGATGTCCATGCAGAGAGGTTCCATAGAGGGTAAATCCACATCGGACGCGTCCGATGTGGTGGCATCGGACGCTGCCCAGCGTCCGATGCTCCTTTAACAGGTCTGACAAGAGGGTACAGTTGACCGTTGGTTGAGGTTATCGACGCGTCCGATGCCTTGCATCGAAGCGTTCGATGCCCCCACAGTGAGCCTGTTAACACTGGATTTTGGTCAACATTGAGAAGATGACAGGTGAACCCAACGAGCAGTGAGAAGAGCATTCGGCAGACGGCCAAGCGGTCGGTCTACCTGTGCGGTCGGCTATTTTACAAGGGTTACTCCATTCAGAAAATAGATATGGCAAGAGAAGCCAATCACGAGGATAATCGACCATGACCGTGACAGATTAAACGAGTATTCAACAAGCCAGAGGGGTCTGATCTCATTGGCCAGGAGTTGGATTTGGTGGCGTTGTGATGTGGCAAGCAAGCAAAGAAGGAATTTAAATATAAATATATATAAAGCATGCACATCTCGACGTCCAGTTCTATATTTAGCATAAATGGCTTCACGATGAACGAAACGCTAGAAGACGGCGTGCATGTCCAGTGTGCGGAGATGGGCGTATGAGGCATTCGGCAAGTATCCATGCGGTTGACTAGTTTCCAAGGATTCGGCAACTGCTCATGCGGTCGGCTATTCTGAGAAAAGAGAGTTTCCATTGAAACGACGGAAGCGAGAACCGATCGGGCAACAAAATTGCGACAATTAAGGCAATGAAGATTCCGAAAGGAGTTGAAGGCCAAGAATATTGTATTTTCCTTTAATATTTCATAGTCGTGTCCTCTTAGGACTTGTATTGCGTCCAGGGTATAAATATAAACCCTTGGCTATTGTAAAAAGTGTTCACAAGCCTATCAATACAAACCGGCTCCGTGCCACCTTCGAGTCCTTAGTCATGTCGTCGAGTTCTTCTAGAGGAATCATCGATCCGTCGACCTCCGTAAGTCCCGGCAACCTTGTTATCATGTCTAGTATCATGCGGTGGATTTAGATATGATGCAAGTAGTCTCGTTCGTTAAGCTTAGTATCGTGCGGCGGATTTAAGCTTATGATGGGAGGTTTTTGCTTGTGCCTTGTATCGTGCGGCGGATTAAGTCATGAGTAAAAATAGTTATCGGCTCTATTAGATTTGGTAGATCTAGTAGATTCATTAAGTTATCATGTGTTATGTGTTTTATTATTTAATTCTTGTAACACTCTTTTGTCCAATTTAGATTGATCTTTGTTCGGCCTTGTTTCACAAGCTCGCTTGTGTTTTGTTAATCATAAGATCAGGACGGCCGGATCAACTTTTAATCTAGATTATCACATGTTGTGGGTTCATGCATGTCAATCACGGTTAGGCTTTGATGGAACTGGGTATCGTGCGGCAGATACAGGTTTTAGATTGGTTTGATCATGCTTGTTTGTATGTTCCTTCTTCATGGACCCCAACTCGGCTAGTTTGTCGATCTTGGTTAAGCTTACCTGAGTAATGAGTATATATAGATCTGTTCAGACATATGCATGCTTTTAGCTTCTTATAATTAGATTGTATCATGCGGTGGATTAATCTAATTATAAGGAGTGGTGTAGATTTGTAGCAAGTGGTATCATGCGGTGGATTAGCTTCGTTCAAGTTTATGCTTGACGGGTTTATGAAGACTAGACGTGCGGCAGACTAGTTGGATTAGCCTATGCATGTTTTGTTTGAATAGATTTATATTTACAAGTTACCTATTTATTTTATTACATATGCGCTCGGCAATCAACATGTTTACATGCTTTCTTTTATACTTGCCGAATGACTTTATAAACCTGTTTGGACAGACAACTTCTATAGCTGTGTGCCGTCGTGATTGGCTTTCAAAGCCGTACATATGGAACTGTCCGGTCTCACCCGTCATGTTCCAGAGGTGTTCTCACGATTTTATCCCTTGTTGATTTTCAGGTCAAACCGACTGGCACGTCTCCGGATTCGACATACTCCGGGCACCCGATTGAAGCTAGCTTTTCGGCTTGCTGTGTGTGAGGCGCGGCGAACCAGATTTTGTGCCAACACACTTTTTGGCATGCTCGGTGGGACCACTCTATTTCAAGATGCCTGAGATCTACGACGATCAGATTGTGGATGTGACCGTGGATGACTTACCGCGAGATTTGAAAAGTTTAGTACAAGTGACTTGTAATGAACTTCAGCGCAAGTGCCTGATGACTTTTTTCAAGAACAAGAGCGGCAAGGTCTTCCAGAAGCAACCGTTCCCAAGGATTCTTCCTCACCACCAATCCGGGCTATCCGATAGCACTGAAGAGGAAGCTATTCAGAAGATGACCGGAATAATGTACAAAGTTGTATCGGAAGCCATGACCAATCACCAGTCAGCCTTCTTGAATACCTTTCGTGTCGTCATGGTTAGTACTTTCGGTCCAGTAATGAATAAATGCTTTGAAGAAGCCGCTGGTCCGATGCAGGGACCACTGTTGTTCCCAGTACCTCAACGTCGAAGGATTACCGAAGGTGGCGGAGCTGGCACAAGCACAGGTGGGATAGTCCCTCATGAGACGCAACAACCTCCCACAACTTATGGCCAGGTCACGTTCGGCACAACAGGGAATGTCCCGCAATCTGCTTCTAGAGTGTCTCCTGCAGCGAACAGGATACAAAGAAATATGTTTGGAGATGGATATCAGGAGTTCGTTGATTATAGCGCAATTAATGCTCTTCCAAATCCAGGCTACAAGAGTTCAGCCGGACTAAATCCTGGGGGGCAAGCACAAGCAGCTCCTGATTCAAGTATTGACCTCATCATGCATAGGATGGCTGATATGATGCAAAATCAATTTGGCCTAAAGCCAAAGAATCAGTCGTATGCTTACAAGTCCCCTTACCCACAGTGGTACAATCGGGTAGCACTTCCTCCAAGAGTAAAGCCTCCTACTGATTTTACCAAGTTTTCGGGTCAAGATGACACCAGCACCATAGAACACATCAGCCGATACTTGATGCAACTTGGAGAGGCAGCTACAGATGAAGCTTGGAGAATTCGGTACTTCCCGTTGTCATTGACAGGGCCAGCCTTCTCGTGGTTTGCTTCTTTGCCAGCAAATGCTATCAATACATGGGCAAAGCTGGAACAGAAATTTCATTCGTATTTCTTTACGGGCACCAGTGAGAAGAAGTTGGTCGACCTCATGAGTCTAAGGATGAAACCTGGCGAGACACCGCAAGAATATTTGCGCAAGTTCAGGGAGACCAAAAACCTTTGCTATTCCTTGAATATACCAGATGATCAATTGCCGGGGATAGCCATAGCTGGCATGTTGCCGAGTACCAAGGAGAAGCTATTCGACATGGAGTTTGATGACCTCGGGCAGTTATCACAACGGTTGGCAACGATGAGTAGTCAAGCCCAAGGGTTTAGAAGGAATAATCAATTCCAGAAGGGAGATGTGGCTACCGAAATGTATCAAGCTTTCTTAGAGGAAGCAACTGAGTATGATGATGAAGATGAGGTAGCTGCAGTCGAGATAATTTGGGCTAAGCAGCCAACTCAAGTCAACCAGCGATGGCTGAGGCAACAAAAAAGTACTTATGACTTTGATGTTTCCAAGTCAGATAAATTATTTGAATACTTATTGAAGGAAGGATGCATCAAGTTACCGGAAGGTCATCCTATGCTACACCCTGAAGAGGTCAAGGACAAGAAGTATTGTGGTTTTCATAATACCAAATCTCACTCCATAAACGATTGCCGAGTGTTCAGGGTGCGGATTCAGAAAGCTATCCAGGACGGACGTTTGAGGTTTGATGGAAAGATGAATGTAGATGGTAGTCCTTTTGGGCAGAATACTTTGTCCTTCTCTGTTAATATGGTTAATGCAGCTGATCCCAGAGGCAAAAACAAGATGAAAGTGTTAACCTCTAATAGAGCGAGAGAAGCTGGTACTGTTGACCCGGATCGACAAATTACAAATAAGGAATTTCGGCAACGAGTTCATTTCCAAAATAGCCAAATTGAGAAAGACAAGATACATAGCCGATTATCAGTTAAGCAAAAAATTATCTATTGATGGAGATTTGGACTCGCCACGCATACACATCGTACAGCATCGAGCGATCCATCGTGAAGAAGGACAAGACGAATGGCTGTTTCATCTTCAACGGTGGTTTGTGTAATTTTACACTCGCTTCTCTAATAGTTTCAGAGCTTAAAATTAAAATCATTAAAAAGCAAAACCTCTCGTGTTGCCTCTCTGCACTAAAAAAAACCTTGAAAAAAAATCCACTCTATGAATATGTGATATAAATATTTTGGGTTATCCATTGTTGAAATGAAAAATAGATGCTCTGTTTTATGTTTCACCTGTGTCTGGTTTATAGCTTTGATTTCTTTAAGATTTGGGTCTAGTGGTTATTATATTTTTCTTGAAGTCTTTGAAATTTGTGGGTTGCATGGAATTTAAACTTTGTCTGAAAGTAGTTATGGGATATGAATAGAGGTAGAATTTGCTATCACATTATTCTAAGAGATACTTGAAATTCAGAGATTTAATGAAATAATAAAATTTACTTATTGTCATATTGAGCACTGTCAAATCATTGTGACTACTAGTTGAGATTATAGTCATATTCTCAAGATCAAGATTCACGTACACGTTATAAACTAATAAGTGTTTTGCATGTGCATTCTCTCTTTGATTAAAAATATGAGGCTATTCTATAAATCTCAGAAATAAAAACGACGGACACGTGTCCGCCAGAACTGAGAAAGAAAAAAGGGCAAGTGACCACCCAAATAAAAATATGAAAAGGAAAAGGTCAAGTGACCGCCAAATAAAATAAAAGATGGTCGAAGGCCCAGTAGCCTCATAATTTTAAAAGGTAGGGAGAATGACATATGCAAAAGAAAAAGTAATAAAAATATTCACTTGCACTTCTTGATCTAGGTTTATGGCTTGTATCTCCTTATGGTCGAATCTTTGACTTTGCAATATTATGTGATACGATTTTATATAAATATAATGATAAAAACTCCGGATGAAAAGTGATCAAGGGGTAAAAGATAAACATTTTCTGTAGCTATTCTGTTTTGTAATCGCTTGAGGACTCAGTGAGATCTAAAGCCCCATAATTAAAGAGACGGATGGATGAGTAAGGTACCATTTTATTCAAGTTTAAAAGAAATCTTCGTTATGAAATATGATACTTTTGAGATGTAGTCAGCATTGCAGCATCTTCTGATCAATAAAATGGAAGAACTATAATATTTATACACATATGCATTTGTAACTAACTTGTTTCCACATGTATTGGAGGATTATTGTTTTACAAGCAAAATTGTGGAAACATGGTGAGAAAATGTTATTGCTATCAGTGGATTTCTTGGCTTTTTGAAGAAGACCAACAGAGATCAAATAGTTCGAAGCATGACAATTCATACTCCGAACTAGGGGGGCCTGTGTTAACACTGGATTTTGGTCAACATTGAGAAGATGACAGGTCAACCCAACGAGCAGTGAGAAGAGCATTCGGCAGACGGCCAAGCGGTCGGTCTACCTGTGCTGTCGGCTATTTTACAAGGGTTACTCCATTCAGGGAATAGCTATGGCAAGAGAAGCCGATCACGAGGATAATCGACCATGACCGTGACAGATTAAACGAGTATTCAAGAAGCCAGAGGAGTCTGATCTCATTGGCCAGGAGTTGGATTTGGTGGCGTTGTGATGTGGCAAGCAAGCAAAGAAGGCAATTTAAATATAAATATATATAAAGCATGCACATCTCGACGTCCAGTTCTATATTTAGCATAAATGGCTTCACGATGAAGGAAAGGCTAGAAGACGGCGTGCATGTCCAGTGTGCGGAGATGGGCTTATGAGGCATTCAGCAAGTATCCATGCGGTTGGCTAGTTTCCAAGGATTCGGCAACTGCTCATGCGGTCGGCTATTCTGAGAAAAGGGAATTTCCATTGAAACGCTGGAAGCAAGAACCGATCGGGCAACAAAATTGCGACAATTAAGGCAATGAAGATTCCAAAAGGAGTTGAAGGCCAAGAATATTGTATTTTCCTTTGATATTTCATAGTCGTGTCCTCTTAGGACTTGTATTGCGTCCAGGGTATATGCGGATACATGGGTGTATGCCGAGTCTCGAGTGATGAGTGATTGTCAACGGGTTTGATCGCAGGTTCTTTGGCTTGTGTTGTGCAGGTGTCGAGCACGGAAACAGTGATCGAGGACAAGGTGAAGGTCAAGTAGAAACGTGCCGTGCCGACGGACCGAGAGCGGTGAAGGGCGGACGTGAGGCTTGGACTGAGGGACTGGTGGCCTGAGGATCAGCTGTGGTGGCTGGCAGCCTGGGACAGCGACGAGCGAAGACTTGCGGGACATGGTGTTGTTCGGGTCGAGGACCTGGGGACATGTGTCGGTGGACGGGGTGCACGGGCGGTGCATCCCCTCTACAGCTTCGGTTTGGTGGTAGAGCCAGAGAAAAACCATCCGGTGGACGGTTTCCAGGTTTGGGCCTCAAAACCTGGGCGCTGATGGTTTCCGAGTTTGGCCACAAAACTTGGGGTGAGGACGGTTTCCAGGTTTGGGCCTCAAAACCTGGGTGCTACGGGTTTACTGAGTTTGGGCCACAAAACTCAGGCTACGGTGGGCTGGTTTCCCGGTTTGGGCCTCAAAACCGGGGGTTGGTCGTGAAGGCTGGTTTCCCGGTTTGGGCCTCAAAACCGGGGGTGCGACGTCTAGGAAAAGGACGCAGAGCGGTGGCGGCACGTGGTGGCAATCGGTGAGGTTGCGTCGAGTCAACGCTACCAGTTGTGCGGGCGTGGCCGTCAGATCCACCTTCCATCTAGTTGGTCCAGAATAACCTTAGGGTTTAGCTGGTTCGCTCTGTAAGTAGTTAGGGGTAGAGTGGGAATTAGGAATAGTTAGAATTAGGATAAGTAGGGGGAGACACCCACCTCCCCATCTATCTCAGTCATTTGCTCTTTGCTTCTAGGGTTTCCTGCTCTCCCAATCCCCTGCTGTAGCTAGCTGAGATCCGCAGAGAACCATACCTCTGTGTACTGGAGATTTTGAGGAAAAGAGGCCGTATCCTCACTGTTGTAGCGTGTGGTAGCCACACGGTTGCAGATCGATGTGTTGATTCGCGTTTTGGTTCGTGTTCTTCGCGTTCTTCGTTCCTCCGCGATTTTCTCGTCACTCGATCTCCCTCTCTAGTGCGTCTTTGCGAAATCCGTTTGAATCAACTTGTTCTTTATAGTGAGGAGGTCATTTCGACCAAAGGATTTCATCTAACTCCTCACGAACAAGTAGATCGGGTTGATTTTGTTTTCGTGGCGCTTTTTCGGTTCATACTCCTTCCCTTTCGATTTCCCGGTGTTTGAGTTGATTTGAGCGGAAGATTTCATGGGGATAGTCTCCTAACTACCTCGTGATCATCCTCTCCAAGTTTGGGATCAAGGGATTTTGGTTTGAATCGATTTGGGAGTGATTTGGGTGAAGGGCGATCAAAATCGCCCTCACTCGACAGCCGCGGACAGTCCACCACCTGACCGGCAGACAGTCCGGGCGTCGGGGAGCAGCCGGACCAGTGGCTGTGTTTTTTGGCTGATTCAGTTTTGGTTGACCGGCGGAGAGTCCGTAGTTCAAAGCCGCGGACAGTCCGGCAACCGTCCAGGGAACTTCAGCAGCACTGCAGTTTTGCTCTTTTGGCCGGCGGACAGTCCGCGACCTGAGCCCAGACAGTCCGCCACTGGGCAGACAGTCCGCGACCGTACTGCCGGACAGTCCGGGATCCTGCTGAAGCTTTCGGTTTTGTGCGTTTGCTCTCCCAGCTTCCTCGCTTGGTTTTTTGACTTCTTGTTTGGCCTTGTAGTTGACCAAGGAACCTCTCTAGGTATCTTTGCTACTTGTTAGCATTGGTATTTAGGGATTTCTCGACGTAGCCGTCTATCTACGTTCGAGACTTGGTTTTTGAGGGTTGAACTTGAGTCGGTACCTTTGGCGTTTGGTTTGCTATCGCTTTGTGGTGCCTCGCTGTGATCCAAGGGATCATCCACCCTCTTCCAAGGGTCGTGGGCATCACGTTCTCGGTCGTAGCTTTTGGGGGTTGATTTTGGGACAATCGGCCAAAGTTTCGAAAGAAATTTTTCAGCTCCCATTCACCCCCCTCTGGTCGCCTTGCTAGTGCATTCTCGGTCCTTAAATTGGTATCAAAGCGGGTTAAGGATCTTCCACCTTAGCCTGTTCCAGATCCACAGAAGGCGACATGGATCGTGGCGTGGGCAAACCGCCGTTCTTTGATGGGACGAGCTATGCGTATTGGAAGATACTCATGTCGGCCTATCTTCAGAGCATGGGCTCTTCTGTTTGAGAGATTTGCAATAGGGCTGATTACGTTGTCTTGGCTGCTCGTGCTACTCAGCTTCAGATCGATGAGCACGAAGCAAATAGCCGAGCTCGTAACGCTCTTTTCTCCTGTTTGAGCATGTCTGAGTTTGATCGCGTTTCTCACCTCCCCACGGCTCGGGAGATTTGGGCGACCCTCATGCGCTTCCATAAGGGAACCACTCAAGTCAAACCCCGTCTCTACGAGTCGCACAAGCGGGAGTATGACAACTTTCGACACATGCCTGGCGAGAGCATAGAGAGTTTATTCGCTCGCTTTCAGGTCATTGTCAACTAGATGAGAGCGAACAAAGAGCTGTTGCCTTTTGACGATCATGAGTGGGCTTTGAAGCTTTTGCACACTCTTGATCGATCGGTGTGGGACTCAAAGGTCCAGGCGATCATCGAATCGTCTAACTATGAGACCCTCACTTGCGACGAGCTCTTTAGCAAGCTCAAGTCTAGTGAGATTGACGCCATGTCGAGGGCTTCTTATGAAAATCCTTCTGGCCCGACTATGGCTTTGGTTTCTGGCTCTTCTGCTAACCCCTCTGGAGGATTTGCACTTTCTTCACTCTTCTCTGTCACAGAGGACCAGCTGGAGTCTTTGGGGGATGACGAGTTGGCAATGCTCGCCAACCGGTTCTCGCGGTTCCACAACAACCGCATGAACCGTCACCGCGGAGGAGGACGCTCAGGATGCTTTGAGTGCGGCGACCCCGACCACTTCATCGCCAACTATCCCAAGAAGAAGAACACATCTGGGAAGGGCGATCATGGGCACAAGTACGACTTCGGCAAGCGCAAGGAGAAGTACGTCCCCGCGAGGCACAAGCGGAGAGGCGGCTTCGACAAGGAGTACATCAAGAAGTACTTGGAGAAGTCCCAGGCTGAGCAGTGTGCGTTCTTCGCCACGCTCAGTGACGTCGACGGCTCGGATGACGACTCCGCTTGCTCAAGTGATGACGAGTCCGAGAAGAAGAAGAGGATCGAGGACAAGCTGAACGGTCTCTGCTTCTTCGCCGACGACGACGGCTTCTGCACCATGGCCCTCGGCAAGGAGGTCGACGGCGAGCTGGAGGAGACTCCTCGGAACGACGACGATGACGACACCTCTCAGGTATCTCTCACCCACGACGAGCTTTCTGCTGAGGTCGAGAAGCTTACTGCCGCCTTGCTTAGTCAGGACAAGTTGCTTAGGCGTGCTGCTAGAGAGCGCAAGGAGTTTAGGCAGAAGTGGGAGGACACGGTGAGGGAGCTTGAGTTCGCTAAGTCCACCGTGGTTGTTGCTGAGGAGGCTGAGTATGAGATGTGCACCAAGCACATGACTGACCTTCTCACTTTGAGAGGTAAGTATGCTGCGTTGGTAGGAGAGGTGGATGAGCTGAAGGCTAGACCCTCACTGTTGGGTGCTTGCAAGACTTGTCCTGTCTTGCAATCTGAGTTGGCAGAGAAGAATGCCAAGATTGTGTCTCTTGAAGAGGCCAACTCAGGTAGCACATGTGTGGCTAGGTGTGTTCTTTGTGAGGGTTTGGAGATGGAGATTGCGAACGTGAAGCATGACAAGAGGAAAACACATACCTTCGGACCATCTTGTCATGGGTGTCTAGCGGTGAGCCACAGCTCGGGATGATGATCTCCCAATTCAAGCGAGCTGCTGGAGGTCCTCGTGTAGGTTTTTCTCCGGGTGTTGATGTTTCATCTTTTGGAAAGATTGGAGAGTCGAGTGGTCTTAACCCATGTGAGAAGCCCAACTCCACCACTACTCCCAAGCTTACCAAGATTCCACCCAAAGAGCCACTCAAGCCTAACTCCAAGGATGGGGTCTTTGTTGAGCCTCCGAGAGCTCCACCCAAGAAACAATCATGGGCTCCCAAACCAAACCACCTCAAGAACAAGCTGGACACCATGCCACCCATCCAGGAGGAGCTTATGCCACAGAAGGGCAAAGTGATCCACACCCACTACCGTGAGTACCAACAACCCCCTTTGAGAGTGGTGAGGTACCATTGTGAGCATTGTGGGAGAGATGGACACTTGAGTGAGTTCTGCTTTCGGCGCAAGAGAGAGGCGCGCCGTGCTAGGGAGATGAACAATGCGGACATGTACCATCCTTTCCATGATGTACATGCGCCGAATGTTCAGAGGCGTGCTGCTAGGCCCAGAGGTCCAGAACCTCAAGTTCCCAGGCCTAGGCAGCGGAGAGGACGTGCCCGGCGGGAGCCTGCAGTTGTAGGTTATGGACCCCGTGGCGGTGGCTTTGTAGTTGAGAGTTTTCCTCCACCACGTTTTGAGTATCGCGGTGAGCGCTCTTTCCCCAGCGGACCACGTTTTCCTCAACGTGGTGATCGCTTCCCCCGTAGGCATGCTAGGAATGGTTTTTCTGCTAACCGTTCTTTTGAGCAGTCGGCCCAACACTGGTATTCCCCTTATTTCACTAACCCCAGTGTTGGACCGTATGCTCACCTTATGTCTTTTTATTGATGTAGGTAAAACGATTGGAGAATGTTTGGTTGGTGGATTCCGGGTGTTCGAGGCACATGACCGGAAATGCCAAGTGGTTCTCCAGTCTTAGTCCAGTCGCCGGAAAGGAGTTTATCACCTTCGGCGACAATAGCTAAGGTAAGGTTTTGTCTCATGGGTCGGTGCGAGTTAATGAGCACTTTGTGTTGCGCGATGTTGCTCTTGTTTCTAACTTGCATTTTAACCTTCTTTCTGTTTCGCAACTCTTAAACGACGACTATGAGATTCGTTTTAAACCGAATCTCAGTCGTATTTTGGATCCTCAGGGCAATCTTGTTTCTATGATTTCGCCCTTTGGAAAAGTCTTTCGTGCGAATTTCTCGGAGTCGTTTGGAGTTTCTCGTTGTCTTTTGGCTGGACCTTCCTCCTCTGATCTTTGGAAGTGGCATAGGAGACTAGGACATTTGAGCTTCGACTTGCTTGCAAGACTTAGCTCACTTGGCCTAATCCGAGGATTGCCCAAGTTGTCGATGGAGAAGGATCTTGTTTCCCATTCTTGTAGACATGGGAAGATGGTTGCCGCTCCCCACCATCCGGTGACTCAGGTCATGACACAGCGCCTTGGAGAGCTTTTGCACATGGACCTTGTTGGTCTGGCTCGGGTGAGCTCGGTTGGGGGGGAAGTGGTATGTGCTTGTCGTTGTTGACGATTTTTCGAGATATTCATGGGTCTTCTTTTTGGCTGAGAAGACCGAGACTTTCTCCTTTGCTCGCAATCTGATTTTACGTCTTCAGAACGAGTTCCCTTTGAACTCGATGCGAGCTATTAGGACTGATAATGGTTCTGAATTCAAGAATTCAGATTTTGAGAAGTTTTGTAACTCTTTGGGTTTAGAGCATCAGTTTTCTTCCCCTACACACCGCCCCAAAATGGTGTTGTAGAGAGGAAGAATCGGACCCTTGTAGAGATGGCCAGGACGATGCTCGATGAGCATAGTACTCCTCGGCGATATTGGGCCGAAGCTATGAGCACTGCATGCTACATTTCCAAACGCATTTTTCTCCGAGCTTTCTTGAAAAAGACTTCTTATGAGTTGCGTTTTGGAAAACTGCCCAAGGTGAGTTATTTTTGAGTTTTTGGTTGCCATTGTTTTATACTCAAAAAGGGCAACTTGGACAAATTTGAGTCTCGTTCTTCAGACGGTGTGTTTTTGGGTTATGGCACTCACACTCGCGCTTATCGTGTACTTAACCTTGACACTAACCGAGTCATGGAGACATCTGATGTCACCTTCGATGAGACCATGGTTTGTCCTTCTTCTCATTTTGAGCGTGCATGTGATCATGAGGTTGGTGAGCCTCTTTTTGATGACGAGGATGAGGGTGCTGAAGGTATGGATGATCCAGCACCCCCTCCACCTGCTGTGCCGCAAGGAGCGGCTTCTACGATGTCTCACGGCCCCAACACGTCTTCTTCCTGGGGGTCGTGGGATCCGCCACCCCGAGCGGTACCTTTTGTACCCGGGGAGGCACCAGCTACTGTTGAGGGGGAGATCACATCTGCACGGGAGGCGCCATGACACATCCAGCGCCAACACCCCCCTCAGCAGATTATCGGCAACATAGACGAACGAGTCACTCGGTCCAGGTCTCAAATCTCTCACTTTTCTCATTCTGCTTTTGTTGCTGATTTTGAGCCTCGAGATGTTGGACACGCTTTGACGGATCCGGATTGGGTCAATGCCATGCATGAGAAGTTAGAGAATTTTGAGCGAAATCGGGTTTGGGTGCTAGTTCCACCTCCTCCAGATTGTAAGCCTATTGGGACAAAATGGGTTTTCAAAAACAAGCAAGGAGAGGATGGCCACGTTGTTTGAAACAAGGCCAGGCTTGTAGCGAAGGGCTATAGTCAGAAGGAGGGGATAGACTATGACGAGACTTTTGCTCCTGTAGCTCGTTTGGAGGCTATTAGGATACTCTTGGCTTTTGCAACATCCAAAGGTTTCAAACTTTTTCAAATGGATGTCAAGAGTGCCTTCTTAAACGGCTACATAGAAGAAGAGGTTTATGTTGAACAACCCCCCGGTTTTGAAAATCCGAAGTTTCCAAACCATGTCTTCAAACTCCACAAAGCTTTATATGGTTTGAAACAAACCCCTAGAGCCTGGTATGATAGGTTGAAAACCTTTTTGCTTGCTAAGGGTTTTAAAATGGGATGTGTGGATAAAACACTTTTTCTCCTCAAGCAAGACAAAGACACTCTCTTGGTCCAGATTTACGTGGATGATACCATTTTCAGTGGTTCTTCTCACGCTTTGGTTGCCAAGTTTGCAGATACTATGAGCAGGGAGTTCGAGATGAGTATGATGGGCGAGCTGACTTTCTTTCTCAGATTGCAAATTAAGCAATCCCGAGAAGGGACGTTTGTGCACCAGGGCAAGTATACCAAGGACTTGCTGATGAGGTTCGATATGGGTGAGGCCAAGCCTCTTCCAACACCCATGTCGACCACGACGGCCCTGGATGCAGACAAGGATGGAGAAGCTGTGGACCAGAAGGAATACCGAAGCATGATCGTGTCGCTGCTCTACCTGACGGCGACACACCCGGACATCCAGTTCGCGGTGTGCCTGTGTGCGCGCTTTCAGGCGTCGCCGCGCACTTCTCATCGTCAGGCGGTGAAGCGCATTTTCAGGTACCTTCGTTTCACACCTGAGTTCGGGATTTGGTATTCAGCTTCCTCCACCCTCTCCCTTTGCGGTTATTCCGATGCCGATTTTGCTGGTTGTCCACTTCTGGGACTTGCCAATTTATTGGTTCTTCTCTTGTATCGTGGTCTTCTCGCAAGCAGTCTAGTGTCGCCCAGTCTACCACGGAGGCTGAGTATGTCGTTGCGGCTAGCTGCTATTCCCAGTTGCTTTGGATGATGGCCACTTTGCGTGATTTTGGTCTGAGCTTTTCTCGTGTTCCTTTGCTTTGTGACAGCACGAGTGCGATTAGCGTTGCTAAGAACCCCGTGCTTCACTCGAAGACCAAACACATTGATGTGCGCTTTCATTTTCTGCGAGACCACTATGAGAAGGGTGATATCGACCTTTGCCATGTGGATACTCATCATCAGTTGGCTAATATTTTCACCAAACCTTTGGACGAATCAACCTTTAATCAGTTGAGGGGTGAGCTTGGTGTGTGTTTCCCCTTTTAGATGGGGGAAACATTTTGGTTCTTGTATCATAGACTGACTATTTTCTCGTTTGTTTTGCTTTACATTTCAGCATACGCTTTTACATTCTGAGCTTCATGCATATAATCTTTAGAATGTAATTATGCTCTGTTGAGTATGCTCCGATGCTATTTGTTGATGCTAGTAGCTTATGCTCTTTCTGATCACTAATACATGTTGTGAGCTGATCTATTTTTGAATGGTGAACCTGCTTAATAACAAACATAAAACTTGGAAATGTTCACCATTGAGATATGCAACTAGCATGTGTAGGTTGTGTTGAATACACTCGTGCTTTTCATATATGCTAGGTTGCTATGTCTCTAGTTCTGAGTCTGTCACTTGCTTGGTATGTTCATATTCTGTTTAAAATCTGAACCAAGTCTTAAGTGAATTGAAAAGATCGAGATGGGATTGCTTGTCAACACATCACAGTTTCGAGATTGTTTCTCATTGCACCTTGAGTTAAACTTGAGCTGTGTAGTGTATGACCGAAACTGTTGCTTTAAGCTTCTGATTGCTTCTGCATAGGCTTCGCACAGTTGGAAAGTTAGGCAATGACAAAGCTTTCAACCTCTCGCAATTACATGCTGAAATTCGAACTTGTGTAATCTTAACCGCTGCAACTCCGATAAAATTTGGATACACAAGTCTATGTTTCATTCCATAGCATGATGATTGAACTGTGCTACGGGTAGTTCACCTTGTATACATGTTTAGCAGTTGACTGATTTCCTGTCTATACATGTTTTGTGCTATTTTGATGGTGAATACCTTTTTGGCTAAAAACTGCTCACTTTGCTCATATGTTCATAATTCATATTTGGTGATCAGTTTGAGCCTTCGCTAGTTAGTATGCTTTCCAGTGAGTCGTTGGAGCTATACTGTTTAGAGCATCCTTGCATTTTCTTGACTATATTCCTGAAGCTGCTAACTTGCATTTTGACTCATATGCATTCTGGAAGGGGGAGTACTTCTCTTGTTGGCACTTTTGATGGTGCATTTTCTAAGGGGGAAAAATCGTTTTCTGTTCCTTTTGCTTGATGGTGCATTTTCAACTAAGGGGGAGAAAATTTGGACAAATCATGCCTCCCAAGTTTCACTAAGGGGAGAGGAATCGGTTGTGTGCACCATGCAAGGGGGAGTTTTGCTCGTGCTGAATTTTTGAAATTTCCAATTGGTTCGGAGCGCTTTGCTAAGTTGTGTTGAGCCTTTGCCTCTATCTTGAGGGACTAGCAGTCGCATCCTTGCTTCAGTTGGTTCCAGTGATGTCGAGTTTTTCAGTTGGTATCGAGCTTTTCAGTCGATGTCGAGCTTTCTTGCTAGTTGTGTTGAGTCTTCGTGCCTCTATGTTGAGGAACTAGCATTTTGCTTCGATTTTTGGTTTTCAATTGGTATCGAACCTTTTCTTGCTAGCGGTGTTGAGCCAGTTCTACCTCCTCTTGAGGGCAAGCTTTGCTTTGCTTGGTCGCGTCGAGCCGTTGCCCATGTCTTTGGGGATCAAGTTGTCTTGCTCCTTCCACTTGACCTTCTTCGGCTTTGCTATGCTTTTTCGGTCATTTGGTCGAGTTCTCTCTTCTCCTTCTTCCTCCTTCTATTTCCATTATGATTTGTGTGAGTAGTTGACAATGCACTCATCAAGGGGGAGATTGCGGATACATGGGTGTATGCCGAGTCTCGAGTGATGAGTGATTGTCAACGGGTTTGATCGCAGGTTCTTTGGCTTGTGTTGTGCAGGTGTCGAGCACGGAGACAGTGATCGAGGGCAAGGTGAAGGTCAACTAGAGACGTGCCGTGCCTACGGACCAAGAGCGGTGAAGGGCGGACGTGAGGCTTGGACTGAGGGACTGGTGGCCTGAGGATCAGCTGTGGTGGCTGGCAGCCTGGGACAGCGACGAGCGAAGACTTGCGGGACATGGTGTTGCTCGGGTCGAGGACCTGGGGACACATGTCGGTGGACGGGGTGCACGGGCGGTGCATCCCCTCTACAGCTTCGGTTTGGTGGTAGAGCCAGAGAAAAACCATCGGGTGGACGGTTTCCAGGTTTGGGCCTCAAAACCTGGGCGCTGATGGTTTCCGAGTTTGGCCTCAAAACTCGGGCTGAGGACGGTTTCCAGGTTTGGGCCTCAAAACCTAGGTGCTGCGGGTTTACTGAGTTTGGGCCACAAAACTCAGGCTACGGTGGGCTGGTTTCCCGGTTTGGGCCTCAAAACCGGGGGTTGGTCGTGAAGGCTGGTTTCCCGGTTTTGGCCTGAAAACCGGGGGTGCGACGTCCAGGAAAAGGACGCAGAGCGGTGGCGGCACGTGGCGGCAATCGGTGAGGTTGCGTCGAGGCAACGCTACCAGTTGTGCGGGCGTGGCCGTCGGATCCACCTACCATCGAGTTGGTCCAGAATAACCATAGGGTTTAGCTGGTTCGCTCTATAAGTAGTTAGGGGTAGAGTGGGAATTAGGAATAGTTAGAATTAGGATAAGTAGGGGGAGACACCCACCTCCCCATCTATCTCAGTCATTTGCTCTTTGCTTCTAGGGTTTCCTGCTCTCCCAATCCCCTGCTGTAGCTAGCTGAGATCCGCAGAGAACCATTCCTCTGTGTACTGAAGATTTTGAGGAAGTGAGGCCGTATCCTCACTGTTGTAGCGTGTGGTAGCCACATTGTTGCAGATCGATGTGTTGATTCACGTTTTGGTTCGTGTTCTTCGCGTTCTTCGTTCCTCCGCGATTTTCCCGTCACTCGATCTCTCTCTCTAGTGCGTCTTTGTGAATTCCGTTTGAATCAACTTGTTCTTTATAGTGAGGAGGTCATTTTGGACCAAAGGATTTCATCTAACTCCTCACGAACAAGTATATCGGGTTGATTTCGTTTTCGTGGCGCTTTTTCGGTTCATACTCCATCCCTTTCGATTTCCCGGTGTTTGAGTTGATTTGAGCGGATGATTTCGTGGGGATAGTCTCCTAACTACCTCGTGATCATCCTCTCCAAGTTTGGGATCAAGGGATTTTGGTTTGAATCGATTTGGGAGTGATTTGGGTGAAGGGCGATCAAAATCGCCCTCACTGGACAGCCGCGGACAGTCCGCCACCTGACCGGCGGACAGTCCGAGCGTCGGGGAGCAGCCGGACCAGTGGCTGTGTTTTTTGGCTGATTCGGTTTTGGTTGACCGACGGACAGTCCGCAGCTCAAAGCCGCGGACAGTCCGGCAACCATCCAGGGAACATCAGCAGCACTGCGGTTTTGCTCTTTTGGCCGGCGGACAGTCTGCGACCTGAGCCCGGACAGTCCGCCACTAGGCAGACAGTCCGCGACCGTACTGCCGGACAGTCCGGGATCCTGCTGAAGCTTTCGGTTTTGTGCGTTTGCTCTCCCAGCTTCCTCGCTTGGTTTTTGGACTTCTCGTTTGGCCTTGTAGTTGACCAAGGAACCTCTCTAGGTATCTTTGCTACTTGTTAGCATCGGTATTTGGGGATTTCTCGACGTAGCCGTCTATCTACGTTCGAGACTTGGTTTTTGAGGGTTGAACATGAGCCGGTACCTTTGGCGTTTGGTTTGCTATCGCTTTGTGGTGCCTCGTTGTGATCCAAGGGATCATCCACCCTCTTCCAAGGGTCGTGGGCATCACGTTCTCGGTCGTAGCTTTCGGGGGTTGATTTTGGGACAATCGGCCAAAGTTTCGAAAGAAATTTTTGAGCTCCCATTCACCCCCCCACTGGTCGCCTTGCTAGTGCATTCTCGGTCCTTCAGTATAAATATAAACCCTTGGCTATTGTAAAAAGTGTTCACAACCATATCAATACAAACCGGCCCTGTGCCACCTTCGAGTCCTTAGTCATGTCGTCGAGTTCTTCGAGAGGAATCATCGATCCATCGACCTCCGTAAGTCCCGGCAACCTTGTTATCATGTCTAGTATCATGCGGTGGATTTAAATATGATGCAAGTAGTCTCGTTCGTTAAGCTTAGTATCGTGCGGCAGATTTAATCTTATGACGGGAGGTTTTTGCTTGTGCCTTGTATCGTGCGGCGGATTAAGTCATGAGTAAAAATAGTTATCGGCTCTATTAGATTTGGCAGATCTAGTAGATTCAATAAGTTATCATGTGTTATGTGTTTTATTATTTAATTCTTGTAGCACTTTTTTGCCCAATTTAGATTGATCTTTGTTCGGCCTTGTTTCACAAGCTCGCTTGTGTTTTGTTAATCATAAGATCATGACAGTCGGATCAACTTTCAATCTAGATTGTCACATGTTGTGGGTTCATGCATGTCAATCACGGTTAGGCTTTGATGGAACTGGGTATCGTGCGGCAGATACAGGTTTTAGATTGGTTTGATCATGCTTGTTTGTATGTTCCTTCTTCATGGACCCCACCTCGGCTAGTTTGCCGATCTTGGTTAAGCTTACCTGAGTAATGAGTATATATAGATCTGTTCAGACGTATGCATGCTTTTAGCTTCTTATAATTAGATTGTATCATGTGGTGGATTAATCTAATTATAAGGAGTGGTGTAGATTTGTAGCAAGTGGTATCATGCGGTGGATTAGCTTCGCTCAAGTTTATGCTTGACGGGTTTATGAAGACTAGACATGCGGCAGACTAGTTGGATTAGCATATGCATGTTTTGTTTGAATAGATTTATATTTACAAGTTACCTGTTTCTTTTATTACATATGCGCTCGGCATTCAACATGTTTACATGCTTTCTTTTATACTTGTCTAATGACTTTATAAACCTGTTTTGACAGACAACTTCTATAGCTGTGTGCCGTCGTGATTGGCTTTCAAAGCCGTACATATGGAACTGTCCGGTCTCACCCGGCATGTTCCAGAGGTATTCTCACGTTTTTATCCCTTGTTGGTTTTTAGGTCAAACCGACTGGCACGTCTCCGGATTCGACATACTCCGGGCACCCGATTGAAGCTAGCTTTTCGGCTTGCTGTGTGTGAGGCGCGGCGAACCAGATTTTGCGCCAACAGAGCCCTGTTAGGTGCTCTTTTGGATGACCGGTTGGGGGAGTATTTATACTCCTTCCACTCATTCATTAGAGTGTTCTTGCCACTTCCATCTGCTGAGAGACACATTGTGAGTGTGAGAAAGTGCAAGAGCCCTAGTGAGGTTGAGTGAATTGCTAATTGAGAGAATTAGTGACCTCCTAGTGAGAAATGAGTAACAAGTGTGCCTCCATCCATCTCTTTGGACTTGTGTTGGTCAAGTGAGAGTTCTAGCTTGTTACTCTTGGTGATCGGCATCACCTAGACGGCTTGGTGGTGATCGAAGAGCTTGGTGATCATCCGGAGGCTTTGTGGATGACCGAAGTCAAGTTGTGACCGGTAGCGAGTGATTCACTGGGCCGGAGTGGCGAAAAATCAGCTCGTAGTGAGCACTTGATCCTTGCGCGGATCAAGGGGGAGCGATACCCTTGCACGGGTGCTCCAACGAGGACTAGGGGGTGTGCCGACACCTCGATACCTCGGGAAAAAGATCATCATGTCATCTCTACTCTCTTTACTTACGCATTTACATTTGAGCAATTCAATTCCGCAATTTACTTGTTGTTCATCCTTACTTGAATTGCCATGCTAGAGTAGAAATGGTTTAGCGATAGTCTTTTGTGCGGTTGTTGTTAGTGAAACACAATTCTAGGCACTAGAGGGTTAATTGGGGCTTGATAGGTTTTAATTCTTGCAAGAAGTTTTAGAAAAGCCCAATTCACCCCCCCCTCTTGGGCATCTTGATCCTTTTAATTGGTATCGGAGCCTCATGCTCTCGATTTAGGCTTAACCGCCTAGAGTTAAGATGTCCGGAGGTGATGGACCACCTCCCATGTTTGAGGGAGACGACTTTCCATATTGGAAAATCCGTATGGAGTCGTACCTAGAAGCGGTTGATGTAAGATGCCGCGAAGCCGCCATAACAGGGTTCCCCAAACCCAAGGAGGGCACTAGCCTCACGCCACATGAGGAAGAAAATGAAAAGTGGAATGCAAAAGCCAAAAACATTCTATTTAGAGGCATTTGCAAGGTTGTGTTTAACCGCGTCCGAAACCACAAGAATGCCCATGATCTATGGGATAACATTTGTGCTCTCCATGGGAACCAATAGTGAGCATGAGGAGCGATATCATTTAGTTATGCAAAAGCTTCATTCATTTGATATGCATGCTAATGAAAGTGCAAATGAAATGTACTCACCCTTGAATGTTCTTGTAGAAGAGCTAAATGGACTTGGCCTCACACAAATGCAACCATCTGATGTTGTGAGGAAAATTCTTTGTGTCCTTCCAATTGACAAATATGGGCACATTGTGATGGTGCTACATCAAAGCGATCTTTCCACCGCTACACCTACTCAAATCTTGGGAAAGATCAATGCGCATGAGATGTACATGCACATCACACCAAGTGGTGGCTCCTCCACCGACAAGAAGAAGGACTTGGCCTTCAAAGCAAGTCATGACAAGAAAGGCAAGTCCAAGGCTATCGAGGTGCATCATGAGAGCTCAAGTGATGAAGAGGATGAATCCAACATCGCTCTTATGGTGAGAAAGACCACCAAGATGTTGAAGAAGCTTCACAAGAACGGGGTCAACTTTGACTCAAGAAAGAAGAAGTTCTTCACAAGTAGCAAGAGGAGAGCAATCTCCAAAATGGATTGCTACAATTGCGGTGAGCTTGGCCATCTTGCTCACCAATGAACCAAGCCCAAGAAGGACAACTACAAGAACAAGAACAAGGGCAAGAAGTATGATTCATCAAGCGAAGATGAGAAGAAGAATGAGAAGCCCTACAAGAAGAAAGATGGCAAGAAGAAGCAATACCACAAGAAAGGTGGTAAAGCATACATTGTTGGTGATTGGCTCATCGACATTTACTCCTCCGGTGGCTCATCCGATGAAGATAGTGATGATGAGAAGGAGAAGGTGGCCGCTCTAGTCATTGGCTCCTCTACACCACCACCACCACCGTCACCATCATCATCTACACACCTATGCCTCATGGCTAAAGGTGATCGAAAGGTACAAAGCAATGATGACTCTAGTGATACTGATAGTGATGGTGAATTTGAGGCACCTTCTTATGATGAGCTTGTTAAATTGCTAAACAACTACTCTAAAATCATAAGAAAGACCAGAGCTAAAAATGAAAAGCTTTTTGATGAAAATGAATCTCTTGTTGAGAAGTATGATCATGCTATACATGCTAGTGATGTACTAAAAGATGAACTTGCTGCTATGTCATCATCTATCAAGGAGCTCAAGTCCTCTAACAAGGAGCTCAAAGCTAAAAACGAAAAACTTGATAAGATGCATAGTGACCTTACCACTAGTTATGCTTTGCTCAAAGAACAATACACTCAAGTGAAAGTTGATTATGATACTCTCACTGTTGCTTATGATATACATTCACATGAGACACATGATGCCCCTAACCTTTTTATTAAGTGTGACATAGCAACATCTTGTGAGGACTTGGTTGGTGAGCATGATGAGCAAAGAGCTAGTGGCAAGGGCAAGAAATTGGTTGTGGCCGATCACTATGATGACTATATCAAGATCAAGAATGAGAATGCAAAGCTCAAGGTTGATCTAGAGAAGCTTACAACCACAAAGCAAGTTGTCATTGAAACTCATGATGATGACTATAGCATGTCACTTGAGCTAGACATGCTAAAAGAAGAAAAAAAGAGATTGAAGATGGAGAGGGACTACAAAATGACACCATCCCAATTGGAGCTCCAACAAGAGAATGACAAGCTCAAGAAAGAGAAAGAGCACCTCACCACCGGATTGAAGAAATTCACCAAGGGTCAATGTCTTCAGAGTGAGCTACTCATGAACACCGTGATGAAGACAAATAGAAATGGCATTGGCTTCCTTGAAGAGAAGATGAAGCAACGCAAGAGCATCACTAAGCCAAAGAAGAAGAAGATTGGAAGATGCTATGAGTGTGGAAAATAAGGTCATTTTGCTCATGATTGTGAAGAGCCAAAACCCACACCCTTTGCTTTCAATGCTCACTACATGCTTAGACTGCAGAGACATGGGTGTATGCCGAGTCTCGAAGTGATGAGTGAATGTCAACGGGTTTGATGCGCATGCTCTTTGGCTTGTGTTGTGCAGGTGTCGAGCACGGAGACAGTGATCAAAGGCAAGGTGAAGGTCAAGTAGAGACATGTCGTGCCGACGGACCGGGAGCGGTGAAGGGCGGACGTGAGGCTTGGACTGAGGGACCGGTGGCCTGAGGATCAGCTGTGGTGGCTGACAGCCTGGGACAGCAACGAGCGGAGACTTGCGGACATGGTGTTGCTCGGGTCGAGGACCTGGGGACACGTGTCGGTGGACGGGGTGCACGGGCGGTGCATCTCCTCTACAACTCCGGTTTGGTGGTTGAGCCACAGAAAAAACACCGGTGGACGGTTTCCAGTTTTGGGCCACAAAACCTGGGTGCTGCGGGTTTGCCGAGTTTGGGCCACAAAACTCAGGCTGAGGACGGTTTCCAGGTTTGGGCCTCAAAACCTGGGCGCTGGCGGGTTTCTGAGTTTGGGCCACAAAACTCAGGCGATGGCTGGCTGGTTTCCCGGTTTGGGCCTCAAAACCAGGGGATAGACTTGAAGGCCTGGTTTCCCGGTTTCGGCCACAAAACCGGGGGGCGGATGCCTTGTGTATAATTCAAGATTCAATGATAGGAGCCCACACCTGCTTCCCCTTATATATCCGGGTGAAGCATAGCGCAGACCGAGTCCTAGTCGGTTAGATTAGAGGAGTCCTATTCTAATTACAAGGCTTCCTTTAAGAACTCAACTAGATTACAATAAGAGTCCTAATCCAAATACGCTTTGTATCAAGTCTTCGGATCTCGAGTGCCGTCCGGGATTAGTTGGAGGGATCATCTTATGATGATATCTCTGACATCCTGGTCCGTCAAGCCCCCGAGCTCTTCATCATTTTCTAAGATCATTATCTTCTCGTTTCTCTTTGAGAATGTCCAAGTAATGTCTTGAGAAATCTTGAAGTGCTCCGTAGGTAAAGAACTTCCATGGCGCGCACTTTTCCCTGAAAAGTGCACCCATAGGGTGTAGCCCCCGAGCCTCTTGTTATTTATAATAACTTTGAGGATCTTTTGAGCCTTTTTCGAGTAATTCTTGGGTAAGAAAAAATATTTTCTTTATGGTATATACCCTGCAGCCCCCGAGCCAAAGTTCCGAGTACTTGGTAGTTGGTTCTTGGGGTCTTCCAAATGTATGACCGGGTAATCCATAAAGGTCTTGAAGAATCAAAACATGCCACTGATGTGTTGCATATTCCATCTCAGTAATAAATGTTCAGCTTCAGGTGGGTAATGTTTTCAACAAACATCCCTTATCACCCCCCACTAAAAAAAATTATTGTGGAAACAGCAATAATTGACCAATGACTGTTCCAACTGTACGTACTAAAGATTTTTGTCGTGTTCTGCAACTGCAAAGTTTGTCATCTTCCTCTTGAAGTGCGCATGGGAATCAAGTCCATCATCAATGCCAGGCTTCACATGTGCAACAGTGCATCGGTTGAATTATTTGACCCTTGGGTCACTTTTTGTCCGTAGACAAAGTCTATAGACCAAGAGGAATCCGCCTATAAATACCCTGTCTGGGAAGTAAAGAACTCATATCCTTTTAAGTTTATGTCTTCCTCCAGTTCCATGAGTATTATAGGAGTAATAGTGGAGATGGCCGAACCCCCGGGTATCTCCCTTAGATAAGGTGTCCAGAAGAACTCTTGTGAAGGGACCATCTGCCAGGGTGGTTTCCAAGTGGTCGCGAGCAGAGGGATACAGAGGTGCGCCTAGAAGAACTCTTGTGACTACCACTCGTAGATAACCTCGGAGTCACAGGTTGTCAAAAGGCGGCGAGGGTGATGGTCTTCCCCCCGAGTTCCTTGAGTACTGGGGTGGTGCCTGAGGTCCACCTTGAGATGCACTGAAAAGATAGTGTCTACCCAAGGTTCTGTGTCTGCTTTACTGCGTCTCACTGAACCTGGTCCTTGGTGCATTAGGCATCAAGACTCTGTACCTTGATTACACTAGAGTAGCGTTTTACATCCTGATTGTACTTGTGCTGGTAATTGCTGTATCTCAAGATGTTGCCATGTATCTCTGTTGTAATTCTGAGTAATAATAAATAAGATCCAGGTACTTGGAATATTTTCCGAGTCCTCTGTCTTGTTCTCCGAGTACTAAATGTGTCTTGTGAAAGAAAGAAGCTTGTTTGTTTGTTGTATGACTGTTCACTGCTGCTAATGCTGTCCGAAACGTTCTCCCAGCCGTTAGGGTTTTGAACGGTTTCATAACACCGTCTGGATAAGATGAACCGTTGCCGAAACAGATCTATAATAAGCCACCGTCGGGCCTGTTTTTTCCTCATGATTTCATCAGTCCATTGCTTTCAGAGCTAGAAATCTTCTAGCCAATCCTCAGTTGGTGCGCAAAAAATCTCTCGCCACCAACTTGGGTCCCAAGAGGCAAACTGCGGCGGAGAAGAAGAAGCCTAGGATCACCACTACTAGGAGACCGCGTCATCCTTGCCCGCCTACTGATGTCTTAGCGTAGAAAATGCCGGATACCAGGCAGACGGAGCTGGCGTACTTGGCCCAGCTAGGACTTCTCCGAGCACAACCGCTTGATGGATGGAGGGCATCGACGGATCATCGCGCTCCCGCCCCCAATCCCACGGAGATAGTCATGTTCAAGTCCTTCGTAGAGCGGGGATTGGGACTTCCGGCGTCTGACTTCCTGCGAGGGTTGCTCCATTACTATGGTTTGACTCTCAACCATATCACTCCCAACGCCTGCTTCCACATTGCAATTTTTACTCATCTGTGTGAAGCTTTTCTGGTATCTGCCCTTCCTTTACTCTCTTTCGCTATTTCTTCTGGGTAAAGTGTCAACCCAGCGATGCTAGCGTAGAGGTAGTCGGAGGGGCTAGCATCCAGCTTAGACTAGAGGTAGCTAGTCAATACATAGTTGTAGAGTTGTCGGAGTCTGTCCGGGATTGGGCTGCCGGATGGTTTTATATGGCCAACCCACCGCCAGCCCTTCGCCGTCATGATGGATGGCCTCCACGGAAGTGCCGGGAATGGAAGGACAAGATTACTGCCGTTGAGGTAGAGGCTGTCCAACCCTTCATTGATATGATAGACGGGTTGAAGCTTGGCGGATTGAATGGGTACACCGTCGTCCAAGACTTCATCGCACGCCGCATCCATCCTCTTCAACAGCGAGCCAACTTTGGCTTTGAGTACCTGGGTACGAAGGACCCGGGTCGTCATGACTTCGAGCAACTGCCTGATCATGAGATCCTGAGGAGGGTGAACCGACTGCTCAAGAGCCGTGAACACCTTGTTCCGGTGATGACGACATTCTCTGCCATCAACCCGCCTCCTTAGGTGAAAAGTTGTCTTGTCTTGTCTTTAAGATTTTTAGTAAATATCGTTCTGACTTGACTGATTTTTCTTCTTTATAGGGCAAGGGGAGGGATAACAATGATTGTCCGTCCCTGCCTCCGGCGACTGAAGAAGGCGGAGGCATCGCTCTCGGGGGTCCTATCAGAAGTGAGGACCTCCCAAACAAGTCGAGCTCTCCTGGTGACTTTGACTGGCTTGACTCAGATTCAACTGATTCTGATATCATGCTCATAGATCCGGAAGCCGAAAGTAGCCGGAAGAGGTCTCCGACTCCACTGCAAGAAGCCGGAGAACCTGTCCCAAAGAAGGCTCGCATTGGTAATCGCCGTGCTTGTCGAAAAATACTTTTGTCAACAGAGTTGGCTGAAAAGCACTATAGTATGGGTGCTCCGGGTAAGGAGAAAACCCGAGTACTCTATAGTCCTTCTGTATCTGGATTTTGATAAACTCTTGTCTTATATATGGCTGTGTACTAGATGCTGAAACAACCCAAGGGGCGTCAAGTGGTGCGGTCCCTGAAGAGGCTCCGGCTTCGGACCCGCTATTGAAGAAGCCTCTCTTGAAGTTGCCGCGGTCATTGAAGCTCGTAAAGTAAGTTACGAACTTGCTTTTAATATCCGCATAGCTCTGGTATTAACATAGATGCTTGTTTGTCATAGGAAAACGAAGCTTGCTGCAGCACCTGCAACTGCTGTCCCCGAGGCCCAGGCAGTAGAGGAGCCGGAGACGCTGAACGAAGATGAGTCCAGCGTCCCTCCAATCTGTAGCCAGGTAGATCCTCTGCCCGGCTCCTCTCCATCCAGATCCCCGGTTGACGCAGCGCCTGAAGCGAATGTTCTCCCTTTGCCTCAGGTTGGTGTGCCCTTTTCAATCTTCCGTTCTCCTGCTCAATTGGAGTTTGACCGAGTAATCAATGAGTGGTTTTTCCGCACTCGACAGCCGGATGAACCAACTTTGGAGATGATCTTGGCTGACGTCCAAGCTGAAGCTTCCACTCGTCCGCAGGGAGTGTCTGCTGATGCCCCTGAGTCCTCGCATCAGGGAGCGACGCTCGATGTTATGGGGTATGACCAAGACCTCACCCGTCTAAAAGATTTGAGCGATCAAGTCGCCGCGCCTGTCGAAGCGCTTCGGCAATTTATCAAGGTAAATCTTTTGAAGTCCTCTTGGTATATTGTAGTCTTATGCGAGTACTTATAGTGTTGTTTCTGCACAGGGTTTTGATGTAAAGGTCAAGGAGCAAATCACTCGGATTCGTCAAGAGATGTCTTGTGAGAATCAAGAGCTCAAAGACTACATCACCCAAGATCAGATTAGCCAGAAGGTAGCCACTCAGCTTTTGCACAGCCGCATCAATGAGTTGCAAAGCGGCCTCAAGGTTGTTGTTGATGAGCGCAATGCTGCCAACACTCGAGAGATTGCGCTTATTGCCAAAAATGCCGCCATGGAGCAGAAACTGAAGGAGCTCAAAAAGTCTTCCAAGAAGCAGCTAGCTAGTAAGTTGTCAGTATTGTCCCGATTTCATGTCGCCTTTGCAAACTTATGAGACTTATCCGACTGATGAATTTGCAGATGCAAATACTCTGGCTTCCGGGTGGCAGAATGCTTTTAACCGGAAGGAGGTGGAGCTTGAAGAGGTATATGCTAATGCACATGGTATTCTTCAAGAAGCCAGATTGATACGTGAGGGTGCTGACCGGGACCTCCTGCAGGCTTTGAAGTCGACAAAGGAGTCGCGGGAGGCTCTTGAGGCGGTTCAAGCACAACTGAAGGCACTGGAGGTTGCTGTTGAGCCTATGCTGGATATGATCCCGCGCCCTGAAGGCGCCGACGAGTCCTTGATTGATCGGGCCAAGGCTGCACCCGAGCGGCTGACTCAGTATATCAAGGACATGGCGACTTCAGTGGTGCAGGGTCTGCTGGCGACGTTGCGGCTGCATCTACCGACCTTCGATCTGTCGTCTATCATGACGCTCCCCGAAGGCAAGAGTGATGAGGACCTTGTGGCAATGCAGGAGGAGGTTACGCCCATAGCGGAGGAGTACTCTCAGATTCTGGATCTTGTAGAGTAGTTTATCCAGTTTAGTGCTTTGGCCATAACTTGTATTCCCTATAAACAATTATTATTAAATATGAAGAATCAAAGTATTAGTTACTTTTGCGTCTTCTGTGAAATTCAACTCGTCATTGCAAGAAACTTCTTGTCAATGGGTTGTTTCCGTTTGATGTGGATGTATGACCAGGCGTCTTATTAGACGAGTCTATCCGGGTGCTCTCTAGCACTTGGGTTTGGGTCGTGTGACTTCGTTTCCCTAGTAGTCTTATAACGATCATGTAGAGAACTTAGTCTTGCCCGAGTACTACTCTTAGTACCCTTGTTCAAGGGATAATTTTGATCAAGCACATCTTGAAGGACCATGACAATGGTTCCTTCTGGATGAATCATATCCTCTTGGTACTCGCAGCTTGAGTGCGAAAATGGGTGGACCTCTGTCCGATTAAGTTGTAACAGTGTGGGTACTACTCCCCTTGTTACACCTTATAGGAACTAGTATCTACTATAGTAGATACCATATTCACTATAGGTTGATAGTCGGGTATTAAGCTGTACCATCATTGGAGTTGTATTGAGCTCGGAGCTCATAACTCGAGTGTGGTTTCCGCTGAACCAAGTTATCCAAGTAATATTATATATTAGTCGGTGAGTTACAATAGCTAAATCTTATTGTATGATTGATAGGCTTTATCCGACTGAATAGTCGTGATAAAGTGTAATGGAAGAATAAAGCTCTTGTTGCTGGTAAGCTTCAAACTTTATTAATATGCGTAAAATTGGGTACATTTGCCCTGAGCCTGATTTGTAGCATAGTCCTTAGGTGTGGAATTTCTTCAAATGCTCAATGTTCCATGAATTTGGCAAAGGAGAACCATCCTCAGTGACTAGCTCAAATGACCCCGGTCTTGTTACTTTAGATACTATGTAGGATCCTTCCCATGGACTCATGAGCTGGTGGCGGCCTGTGGTATTCTGAATTTTCTTCAGGACTAGGTCGCCTACTTGGAAGGTGCGGTGATGGACGTTCTTATCGTAGTGGCGCCTCATCCCTTGGAGGTACCATGCTGATTGGAAAAGTGTGGCTATTCGGGCTTCTTCCATGCTGTAGACTTCTAGCCGCCTGGTATCATCGGCTTCACCTTCATTGTACTGCTCTGTTCGTGGGGAGTTCCAGATTAAGTCAGCCGGAAGGATTGCTTCGGTGCCATATACCAAGAAAAAGGGAGTTTGGCCTGTCGCCCGACTTCTCTGTGTTCGTAGCCCCTAGACTACCTTGGGCAATTCTTCGACCCACTTTCCGCCATGATCTTTTAGAAGGTAAAAAAGCCTTGGTTTTAATCCGACAAGGATGAGGGCATTTGCTCGTTCGACTTGTCCGTTGGATTGTGGGTGAGCTACTGATGCATAGTCTATCTTGACTCCGCAGTCATCGGCCCATGTCTTGAACTCAGTAGACGTGAAAGGGGACCCGAGATCGGTGATAATTCTATGAGGCATCCCAAAACGGTGAAAGATGCTCTGCATGAATTGTACTGATTTAGATGCGTTGAACTTAACAAGTGGCATGTACTCGATCCACTTGGTGAATTTGTCGATTGCTACATAGATGTACTCGAATCCTCCTGGAGCTCGCTTAAGAGGACCTACCATGTCGAGTCCCCAGCATGAGAAAGGCCATGATGGAGGAATGCAGATTAATTCGTGTGCAGGTACATGCTGCTGTTTGGCAAAAAACTGGCATGACTGACTGCGGCGGACTAGGTCTTCTGCATCTTTCAGGGCTGAGGGCCAATAGTACCCTGATCTGAAGATTTTTCTGACTAATGTCCTTCATGCTGCATGGTTGCCACAACACCCGGAATGGACTTCGCTTGAGATTTCCCTGCCTTCTTCTGGTGAGATGCACTTGAGGAGGACTCCTGATGAGGCTCCACGTTGGTATAGCCTATCTCCAACTAAAACATAGTTTTTGCTACGTCTGGTGACTTGCTCTGCGGCGGTTTTGTCACTTGGCAGTTTGTGCTCTTTGAAGTAGTCAATGAAAACTTGTGTCCAGTCGGGAGCTAGAGTGAGAACCTGAGTGGAGGGCGCTGGCTCAACCTCTTCTTTCTCTTGGATTGAAGGCTTGGATAACTCATGTACGAATGTACCGTTGGGGACCATAGCTCTGTCAAATCCCAATTTTGCTAGGATATCTGCTGCTACATTGAGATCCCGGGTAATATGAATGAGCTCCAGCCCAGAAAAGTGTTTTTCTAGCTTACGGACCTCCGCGCAATAGGCGTTCATTGTTTCCTTGGTACAATCCCAGTCTTTGTTGACTTGGTGAATTACCACAGAAGAGTCACCATAGACTAAGAGTCGCTTGATGCCCAATCCGACTGCTAGCTTCAGTCCGTGGAGCAGCGCTTCATATTCTGCTTCGTTGTTAGTAGCAGACCATAGTATCTGCAGAACGTATTTGAGCTATTCTCCAGCGGGTGATACGAGTAGTACTCCGGCTCCTGCGCCTCCGAGTTTTAGCGACCCATCGAAGTACATCTTCCAATGATCGGGAATAGCGTTGTCTTGAATCTGCTGTATTTCCGTCCACTCGGCGACAAAATTAGCTAGAGCCTGTGACTTGATTGCTTTCCTGGGAGTGAACTTGATGTCGACTGCCCCCAATTCGACTGCCCACTTGGAGATTCGTCCGGTAGCATCACAATTGTGAAGGATTTCTCCCAAAGGAAAATCCGCAACAATTGTTATTTCATGGGCTTCAAAGTAATGCCGTAGCTTTCTTGAAGATATGAGTAGAGAATAGAGTAATTTCTGTACCTGCGGGTACCTGACTTTTGAGTCAGAGAGTACCTCGCTGATGTAGTATACTGGCCGCTGGGTGTGGTAGATGTGCTTGTCGTCCTTGCGCTCCACTACGATCGCTGTGCTTACAACGTGTGTGGTAGCTGCATTGTAAAGCATCATCGGCTCCTTGGGTTCTGGTGGTGTCAGTATAGGTGAGTTGGTAAGGTAGCCTTTGAGTTGTTCAAAGGCCCTATCCGCTTCTTCCGTCCACTGAAATTTATCGCCAGCCTTGAGTAATTTGAAGAAAGGGAGTCCCTTTTCTCCCAGCCGTGAGATAAATCAATTTAACGCGGCCATGCACCCGGTCAGCTTCTGGACGTCTCTGACTGAGATTGGTGGCTTCATGTTGATGATAGCTGTGATCTGCTTCTGACTGGTCTCGATGCCGCGATGGCTAACAAGAAATCCGAGTAATTGACCCGAGGGTACTCCGAAAATGCACTTTCTGGGATTGAGTCTCCATTGATGTGCGCGCAGTCGGTTGAAGGTTTCCTCCAAGTCTGGTATGAGAGTAGTCAGATCCTTTGTCTTTATGACCACGTCGTCGACGTAAGCTTCTGCATTTCGGCCAATTTGATCGCCCAAGCAATCTTGGATAGCTCGTTGATACATGGCCCCTGCATTCTTCAACCCAAAGGACATGGTTTTATAACAGTAGGCGCCAAAGGGAGTTATAAACGATGTTTTGGGTTGATCTTCTTCTTTGAGGGCGATCTGGTGATACCCGGAGTAGCAATCCAGAAAGGATAATAGAGCAGAGCTTGCGGGGGCATCAACTATTTGATCTATCCTCGGTAATCCGAAAGGATCATTTGGACAGTGTTTGTTGAGGTCTGTGTAGTCGATGCACATTCGCCACTCGGCAGAGTTCTTCTTTTTGACTAGTACTGGGTTGGCTAGCCACTCGGGGTGGAGGATTTCTCTGATGAATCCGGCCGCGAGTAGTTTAGCTATCTCTTTCTTGATTGCCTCCTTCTTCTCTGGTGAGAATCGTCGTAGTCTTTGCTTGATAGGTCTAGACCCTTCTTTTAATTCCAGTTTGTGCTCAGCCAAGTTCCTTGGGACTCCCGGCATGTCAGCCGGTTTCCAAGCAAATATATCTTTGTTTGCTCTGAGGAACTTGGTGAGCGCGAATTCCTATTCTTCGGATAGATGACCGCTGATAACTGTCGTCTTGGAGGGATCACCGGTTTCTAGGTCGATGCTTTTTGTAAAGACTTCTGTTGATGGTTGGATAGTACCCGCCTTCTTGGTTGGGATTTCCGAATCTCTAGGCTTGGTATTATGCACCATCTGAGCAAGTTCTTGTAACTCCCGGGTGAGTTGAGCTTTTTCAGCGATTTGGACAGCCTCTGTGTCACAATCAAATGATCGCTTCAAGTCACCTCTAAAAGTTAGGATTCCTTTAGGACCCGACATCTTCAGGAGAAGGTACGGGTAGTGAGGTACTACCATAAACTTGGCGATGGCTGGTCGCCCAAATATGGCATGATACGATAATTCGAAGTCGGCTACCTCGAAATTGATGTACTCAGTCTGATAATTTGCCTGAGTTCCAAGAGTGGCGGGTAGTATAATCCTTCCGAGTGGTACAGCTGCCTTTCCGGGTACTATGCCGTAAAAGGGGGCGTTTGATGGTGTTAGCTGAGTTGTGAGGTCCAGGTTCATCTTGCGTAGGCTGCTTGCGAAGATAACATTGAGTCCTGCCCCTCCGTCGATGAGTACTCTGCTCAATGTAAACCCGGCGACCGTGGGATCCAGGACAAGCGGGTAGTGCCCTGCGTTGGAGACGCTGGTCCATTGGTCCGCTCGGGAGAAGCTGATCGGATGCTCAGACCAGTCAAGGTATTTAGGAGTCGCTGGTTCTGTAGACATGATCTCTCATAGGGAAAGCTTCTGAGCCGCTTGCTGTCACTAGTAGTTAGTCCCCCGAAAATGACATTGATAGTCCCTTTGGGGTGCTGGAAACCACTGGCGTCTTGCTGAGGGTCTTCAACCACTTTCTTCCCTTTGTCTTTTTTGTTTTTATTGAAGTCGGAGTTTAAGCCTCTCTCCTTGAGCTGTCGACAATGCTTAGCCTGATGTCCTCCTTTCGGATGGAATGGGCATGGTCCGTCAAGTAAGTCATCAAAGGTGGATGGCTTGTTCCCCTTCTTCTGAGGCTCCATGGCTGCGACAGTGTTGTCCCCTATTCTCTTGCGGGTATTTTTCTAGGTAGCCTGGTTGCCCCTTTGATTGTTGCCTCGATCACCTTGCGTGTTTCTCTCGGGAAAGCGTTCCTGACTACGTTCCTCTGTTGCCATCATGGAATTTACTGCCCGGTGAAACTCGTCAGCGGTGGTCGGGTCCTATTTGATGAAGTCCTTGTAATTGTATCTTTCGCAAATTCCGTTGCCGAAAAGGTCAATTACTTCTCTGTTTGTAATATCAGATACTATGGAGCGGATCTCTGAGAAGCGCCTATAGTACTCTCGTATTGACTCGTTTTTTTGTTGCTTGCAGGTCCTGAGCTTAGTCCGGGGATCTGATCTCTCGGGGACACCCGCAAAGTTCTCTATAAAGATACGATGGAGTTGTTCCTAGGAGTCAATGGACTCGGACTTAAGCTTGTCGAACCAAGCAAGTGCCATTGTTTCTAAAGCCATTGGGAGAAAGAGTGCTTTGACATCGTTGCTTCCTTCTGCTAGCTCCACTGCTTGAGCGTACAGCCTGAGCCACCGTTTAGGTTCTGTCTTCCCATCGTATTTTGAGTAGTTCCCGGGTTTGAATTTTTGTGGAAACGGGACTGCTCGTAGCCTCTGGGAAAAGCAGGGGAAACGATCGACTGCATCAGATGCTGCAATTGCGACTTCTTGGTACGAAGATTCGGCTCCTCCTTCAGCTTGATCAGGTACTCGGTAGCCCAGACGACTCCTTGCTGGAAGCCGGCCGAGTCGCTCCTGAACAGGTCGCCTCTGGCTTGGATGGGATGATGCTTGTTCATCAGCTAGAGACTCAAGGTTCCGTCCTCGGAGCTGTAGCGCAGTAGTCTGAGGCATGACCAATCATCGCTCTTCTTCAGGGGTGCAGTTGTCCTTGGCTCCCATCTCTATGGCTAGGGCCATGATGTTCTGGTAGGGTGTCTGGAAAACCTTGTGACCATCGACTCTCATAAACTCAGGCTCGAGGTTGCGGGAGCAATCAGCTCATCGGGGATTGTGATCATTTTGTGATTGATGCTCCTGATCACGTTGGGCGCGAGCATGATTTCTCGCGTCCTCTTCTAGGCGTCTCCGAGTGTTATATTCTTCGAGTCGTACATTTTAGCGGTCTACCGCTTCCTTGCGATGATTTGCGCGCCTTCTGCGAGCTTCTTTTGCTTGATTCCTTCTAATTCTCTCAACCTTTATTGACTCGGTTTCTGCGGGTCCTTCAAGATCATTGTCAGATATCATACTTAGGGTTTCATCATCCTGGAAGATATCTGGAGGGGTTGGCGGTCGTAGAGATGACTGATGCCCCGCCATGAAAACTTCACGGGTGTAGCCCTGGTTTATCGATCCTGGCGTGACCGACTCCAAGGTAGAAGTCCTGGAGATTAGTTCTGTTGAGGTGTCGAGTTCCTCAAAGGGGAGCTGATGTCCATGTTGATATGGGAGTTGCTGGTTCATTGTGCCAACCAGCCTAGCCGGAGCTGGCTGTATTGGCCAATGGACGATGTTACCCTCCTTGGTAGAGCTGAAAACGAGTCCTTGCTGAGCTCCGGTCAAAGGTATCTGTTGATACTCTTTGAATTTTGTGTCAATTAGGTCTTGGAAGTCTTGAACTGAGTTCTGCAGTCCAAAGGTGATGCCATGTTTGATCTCCGAGTCCTTTTCGTTCTTAGAATTTGAGTTCGAGTAGGAGTCGGATCTTCAGTGTAACACCCCGGTGTTAAGCAATCCCTAAATGCATAATTTGGCATGGCATAAGCATAGCATCTCATCATTTCATGTGCATATGTTTGTTGAATGCTTAAGTCCTTGTTGGTCTCTAGGGTAACCTTGTTATGCTTTCTGTTTCTGACCAAGTGCCTTATAACAAAGTTGTAGATCTTGATGAAGGGAACAACTTTGCTTTAAAGCACTTTCTCAGAAAAAGCTTTTGAGTCAGGATTTCTTGCATTAGAAAAATGGTTTAGCACTAAATTTCTTGTTTTAAACAGAATTTGGACTTGAGCCTTAAAGATGATTTGTTCCTTGCAAAATTCTAAGCAACTTTGTTGTTGGGACCTTTTCCTAGTTCGGTCTAGTTTAGGAGTTATAGAGCATCAAAGTTTGAAACAAAACCTCATTAGTTTAATCTTGACCGTGGACCCCACCGGTCAGTCCCTCTCTTCTTCCCCGCGCGCACGCCGCTCCCTCCGCGTCGACCAAAACCGCCCGCCGCCGCGAGACCGCCTCGCCGGCCGGCCAAACCACCGTCATCACCGCCCGTGGTTTGCGCCCGAACTCGCCACGTCGCCCGGGAGCTCGGTGCATGCTCGCCGCGTGGAGCGCGACGCCTGACGCCGCCGCGTCCGGTCGGGAGCTCCCCCGATGGGAACTGGCCAGGTGCAATGCACCTAGCACTTCGTTCCGTTTGCCTTCGCTCCGCCTGTGCTCGCGACCAGCAGAGCATCCCATTGCTCAGTCTCTCCTTCGCTCCACTCCACTCCATCTTCATCAGAGCAGAGCTCCGCCGCCGCCCGCCGAACCTCGGCGAGCGATTACTCGCTCCACCGCTCACCGCCGTCCAATTCCTCTCGCCAGTCTCTCCGTCTTGGTCTCCTCCTTCTCCGGTAAGGGTTGGTTTCCCCTCTCTTCCTCTCTAGCTGCCGGAACAGCGGACGCCATCCGCAAGCTTCCGCCATGGCCGCCACCGTGACCTTCACGTGGACCGGTCATCTCCGGCCATGCTACCCTAAGCTGAGCCATGTTCTAGTCTTCTCTACCGCCGTAGTAGCTTAGAGTCAAATGGAGATCTCTCTCGTGCCCTGAGTTCGCCGGACCACGGGCCAGTCGCGCTGTGTCCGTCATGGACCGCCGCCGTGCATCGCGCCGGACAATGCCGGGGATGCCGAAGCCTGGGAGTTGCTCCAATAGGTCTCTTGTGGCTTGCTTAGTCTAGTGTTAACCTCGCTGAGTCGCAAGCCGCCGGGAAGAGTTCTGCCGCCGAGTCGCAGAGCCGCCGCTCCGCCATGGCCGCCGTCGAGCTTGCTCCGGTATCCCTCTGTCTCAGCGAGTCGGTTAGTTGTGTTCGCCTCGCAAACCCGCACCCAATGATGGTCTCAGTGTCGCCAGAAGTGTCGCCGTCGACGAGCTAGGGCCGGTCAACGACCACGGCGCTAAACTCCGCCGTTGACTGCCGAGCCTGGCCTCGCGCGGTAACGTGCCGAGCTTGCCCTCGGAAGCTTGGTCGCCCTGACCAGCGGGCCCCGACTGGCAGTAAGAAAGAGAGAAAGGGAAAAGCTTGGGTGCCGTAGGCCTCGGAAAGCCGGAAGCGCCGAGCCTTCGCCTCGAGCCTCGATCGGGTCGGTTGTGTAAGCCTCGGTCGAGTCGAGCCAAGTCAAGTGCTCGGTTGAGTCAGCTAGTCTCGGTTGAGTCAGTTAGTCTCGGTTGGGTCAGTAGCCTCGGCCGAATAGGTTGAGCCTCGGGCGAATCGGTAAAATGTGTCTGAGCCTCGGGCCTCAGCCGAATCGCGCCGAATGTGCCGAAGCCTTGCCTCGGGCCTCAGCCGAATCGCGCCGGGTGTGCTGAGCGCTTGTCTTGTGCCTCGGCCGAAGTCCGTAGCGTATAGGATTGAGTTTTCCTTTTTAAGATTTGTTTTGCAGAATCCATGTAAAGGCTTCAAAAATTCATACAAGGCTCATTTTAAGTCCAAATCTGGTGAAACAAATTTTGTTAGGTCAAGCATGTTTAGATCTATCAGTGAAAACTGTTGAATGCATTCTTGGTGATATTTTTATGTGTAGATTTATTTAAGTTAGAAAAGTGCTGATAACTTGGAAAATGCATAACTAATTATGTATAAGTCAGAAAAATATGATTCCAGTTTTGTTAGGTTTGTATGGATGTGTAGTTTTAGACAAAAATATAATATGAGGTTGTTCTGTGATTTATGTTAGCAGTAACTTTTAAAATGGTTAAATGTTGTTTTCTTGTTTATTTTTGTAGTAAATAAAATATGGGGAATATGAACCTGGGAATTTATGCACACTGTTCTCATGCTAGGAAGTTCAGTAGAAAATTATGAAATCTGTTGTTTGACACTTTTTGCTAGGGTGTGTAGTTCAAAGCACCTTTCCATGATAGAATTTGTCTTTTTCATAGAGAATGGAGTTTAAGTCCAAATGAGATGAAAATTGGACAGGGAGCTAGAACAGGTGTTGTTAACTCCCAGTAATTTCGGTAGATTTTTCTGAAGCTATCTAAGATAGGTTGCTGTTATAGGCTAGTTTAATTAGATTTATCTCAGCAAGTAGTTAGAGGGTAATAAATTCATCAAGTATACTGTGACGTAACGGCCCTAATCCCATGGCCCACTGATCACTGTCAACCACTGACAGTTGATCCGTACAGCCAAGAGATTACGACCGGGTTCCGCCACTGGGCTACATCAGTGCCCGATGTCCGCAGGGTCATCTCACAATTCGGTTACAATCTCTTGAACATATTGACAAATAACATCGGACTAAATAGCGGAAGACTTAGATAACAATAATTTTACAAACCAGGGTTCAACATAAAATTAAAGTGAAGTTATTATAGACCAAGGTTCAAATAGATAGAGTTGGCAAAATAGCATGTGACAACAACTAAAAGATAAAGATACTTCACCCAGCCCGAGGGTGAATAATCACTCATCGGCCTCATCGGCCTCTTCCTGAACAACAGTCACACAGCAGGGTCCAAGGCATACGGAAGAATCTGCCATACCTGCAACATGGGTAATAGAACCCTGAGTACAAAGGTACTCAACAAGACTTACCCGACTAAGAAAAAGGGAGAAGACTCAGGTATGAGAGGCTTAGGGTAGTCAAGGTAAGGCTCTAAGCAAGTTCAAGCATTTTGCAGAAAAGCATTTTTCTACCCTTATTTTGAAAAGACTCAAAAATTCCTTGTTTCATCATAATCCTTGATTCATTTTACTTTCCAAAAATCAGACCTAGTTGAGAACCACTCCCTGTTGACAGTCAGTGACTAAGTCTCCATAACCGAGAAGCAGCGTTAATCCGGATAAATAATACTCAGCTGAGGGTCCCTATCCACACTGCATATGTAGCACCCAAGCTTGCATATGCCAACTCGTCTACCACGATTCCTCCAAGATTGGGCCCGGTCCTACGCCACCCGGAAGTACAGTACACCACTCCAATCCGGGACTTTAACCCACGTGGGTACATGCTACTTCCGCCATCTCTCCACTCCCAGTGCGCGGTTGTCGGTCCAATAAAGGATTCCTCGGAGCCGAAGCTTTCCGTAGTATGTGAATAGTTGCAAGTCTTAGTCAGCAGGCCCCCATACAGGTGGTCCCTAATTTTCCAGCCAGCGACAAGCACCTCGGGACTCTAACCCAAGAGTACAGGTCCTGTCAGTTTTTCAACCCTGTCCCGGTCGGTGTCAACTGTTGAGTCCCGGACTACAACATGACGGCACCGTACGCAAGGACAACCTCTCCTTCCTATTGACTAAGTACAGATCAGATACTTAGCCAATAGTGGGAGTAAACCAGAAATTCCCATAAATGTTCTTAAAGTGATCACACTTTTGAAATTGACATTTTTATTGCAAATCTATCATATAGCATTGCTAAGCATTTTGCAAATAGTTTTGAAAAGCAGGTATCGGGTGTATCATTGGTCAAGGTAGATAATGCATCAGTTAGGATTTCACTCAACTCCTATCAACCTAATGCAATAATTTAACTTAAAGACATTTAAGGAAACATTTATAAATTCAAGGAAAAGGTTAAATGCACCGGGGCTTGCCTTGGATGGCAAAGAGAGGAGACTCAGGGTAGGTGTAAGTGTCGGAGCTCGGGGTCGCCTCGGGAACAGATCCTTCGGTGGCTACCTCGACTTCAGGGCCTTCTTCGTCAACTATACGGATGCAATGATGAATGCTCAAGAGAATGATGATATGGACTTATGGTGCAAGACAATACCATTGATTCTAGATTACTCTAAGGCAAGGCATAATCGAATTCTAGGTTGAGCATAAAAGGTAACCTTTTCTTCCTTAAGCAAGATTGATTAAACTAGACCTTATCATAATTATCCTAAGCATCATCTAAACATAGCATCACAAACATCATAGACCAAGGGTAGGGGTCTATGAACATTAAGCAATCCAAAAGTCACATCACAGGGCATTCAACGCTAACCCTAATCTCCTTTTCTAATTTTTCTTAATTATTTAAAAAGGTCATTCTATGAAGTTGCTCCAAAAATTACCAAATTAATCAGATAAGTTCATTATGGTGTAGATAGATGGCAAAACAAATTTCATAATTTTTGGAGGTCATTAAGATGCTCAAATAAATCTAAACATTAATTAACAAAAGGCACTATTTAACAATTAAAGATAAATGCTCAAAAATCAACTTGTTCTAAAAGACTTCAAAATTTTACCAGAGGTTCAGCATGTTATAACAAGGTCTCAAAAATTTATCTCAAGATTTTTGGAGTTATAGATCACTCTCCAAAAATACCAAAACCTTCATTTTTCAATTAAAAGGGGAATTTTACATTTTCAAATTCTTGCAGAAAAGTCAAGTTTCATATTTTTATAAAATACTACACAGTGCGAGGAGCATACCATAATTTTCTCAGCATTTAAGGAATAACAGATTAATTCACACAAAAAAGAGAAAACAGAACACTATTCACAATTCTCAGAAAAAGAGAAGAGCACTGTGCTCCTTCTAGGCCGGGCTCGGCGAATCGCGGGGCTCGGGCGAATCGCGCGGGGCTCGGTCGAGACGGAAGCGACAGCTTCGTCCGAGGCCTGGCTCGACGAAGCGGAGGGTGCATGAGTCCGCTCGAGGCCTGGCTCGAGCGAAGTGGTGAGGGTCTGTCCGCTCGAGGCTCGGGCTCGGGCGAGACGGAAACGTGTGCTCGAGGCTTGGGCTCGGGCGAGACGGAAACGTGTGCTCGAGGCTTGGGCTCGGGCGAGACGGAAACGTGTGCTCGAGGCTTGGGCTCGGGCGAGACGGAGTGGAAGCAGAGGCCGGAGGCCTCGGGTGCTTACCACGGATCGGAGGCAGGGCTCGAGGGTGTGGCTCGGCACGTGCTCGAGGGTGAGGCTCGAGGAAGGAGGCTCGGCACGTGCTCGAGGGGCGGTGGTTCGGTGGAGCTCCTTTGGCGGCGAGCGGCGAGCGGCGCTCCGACGACCCTGCGCAACACACGAGACCGCAAGGGCCTGGTCAGAGTTGCACGGAACCAAGGAACACGACACGGGGTCGGTGAGGGATGATCATGGCCGGAGACGGCGAATTTCACGAACCCGAGTTCGCCGGGTTTCTGCCGGAGATGGGAACGGCGAGCTTACGCCGGGCGATAGGAGGCGGTAGAGATGAAATTGAAGGGTGGGAAAGCCTCACGAGCTCAAGGCGGAGCTTTTGAGCTAGGTGGTGGAGCGGCGGAGACACTGGACTGGCCTGGCCACGGTGACGGAGAGGATGAGAAGCTCGGGGCTCCGGCGGGCTTATATAGCCGCGGCCAGAGGCCGGTAGAGAGCACGGGGTTGCGCGGGTAAGGTTTGCGGGGGCGTGCGCACTCGATTGTGCTCTGGCGGATAAGCTGGCGTGCAGTCGGGGTTCGGGCGTGTGCTCGCCGGCGATGGCCACGCGGCGGCGGCGCGCAGAGCTCTGTAGGGGTCGGGAGCGCGGGTCAGCGCTCACGTGCGGGCGCGGAGGGAACAAGGGAACAGCGGCGGCAGGTTGGAGGCGCGTGGGGAGCAGCCGTATGCGCTGCAGGCGCAGCGCCGGCGCCATGGCCGGGCCCCCCCCTCCCCCTGGCTCTACGGGAAGAAGAACAGTGTAGGGGCTAGGGTTTGACTTTTGCTGGTTTCTGTATTTTGCAAATTACTTCCAAAATTCGAACTGTGCGACAAAAACTCAAAATATCAAAGTTGCTCAGAAAAATGAGATCTACAACTTTGTCAATATGAACATTTTCAAATTCCAAATAGTTTTTGAACTATATTCAAAAACAGAAACGGGGACACTTTTCAAATTTGATTCAAATCAAAATTACTTTGGATTTCAAACTGAAACTTGAAAATTTGTAAATACCAAAGTTGTTCCTCTTAATCAGATTCACAACTTTGCTTTTTGAACCAACTCAAAATTTTGACTTTTGAAAAAGTTATCAAAAAGGGAATAAATCCAGGATTTGGGATTTTAGGGTTTTGCAAAAAGGAAAAATCAAATCAAATCTGATTTTTGAACTTTGATCAAAGCAACAAACATCAGGGCACTAAATTTGAACAAGAATTACATAGAACTAGGCACAGAGGTGAAATTACCATTTTGCCCTTAAAGAGAGAATTGGGCTTTTAGGGTTTTTGAAAAGGGACTAAAGCATAACAATTAAGCAAATCAAATGCATCACAGGAAATGATTAATGCTTAAGATGATGACATGTCAAGTTAATTACATTAGTAACACCAGGGGTGTTACAACCCTCCCTCCTAAAAGAAATCTCGCCCCGAGATTCCGCGTCGTTTAAAGAACAAAAGAGGAAACTCACACCTATAGAGATTCGAGAAAGTCCGGATAGTTCTTCGCTAAGAAATCTTCAGATTCCCAAGTGGCTTCTTCTTCAGAGTGCTGGTTCCACTGGATTTTGTACCATCTTGTGGTGTTTCTTCGGGTAACACGATCCTTGTGGTCCAACACGCGAACTGGATATTCTGAGTAGGATAGATCAGGCTCTAGCTCGACACCTTCAACTTCCACGACATGTTTTGGTACTCTGAGACACTTCTTGAGTTGGGAGACATGGAAAACATTGTGGACAGCGGAGAGATGATCGGGCAACTTCAGCTTGTAAGCTACCTTGCCACAACATTCCAAAATCTCAAACGGACCAATGTAGCGGGGTGCTAACTTTCCTTTGACTCCAAAACGAGTGACTCCTTTGGTTGGTGAGACCTTGAGATACACATAATCTCCAACTTGAAACTTCAGAGGTCGACGTCTCTTATCAGCGTAGCTCTTCTGTCGAGATTGGGCAATCTTCATATTCTCCTGTATTTGCTTGACTTTCTCTTCCATATCTTTGACTAGGTCAACTCCAAAGAATTCTCTTTCTCCGGGCTCAGACCAACTGAGGGGTGTATGACAACGACGACCGTACAGTGCTTCAAAGGGTGCCATTTTGATGCTCTCTTGGTAACTGTTATTATAAGAGAATTCTGCCAAGGGCAAACAGTCATCCCAAGTATCTGCAAAGGTGAGCACGCATGCTCTCAGCATATCCTCTAACACTTGGTTGACTCGCTCAGTTTGTCCATCTATTTGCGGATGATATGCCGTACTATGCAAGAGCTTGGTTCCAAGTGAGGTATGGAACGCTTTCCAAAACTTAGCGACAAACTGGGTACCACGGTCAGAGACAATGGTCTTGGGTATGCCATGAAGTTTTACTATGTTGTTCTTGTACAAGGTGGCATAAGTTGGGGCGGTATAACTTGTTTTGACCGGTAGGAAGTGAGCTTGCTTCGTGAGACGATCCACTATCACCCAAATGGAATCAAAACCTTTCTGGGTCTTGGGTAGCCCATTGACAAAATCCATACTAATGTCGTCCCATTTCCAAGCGGGTACTGACAAAGGTTGCAATTCTCCTCCAGGCTTCATGTGTACTGCCTTGACTCTTTGGCAGGTATCACACTGAGCGACATACCGGGCAATCTCAATCTTCATTTTAGTCCACCAGAATCTCTGCTTTAAGTCTTGGTACATCTTGTTACTGCCGGGGTGAATAGAGAATCTGGTCAAGTGTGCTTCATCAAGGATTAACTGTCTTAATTCAGGCACTTTGGGAACTACTAGACGGTTCTTGAACCAAACAACTCCTACATCATCGATCCTGAAACAATCAGCCTTTCCGGTCCGGACCTTTTCGATGATGTGCTTGATTCCAGGGTTATCCTTCTGAGCAGCAATGACTTGATCCTTGATGGATGTTTCTATGCTGACATTGTTCAGGCTTCCTTGCGAAATCATTTCGATACCCATCCTTTCAAGTTCATGGCACAAGGAAAGATCATAGGGCTTCGTCGTCAGGCAGTTGCAGTATGACTTGCGACTAAGGGCATCGGCAACTACATTTGCCTTACCAGGATGGTAATGTACTTTGAGATCATAATCTTTAATCAACTCAAGCCATCTTCTCTGTCTCATATTCAATTCTTCTTGAGTGAAGATATACTTTAGGCTCTTGTGATCCGTATACATATTACAGGTGCTGCCTAACAGATAGTGACGCCAAATCTTCAAGGCATGCACGACTGCTGCTAGCTCAAGATCATGGGTTGGGTAGTTTTCCTCATGTCGCTTAAGCTGTCGTGAGGCATAAGCGATTACTCGTCCTTCTTGCATCAAAACACAGCCCAAACCAGTACCAGATGCATCACAGTATACATCAAAAGGTTTCTCGATATCTGGTTGAGCTAAGACTGGTGATGTAGTTAGCAGTTTCTTCAAGGCTTGAAAGGCTTGCTCACAGGCTGGTGACCAAACGAAATCCACGGAATTCTTCAACAACTCTGTGATAGGCTTGGCGACTCTGGAGAAATCTGGGATGAATCGACGATAGTATCCAGCCATTCCCATGAAGCTGCGAACTTCGCGGACAGTGGTAGGTGGCTTCCAATCCAAGATGTCTGCCACTTTTTCAGGGTCAACTGACACACCTTCAGCGGACAGGACATGACCAAGGAATTGAATTCAATCTAGCCAGAATTCACATTTACTGAACTTGGCATACAGCCGGTGATCTCTGAGACGAGAGAGAACGATTCGAAGATGCTTGGCGTGATCTTCAGGAGTTCTTGAATAGACAAGGATGTCGTCAATGAACACGACTACGAATTTATCGAGCTCTGGCATGAACACAGAGTTCATGAGATACATGAAATGAGCGGGGGCATTGGTCAAGCCAAAAGACATGACCAAGTACTCATATAAGCCGTATCTGGTGGTGAAAGCTGTTTTAGGAATGTCTTCTGAACGGATTTTTATTTGGTGATAGCCAGATCTGAGATCAATTTTGGAGAACACTCTGGCTCCAGATAACTGGTCAAAAAGAAGGTCTATGCGAGGCAAGGGATATTTATTTTTGATGGTGACCTCATTGAGCGGGCGATAGTCAACGCATAGACGAAGACTTTTGTCCTTCTTCTTCACGAAGATAGCAGGACAGCCCCAAGGAGATGAACTTGGGCGAATGAGACCCTTGTCCAATAGCTCTTGCAATTGGATCTTCAGCTCTGCCAACTCTCTGGGAGGCATTCGATAAGCTCTACGGGATATAGGAGCAGTCCCGGGCTTTAGCTCTATGGCAAACTCAACATCACGGTCGGGAGGCAGACCAGGTAGATCTTCTGGGAAGACATCAGGGAACTCACAGACCACGGGAATATCCCTGACTTCCGGAACACAGGCGGTATTCAACTGGGTGGTTGCTGGTTTTTGAGGCATAGGAAGTTGGAGAAGGAGTTTGGCGGTACTGTTAGGAATATCCACTCTCACAACTCTATTCAAGATGTCTATCATGGCTTTATACTGACACATCCAATTCATGCCTAAGATGACATCTATTTCTTGATTGCGCAGTACTATCATGGTGGTAGGAAAGACATGTTCCCCCAACATTACTGGTATACTGCGGACCACTTCCTTAGTATTTATCCGCCCTCCAGGCGAAAGTATACAGAAACTTTCTGTTAACTCCCCCATGGGTAACTCATGCTTGATGACAAAAGTGCGACTGATGAAGGAATGCGATGCACCAGAATCGAACAAGACGACTGCAGGATGATTGGCAACAGGGAACCTACCGAGCATGACGGGCTCTCCTTCTGGGATGTTACTGACGGTGGTGAAGTAGACTTGCCCGTGCTTCTTGACAAACTTGCCCTTCTGGACGTGCTGCTGCGGTGCACGGTGCTGCTGCTGTGATCCTCCAGGGCCTTTCTGTGCATGCTGGGCATTCTTCTTGGGTTTTGGGCACTCGCGAGACCAGTGACCTACTTGGCCACAGTTGTAGCATGGGTGGTTGTAAGCTGTTTGAGGGGTGGTGACACGAACACCTGGGGCGTTCGGCTGAGTGGCACTTTGCTGGTTGGCATTATGGGTGGTGGCCGCGGTACGAACGACCACTTGCTGATGGGGGTATGGGGCACGGTTCTGGTGGTGGCTGGGGTGATAGAGGATTCTTGGGCGCTTGTGGTTGCTGGAGAAGCTACTAGACCCAGCCTTCTTCTTCTTCTTCTCCTCCTGATACTGGCGGTTGCTTTCCTCGAAAGCGACAGCACGGTCTACGACATCATGATAGGATCCGTTTAGGTTGTTGGATAGACCTCTGCGAATCTTAGGGTGCAGACCCCTGAGAAAACAATCTCTCTTCTTTTCCTCTGTGTTGACATAGTCGGAGGCATACTGGCTCAGGTGGTTGAACTGTCCCACGTACTGCATAACGGTGGAATCTTTCTGTTGCAGGGCCAAGAACTGATCCAACTTCATTTTCATCAATCCCGAAGGGATGTGATGTGCACGGAAAGCGGTGCGGAACTCCTCCCAGGTCAACTCATGACCTTCAGGTTGGGCAGCCAAGAGGTTGGCATACCAAGCACTTGCTGGACCACGAAGCTGCTGAGAAGCAAACCGGGGCTTCTGGATTTCAGTGCATCGGATGAGACCAAACTTCTGCTCCATGGTGCGGAGCCAATCATCAGCTTCGAGGGGTTCATCGGCTTTGGTGAAAACCGGTGGACGGGTTTCAGTGAACTCCACATAGGTGGTCTCTTGGTTGTGACGACCACGGTGACCAACATTCTGCTGTCCTTGGTTCTGAGCCATTAGGTTGGCAGCGGCGGCCAAGGCTGCAATGGCATCTGCCAGGGTAGCAGGAACTGGTGGAGGGTTTGGAAGGTTGGCACCTCCGGAACTTCCGGCTCCAGTGCGGGTATTCACAGGCATCTGTTAAGAATTTGGGAACTTAGCATCCAAAGATTGCTTTTTGAACGAAACTGACTGATAAGATTCATTGATGCAAGGGTAGATAACTGATACAGAGGTTCGATAGATAACCATCGACTGAAAAAAAGGTACAAGACAAGATACAGACTCGACTAGACAGAAGACCAACTAACGCCCCAAACCTAGACTTAAGGCTTTAGGTGAGCAGATGGTACAGACACAACGAGACTAGTCGTCATCGATGATGATCATCTCTTCATCGTCATCTTCATCTTCGATGATGAGCTCAGGCTCTTCCTCCTCATCTTCATCTTCAATGTGAACATCTTCAGCAGGTTCCACTTCTACATTCTGGACTGGCTCATGTTCTACTTCAGGTTCCTCCACGACTCCATCTTCTGGATCCTCAGCAACAGGTGGAATCATGGGGTGAAGTTGGTCGTACAGTTGATGTACCTCCTCATGAAGCATATCATTGTACTGCTCGATCTGGGCAGTGTACTGCTGCAGTCCATGGAGCTGGGCTCTGGTGACATCTTCGCGGGTCCAAGCATCATTGCGCTGCTCGATAGCGCGAACCGTGTTCCGATTGGCCTGCTCCAGGGAAGCTCGTGCCTCATAAAATTCCATGCGGGAAAGATAGAAGTCATGCTCCATGTTCTCCATCTCAGCCTTTAGATTCTTGATCTCCTCCTTCAGCTGCTTGCGGTTGCGGCGGGGAAAACGACGCCCGTTGGAGGATTCTCCAGTCTCTTCTCCGGTGCGTGGCGCCAGCTGGTGACGCGGCACACCATGCGGTCCAGTCGACTTGCGAGCAGTCCGCTTGAGGATGACCATATCTGGGCAAGAGGTTATAGATGAGAAAGGCTAGCAAGAAAGAGGTATAGGTACACTATCCCAACGAACTCTTGTATAAACATAAGTGATTATGACATGATGCATGATTCGTTCCTACGGAACAAGGCGATGCAACTACTAAGGTAAAGTACATAGGGCTTATTCGAGTTGTCTTGCTACTAGTTGCCAAAGACAAGATGAGATGAGAGAAGCAATTTGGACTCAAAATAGTCAAGTTTAGTTTTGGACTTAAAAACTTTTGAAATTTTCGCAAAAAGATTGCAACGTCGTAGTGAGATGCTCCGATACCACTCTGTGACGTAACGGCCCTAATCCCATGGCCCACTGATCACTGTCAACCACTGACAGTTGATCCGTACAGCCAAGAGATTACGACCGGGTTCCGCCACTGGGCTACATCAGTGCCCGATGTCCGCAGGATCATCTCACAATTCGGTTACAATCTCTTGAACATATTGACAAATAACATCGGAGTAAATAGCGGAAGACTTAGATAACAATAATTTTACAAACCAGGGTTCAACATAAAATTAAAGTGAAGTTATTACAGACCAAGGTTCAAATAGATAGAGTTGGCAAAATAGCATGTGACAACAACTAAAAGATAAAGATACTTCACCCAGCCCGAGGGTGAATAATCACTCATCGGCCTCATCGGCCTCTTCCTGAACAACAGTCACACAGCAGGGTCCAAGGCATACAGAAGAATCTGCCATACCTGCAACATGGGTAATAGAACCCTGAGTACAAAGGTACTCAACAAGACTTACCCGACTAAGAAAAAGGGAGAAGACTCAGGTATGAGAGGCTTAGGGTAGTCAAGGTAAGGCTCTAAGCAAGTTCAAGCATTTTGCAGAAAAGCATTTTTCTACCCTTATTTTGAAAAGACTCAAAAATTCCTTGTTTCATCATAATCCTTGATTCATTTTACTTTCCAAAAATCAGACCTAGTTGAGAACCACTCCCTGTTGACAGTCAGTGACTAAGTCTCCATAACCGAGGAGCAGCGTTAATCCGGATAAATAATACTCAGCTGAGGGTCCCTATCCACACTGCATATGTAGCACCCAAGCTTGCATATGCCAACTCGTCTACCACGATTCCTCCAAGATTGGGCCCGGTCCTACGCCACCCGGAAGTACAGTACACCACTCCAATCCGGGACTTTAACCCACGTGGGTACATGCTACTTCCGCCATCTCTCCAGTCCCAGTGCGCGGTTGTCGGTCCAATAAAGGATTCCTCGGAGCCGAAGCTTTCCGTAGTATGTGAATAGTTGCAAGTCTTAGTCAGCAGGCCCCCATACAGGTGGTCCCTAATTTTCCAGCCAGCGACAAGCACCTCGGGACTCTAACCCAAGAGTACAGGTCCTGTCAGTTTTTCAACCCTGTCCCGGTCGGTGTCAACTGTTGAGTCCCGGACTACAACATGACGGCACCGTACGCAAGGACAACCTCTCCTTCCCATTGACTAAGTACGGATCAGATACTTAGCCAATAGTGGGAGTAAACCAGAAATTCCCATAAATGTTCTTAAAGTGATCACACTTTTGAAATTGGCATTTTTATTGCAAATCTATCATATAGCATTGCTAAGCATTTTGCAAATAGTTTTGAAAAGCAGGTATCGGGTGTATCATTGGTCAAGGTAGATAATGCATCAGTTAGGATTTCACTCAACTCCTATCAACCTAATGCAATAATTTAACTTAAAGACATTTAAGGAAACATTTATAAATTCAAGGAAAAGGTTAAATGCACCGGGGCTTGCCTTGGATGGCAAAGAGAGCAGACTCAGGGTAGGTGTAAGTGTCAGAGCTCGGGGTCGCCTCGGGAACAGATCCTTCGGTGGCTACCTCGACTTCAGGGCCTTCTTCGTCAACTATACGGATGCAATGATGAATGCTCATGAGAATGATGATATGGACTTATGGTGCAAGACAATACCATTGATTCTAGATTACTCTAAGGCAAGGCATAATCGAATTCTAGGTTGAGCATAAAAGGTAACCTTTTCTTCCTTAAGCAAGATTGATTAAACTAGACCTTATCATAATTATCCTAAGCATCATCTAAACATAGCATCACAAACATCATAGACCAAGGGTAGGGGTCTATGAACATTAAGCAATCCAAAAGTCACATCACAGGGCATTCAACGCTAACCCTAATCTCCTTTTCTAATTTTTCTTAATTATTTAAAAAGGTCATTCTATGAAGTTGCTCCAAAAATTACCAAATTAATCAGATAAGTTCATTATGGTGTAGATAGATGGCAAAACAAATTTCATAATTTTTGGAGGTCATTAAGATGCTCAAATAAATCTAAACATTAATTAACAAAAGGCACTATTTAACAATTAAAGATAAATGCTCAAAAATCAACTTGTTCTAAAAGACTTCAAAATTTTACCAGAGGTTCAGCATGTTATAACAAGGTCTCAAAAATTTATCTCAAGATTTTTGGAGTTATAGATCACTCTCCAAAAATACCAAAACCTTCATTTTTCAATTAAAAGGGGAATTTTACATTTTCAAATTCTTGCAGAAAAGTCAAGTTTCATATTTTTATAAAATACTACACAGTGCGAGGAGCATACCATAATTTTCTCAGCATTTAAGGAATAACAGATTAATTCACACAAAAAAGAGAAAACAGAACACTATTCACAATTCTCAGAAAAAGAGAAGAGCACTGTGCTCCTTCTAGGCCGGGCTCGGCGAATCGCGGGGCTCGGGCGAATCGCGCGGGGCTCGGGCGAGACGGAAGCGACAGCTTCGTCCGAGGCCTGGCTCGACGAAGCGGAGGGTGCATGAGTCCGCTCGAGGCCTGGCTCGAGCGAAGTGGTGAGGGTCTGTCCGCTCGAGGCTCGGGCTCGGGCGAGACGGAAACGTGTGCTCGAGGCTTGGGCTCGGGCGAGACGGAAACGTGTGCTCGAGGCTTGGGCTCGGGCGAGACGGAAACGTGTGCTCGAGGCTTGGGCTCGGGCGAGACGGAGTGGAAGCAGAGGCCGGAGGCCTCGGGTGCTTACCACGGATCGGAGGCAGGGCTCGAGGGTGTGGCTCGGCACGTGCTCGAGGGTGAGGCTCGAGGAAGGAGGCTCGACACGTGCTCGAGGGGCAGTGGTTCGGTGGAGCTCCTTCGGCGGCGAGCGGCGAGCGGCGCTCCGACGACCCTGCGCAACACACGAGACCGCAAGGGCCTGGTCAGAGTCGCACGGAACCAAGGAACACGACACGGGGTCGGTGAGGGATGATCATGGCCGGAGACGGCGAATTTCACGAACCCGAGTTCGCCGGGTTTCTGCCGGAGATGGGAACGGCGAGCTTACGCCGGGCGATAGGAGGCGGTAGAGATGAAATTGAAGGGTGGGAAAGCTTCACGAGCTCAAGGCGGAGCTTTTGAGCTAGGTGGTGGAGCGGCGGAGACACTGGACTGGCCTGGCCACGGTGACGGAGAGGATGAGAAGCTCGGGGCTCCGGCGGGCTTATATAGCCGCGGCCAGAGGCCGGTAGAGAGCACGGGGTTGCGCGGGTAAGGTTTGCGGGGGCGTGCGCACTCGATTGCGCTCTGGCGGATAAGCTGGCGTGCAGTCGGGGCTCGGGCGTGTGCTCGCCGGCGATGGCCACGCGGCGGCGGCGCGCAGAGCTCTGTAGGGGTCGGGAGCGCGGGTCAGCGCTCGCGTGCGGGCGTGGAGGGAACAAGGGAACAGCGGCGGCAGGTTGGAGGCGCGTGGGGAGCAGCCGTATGCGCTGCAGGCGCAGCGCCGGCGCCATGGCCGGGCCCCCCCCCCCCTCCCCCTGGCTCTACGGGAAGAAGAACAGTGTAGGGGCTAGGGTTTGACTTTTGCTGGTTTCTGTATTTTGCAAATTACTTCCAAAATTCGTACTGTGCGACAAAAACTCAAAATACCAAAGTTGCTCAAAAAAATGAGATCTACAACTTTGTCAATATGAACATTTTCAAATTCCAAATAGTTTTTGAACTATATGCAAAAACAGAAACGGGGACACTTTTCAAATTTGATTCAAATCAAAATTACTTTGGATTTCAAACTGAAACTTGAAAATTTGTAAATACCAAAGTTGTTCCTCCTGATCAGATTCACAACTTTGCTTTTTGAACCAACTCAAAATTTTGACTTTTGAAAAAGTTATCAAAAAGGGAATAAATCCAGGATTTGGGATTTTAGGGTTTTGCAAAACGGAAAAATCAAATCAAATCTGATTTTTGAACTTTGATCAAAGCAACAAACATCAGGGCACTAAATTTGAACAAGAATTACATAGAACTAGGCACAGAGGTGAAATTACCATTTTGCCCTTAAAGAGAGAATTGGGCTTTTAGGGTTTTTGAAAAGGGACTAAAGCATAACAATTAAGCAAATCAAATGCATCACAGGAAATGATTAATGCTTAAGATGATGACATGTCAAGTTAATTACATTAGTAACACCAGGGGTGTTACATATACTTTGATGTGGTGACAACATAGCTTAACAAGTTGAATATCAGTAGATGACATGTACTTATCTCCTGAAATGCCTTGTTCCATGTTGCATCACCGTGCATCCCATGTGCATTCATGTTATTCATTCATGTACCGCATCCTGCAGGGTCGGTAGTGGAAGCCCAAGAGACACCGGAGGAGCAGCGTCAGGAGGAGACACCCGAGGAGAGGATCTCGGAAGGAGACGCTGAGGACCTGCCGGAGTGCCGTGATCACCGCCCCGCCGACTTCGAGCGAGGCAAGCCCCGGAGCATTCTAACTCCTACGGTTTGCAAATGTTTTCTAATTAACCTGATAATGGATGTTGCATTAGGTTATAGGAATTGATTGCTACCGTTGATGCATTATTACTTATCCTTGTCCACCTGCAATTATTACCGTGTTATCCCTGATAAGTCTAGGCTCGTTATGCTTAGCCTGCTTAGACCGGTAAAAGTCGGGTGATTTCCTGTCTCCCGCATATAGGTGGATACTGATCATGTTTAGCCTTGTGCTATCGTGGAATATAACCATGTGATAATTAAATTGAGACCGGGCGGGATGTAGGAGCAGCAGGACATGGGTTCTGTGTGCTAGTAGTCTCCCGTCTGTGTCGATTAGGATCCGACGAAGGCACACCTCAGTCATTTTGAACGCGTCAATCACTTAATGGAGCAGGTGCGGGTACCTCCCGTGAAGCCGAGTAAGGTGTTTCGAGCCGGTGACGGAGACGTTGACGCCTAACACCCAGGGCCTTATATGTACCGTGGGCAACTATTCTGATCGACCTGGCATGGTCCGAGGGCAGGCAGGGCCTGATCGACCTGGCATGACCGTGGGCAGTTAATAGCTGAGCGACCTGGCATTGAGATAACCCTCGGTGTAGAAGGGTCCATGGCCATCCCGCGACTTGGGTTCTCGAACCTCCTGAGTGGTCGCCAACGGCCGCCTGGCAGGGTGTGTCGGGCGAGTGTGCGACATTTTTGTCCCCAGCTGGTAGGAATCGATTATAATCGCCATCGCTCCTGGTTAGTGAGTAACTTGACTGAGCATGTGTTACCGTAGTAATATATGGAATTAATGATGGTTATGGTTGATGAATCTGAAAGGCTATTGATGAAATAGTCACTCTTGCTTGAATAAGTAGTCAAGTGTTTGCTCTAGATCAGGTGCAAATCTAGATAATCAGGCTGATTACATAAAAGTAACTGCTAATGCCCTAATGATGATTAGTTAATAATAAAGTGCTTTTATGCAAAAAGGTAAGTGTGGCCAACCCCAGATACAGCCTTGCATAATCCTTGGTGTCGGTTATTTCTGGTTTATGACGGGTAAGTCTAGCTGAGTACCTTCTCGTACTCAGGGTTCTATCCCTTGTTGTTGCAGATGGGCAATGTTTCTTCGGCTACTGCGAGAACTGTCTGTATCCCGTCGAGGGCAGTGACTAGACCATGGGCATGGTCAATCCTTATCTTCCCTGATGCTTTTGTGGACGGATCAGGCATATGGCACCGTATTGTGAACTAAGGACTTGTGTTTCAAAACTATGTTGCTTCCGCTTTGAATTCAAAACTATGGTTTGTAATAACTATCGAACTCCGATGTATTTGAACTATGTGCGAACTGAATGTACCTTGTGGGCATGTACGTTAATCTATTACGATCTTGGTTAAAGTTGAATGACTTGAAATCCTTCGAGATTTCTGGACTACCGGGTTTGTACGAGCTTAAGTACTTGTAATCTCTGTGAAAGCAGCGATTCGGTGCTTAATCTGGTGCAAATTGGTCGGTTCTGTTACAGCTGGCATCGGAGCATGGTTAGCGTTACTGTTCACAAGTGTATTTGAAAAACTGTATTTTCAATTAAAACTCCTATTTGACAAGAACTTATAAGTTATATTAGGATTTGAAAAACCTTCTTGACCAAGAGTAAGGTGTGCCATTGATCAAGTCCTTATGCCCAATAGGAACTTAGGTGGCTATTTAAGTACTAACTTTCGGGGTCGTGCATCATACTTATTTTCTGTTATTCTGTCGTCCATACGGCAAGGGTGAAATTGTATGGATGCTATTCTTCGGAATGGTAATGTATGGATCGATTGCCTCTACGTTAAAGGTAATGAGAGTTGTGAGAGCATGATTGGACAACCGCCAATCTAGGGAAGTGCTTATATGATACCGACGCGTATACCTGTTCCACACAAGTATATGTGAAAGTATTGAGTGTGGGAGTAATAATTTTTGATGGGTGCATATACTGCTTACGTGTATACCGGGTGTACACCTAAGTGAGTATTAGATTTAAATTTCCGCAGTGCATGATATTCATACTGTGGGAAGGGCTGAAGTGAGTTTCTGCAGGTACGCTAACTCGCGAACGTGTAGCACGTATAGTTAACGCTATGAGTGAACGTGTATGCCACCGTCTAGCCGTTAGATTGTTAGGCAGTGAGGACGTATGAAACGTGCATGCATCATGATCATATAATCTTGCATTAATCTTACTTCCTTCCTTATGGTTTCTGTCCCGTTTTTCTAATAAAAGTTGTTCACAACTAATTAAAAACTGTGTGGATAAACTTCTTACAGATGGCACGCACCAAGCGCACTGCTCGCAAGTCCACGGGAGGCAAGAGGCCTAACTACATGCTGGGGCCATGGACCGATGAGGGATCAGAGGACTTTCTAGTGGAGTTTGGGATGCCCACTATTCTTTGGAGAGTTCTGCACCTGGTGGGATATCAGGAGGGCCAGGAGCCACAGTACGACTGGCACCGTGTGCAGTTGTCAGAGGATCGCCACGTGTACACGGTGGAGGTCGACGTGCCTAGCCGTGAGGACCAGGATCACGTCTGGTGCCGACGGGTGTTTGACTTGCAGGGGAGGACCCCCTGGGATGCAGCCAACCAGGTTGCTTATACCGTTCTTCGGGACGTCATGGAGGACCATCCGGAGGTGGTTGCCCAGGCTACTGCTAGTATCTTCCCGACGACAGACCCTTACCAGGCAGTGTGGCGTCAGCCAGGCGCTACCGTACTTGAGGCTAGCTCTCTTGAGAGGGAGCATTGTGCTGGACCAGCAGGGAGTGCTATGGCTGCTCTGATGGCTACTTATGGGTGCCTATCGCGCAGCTACGATCATCTGGATCATACCCTTAGTGAGGAGATGGCTGCACAGCATCGCCGGCAGGAGGAGCATACTACAGAGATAGACCTCCTCACTACACAGCTAGCTCAGCTGACAGTAGAGAGAGACCAGGCACTTCAGAGGGAGCAGGAGACTGCTCATCAGCTTGCCATTCAGCAGGGGTCGACTGCTTTCTTGGCCTCGGTCATGAGGGAGACTGAGGAGGCGCTTCGAGGAGTTTGTGTTGAGGGCATTCGTGTTTCAGAGGAGAACAGGTTGCTGAGGTTGCAAGTGGGAGACCTGGAGCTCCAACTCCATCACTTGCAGGACTACAACGATCGTCTGCACGAGGAGATCCACCGTAGGGAGAATGAGAGGAACCCCATCTTTCCCCAGGAGGATCCGGAGCCGAGTAGTTCTTCTAGTAGTTCTTCAGATATGTCTAGTGAGGACGGTGACGTTGGTGAGATCGCTAGAGAGTAGTTTAGATCGTATGCTTAGCACCTAGAGATCTTTTGCGTATGTTGGCACGCCCGAACTTTTGTTTTGTTATGGGCTGGATGTAAGCATGTGAGGCAGACTTATGTGATGTGTGTGAGACCTTGGAAAGTCCCATATGTATGGGCAAAACTCTGGATGTTATGTTATCTTTTGCATGATGTGTTAAGTGATCTTGTTATGTGTTGATGCGATGTGGACTGAAATTTATTGTACCTCTGTCATTGTTTGGTGAATCGTTTTTCCGAATAATTTCAGTGGGTATGATTTATTGTTCTCTACAAGTTGCAACTTCGCCTAATGGTCGCTTACTATCCTATATGCAGATGATGACAAATCGTAGTGGAGCGGGCGGTAGTGGTGGAAATGAGGACCCCAGAGAAAACCGCAATCCACCACCTCCTCCACCACCAACGGCTGAGCAGCTTTTTGCTCAATTTCTTGGAAGTCAGCGCAATATTGAAGCTTTGCTGAGGGAGAACTTGGCGCAAGGACACCAACGCCGAGAGCTAAACCAGTATAGTTCTTTCAAGGATTTCCTGGATACTAAACCGCCTATCTTCAGGGAAGCTACAGAACCTTTGGAGGCAGAAGAATGGCTGCATACTCTGGAGCAGAAGTTCCGTTTGCTGAGGCTCACAGAAGAGCTGAAAGCAGAATATGCCGCGCACCAGTTGCAGGGACCAGCCGGGATTTGGTGGGGACATCACCGCACCACCTATCCTGCTAATGTTCCTATCACTTGGAGAGTGTTTACTGCTGCTGTTCGAGGTCATTACATTCCGCCGGGCTTGACCCAGATGAAAGTGGCAGAGTTCATGAATCTGACTCAAGGAACTCGGTCTATCACAGAGTATCATCATCTGTTCAACTCGTTGGCTCGCTATATCCCAGACTTCGTTGACACAGACGCTAAGAAGATTGCTAGTTTCAAGAGAGGCTTGAACACTAAAATGGGAAAGTCAGTGGTACATCTTCTCGTACCAATTTCAATGACTTCCTAAGTGACTGTCTGATTCAAGAGAATCATAACAACAAGCATGCTGCTAGCAAGGCCCGGAAGAGAACCTTTGAATCAGGATCATCACAACCCAGAGGACCACCAGCTCAGCGAAATCAGTATCGACCACCAGCGCCGGGGGCACGTTTTAGGCCGCCACATAAGAAGAAACAAGCAGCCACAAGCTCAGCGCAATCAGAAGCCATACAAGATAGCTGCTGCTCAGGCTCGTGGAGGTCAAGGCAGTTCTTCAGGAAATAAACCTATAGTTCGGGGACCATGCTACAACTGCAATCCAAGGGGCACTTCGCAAGATACTGTCCCTACCCAAAGAAGCAACAGGCCAATTACCCCGCACGCCTGCACAACATGACCGCTGAAGAAGCTCGTGCTGGAGAGCCCGTGACTGCTGGTATGTGCCTTGTTAATCATCATTCTGCAGTCGTTTTGTTTGATACCGGATCATCGCATTCGTTCATGAGTAAAGCATTTGCACAAAAGCATGATCAAGAGGTGTCTGAAATGGATTATGGGTTTCGCGTAAGCTCTGTGGGAGTAGTGTGTTGTCTAGGCAGATGGTTCGTGATGCAACCATCGACATCGGAGGGCATAAGTTGGGGCTAATTTAGTAGTTTTGCCAGGGCTCAGTATGGACGTAGTCCTAGGAATGAGTTGGATGAGTATGTGGAAAGCGGTGTTAGACACTGCAGATAGGACTCTTACCTTGACCGATCCAAGGAGGAACAACAAGTTACGTATCTCTCTTCCTCGAGGGGCTGATTTTGTTGATCTATCTTGCACCTTATCTATAGAGGACTGTGTCAAAAATTCCAGTTGTTCGGGATTTCCCAGACGTCTTTCCAGATGAGTTGCCAGGTTTACCGCCCAAGCGGGCTGTAGAGTTTACCATTGAGTTGTTACCAGGGACTGCACCGATCTCGAGAAGACCTTATCGTATGCCGCCCAATGAATTAGCCGAACTCAAGACTCAGATTAGGGAACTTTTGGACAAGGGTTTCATTCAACCTAGTGTGTCAGAGTGGGGATGTCCAGCCTTGTTTGTTAAGAAGAAGGACAAATCCTTGAGAATGTGTGTGGATTATCGACCGCTTAATGCCGTGACCGTTAAGAATAAATATCCGTTGCCACGGATAGATATTTTGTTTGACCAGTTATCCAGAGCCAAAGTATTCTCCAAGATCGATTTGAGATCCGGTTATCATCAAATTAGAATCCGACCACAAGATATTCCAAAGACTGCTTTTTCAACCAGATATGGCCTATACGAGTATTTAGTCATGTCTTTTGGATTGACAAATGCTCCGGCTTACTTTATGAGTTTGATGAACTCGGTATTCATGCCAGAACTAGATAGGTTTGTAGTGGTGTTCATTGATGACATTTTGGTGTATTCTGAGAACCCAGATGATCACGCAGAACATTTGAGGGTTGTTCTGACAAGGCTACGAGAGCACAAACTTTATGCTAAGTTTAGCAAATGTGAATTTTGGTTGAAGCAAGTACAATTCCTTGGTCACATCCTGTCAGAAGAAGGAATTTCTGTGGACCCTAGTAAAGTACAAGAAGTAATGGATTGGGAAGCTCCAACTTCAGTTGGGGAGATTCGGAGTTTTCTCGGTTTAGCAGGGTATTATCGTCGTTTCATTCCTGATTTCTCCAAGATTGCCAAGCCCATGACAAGTTTGCTTCAGAAGGATCAGAAGTTTGAGTGGACAGAGAAGTGTGAAACAGCTTTCCGTACCTTGCGAAAACTATTAACCACTGCCCCTGTCTTAGCTCAACCAGATATCGAGAAGCCGTTTGATGTCTTCTGCGACGCATCAAAAGTTGGTTTAGGGTGTGTTCTTATGCAAGAAGGCAGAGTGATTGCTTATGCTTCACGACAGTTGAGAAACATGAGATAAATTATCCTACGCATGATTGGAATTAGCTGCTGTGGTGCACGCTCTGAAGATCTGGAGGCACTATTGCTAGGAATGTCTGCAATATGTACACTACATCATAAGAGTCTCAAGTATATCTTCACTCAACCGGAGTTGAATATGAGGCAGAGAAGATGGCTTGAATTGATTAAGGATTACAATTTGCAGATACATTATCACCCTGGAAAAGCAAATGTGGTTGCTGATGCTCTGAGTCGGAAGTCGCATTGTAATAACTTGAGGTTACAACCAGAGGACGAGTTTAGTCTCGTACACCCTGTGATTCTGCGTCACATCGAGCTGCAGAGCACCTTAGTTGACCAGATTCTAGAAGGGCAGAAAACAGACAAGGGAATCTATTATATCAAAGAAAAGCTAAGGGCTGCCACTGAACCCGTAAAACATTTCCGAGTTGATGATAAGGGAGTGTTATGGTTTGATAATCGCCTAGTGGTACCCAAGAATAGGGAACTGAAAAATCAGATCATGGACGAGGCTCATCTTTCTAAATTGTCTATCCATCCCGGGAGCACTAAGATGTATCAAGATTTGCGTCCAAGATTTTGGTGACCAAAATGAAGAAGGAAATTGCCGCATATGTAGCCAGATGCGACACGTGTTGTCGGGTGAAGGCTATTCACCTGAAGCCAGCCGGAACACTTCAACCTTTATCAATACCTGAATGGAAGTGGGAAGAAGTGAGTATGGATTTTATCACCGGTTTGCCTACCACTCAGAAGGGAAACGATTCGATTTGGGTAATTGTAGATCGTCTCACCAAGACCGCTCATTTCATACCAGTTAAAACTTGTTATCGAGCACCGGACTATGCGGAGATTTATATCAATCAGATTGTACGATTACATGGTATACCCAAGGTCATAGTCTCGGATCGTGGAACGCAGTTTACTGCACCATTCTGGGAGAAACTGCAAAAAGAGTTAGGCACTAAGCTAATCCATAGCTCAGCTTACCATCCTCAGACCTCAGGACAAACTGAAAGAGTAAACCAGGTATTAGAGGATATGTTAAGAGCCTGTGTAATGTCAGCAAAGGGATCTTGGGAGAAGTGGTTGCCATTAGCAGAATTTGCTTACAACAATAGTTATCAAGAAAGCATTCAGATGGCACCTTTTGAAGCTCTGTATGGCAGAAGATGCAAAACACCAGTAAGTTGGGTTGAACCAGGAGAACGTCGTTACTATGGAATTGATTTTGTCAAGGAAGCAGAAGAACAAGTTAGAATAGTTCAACAACATATCGCAGCGGCACAGTCCCGACAGAAGAGCTATGCCGATAAGCGAAGAAGGCCGCTTGAATTCGAAGTAGGTGACTATGTGTACTTGAAAGTATCACCCATGAAAGGAGTTAAACGTTTTGGCGTGAAAAGAAAGTTGGCGCCAAGGTTTGTGGGACCCTACAGGATAATGGAAAGGAGGGGAAAAGTGGCTTATCAACTACAGTTACCTGAACATTTGAAGGCTATATTCCCTGTATTCCATGTGTCACAATTAAAGAAATGTCTTCGAGTTCCAGAAGAGGAAGTACAACCGGCCAATATCAAGTTACAATCCGACCTTACTTACTCCGTGAAGCCATATCGAGTACTCGATGAGAAAGAAAGAGTGACTCGCGGAAAGGTCGTGAAGCAATTTAAAGTATCTTGGAGTGAGCAAGACGACCGAGATGCCACTTGGAAACGGAAGACTATCTAAAGGAAGTATATCCACAGTTTTATAAGGAATGGTTAGTAACTCAAATCTCGGGACGAGATTCCTTTAAGGAGGGGAGGGCTGTAACACCCCGGTGTTAAGCAATCCCTAAATGCATAATTTGGCATGGCATAAGCATAGCATCTCATCATTTCATGTGCATATGTTTGTTGAATGCTTAAGTCCTTGTTGGTCTCTAGGGTAACCTTGTTATGCTTTCTGTTTCTGACCAAGTGCCTTATAACAAAGTTGTAGATCTTGATGAAGGGAACAACTTTGCTTTAAAGCACTTTCTCAGAAAAAGCTTTGATTAGGATTTCTTGCATTAGAAAAATGGTTAGCACTAAATTTCTTGTTTTAAACAGAATTTGGACTTGAGCCTTAAAGATGATTTGTTCCTTGCAAAATTCTAAGCAACTTTGTTGTTGGGACCTTTTCCTAGTTCGGTCTAGTTTAGGAGTTATAGAGCATCAAAGTTTGAAACAAAACCTCATTAGTTTAATCTTGACCGTGGACCCCACGGTCAGTCCCTCTCTTCTTCCCCGCGCGCACGCCGCTCCCTCCGCGCCGACCAAACCGCCCGCCGCCGCGAGACCGCCTCGCCGGCCGGCCAAACCACCGTCATCACCGCCCGTGGTTTGCGCCCGAACTCGCCACGTCGCCCGGGAGCTCGGTGCATGCTCGCCGCGTGGAGCGCGACGCCTGACGCCGCCGCGTCCGGTCGGGAGCTCCCCCGATGGGAACTGGCCAGGTGCAATGCACCTAGCACTTCGTTCGTTCCGTTTGCCTTCGCTCCGCCTGTGCTCGCAACCAGCAGAGATCCCATTGCTCAGTCTCTCCTTCGCTCCACTCCACTCCATCTTCATCAGAGCAGAGCTCCGCCGCCGCCCGCCGAACCTCGGCGAGCGATTACTCGCTCCACCGCTCACCGCCGTCCAATTCCTCTCGCCAGTCTCTCCGTCTTGGTCTCCTCCTTCTCCGGTAAGGGTTGGTTTCCCCTCTCTTCCTCTCTAGCTGCCGGAACAGCGGACGCCATCCGCAAGCTTCCGCCATGGCCGCCACCGTGACCTTCACGTGGACCGGTCATCTCCGGCCATGCTACCCTAAGCTGAGCCATGTTCTAGTCTTCTCTACCGCCGTAGTAGCTTAGAGTCAAATGGAGACCTCTCTCGTGCCCTGAGTTCGCCGGACCACGGCCAGTCGCGCTGTGTCCGTCATGGACCGCCGCCGTGCATCGCGCCGGACAATGCCGGGGATGCCGAAGCCTGGGAGTTGCTCCAATAGGTCTCTTGTGGCTTGCTTAGGCTAGTGTTAACCTCGCCGAGTCGCAAGCCGCCGGGAAGAGTTCTGCCGCCGAGTCGCAGAGCCGCCGCTCCGCCATGGCCGCCGTCGAGCTTGCTCCGGTATCCCTCTCTCAGCTCAGCGAGTCGGTTAGTTGTGTTCGCCTCGCAAACCCGCACCCAATGATGGTCTCAGTGTCGCCAGAAGTGTCGCCGTCGACGAGCTAGGGCCGGTCAACGACCACGGCGCTAAACTCCGCCGTTGACTGCCGAGCCTGCCTCGCGCGGTAACGTGCCGAGCTTGGCCTCGGAAGCTTGGTCGCCTGACCAGCGGGCCCCGACTGGCAGTAAGAAAGAGAGAAAGGGAAAAGCTTGGGTGCCGTAGGCCTCGGAAAGCCGGAAGCGCCGAGCCTTCGCCTCGAGCCTCGATCGGGTCGGTTGTGTAAGCCTCGGTCGAGTCGAGCCAAGTCAAGTGCTCGGTTGAGTCAGCTAGTCTCGGTTGAGTCAGTTAGTCTCGGTTGGGTCAGTAGCCTCGGCCGAATAGGTTGAGCCTCGGCGAATCGGTAAAATGTGTCTGAGCCTCGGCCTCAGCCGAATCGCGCCGAATGTGCCGAAGCCTTGCCTCGGGCCTCAGCCGAATCGCGCCGGGTGTGCTGAGCGTTGTCTTGTGCCTCGGCCGAAGTCCGTAGCGTTAGGATTGAGTTTTCCTTTTTAAGATTTGTTTTGCAGAATCCATGTAAAGCTTCAAAAATTCATACAAGGCTCATTTTAAGTCCAAATCTGGTGAAACAAATTTTGTTAGGTCAAGCATGTTTAGATCTATCAGTGAAAACTGTTGAATGCATTCTTGGTGATATTTTTATGTGTAGATTTATTTAAGTTAGAAAAGTGCTGATAACTTGGAAAATGCATAACTAATTATGTATAAGTCAGAAAAATATGATTCCAGTTTTGTTAGGTTTGTATGGATGTGTAGTTTTAGAGAAAAATATAATATGAGGTTGTTCTGTGATTTATGTTAGCAGTAACTTTTAAAATGGTTAAATGTTGTTTCTTGTTTATTTTTGTAGTAATTAAAATATGGGGAATATGAACCTGAGAATTTATGCACACTGTTCTCATGCTAGGAAGTTCAGTAGAAAATTATGAAATCTTTGTTTGACACTTTTTGCTAGGGTGTGTAGTTCAAAGCACCTTTCCATGATAGAATTTGTCTTTTTCATAGAGAATGGAGTTTAAGTCCAAATGAGATGAAAATTGGACAGGGAGCTAGAATAGGTGTTGTTAACTCCCAGTAATTTCGTAGATTTTTCTGAAGCTATCTAAGATAGGTTGCTGTTATAGGCTAGTTTAATTAGATTTATCTCAGCAAGTAGTTAGAGGGTAATAAACTCATCAAGTATACTTTGATGTGGTGACAACATACTTAACAAGTTGAATATCAGTAGATGATGTACTTATCTCCTGAAATGCCTTGTTCCATGTTGCATCACCGTGCATCCCATGTGCATTCATGTTATTCATTCATGTACCGCATCCTGCAGGGTCGGTAGTGGAAGCCCAGAGACACCGGAGGAGCAGCGTCAGGAGGAGACACCCGAGGAGAGGATCTCGGAAGGAGACGCTGAGGACCTGCCGGAGTGCCGTGATCACCGCCCCGCCGACTTCGAGCGAGGCAAGCCCCGGAGCATTCTAACTCCTACGGTTTGCAAATGTTTTCTAATTAACCTGATAATGGATGTTGCATTAGGTTATAGGAATTGATTGCTACCGTTGATTGATGCATTATTACTTCCTTGTCCACCTGCAATTATACCGTGTTATCCCTGATAAGTCTAGGCTCGTTATGCTTAGCCTGCTTAGACCGGTAAAAGTCGGGTGATTTCCTGTCTCCCGCATATAGGTGGATACTGATCATGTTTAGCCTTGTGCTATCGTGGAATATAACCATGTGATAATTAAATTGAGACCGGGCGGGATGTAGGAGCAGCAGGACATGGGTTCTGTGTGCTAGTAGTCTCCCGTCTGTGTCGATTAGGATCCGACGAAGGCACACCTCAGTCATTTTGAACGCGTCAATCACTTAACGGAGCAGGTGCGGGTACCTCCCGTGAAGCCGAGTAAGGTGTTTCGAGCCGGTGACGGAGACGTTGACGCCTAACACCCAGGGCCTTATATGTACCGTGGGCAACTATTCTGATCGACCTGGCATGGTCCGAGGGCAGGCAGGCCTGATCGACCTGGCATGACCGTGGGCAGTTAATAGCTGAGCGACCTGGCATTGAGATAACCCTCGGTGTAGAAGGGTCCATGGCCGTCCCGCGACTTGGGTTCTCGAACCTCCTGAGTGGTCGCCAACGGCCGCCTGGCAGGGTGTGTCGGGCGAGTGTGCGACATTTTTGTCCCCAGCTGGTAGGAATCGATTATAATCGCCATCGCTCCTGGTTAGTGAGTAACTTGACTGAGCATGTGTTACCGTAGTAATATATGGAATTAATGATGGTTATGGTTGATGAATCTGAAAGGCTATTGATGAAATAGTCACTCTTGCTTGAATAAGTAGTCAAGTGTTTGCTCTAGATCAGGTGCAAATCTAGATAATCAGGCTGATTACATAAAAGTAACTGCTAATGCCCTAATGATGATTAGTTAATAATAGTGCTTTTATGCAAAAAGGTAAGTGTGGCCAACCCCAGATACAGCCTTGCATAATCCTTGGTGTCGGTTATTTCTGGTTTATGACGGGTAAGTCTAGCTGAGTACCTTCTCGTACTCAGGGTTCTATCCCTTGTTGTTGCAGATGGGCAATGTTTCTTCGGCTACTGCGAGAACTGTCTGTATCCCGTCGAGGGCAGTGACTAGACCATGGGCATGGTCAATCCTTATCTTCCCTGATGCTTTTGTGGACGGATCAGGCATATGGCACCGTATTGTGAACTAAGGACTTGTGTTTCAAAACTATGTTGCTTCCGCTTTGAATTCAAAACTATGGTTTGTAATAACTATCGAACTCCGATGTATTTGAACTATGTGCGAACTGAATGTACCTTGTGGGCATGTACGCTAATCTATTACGATCTTGGTTAAAGTTGAATGACTTGAAATCCTTCGAGATTTCCGGACTACCGGGTTTGTACGAGCTTAAGTACTTGTAATCTCTGTGAAAGCAGCGATTCGGTGCTTAATCTGGTGCAAATTGGTCGGTTCTGTTACATTCAGGTTGGTCCCCGAATCTTGCGGATCTTGGACTGCAAGATTTGCTAGGTTGTGGGTAAGACATTCATCTTTGCATGGCTTGTGCTTCTGATTCGTGTGAAGTTGTCGATGCAGCTTTCCTTGATCATCCGCGATGCAAGTCCATAGCAAAACGAAATTGATCCCTGATCCCGCCTAGAACATGTTGTCGTGGTTTGCCGGGCTCTTGGGTCGTCGAATCGCCGAAAGCCCTACCTGCGCGCCAGCTGTCGGTGTTTATTAACTAGCAACTCATCCTGATTAATCTTAGATGATTTGTTCGGTGGGGATCGGCGTTTGTAAGACTCGACGAGTACACAGGGACATCTATCTATACTGGTTCAGGCCGTGAACTAGCGTAATACCTTACGTCCAGTGCGGCGTGTGCCTTGTGTAATTCAAGATTCAATGAGGAGCCCGCACCTGCTTCCCCTTATATATCCGGTGAAGCATAGCGCAGACCGAGTCCTAGTCGGTTACATTATAGGAGTCCTATTCTAATTACAAGGCTTCCTTTAAGAACTCAACTAGATTACAATAAGAGTCCTAATCCAAATACGCTTCGTATCAATTCTTCGGATCTCCGGTGCTGTCCGGGATTAGTCGGAGGGATCATCTTCTGATGATATCTCTGACATCCTGGTCTGTCAGTTGCGTTGAGGCAACGCTACTAGTTGTGCGGGTGTGGCCGTCGGATCACCACCTACCACGACGAGTTGGTCCAGAATAACCTTAGGATTTAGCTGGTTCGCTCTGTAAAATAGTTAGGGGTAGAGTGGGAATTATAATTAGGATAAGTAGGGGGAGACACCCACCTCCCAAACCATCTCAGTCATTTGCTCTTTTGCTTCTAGGGTTTCCTACTCTCCCATTCCCTGCTGTAGCGATCTGAGATCCTCAGAGAAGACAATCATACCTCTGTGTCCGTGAGATTTCGAGGAAGTGGGACCGTAATCTCACTATTGTAGTAGCAGTGGTAGCCACACGGTTGCAAATTCGTGGTTGTGATTCACGTTTTGTTGTTGTTCTTCGCGGGTTGCTTTTCTCCACATTTTTCCCGTTGATCGATCTCTCTACTCGGTGCGTCTTTTGCAAATCCGTTTGAACCAAGTTGTTCTAGATCATGAGGCACTTCTTTCCACCGAAGGAATTCACCTCTAACCTCACGAGCTAGTAGATCGACTGATTTTCGTTTTGGTTTGGTTTTTTGTCTCCCCTCCCCGAATTGTTTGAATTCATCATCGATTGGAGATAGGTTCGAGCCATGAATCTGTTAGAGTAGCTCACTATCCTCCGTGTGACTCATCTCTACAAGTTTGAACCCTAGTGGTTTCGTTTTGGGAGAGATCGAGTTGAATCGGTGGACGAACGGAGCTGTTTCGGGGTGACCGGACGCATGCGTCGTGATGACCGGACACATGGTTGAGAGTCCGGTCGATTAATGTCTCTCAAAGTTCTTTCTGCAACTTGACCGGACCCTCCTTCAGTGACTGACCGGACGCATCGTTCCCACTGTTCCTCGTTTTGTCTGAACTGACCGGACGCTGGTGAAGTGACCGGACGCTCAGTGACCGTTAGTCCGGTCACAAACAGAGAGCTCCGAATTTGGGTTTTGCTCGACTCGACGCGTCCGGTGCCTACTGACCGGACGCACCAGTCAGTCCGGTCAGAGCTGTTTTGCGTTGTTTTTGACCGCGGTTCGTTCGTTGTCGGTTTTGATTTCCGGCTTTTGCGTTAGGCTTCTAGAGTTGTGTAGTGTCTTGTTGTGCTTCTTGGAAGCATCCACCCTACCTCTAGGGTCGTAGACACTTGCAAGCTCTAGGGTTTGCTCTTGGGGTTAATTCTTGGGACAGTAGCTACATGTTTCTGAAAAGAAATTTGAAGCTCCCATTCACCCCCCCTCTGGTCGCTTTCTGGCAGCACTTCCGGTCCTTCAATTGGTATCAGAGCGGGTTAAGGATCTTCCACCTTAGCCGGTTCCAGATCCATAGAAGGCAACATGGATCGCGGCGTGGGCAAACCGCTGTTTTTCGATGGGATGAACTATGCGTATTGGAAGATACGCATGTCGGCCTATCTCCAGAGCATGGGCTCTTCTGTTTGGGAGATTTGCAACAAGGCCGATTACGTTGTCTTGGCTGCTCGTGTTACTCAGCTTCAGATGGATGAGCACGATGCCAATAGACGAGCGCGTAATGCTCTTTTCTCCTATTTGAGCATGTCCGAGTTGGATCGTGTTTCTCACCTCCCCACGGCTCGTGAGATTTGGGCGACCCTCGTGCGCTTCCATGAGGGAACCACTCAAGTCAAATCCCGTCTCTATGAGTCGCACAAGCGGGAGTATGAGAACTTTAGACACATGCCTAGCGAGAGCATAGAAAGTTTATTCGCTCGCTTTTATGTAATTGTCAACAAGATGAGAGCGAACAAGAAGTTGTTGCCTTTCGACGATCATGAGAGAGCTTTGAAGCTTTTGCATACTCTCGATCGGTCGGTGTGGGACTCAAAGGTCCAGGCGATCATCGAATCGTCTAACTATGAGACCCTCACATGCGACGAGCTCTTTAGTAAGCTCAAGTCTAGTGAGATTGACGCCATGTCGAGGGCTTCTTATGAAAATCCTTCTGGTCCGACGATGGCTTTGGTTTCTGGCTCTTCTGCTAACCCCTTTGGAGGATTTGCACTCTCTTCACTTCTTTCTGTCACAGAGGAGCAGCTGGTCTTTAGGGGATGACGAGTTGGCTTTGCTCGCCAACCGGTTCTCGCGGTTCCACAACAACCGCATGAACCGTCGCCGCGGAGGAGGACGCTCAGGATGCTTTGAGTGCGGCGACCCCGACCACTTCATCGCCAACTGTCCCAAGAAGAACAAGCAATCTGGGAAGGGCGATCATGGGCACAAGTATGACTCCGTGAAGCGCAAGGACAATTACGTTCCCGCAAAGCAGAAGCGGAAGGGCGGCTTCAACAAGGAGTACATCAAGAAGAAGTACTTGGAGAAGGCCCAGGCTGAGCGATGTGGATGACTCGGATGACGACTCTGCTTGCTCAAGCGACGACGAGTCCGAGAAGAGGAAGAAGATCGAGGACAAGCTGAACGGCCTCTGCTTCTTCGCCGACAAAGAAAGCTTTTGCACCATGGCCCTCGGCAAGGAGGTCGACAGCCAGCTGGAGGAGATCCCTCGAAACGACGACGACGATGACGACACCTCCCAGGTATCTCAGACCCCCGATGAACTTTTCTGCTGAGGTTGAGAAACTTACTGCCGCGCTTCTCAGTCAAGATAAGCTGCTTAGGCGTGCTGCTAGAGAGCGCAAGGAGTTTAGGCAGAAGTGGGAGGACACGGCGAAGGAGCTTGAGTTTGCTACGTCCACCGTGGTCGTTTCTGAGGAGGGTGAGTGCTAGATGTGCTCCACACACATGACTGATCTTCTCACTTTGAGAAGTAAGTATGCTGTTTTGGTAGGAGAGGTGGATGAGCTTAAAGCTAGATCCTCGCTGTTGGGTGTGTGCAAGTCCTGTGCGGGCTTGCAATCAGAGTTGGCAGAGAAGAATGTCAAGATTGTGTCTCTTGAGAAGGCCAGCTCGGGTAGCACGTGTGTGTTTAGATGCGCTTTGTGTGAGGGCTTAGAGATGGAGATAGCCAATGTGAAGCATGACAAGATGCAAACCGAGGAGGAAAACACATACCTTCGGACCATCTTGTCATGGGTGTCCTGTGGTGAGCCGCAACTTGGGATGATGATCTCTCAGTTCAAGCGTGCTGCTGGAGGTCCTGGTGTAGGTTTTGCTCAGGGCATTGATGTTTCTTCTTTTGGCAAGATTGGTGAGTCGAGTGGTCTTAACCCGAGTGAGAAGCCCAACTCCACCACTACTCCCAAGCTTACCAAGATACCATCCAAAGAGCCTCTCAAGCCTAACACCAAGGATGGAGTGTATGAGGAACCTCCGAGAGCTCCACCTAAAAAACAAATGTGGCATCCCAAACCCAACCACCTAAAAAACAAGCTTGACACAATGCCACCTACCCAAGAGGAGCTTATGCCACAGAAGGGAAAAGTGATCCACACCCACTACCGTGAGTACCAACAACCCCCTATGAGAGCGGTGAGGTACCATTGTGAGCACTGTGGGAAAGATGGACACTTAAGTGAGTTTTGCCTTCGGCGCAAGAGAGAGGCGCGTCGTGCAAAGGAGATGAACAACACAGACATGTACCATCCTTTCCATGATGTACATGTGCCGAATGTTCAGAGCCGTGCTGCTTTGCTGAGCGTTACCCTCCACCGCGTTTTGAGTATCGCGATGGACACTCTTTCCTTAGCGGACCACGTTTTCCTGTGCTTGGTGATCGTTTTCCGCGTAGGCGTGCTAGGAATGGTTTTCTACCAACCGTTCTTTTGAGCAGCCGGCCCAACACTGGTACTCCTCATACTTCACTAACCCCAGTGTTGGACCGTATGCTCACCCTATGTCTTTTTATTGATGTAGGTAAAATGATTGGAGGACATTTGGGTTGGTGGATTCCGGTTGCTCGAGACACATGACCGGAACGCCAAGTGGTTCTCCAGTGTTAGTCCTGTTGCCGGAAAGGAGTTTATCACCTTCGGCGACAATAGGAAAGGTAAAGTGTTGTCTCATGGGTCGGTGCGAGTTAATGAGCACTTTGTGTTGCGTGATGTCGCTCTTGTTTCTAACTTGCATTTTAACCTTCTTTCTGCTTCACAACTTTTTGATGATGACTATGAGATTCGTTTTAAACCGAATCTCAGTCGTATCTTAGATCCTCAGGGCAATCTTGTATGTTTGATTTCGCCATTTGGGAAAGTCTTTCGTGCGAATTTATCGGAGTCATTTGGATTTTCTCGTTGTCTTGTGGCTGGTCCTTCCTCCTCTGATCTTTGGAAGTGGCATAGGAGACTCGGTCACCTGAGCTTCGACTTGCTTGCAAGGCTTAGCTCGCTTGGCCTAATCCGAGGATTGCCCAAGTTGTCCATGGAGAAGGATCTTGTTTGCCATTCTTGTAGACATGGGAAGATGGTTACCGCTCCCCACCATCCAGTTACTCAGGTCATGACTAAGCACCCTGGAGAGCTTTTACACATGGATCTTGTTGGTCCGGCTCGGGTAAGCTCGGTTGGGGGGGAAGTGGTACGTTCGTGTTGTTGTTAATGACTTTTTGAGGTATTCGTGGGTCTTCTTTTTGACTGAGAAGACTGACACTTTCTCGTTTGCTCACAATCTGATTTTGTGTCTTCAGAACGAGTTCTCTTTGAACTCGATGCGAGCTATTCGTAGTGATAATGGTTCCGAATTCAAGAATTCGGATTTTGAGAAGTTATGTAACTCTTTGGGTTTGGAGCATCAATTTTCATCCCCCTACACACCACCACAGAATGGTGTTGTAGAGAGGAAGAATCGGACCTTGTAGAGATGGCCAGGACGATGCTTGATGAGCATAGGACTTCTAGGCGGTACTGCGCCGAAGCTATGAACACTGCATGCTATATTCATCAATCGCTTTTCCTCCGAGCTTTCTTGAAAAAGACTTCTTATGAGTTGCGTTTTGGAAGACAGCCCAAAGTGAGTTATTTTAGAGTTTTTGGTTGCCACTGTTTTATACTTAAGAAAGCAACCTGGACAAATTTTGAGTCTCGTTCTTCAGACGGTGTATTTTTGGTTATGCACTCACACTCGAGCTTATCGTGTACTTAACCTTGATACTAACCGAGTCATGGAGACATCCGATGTCACCTTCGACGAGACCATGGTTTGTCCTTCTTCTCGTTTTGAGCGTGCAGGTGATCATGAGGTTGGTGAGCCTCTTTTTGATGACGAGGACGAGGGTGCTGAAGTGATGGATGATCCAGCACCTCCTCCACCGGCTGTGCCGCAAGGAGCGGCTTCTACTACGACTCACGGCCTCGACACTTCTTCCTCTACTACTTGGGGGCCGTGGGATCTGCCGCCTCGGGCTGTACCGTTCGTACCCGGGGAGGCACCAGCTGTTGTTGAGGGGGAGGTATCTTCAGCTCGGGAGGCGCCATGACACATTCAGCGCCAACACCCGCCTCAACAAATGATCGGCAACATCGATGAACGTGTCACTCGGTCTAGGTCACAACAAATCTCTCACTTTGCTCATTCTGCATTTGTTGCAGATTTTGAACCCCGAGATGTTGGACACGCTTTGACGGATCCAGATTGGGTCAATGCCATGCATGAGGAGTTAGAGAATTTTGAGCAAAATCGGGTTTGGGTTCTGTTCCACCTCCTCCTGAGTGTAATTCCTATTGGGACAAAATGGGTTTTCAAAAACAACAAGGAGAGGATGGGCCACATCAGTGTGAGGACAAGGCCAGACTTGTAGCCAAGGGTTATAGTCAGAAGTAGGGACAGAACTATGAGGAGACTTTTGCTCATTAGCTCGTTTGGAGGCTATTTGGATACTCTTGGCTTTTGCTGCATCCAAAGGGTTTAAACTTTTTCAAATGGTTGTCAAGAGTGCCTTCTTAAACAGCTACATAGAAGAAGAGGTTTATGTCGAACAACCCCCCGGTTTTGAAGATCCCAAGTTTCCAAACCATGTTTTTAAACTCCACAAAGCTTTGTATGGTTTGAAACAAGCCCCTAGAGCCTGGTATGATAGGTTGAAAACCTTTTTGATTGCTAAGGGTTTTAAAATGGGATGTGTGGATAAAATGCTCTTTCTCCTCAAGCAAGGCAAAGACACTCTCTTGGTCCAAATTTACGTGGATGATATCATTTTCGGTGGTTCTTCTCACACTTTGGTTGTCAAGTTTGCAGATACTATGAGCAGGGAATTTGAGATGAGCATGATGGGCGAGTTGACGTTTTTCCTCGGATTACAAATCAAGCAATCTTGAGAGGGAACGTTTGTGAACCAGGGTAAGTATACCAAGGATATCCTGAAAAAATTCGATATGGGTGAGGCCAAGCCTCTTCCAACACCCATGTCGACCACGACGCCCCTGGATGCGGACAAGGATGGAGAAGCAGTGGACCAGAAGGAGTACCGGAGTATGATCGGGTCGCTGCTGTACCTGACGGCGACACGCCCGGACATCCAGTTCGTGGTGTGTCTTTGCGCGCGATTTCAGTCGTCGCCGCGCACCTCTCACCGTCAGGCGGTTAAGCGCATTATGAGGTACTTATGCTTCACTCCAGAGTTTGGGATTTGGTATTCTGCTTCCTCCACCCTCTCCCTTTGCGGTTATTCTGATGCCGATTTTGCTGGTTGCCGACTTGAGCGCAAGTCCACTTCTGGGACTTATCAGTTTATTGGTTCTTCTCTTGTATCGTGGTCTTCTCGCAAACAGTCTAGTGTCGCCCAGTCTACCACAGAGGCTGAGTATGTTGCTGCGGCAAGCTGTTGTTCCCAATTGCTTTGGATGATGGCCACTTTGCGTGATTTTGGTCTGAGCATTTCTCGCGTTCCTTTGCTCTGTGACAGCACGAGTGCTATTAGCGTTGCTAAGAACCCCGTGCTGCACTCTAAGACCAAACACATTGATGTGCGCTTTCACTTTCTGCGAGACCACTATGAGAAGGGTGATATCGACCTTCGCCATGTCCATACTCATCATCAGTTGGCTGATGTTTTCACCAAGCCTTTCGACCAATCAACTTTTGCTAGGTTGAGAGGTGAGCTTGGTGTGTGTTTCCCCTTTTAGATGGGGGAAACATTTTTGTTCTTGTATTATAGATTGACTCTTTTTCTTTCATTTTGTTTCATCATGCATCTTTGCATTTCATCTTGCATATTTACATTCAGAGCTTCATGTATATAATCTTTAGAATGTGACTATGCTCTGTATAGTGTATGCTCCGATGCTTTATGATGATGCTGTAGCGTATGCTCTTTCTGATCACTGATATATGTTGTGAGCTGAGCTATTTTGTAACTAGTGAACCTGCTTAATGAACATAAAAATTGAAACTGTTCACCATTGAGATGTGCAACTAGCATGTGTAGAATGTGTTGAATTCACTTGTGCTTTTCATATATGCTGGGTTGCTATGTCTCTAGTTCTGAGTCATTCACTTGTTTGGTATGTTCATATTCTGCTTTAAATTTGAATCAAGTTAAGTGAATTGGAAAGATCGAGATGGGATTGCTTGTCAGCACATCACAGTTTCGAGACTGTTTGTCATTGCACTTTGAGTTAAACTTGAACTGTGTAGTGTATAACCGAAATTGTTGCCTTAAGCTTCTGATTGCTTTTGCATAAGGCTTCGCACAGTTGAAAAGTTAGGCAATGACAAGATTTCAACCTCTTGCAATCACATGCTGAAATTTGAACTTGTGTAATTTAACTGTTGCAACTCCGATAAAATTTGAATACACAAGTCTATGTTTCATTCTATAGCATGATGATTGAACCTTGCTAGGGGTAGTTCACCTTGTATACATGTTTAGCACTTGTTTGACTTCCTGTCTATAGATGCTTAGTGCTATTTTGATGGTGAATACCTTTTTGGCTGAAAACTGCTCATATTGCTCCAATGTTCAGATTTCGTATTTGGTGATCAGTTTGAGCCTTTGCTAGCATTCTGTGCATTTCATGAGTCATTGGATCAGCATTCTGTCTAGCATCTTCATATTCTATCGACTATATTCCTGAAGATGCTAACTTGCATTTTGACTCATATGCATTTGGAGGGGAGATACTTGATAGTGCATTTTCAACTAAGGGGGAGAAACTTTCCAAATCATAAGGGGGAGAAATTTTCTCAAATTATAAGATCAATTAAGGGGGAGATTTCCTGGTTGTGTGCACTATTGGAGGGGGAGCTTGAGCTCGGATTTTGAATTTTCCAATTGGTTTGGAGCATTTTTGGTAGCTAGTTGTGTTGAGCCTTTGCCTCTTTCTTGAGGAACTAGCGCCTTTGCTTTTGTGCTCTTCAGTTGGTGTCGAGTTTTCTCGCTAGCGGTGTTGAGCCTGTTCTACCTCTTCTTGAGGGCTAGCTTTGCTTTGCTTGGTTGCGTCGAGCCGTTGCCCATGTCTTTAGGGACCAAGTTGTCTTGCTCTTTCCACTTGACCTTCTTCGGCTTTGCTATGCTTTTGGGTCATTTGGTCGAGTTCTCTCTTTTTCTTCCTCCCTTCCTCTATTTCATTATGATTTATGTTGGTAGTTGAGAATGCACTCATCAAGGGGGAGATTGCGGATACATGGGTGTATGCCAAGTCTCGAAGTGATGAGTGATTGTCAACGGGTTTGATGCGCATGCTCTTTGGCCTGTGTTGTGCAGGTGTCGAGCACGGAGACAGTGATCAAAGGTAAGGTGAAGGTCAAGTAGAGACGTGTCGTGCTGACGGACCAGGAGCGGTGAAGGGCGGACGTGAGGCTTGGACTGAGGGACCGGTGGCCTGAGGATCAGCTGTGGTGGCTAACAGCCAGGGACAGCGATGAGCGGAGACTTGCGGACATGGTGTTGCTCGGGTCGAGGACCTAGGGACACGTGTCGGTGGACGGGGTGCACGGGCGGTGCATCTCCTCTATAGCTCTGGTTTGGTGGTTGAGCCACAGAAAAACCACCGATGGACGGTTTCCAGGTTTGGGCCACAAAACCTGGGTGCTGCGGGTTTGCCGAGTTTGGGCCACAAAACTCAGGCTGAGGACGGTTTCTAGGTTTGGGCCTCAAAACCTGGGCGCTGGCGGGTTTCTGAGTTTGGGCCACAAAACTCAGGCGATGGCTGGCTGGTTTTCAGGTTTGGGCCTCAAAACCGGGGATAGACTTGAAGGCCTGGTTTCCCGGTTTCGGCCACAAAACCGGGGGGCGGAGTCCGGGAAAAGGACAAGCAGAGCGGTGGCGGCACGTGGCGGTAATCAGTGAGGTTGCGTCGAGGCAACGCTACCAGTTGTGCTGGCATGGCCGTCGGATCACCACCTACCACGAGTTGGTCCAGAATAACCTTAGGGTTTAGCTGGTTCGCTCTGTAAAATAGTTAGGGGTAGAGTGGGAATTAGAATTAGGATAAGTAGGGGGAGACACCCACCTCGCAAACCATCTCAGTCATTTGCTCTTTTGCTTCTAGGGTTTCCTGCTCTCCCATTCCCTGCTGTAGCGAACTGAGATCCACAGAGAAGACAATCATACCTCTGTGCCTGTGAGATTTTGAGAAAGTGAGACCGTAATCTCACTATTGTAGCGTGTGGTAGCCACACGGTTGCAAATTCGTGGTTGTGATTCACGTTTTGTTCTTGTTCTTCGCGGGTTGCTTTTCTCCACGTTTTTCCCGTTGATTGATCTCTCTACTCGGTGCATCTTTTGCAAATCCATTTGAACCAAGTTGTTCTAGATCGTGAGGCACTTCTTTCCACCGAAGGAATTCACCTCTAACCTCACCATCTAGTAGATCGACTGATTTTCGTTTTGGTTTGGTTTTTCATCTCCCCTCCCCGAATTTGTTGAATTTATCGATTTGGAGATAGGTTCCAGCCATGATCTCTTAGGAGTAGCTCACTATCCTCCGTGTGACTCATCTCTCCAAGTTTGAACCCTAGTGGTTTCGTTTTGGGAGAGATTGAGTTGAATCGGTGGACGAACAGAGCTGTTTCGGGGTGACCGGACGCATGCGTCGTGATGACCGGACACATGGTTGAGATTCTGGTCGATGAATGTCTCTCACAGTTCTTTCTGCAACTTGACCGGACCCTCCTTCAGTGACTGACCGGACGCGTCGTTCCCACTGTTCCTCGTTTTGTCTGAACTGACCGGACGCTGGCGAAGTGACTGGACGCTCAGTGACCGTGAGTCCGGTCACAAACAGAGAGCTCCCAATTTGGGTTTTGCTCGACTGGACGTGTCCGGTGCCTACTGACCGGACGCACCATTGAGTCCGGTCAGAGCTGTTTTGCGCTGTTTTTGACCGCGGTTCGTTCGTCCGTTGTTGGTTTTGATTTCCGGCTTTTGCGTTAGGCTTCTAGAGTTGTGTAGTGTCTCGTTGTGCTTCTTGGAAGCATCCACCCTACCTCTAGGGTCGTAGACACTTGCAAGCTCTAGGTTTTGCTCTTGGGATTGATTCTCGGGATAGTAGCTACAAGTTTCTGAAAAGAAATTTGAAGCTCCCATTCACCCCCCCCTCTGGTCGCTTTCTAGTAGCACTTCCGGTCCTTCATAGACAAGACTCTAGTGGCAAGATGAAAGTCATATTCAAGGGGCCTCCTAACAAGAATAGGCCAAAACAAATATGGATTGCAAAGTCTCTAGTTGAGAAGGTTAAGGGACCTCAACAAGTTTGGGTCCCAAAAGCTCAAGCTTGATTTCTTGTGTGTGTAGGTGAACTACAAGACCGGTGGATCTCATTGGGTGATTGATAGTGGATGCACACAACATATGACCGGTGATCCCCGGATGTTCACCTCACTAGAAGAGAATGTCGATGAACAAGAAATGATTACATTTGGTGACAACTCAAAGGGCAATGTCAAGGGATTGGGCAAAGTGGCTATATCAAATGATCATACCATCTCCAATGTGCTTCTTGTTGTATCATTGAGCTTCAACTTGCTATCCGTTGGGCAACTATGTGATCTTGGCTTTCAATGTTTGTTCACCGACAAAGAAGTGGTTGTGACCAAGAAATATGATACACAAGTGATATTCAAAGGCTTTAGATACAACAATCTCTATCTAGTGGATTTCTCCTCCGAAGATGCCAACTTGAAGACATGTTTGTTCACTAAGCAATCACTTGGTTGGCTATGACATAGAAGATTGGCTCGTGTGGGAATGAACACTCTCAACAAGCTATTGAAGAAGGATTTGGTTAGAGGCTTGAAGGATGTCAAATTTGAGAAGGACAAATTGTGTAGTGCATGTCAAGCCGGCAAGCAAGTTGCAAACACTCATCCAACCAAAGCCTTTGTGTCAACATCAAGAGAGTTGGAGCTACTTCACATGGATCTATTTGGGCCAACAACATATGCTAGCTTGGGTGGAAATCTCTATTGCCTAGTGATTATTCGAGATACACTTGGGTATTCTTTCTTCATGACAAATCCGAAGCAACCCCTTCATTCAAGAAGTTTGCCAAGAGAGCCCAAAATGAGTTTGACTTAAAGATCAAGAAAATAAGAAGTGATCATGGAAGAGAATTTGACAACACCCACATTAAGGAATATTGTGATGAAGTTGGAATCAAGCAAGAAGTCTCTGCAACCTACACACCACAACAAAATGGGGTAGTTGAGAGGAAGAACCGGACACTAATCACCCTAGCAAGGACAATGCTAGATGAGTACACTACACCGGAAAATTTTGGGCGGAAGCAATCAACACCGCTTCCTATGCATCAAACCGGTTGTTCCCCCATCGTCTCCTTGGCAAGACACCCTATGAGCTACTCAACAACAAGAAGCCGGATATATCATTCTTTAGAGTGTTTGGGTGCAAATGCTACATCTACAAGAAGCGCCAACACCTAGGGAAGTTTCAACGCCGATGTGATATTGGTTTTCTTGTTGGTTACTCATTGAAGTCCAAAGCATATCGAGTATTAAACCATGCCACCGGGATGGTAGAAGAAACATATGATGTGGAATTCGATGAATCTAATGGCTCCCAAGGAGAGCATGAAAATCTTGATGATGTAGGTGATGAACCATTGAGGGAAGCAATGAAGAACATGCCGGTTGGAGCCATGAAGCCTAAATATGATGATGATGATGTGCAAGTCATTGACAAGCCATCCTCATCTAATGTACCACATGATGATGACAAAGATGGGAGGAATCCATTTGAAGATACTCATGTCTCCCATGATCAAATGGTGGTACAAGCTCAAGATGTTGATGCTCCTCAAGCGGCACCTCAAGTGGTTGATCGAAGGACTACTCCTCTACTACAAGCTCATCCTCAAGATCTCATCATAGGGAGTCCAACAAGGGGTGTAATGACTCGATCTCAAAAACTTGCTTTATTTATTGAACATCACTCCTCTGTGTCTCTTGTTGAGCCTACCATTGTAGATGAAGCTCTAGGTGATCTGGATTGGGTGAATGCTATGCATGAAGAATTAAACAACTTCACCCGCAACCAAGTTTAGAAACTTGAAGAGCGACCCAAAGGCGCAAGAGTCATTGGAACAAAATGGGTGTTTAGGAACAAGCAAGATGATCAAGGCAAGGTTGTTAGAAACAAGGCAAGGCTAGAGGCAAAGGGGTTCTCTCAAGTTGAAGGTTTGGATTTTGGAGAGACCTTTGCACCGGTTGCAAGACTCGAAGCCATTCATATCCTCCTTGCATATGCATCACATCATGACATTAAATTATATCAAATGGATGTGAAAAGTGCATTTTTAAATGGCTTCATAAATGAACTAGTCTATGTTGATCAACCTCCCGGGTTTGAAGACCCTAGATATCCTAATCATGTTTATAGGTTGTCCAAGGTGCTATATGGGCTCAAGCAAGCCCCAAGAGCATGGTACGAGCACCTCCGGGACTTCCTCAATGAGAAGGGTTTCACCATTGGGAAGGTCGACACCACACTATTCACCAAGAAGCTTCCTGGAGAAATCTTCATTTGTCAAGTCTACGTCGATGATATCATCTTCGGGTCAACAAATGAAGCCTATTGCAAGGAATTTGGTGACTTGATGTCGAAGGAGTTTGAAATGTCCATAATTGGCGAGCTCACATTCTTCCTAGGCTTCCAAGTCAAGCAATTGAAGGAGGGGACATTCATATCTCAAGAGAAGTATACAAAAGACCTCCTCAAGCGCTTCAACATGGATGATTGCAAGCCTATCAAGACTCCAATGCCAACAAACGGACATCTCGACCTAGATGTGGGAGGTAACCCGGTTGATCAAACTCTCTACCGCTCTATGATTGGTAGCTTGTTATATTTGACCGCATCTAGGCCCGACATCATGTTTAGTGTATGCATGTGTGCTCGCTTTCAAGCCATTCCTAGGGAATCACATCTCATAGCGGTGAAGAGAATCCTTAGGTACCTAAAGCACACCCCAAGCATTGGCCTTTGGTATCCCAAAGGAGCTAACTTCCAACTCGTTGGGTATTCCGATTCGGGTTACGCGGGTTGCAAAGTCGATAGAAAAAGCACACCTGGAGGGTGCCATTTGTTTGGGAGATCACTAGTTTCATGGAGTTCAAAGAAGCAAAATAGTGTGGCCTTGTCTACCGCCGAGGCAGAATACATAGCCGCGGGTGCTTGTTTTGCACAAATCCTTTACATGAAACAAACCCTTTTAGACTATGGAGTAGTTCTAGAAAGGGTACCTTTGTTGTGTGACAATGAGAGCACGGTAAGCTTGCTAACAACACAGTTCAACACTCTCGCAGCAAGCACATAGATATTCGCCATCACTTTCTTAGAGACCATGTTTCAAAGAAAGACATATCCTTAGAGGGAGTTAGAACCGTAGATCAATTGGCGGATATCTTCACAAAACCCTTAGATGAAAACACTCTTTGTAGATTGCGAAGTGAGCTTAATGTGCTTGATCTAAGTAACTTTGTCAAAAAGTGAAAGGGGGTTGTCTTTGCATTACATTGTATCATATGCCATGTTTAATTTATGCTATGCACATAGGCTTGTCAGACGTGGTTAAGATAACCGCCCTAAAAAGCGTGTGAAGAAGCTTACCCATGAGCAAACTTAACAAGCAACCTAGATTCAAATTTCGTATTGCATTGCATATGCATGGTTGTTGCTTTGTCGTTTCTTTTCGGTTAAGTTTTGAGCAACCGCTGTGTTCGTCCACCGCTAGGGGGAGCATTTGAGGCTCCTAATGGTTGAGACCCCTAGTTTTGGTGGCCACATGTTGTCTCCTCGGGATTTATCGCCTATTTTACCTAAAAATGATATATAGCCTATGGCAAAATATCAATAAAATTGAGGGTTTTTGCGAGGATACTCATACTAGGTTCCAACTGGTGTTTATTTGCCTCTTATTTGAGTTGGAACTTGGTTGGGAGAGGGAGCCGCAACAGAAATCTTCAAAACAGCTCAAAATGTGGCATCGAACGTTGCATCGGACGCTCCCCCAGCGTCCGATGCCCTGCACTGTAGACAGCTCTGGCTGGAACAGTGTCAGGGTAGCGTCTGATTTGTAACCATCAGAGCGTCCGATGCTCCATCGGCCAAGGCAAAGGACGCGTCCGATGTGATTTTGGCCGTTCTGGAGCTCTCTGGATAGGCATCAGAGCATCCGTTGTGTTTACATCGGCGCGTCTGATGCCCCTTTAAGCGGCGCGGTCAGTCCTTTACACCGACAACCAGGACCCACGCGTCATATTCCTTTCATCGTCTTCCTCGCGCCCGTTCTGACCCGAGCCGCCGCCGCCCGCGCTTCCTGAACCCTTACCACCCGCGCCGCCGAGCTCCTGCACCGGCGGCCGACGCTCCGCCGCGCACTCTGCTTCTTCGCCGCGCTCCCACCTGCCGCGCGCACTCGCAGCAACCGGCGCCAGCCTGCCCGTGCCTCACCTCGCGCTCGCCGGCGCTGTGTTCCCCTCGTCGGAGTTCCTCGCTCGGAAAACTCGTCGGCGCCCGTGACGACCTCACCTCCGCGCTTGAGCTCGTCCCCGTGCCTCACTCCTCTCCGGCGACCTACTCCCCGACACGCGTTCTCCCTCCAGTGAGCATCAACCACCACCACACCACTCATGCTCACCAGGTGTTCGACGTAATGCTTCAAAGGTCGTTCATCTAGATTTTAACCCCCATTTTTACCCAAACCCTTTGCGGCTCCCTCGGTGTGACGTCCCTTTGCGAAGCCATTTTCCATCTCTTATCTACATGCTTGGCTTCCATAGTTTCTCTCGTCTCTAGAATATATATTCTTATATATCTCCTATCTATTCTATGCAGCGAGTTAGTGTCAGTGACAGCTTGGCAGTTGAGCAGTGTCAGCTAACCCGGGGCCAAGCCCGCGGGTAAGGATCGAGGCCAAGGCTCGCGAGTGACATGGCAGTTCAGTGCCAGTGTCAGGGGAGTCTCTGGTCTGTCAGTTGGATTGCGGATTTCTTGTCAGCTGTTTGCTAGGGGTTTTCAGTGTCAGTGGGTCTTTCACTGGCAGTTTAGAGCTTTCAGCGTCAGTGCTTCATGTTCTTGTTAGCCATGCCGCGCTGCAAGAACGTCGGTGGTGGCCTAGGGGACTCTCCTCCCCGTCCCCCCTTCCGGTCAGAGGCCTGGGAAGGGGAAGCTGATTACGCGCAGGAAGCGCACTCGGGAGCAGCGGGAGGCAGACCAGGCACGAGAGGTTGCAGCCGCCGTAGAGCGTGCCGAGCAGGGTGGTCGTGGTGGCGGGTTACGGATTCAGGACCAGCTGTCGCCAGAGCAGCGGTGTGCAGTTGAGGAGGTCGAGTGTCGACACGGCTCGCCGACTGGCACTCTTATGGCCGTCGGTCGTCGGACGACGTTCACTTCACCAGGTGTCGAGCCCCAGAGCTCGCAGCAGGGCCAGGTAGAGGCCGAGGCAGCAGAGGCACCAGAGGCAGAGGCCCCAGAGGCAGAGGCCGAGGCAAAGGAGGAGGTCCCTGAGGAGGTTCCCCGGTGCCGGTCCACCCGTCGCAGGACAGCGGTGCCACCCCGGCCCGACGTCCCTCTGCGGGGAGCACGTGCTCCGTCGAGGCGTGCGGCCCCGCCGATCCCGCGACTAGACCTCCGGGCAGCTACTTGCTCACAGATTTAGACTCTGAGGCTTGTACCCGTCGAGCAGTGGTTCCCTAGGGAGAGGCAGCAGCAGGCAAGGCCAGCCTTCTATACAGTGCTGCAGGAGGACTTCTATCAGGGCTACAAGAACGCCGGTATTTGCCTTTGTTCACAGCGAGTCTGTCCGCTAGAGGTAGTCGTCACGGCAGCTGGAGAGCAGATCCGCCCCATTCTCACCTATTACCTGGTCTGGCGGACCTTCTGGGGCAGTCTGGCTCATATATCGAGGACTGGGCAGTTTTACGCTTCGCTTTGGGTGCACCCGGACAGGGAGACTATAGAGTTTGCTTTTGAGGGGGAGCACTACAGGCTGTTTTCTTCTGAGATCCGGAGTTGGTTTGGACTGACACACTCCCAGACCCGGATCCACGACCTGTGTTATGACAGGACAGAGCCACCCCGCCGCCCTCACGGTGGTGCACAGCCGTCGACTGACTTGGTCTGCCCCTGCTTCACAGAGCCCTTCGGTGAGGGTTCGAGTCGCGCGCCTAGGGATCTCACCCCTACAACTCGGATCCTCAACGAGGTTCTTCGGCGGACCTTGCTTCCTATGGTGGGCTTCCGAGAGGGACTTTCTCGTCTGCAGCTGTGGTTACTTGCTTATATGGTCAGGCAGCAGGAGTTCGACGTCTGGGACGTCATTCTGTTTGAGATGGAGGACACCGTCGCAGAGGGCATCAAGGCCCGCAGGCAGCTACCTTATGCTCATTGGATCTCATATATTCTGTGGAAGGTAGCTGCCACTACTGGATCTCACCCCAGTCAGTCCCTCACCGGCTCCGTGACCATGTTCCCCGAGTACAACATGAGTCAGCTGTTGGGACACGGTCGGGACCGCAGGCAGCAGGAGCAGCCGGCACCGTCCAGTTCACGTCAGCGGCCAGAGGTTCCCGAGTCAGCTCAGGAGCAGGACGAGACAGTCCGGGCCCTCGCCGAGCAGGAGCTAGCAGAGTTAGAGGGTGGTGACACATACGTCGCAGAGGACCCCACCGACAGCTCCGACGAGGACTACCAGCTCCCGCCCCAATTTCAGCCTAGAGCTCACGACTCATAGGCCGGGACGTCTGGTACTGCTTCCTCCGACCCCGTACTTCTTGCAATCTTAGCTCGAATGGAGGAGCAGCACAGGACAGTCACACAGGACGTCCAGAGGTTAGCCCAGGAGCAGCAGCGTTTGGCCCAGCAGCAGGCACTAGCTCAGCAGCAGGCTCAGGATCGTTCAAACGCCCTGCAGCGACAGATGATGGCGTTTTAGCAGCAGACACTCAGCTTCATGGAGCGACTTGCGAGCGGACATCCCCATTGGCAGTGGCAGCAGCCTCCCCCCACAGCAGCAGCATCAGTGGCAGCCACCTGTCCTACCTCAGCAGCCGCCGCAGTTTCAGCAGCAGTCGTCTTTTGGCCAGAGCACCTCCCAGTTCACCACCTTCACTACTCCGCCTGGAGGAGCCCCGTTTTTCAGCCCTCTACGCACCGGCTTCACTCCGCGCCCGACAGAGTCCCTCTATGCGACGACTACCAGAGTGACTCGGGATCTGTCGGCCAGTTTCAGTGAGCTTACTGGGCTTCCCACGCCTGATCTTCAGGACCCAGTACAGACGACGACGGCTCCAGTGACCTCTACCACAGAGACCCTTTCGAGCTCAGCCGCGTCTTCAGAGCAGACAGAGCCTGTCCAGTCAGAGACCACGACGACCGTGCAGCCTGAGTTACATCTGATACATGAGCTTCCGCACTCAGACACTCAGGCTGACACAGCTACAGAGCCAGAGCAGGCAGAGCAGTCAGTGCCAGAGCCGAACCAGACCGCTTCACCGCAGCTTCCAGCTCCAGAGGGTCAGCAGGCTACCGGCGTCTCCTCTTCCGACTCCGAGGAGTTTCTACAATAGTTTGAGTTTACTCAGCGCACTCCGGAGACGACACCTGACTCGTCTGCACCACCTCCGCCCTCCGAGGCTTAGATTTGGTGCTTGACGCCAAAGGGGGAGAGTGGTCGAGTATAGCGATAGGCGGAGTGATGTGAGAGGGATTTGATCTTTTGATATGTTATGTTCACATACGCTCTTTACTTATCGCATCTTTTGGCACTATGCTTTGTTATATATATGTGCTATGGATCTTATGACATGATTGTGCTCTCTATGATATTATATATGGCATGTCATCTCATTTTGCTCATTACTTGCGCTTAGTTCTCAATTGTTATGTATATGAGCTCTTTTACTCTTGCACTTGCTATTCACTCTAATTTGTTGAGTGCAGGATGATGGCATGATATGTTTGAACTTGCCTCTAATCACTTTCTCTTATTCATTGCAAGTTCATACATGTCATGATTTAAAAACCTCTTCTTTGTATACTCGATCTTGTGTTGTCATCAATCACCAAAAAGGGGGAGATTGAACGCATCTTGGCCCCTAGTGGGTTTCGGTGATTGGATGAAACACAAGATTACTGTGACTAACGTGTGTTTTGCAGAAACCGGATTAAGTTAGGTCACGGTAATGGCGACGATACAGGCATATGGGTTTCATGTCCCCTGGCAATGGATATCGTTTCAGTTTTCAAAGGACGAACGACGAAGACGGTGGTAGACTAGGCTAAGTGTCATATGGTGTTGGAGGACACTTAGGTAGTCTTAGGTTTTTGTTTTTCCTTTGGCCATACTAAAAAGGGAGCGTGAATCAGTAGCTTGACCTAGATGAGTCTATTGAGGTAGGTGTGGTGCACACTTGTTATTTCATAGCCCTAGGTAGCTCAGAGAGATGCCTTATGTCGAGAGGATCAAAAGTCATTAAGGACGCGTCACGATCCGAGTTGATTCTGCCCTTGTAAAGGGCATTAGACGCTGGCCTGGTGGACATCGGACGCGTCCGATGCTCACTCAGACTAGGGTTTAGTCTTGTGCGTGGCATCGGACGCGCCGATGTGTTCACATCGGACGCGCCGGTGCCACTGTTCACGTGCGCGTGAACTGGAGGTTGCATCGGACACTGGCATCGGACGCTGAGGGCCAGCATCCGATGTCCATGCAGAGGGGTTCCAGAGAGGGTAAATCCACATCAGACGCGTCCGATGTGGTGGCATCGGACGCTGCCCAGCGTCCGATGCTCCTTTAACAGGTCTGACAAGAGGGTACAGTCGACCGTTGGTTGAGGTCATCGGCGCGTCCAATGCCTTGCATCGGAGCGTCCGATGCCCCCGCAGTGAGCCCTGTTAGGTGCTCTTTTGGATGACCGGTTGGGGGAGTATTTATACTCCTTCCCCTCATTCATTAGAGTGTTCTTGCCACTTCCATCTGCTGAGAGACACATTGTGAGTGTGAGAAAGTGCAAGAGCCCTAGTGAGGTTGAGTGAATTGCTAATTGAGAGAATTAGTGACCTCCTAGTGAGAATTGAGTAGCAAGTGTGCATCCATCCATCTCTTTGGCCTTGTGTTGGTCAAGTGAGAGTTCTAGCTTGTTACTCTTGGTGATCGGCATCACCTAGACGGCTTGGTGGTGATCGAAGAGCTTGGTGATCATCCGGAGGCTTTGTGGATGACCCAAGTCAAGTTTTGACCGGTAGTGAGCGATTCACCAGGCCGGAGTGGCGAAGAATCAGCTCGTAGTGAGCACTTGATCCTTGCGCGGATCAAGGGGGAGCGGTACCCTTGCGTGGGTGCTCCAACGAGGACTAGGGGGTGTGCCGACACCTCGATACCTCGGGAAAAAGATCGTCGTGTAATCTCTACTCTCTTTACTTACGCATTTAATTTTGAGCAATTCAATTCCGCAATTTACTTGTTGTTCATCTTTACTTGAATTGCCATGCTAGAGTAGAAATGATTTAGCGATAGTCTTTTGTGCGGTTATTGTTAGTGAAACACACTTCTAGGCACTAGGGGGTTAATTGGGGCTTCATAGGTTTTAATTCTTGCAAGAAGTTTTAGAAAAGCCCAATTCACCCCCTCTTTGGCATCTTGATCCTTTCAGCACCGGCGTCGGAAGTCCACGCCTTCATCTCTGTCTGTGGCGACCCACCGAGCTCTGGCCACGCCGACCCTAGCAGCGACCAGCTGACTCGGCCGGGACCACCCTTGATGTGACGGCTACGTCTCCTACTCCTCTTCGGCACCTCCGCAGCGGTCAAGGCAAAGCCGCTGCTTCACGCCTCCACCGTCAGCCTCCGGAGCCAGGGGCTCCTCATCCGGCAGCAAGTCAAGGCCGGAGGTGGTGGTGCTGGTGAACATGATGTACGTCAGCCACTTCGGCTACTTACAACATAGCGCAGCCTGCGAGTTCATCGTCTTCGTTGCCCGCACCGTCGCTTAGCACAGCCGGCCAGGCCAGCGGCAGTTCGTCCAACACAAAGGTAACCTTCTCAGATCTGATCGGTTTTAGATCCTATGACAAATTGGGGGTTCGTACTAATTTTTCCATGGGCAGACGTTGGCTCAATATCCAATTGAAAATATTGTGAACTTTGGGGCATGCCTGTTCAGATGAGTGTTTGCTAAACTCCATCTAAATGTCTACAAATATATATCTGCATCGCTATCGATTCTACAGAATTACGAAGCCAATCGCTATACTGTTTCATTTAGAGAGCCTCTCTTGGCTTCTTTTCCTTCTCCTGGGCTATTTTGGATGCATCTGCTGGATCTGATTAAATCACCATTGTTGAACTTCTTTAGCTCCATGAGCTGCAATTTACAACACCAATCAATACTGCATTTCACTGTTTGCAAACTCATATGCATCTAAACTAATTCAGTTGTTGTTTCAGTCCCTTCACTGTTGTTGACACTCAAAAGAGGCTCATAGTTTAGATGAGGTTAGGAGATATATTTGGCTCATAGTTTTAAAGACAAATTTATTTTCTCATACTTTTTATCTGAAGGTCGGATGCTCTAGGTAAGATGAGTTTGCTTGTTTGATGTTTTCCGACCAGTTATGCTGTTTCCGACCAGGTGTGCTGGTCGGAAATCCTAGAATAATGATGAATGAACCGATTCGAGGATCTTTATTGTGCAAGGGTTTGAAGGTCTATTGATCGGTGTGATCAATTTGGGCTGATGTCTATAAAAGCCCATTGAGCCGGTTTAGTCGATTCAAAGATAGGCGAGATCAGGTTTATCTTGTTTAGTCCGGATTGGACTCTTGGATTCCATGTTTTGATGGAGTCCGCATAGGAAACTTGGAGATTGTATCTGGAGATGTTTCCTATTGGGATAAGACCAACCCCCTCTATATATATGAGAGGATCATGGCTGATTGAGGAATCCAACCTTAATCGATCAAAACCAATCTACTATCCCTTTTACCCTTTTCCTTTCTCTACCATGCTGTTCGGCGCGTCTCCCGGCGAGGCTCAACGACATCCTAGGCGGCCCTGCTGGTCCTAGGGCAACCTCTGCGTGCTTCTCCCGACGGGTCTTCCCGGGAGGAGTTCTAGAGTTATCACCATAGGGATCCATAACTCTAGATCGGCGTAAACCGTTCGTTAGATCAGTTTTCATCAGTTTAGTTGAGTTCCCTGCTATATCAGGTTGATCTGCAACCTCTTCGGGCGATCTAGCCTTGCTGGTGTGTGATTCGGATCACTTCTGACGTCAACACACTTTTTGGCGACTCCGCTGGGGAAGATTGAAATTCCATCTACTACCAATATGGGCGGCAAAGAAGGTGCTATGGATAAGGATAACATCGTCCATCCTGCGGGCATCGATGAACTCCCCGACGAGTTAAAACAACAAGCATAGGCCAAGCCCGAAGCCGTCTTGAAGGCTTTCTTGGAAAGCTGCTCAAAAGATCGGCGCGACAGGGTCACCCAAGATAAAGAGCCGGACTTCAGCGAAATAATTCCTAGTTCGTCAACTACAACCGCTGAAGACGCTATTAACAAGGTAAGCACTAAGGTACATGAAGATCCTTACCCTACCCATGCTAATTATTCAGCAATGTTAGTTGATACTTCAAAAGCTCTTGCCAATACTATTCAGCATTCGTTTAAATTACTTAGCGACCGCATGGATAAATTAGAAGGTAAAACCGTCGAACCCGAAATTCCAGTCGGGAAACCACAGTTCGGCATGCCTTCTAATTCCTTTAGAGGACAAACTTCACATATCAATTTTGGGCAGTTAGGGTCTGCTGAGACAAGGCATGGTGAAGTCGGTACCTCGACGAATGCCTATAGCGTCCATCATAACTCTGGTCAGACTACACAGACCGACCAGGGAACAATGACAAACAGAACTTCGGGAGGACAGGGGACAGTATTGCCCAATCCACCAAAGTCTCCAAGTAATAATCTCATGCATAATGGCGCTCCTAACCTCGCTAGAACCGATTTTGGGCGAGCTATAAATTGGTTTAAGGAAGAGATAACCAGGTCTCTTGAGACCAGTCTACGGGTCCAATTTAAACCTAGTAGGACCACTTATTCTAAACCGTATCCTTCATGTTTTAATTTTATGAAAGCACCTGATGGTTGGAGGGTACCGGATTTTTATAAGTTTAGTGGCGATGGTAGCAAAACGACTATGCAGCATATCAGTATGTTCCTTGCACAAATGGGCGAAGCTAGTACTCTAGATTATATGAACGTCTAACATTTTCCTTTATCTCTTACTGGTACAGCTTTTGCTTGGTTCACGTCACTACCGGAATGTACTATAGGTTCTTGGGCCGAGTTAGAAGAAAAATTTCATAATCACTTTTATGACGGGGTCCAAGAAACTAAGTTGTCACATCTCACGTCGGTTCGACAAGGACGTAGTGAGCCTGTGGTCGACTTCTTTAAGCGTTTGAAATAAATTAAGAACCGATGTTTTCATTAGATGATCTCCGACAGAGACCTAACAAATCTGTCTCTCGTTGGTTTGCGTCGGGAGATCAAAGATAAGCTTGAGCATCATGATTTCTTTAATGTAAATCAGCTTTTACAAAAGGCCATTTCAATAGAATCGCGCCTTAAAGAACCTTACGATCCCCATAAGACTCATCGATCAGGCGTACATATTGTTGAGATGAACTCTGATAGTTCGGACGATGAGTCTAAAGACTATTATGCTGCTGAGTTTTTATGGCCAGCACAGAATAAATTGGTCACTTGTCCTTCTCTCAAGCCAATTCAAAAGAATTAGGGTGAAGAACTTGTTTACACCAGATTTTGGACCAAGAAGATTATTATTTTGTAAGCACAGACGGCTGGTTTATTAAAGAAAGAATCGGCCAAAAAAATTGAGAAGCTTATGTCGGTTCGAGCGTGACTAGAAGATTCATGGGGACCAGCGTGACGGGCTTCAAAGACGTGTCAGGCTCGACCAGAGTTCAGGTCTGAGTCATCTTTTATTTTACCTATCACGTAACCTAGTCGTGTTAGGGTAAGAGTCAACCGGGTTATAAATAGCTAGAAACCCGATTTTGTAGAGAACAACCAATCAATCAATACAACGGCCCTCGGCCAAAACCCTAGGAGTAGGAGTAACGTAGATCTCGGCGAGACCTTCAATCAGGCAGGGCTGCATCGGCATCGACCGACCTCCGGTTTGCTTGTAAGTTTCACCAATGGCTTGTGTCATCGCGTAATAAGGTTGTATTTGTGAAGGACCGAGAATGCAAAAGCAAGGCGACCAGAGGGGGGTGAATGGGAGCTCAAAAATTTCTCTTGAAACTTCGGCCTTTGTCCCACAAATCAACCCCACAAGCTTCAACCAAAACCGTGATGCCCATGACCCTTGGAAGAGGGTGGATGATCCCTAGGATCACAGCGAGGCACCACAAAGCGATAGCAAGCCAAACGCCAAAAGCACCGGCACAAGTTCGATCCCTAGAAACTGAGTCCCGAACGTAGATTGAAGGCTACGTCGGGAAATCCCCAAATACCGATGCTAACAGGTAGCAAAGATATCTAGAGAGGTTCCTAGGTGA